>JAVJGG010000048.1:13713926-13768446 GCA_035590195.1 Aviceda cuculoides | reverse complement strand
GGCAGGAGGAGAGCATCCGCCGGCACCAGATCAACATCTACCTGAGCGACCGCATCTCCCTGCACCGCCGCCTGCCCGAGCGCTGGCACCCGCTGTGAGTACCCGCCGCTCCACCTGCCGCCGGCCGGCCCCGAGGGCGGGCGGGCGGGGACGGGGACGCTGAGGGGACGAGGCGGCCGGCGCGGGAGAGTCGTCGCTGGGAAACGGGGTGGGTGGGGGGGCTGTTAAAAGTGTCTCCCCCAGCCGCTTTCACGTCGCCAGGCTTCGCTCAGCCGGTTAGAAAAGCGTCGCTGGCGTTGCCTGGCTCCTGCCCTCACACGAAGGGCAGCCCCTCGGCGGTGCCCGCGCAGCTCCCCGGGGGGGGGTTTGCCTCTGGCGGCCCTCGCAGTGTGGCTGGAGCCCCTAAGCCGGGGCACGCTGCCGTGTTTCTCCTGCTGCCGTCCCCCGGGCAGGTCACCGTGGGCGAGCGGCGTGCTTTTCCAGTCACTCCCAGCTTTAGAAGCGTCGCGCTTCCCGGGCTGCAGCCTTGCGTCGCCTTCAGGTGTCTTAGGCCGCGCAGCGTAAAGCAGATTGGTTCATCCTCAAGGTTTGCCAGGAGCGCCCCGCTGGTTTACGATGTAGAAATACTCCCAGAGACGCACGGCGCCTTTCTGAACTGGGACTTTGCTTGGACCCTGGACACCTGGGTCGATTTACATTTACAAATTACATTTACGGCTGTGACGCTAGTGCCAAGCGATTCTAAACTAAGGATTAGATACCGTTTGTGGAGATGATTCTAGTTGACAGGCAGCAGTCCCGTGCAGTCACGAAGCCAGTGCCGCACAGCGGCTGTATGACCGGTTCTGGCCTAACGCAAATACTGAGTTTAGCTGAGTTTTTGCCCTGTAAGCGAGCAGCCAGCTGGTGAGAGGAACGGGTTGAGTAGTTACAGGTATGTGCCTTCAGCCAAAGCGGTCAGGACAGAGCCGTGGCTGCTACTGACTGAGTCCTCTCCGCTGTTTCACCTGAGCTTGGCTTCAGCCGGTTTATTTCCTCGCAGCAGGTTTGTATGGGATGGTAGCAAAGAGCTGTGGAAAAAGCAGGGCTCTGGCTCTACTGCACGTTCGCTTCACGCCAGCGTGTCCTGTCCAGTAGCTCACCCAACTGTAGTTGTAAGTGCCGAATCTAAAACACGAATCCTATGATAGCTCTCAAAAAATTGCAATGCAAGTGCGAGGCCTTTTTATCGTAAATTTAAGGATGGCATTAGGCTTGTTTTTCTTGGTTATCTTTTATTCTCCCCTTATAAGCAGTCTGTAGACCGGAGGCTAAAAAGGACCTTTTTGGTTGCTTTTCAACAGGAAGCATTTAAATCATTTCAATGAATTATTCTGGACTCTTGCCACTTCTTTCAGACAAGATGTTGGAGGAAACGGAAGATCGCAGTTGTTGAGAAGGGGACCTCATAGATGGGAGGGAGATTCTTGAAATGAAAATAATATAAGTAGACAGATGGATTTTGCTACAGTGACACATCCTTTTTGATTTTAATATTTGTCTGTTGAAATGACAAAACGTATCCTAAACCAAAAGGATTGCAAGGCATCAGTGACATAATCTCAGAGATAATTGCCTTCTGAGGCTGGGGCTATATTGTACTGTTGTAGTATGTGCTGGCAGGTGCTTCCTGCCTTTTCAGACAGTTAAATCTAAATGATGGCAGAAATATCACAGAACATCTATCCAACTCACATAGCAAATGTAAAAAAAAAAAAAAAAAATAAAAAAAAGAAAGACAAAAATAAAAAAAATTCCCCAAAGACAAATTTACAATAAAGTTGTTAACTACCTCTCTTAAGAAGGAGGACCATGTAAGAGATCCAAGTTAAAAAAAAAAAAAAAAGGTCTTGAAAAAGGTATCCACAAGTCTGTAGCAATAGAAAATTCATTGCACTTCAGTGTTGAAAGGTCAAGTCTAGGGAAAATATGATTTAGTTTATTTTAAGGTTGGTAATGCTTGACCATTCGGGGTCTTTAATGAACATTTGGGTAAGGCTACAATGGTAGGAAATAAGTAGTAATGGTAGACTTCAAGTAGACTTCAGCTGTCCACAAAAATGGTGCAAAGGCTGAATTTTTAGTTGTGATCAGTGAAACAATTTTGGTACCTGAAGACCAGAAGGTGACAAATGCACCACTTTTTTTAGTGGAGTCCCAGAGGAGAGCGAGGGAACTGTGTACTGGCAAGCCTTGGATCTCTTCCAGGCATATTATTTACAAGCTGTGGTAAGGAAAAGTAGCAGATAGGTAGGTGTGATCTATTGAGAAAGTCACCTTGGCCTTTGTCACGGATGACGTGTCTCACAAATCTATTGGAGTTCTTCGAAGGCTGTAATTATATGGATAAGCGGGTGTGGTGTTATTTCCAGAGGCTTTTGATGAGTTCCTTAAATGGCTGTGAAATAAAGTGGAAATTCCTTGCATTTATAAATAACTGGATAAAAACTGAGAAGCACTTGTTTTTGGTTTTTTTTTATTATTATTTAAATAGCATAAGTCCCTGGTTAAGTTCCGCAGAAATCTGTGTTGGACCCAATACTGTTCAACTTACAGCATGGCTTCCATACAGAAGTGACTAATTAATTTACAGCTCTTCAGCCTGAAAGACAAGCTACTGAGAGGGTGCCTCTTGCTGAGCCACTGCAATACCAGGTCCATGCATGAAATGGATAACACAAATTCTGCCACCTGCTTGTTCCAAAAATCCATTTCTTGTACAGTATAAGGAATTCCATCTACTAGAAAATTGACATCAATTATTCATGAGATACTAACAGATACTATGCTTGGAGACATTATTCTGGGCTATGGGCTTTTGGTGTGTTTCAGCATATTCTTATGTGTGTGGAGGCTAGTCTGGAAATTTTAGATCCCAAGAAAATGGGAGGAGGAAAGAAAGGGAAATAAAGATAGGCAACATCCCCACCACCTGGATGCACCACTGCTCCTTTTAACCTTAATGCCCTCCCACATTCATCAGTGAACCCGTTCTCTCGGTGTGAATTGTGAAAATCACAAATGTGAATCTAGTGAAAACTACAGTTTTGCTAGTAAGATTGCGAATATCTAAACCAGTAAGCTTTTATACATGGTCTGCAAAATTATGTATACGAGGTGATGTGTTGCTTTATCAGAAACTGATGCCAAAAACTTATCCCACTGCTACATGTTGTACATCCTGGACCTGCTATCAGACGAGAAATGTGGCGGTAGTTATTTGCTAGTACCTCTGGTAATACTGTGCAGGAGGAGAAGAATAGTTTGACTAAGATTACTCCCCCAAATAATGTACTGTTTGACAATATTCGACTATGAATCCTATACAGATGTTATTTATTATAAAGTTTCTGAAATTTTAGGTGTTTCTCCTACTAATATATTCCTGCCAATGTAAATATTCAGAAGACCTTTATTCCTTCATGTTCTCACAGACCACTGTAACATGTTTTTCTGAGAACTGATCCTGTTTCTATTGAAACACAGACCTGGAGAACTTGACAACTTCTATCGTTTCCTTTAGACAGTTCCTGCTTCCTTTAACTGTCTGCGCTCGAGGTCGGCAACTGACAATGATGCGTTTTCATCACACAGAAACTTTTTGGTTTTATTGGTGGCTAGAATTATGTCTGTGTATATATATGTATGTATATAAGTGTACCGTAAATATACGTATACATATATATATATTTAAACATACATGTAAACATATATATAGAAGCAAACTATAAAAATGTTCTTTTGGTAAAATATTGTGCATAAGAATGTAAGGAAATTACTAAATGCTGATACAGTTTGTACAAGGCTAGGAGTGAAATATGCCGTAGGGTCAGAGAAGACGGAGGTTGGAAGGAACCTCTGGGGCATCTAGTCTGACCTCCTGCTTGAAGCAGAGCAACTTCAGTCTTAGACCATGTTGCTAAAGGCCATCCTTGTCCTGTCAAATTCGGAAGGTCTGCAAGGATGGCAATTCAAGAGCCTCTCTAGGCACCTCTTTCAAGGCTTCACCACTGCCACAGTGAAATCTTCCCCCTGTCACCCCAAGTCATAACGTTGTCTAGATGGCCCAGATTGTCTTTCCAGTGTCCATCCTTCATCTCTTGAGTTTATACACAGAGGGGAAGCAACCGCTATAGCAGGTTTAAAACAAGCAAGCATCCTCCGTCAGACATTGACCTACGGAGGGCCGTGTTGGGGCTGATGCCCTGTAAGTGGAGTGGGGTGGGCTCTGGGCCATCCGTTTTGGCCGCTGCTCTGTCTTTCCCCCCGTGCAACAGCCGGGCTGCATCCTGTCCTGGGGGTTTCTCGTTGCGTGCTTATTTTACAGGACTGCGGGATTAGGCAGACAACTGATAGGGTCTCTTAGGCAGCCTTTTACAGTGTGTTACAGCGTGCAAGAAATACATTTCCAGTTTTTCTGCTTGGGTTCTTTTAGCTTAAGGACTGTTATCAAGCATTGTTTCTGATTTTAGACATTCTACCTTTATTTTCTTTCTGTGTTTCTCACGGTAGGGGTGCGCTGCACATTTATTTCAGGGACGGTTTCTGTAAAATCACGCCAGCCTTCTTTTGGCTGGCTCTTGTTACAAAAGGAACAAGGCAGGGATAGGCAATTTTGTGCTGACTTGGCATTTTGTGATGTCTCTTTCATGGTAGAAGCTGCCTGAATCAGCCCTTGGGCCTCATTTCACTCCTGCTCGCAAGCAAATGGATTTGTAAGTCTTTCCTGTCTTTCCTTACCTGGCAAATGATTTTGAGTAGCCACAAAAGCCCCCAAAATATTGAATGTGGTCTGCATAATAATTAGCAGCTATAAAAAAAAGTTTTAGAGGTTTGTTCTTTAATTCTAGATAATTGTCTGTGTTTTGGAGAGAGCTTGTTTATATATAATGTTTTATATATGTATGGTTACATATATATATTCAATTATCTGTGTATATAAAATTCAGTATCTGCATATAGATAGATATACACAAATACTTAAATTCCTCTGTCACCATCATTTATACCTATAACTTTACTTATTTTTTGGGATATTGTCTCTGAGTTTAGTGTAACAATCTTATGCAAAGATTTTTCTGACTTTCAAAACTGCTTTTCTCATCTGTTCCCAGATTTGAATGTGACTCCCTTGCAATCTCACTTGCTACCATGGTTTGTTTTGTTTACTGGGTTGTAAATACCAAATTATGCAGGCTGCTCGTCTGATAGCGTCTCACTAGCAAATTCTCAGAATAGTGCTCGAGACGAGGTTTTGGCCCCTCTTCTGCTCCAAAAATCACAGCATCTGATTTTGATGGGCATGCTGCTCCTGCCAGGAGTTTTAACCTCACCCTCTTCCAGGAAATGGCGCAGCAGCTGGGTGTTTCCTCCTCAGCCCACTGCGACTTCACCCAGGACCTTCTCTTTCATCTGTTACCTAAAGGTGAAATGATTGCAGTGACCTTTTTTTGCAGTGCACGTAGGAAAAGTGAACGCTTCGGAGAGCTTATCTGTAGCAGCTTGACCTTGCCGGCGCATCCCTTCCTTCTAAGCGCGGAGGTGATTCCACGCTCTGTGCCCAGGGCTTGCTTTGGCGTAGGTATTCCCACGCTTTACGCTGGGTCAGAGTCCAGCAGACACCACGCTCTTCTCCTTACGAGCAAATGCTTTGCATAAAACACTTACAGGTGTATTTGGTTCAGTAGTTTCATGACACTGTGGTCACTGATTTGGGGTTGGGATTTTTTTGTTTTGTTTGTTTTCTGAGCTTTTCTGGAATGGATAATTAGCTACTAGTAACTACATTAATCGTAATACCTTTTAGTCATTACTTTATTGTTAGTTGGCAGGATCCTTGCATTTATAGGCAGGCTTTAGACCTGCAAAGCAGTGCGTCTCTGGGACGTCTCATTCCTCCCTCATACAGTTAAGTGAGGGAGTAATAAATCTGCAGCATTGTGGGGTTTTTGGGTTTGGTTTTTTGGTGTTGTTTTTTTTTTTTTTTTTTTTTTTTAAATAAGCAGGCTTGCATTTTATAGCAGTACAAAATACAGCAATGCTTCCATAAGCACTTTGATATTTAGGATATTTTACTATTTTTGTTTCCTATCTTCTGTAAAATGTCAATTTTCTTTGTCATTATGCTTTTGTTTAATAGTCACATGCAAACATTTTCCAGAGGAGCTCACACGATTATTTTTTGACCGCTTTTCTTTACAGCTTCTGGTAGAGATCCTCAGCTTCCTCTGATGTTTAGATGAGTGCTTAGTTTTGGTTGATTTCATTTTTAATCTGACAAAGTTCCCAGATCAGTGATAGTAACCACAAGTTACGATTTTTTTTTCTTTATTCAAACTTTTACTGTATACCATTGTCTGTAAGGACCAGGTGCATCCACACCCTGCTGTGATGGTCACCCTATTAGTGATGGTTACAATAACTTCTTTCAGTTACTGTATTACTTTGCAAAATGTTTTTCTTGTCTTAAATCACATTGGTCACATGAAAGTAAGTTTCTGAATGTAGATGTAGGAAATGGTATGGCTGTGTGCAAGTGTTAAGTGTATCTCACTACTTCAGGAGAAGATTGCAAACATGGGTAACTATTTGAGCAAAATGAAACTACTGTTTCAAATCAGAAAAAAAAAAAAAAAAAGTAATTGTTTTTTCCCCATGAACACATGCAGAAACGCCTTCTCATCTGTATGTCCAGAATCTAGCCTAGGTAGGAACTTCTGTTGCCTTTTTCTAACCATTTGCAATTAGGATGATCTATGGATTTCATAAATTTGTGGGTTTTAGGGTATAGATTTAGTCCACCTTCATAGGTGGGCTTTTTAGACAATTTTTTCTTGATGTGTTTTTAATCTGTCTTAAACAGATTTGCTTTTTTTGGTTTTTTTTTTTTTTCCCCCAAACATTTTTGCAAATACTTTCCTCCATTTCAGACTTCCCAGCTTTCTTCCTTGCTTCTCACAATGTTTTTATAATAGCCAGCACAGCCCCTTATTATCTGAATTCTTGAAACGGTGTTTGGCAGCCTGTCTTGTTGAGACCTCATTGTCACTGGGAGAATCGTTCTTTAAAACACAAAATAATCTGGAAAACCATTTCACAATCTAGCTGGCCTCTGTTTTCAGGGTCTTGATCATATCATGGTGTCGTAGACTGTACTGAGGGTGCTCTCTCCTAACGTGGTTTGTTTCAGCAGGCACAATTTAGGGAGCGTTTACCTGGGCTGGGAGCGGGCGGTGGGGAAGCATGGGCCAGCATGGCTTTAACTCATGCTGCTTACGTGTTCCAGCCTTGCCCCGAATAATTCAGTCGTTCTGGCAGTTATCAGCACCTTGCTGCCATCTGGTTTGCTAATCGGACCAAGACACCCCTTCCGCAAACGTCAGCGCCTTGTCGTGCTGCCGAGCCTGGGATGCTCATGGACGGACCTGCTGAGCCCTAAGCTGCTGCTGGGAGCGGGAGGGAAGGGAGGTGTAGAAAAACGTGGAGAAGAGGACCCCAGCACTGCTCTGTCCTCTGCTGTGGCTTTGGGAGGGTGGGAGAAGGAGGTGTTTTCTCGTGGGGGAAGGTACTTGGCAGACCCCTGAGTCCACATTGCCGCCTCTGCAGTTTATGGGGTGGGAGCGGAGAAGGTGAAACCCATGTTTGAGCCCACCTCTTGCTAAAAGAGCATCTGCCGTTTAATTCAGTGTCTTTGCTCAAATTAGGAAGAGAAAAGGAGGTTGTGTTGTGAGTCGGCGTGTCTGCAGCCCACTGTAGGAAACCCAGCAAGCCCAGTTCCTAGCCCACCGCATGAAACCCAGCCTCAAGTAGGACCCTAACAGTGTTTGCTAGATGACACGATGATGGTGCGTATATGGCAATGTCATGTACTGTAGTCACATAAATCCTTTTAGATCAGATTTCAGTGACATGTGTTGTTTTGAACTTCTCGAGAGAAGCTGCGCAATCTTGAACTTGCCTGTATTCTCAGGCATTCATATTGAGACTTCAAAAGCAAAACTTAGATAGTATACCATTAGAAAGCATTAAATAATTTATGAACAGATTGTATTCTTAACAAATCTTGATAAACTCACAGAACATTTCATATTTTTTCTTAAAATAGGAGGAACTGTGCATATAGAACATCAAATTTGGAGATTAAAAATGTATTCTCCCTTGCCGTGTCGTTGTTGCAGTTGTGATGAAAGTCTTACATAAAAGTATGTCAGCAGCCATTCCTCATTAACTCATGGCAGCATGCCCGGTGTGTACACATTCATGCTCTCTCTCCATGTGTATAGATACACATCTCTAAGAGAAACAACTCCTTACAATGAAATAAATTGAGTGATTACATTAATTGACACAAATGTTCTCCAAAATAGCCCATTTAATTTTGTTTAGGCATTTCCTGACTGATATCTTCTTAGTTTCTAATAAATGACCTATTGTAAAACTTGCTAACAGAAGACTTCGTGGTGTAGTAGATTCCAAGGTTAAATTATTAAACTTGTCAGCCGTTAGAGTCTCGGTTAGACTGTGACTTGCAAATGCAGTGTAGAAGGGCGAAACCAAAAACCCACAGGAATGTGGATGTATGGCGATACACCTTTACACGCTTTGCTTCAGTTTGCATTTTGTGGAGTTAGGTGTTTGAGTAGATGCCGTAGTGAAAGATCCAGGAAAGATGCTACACAACGAACGTGGCTTTAATTTTGTGTTCGGGTATGCACCACCATTATCCTCTCTTCCCGTCTAGAGATTTAAAGATTCATGGATGAATCCAGTTAGAATTTAAAAATGTAGATGTTTGTTTTAGTATAAGTTGATAAACAAAAGCTTTGTCCTTTGGCATTTCTTGTTTTATACCTGTCTTTTAAGCCACAGTGACCAAGCAGGAGGATTCCTGGCACGATCACCCAGTGTGGCAGAGGGTGCCTGAGGGAAACGGAGGACGATGGAGAAGTGGGCTGCTGCAGGCGCAGGGCAGTGTCCCAGCCCAGTCCTAGCCACGATTTCTCGGGATGCAACTCTGTTGTGCAGAAGGACTCTGCTTGTGCGTTTTCTAGTGGGACTGCAGAGAACAGGAGCCATCGGAGGGCAGAGGCTGAGCAGGTGTCACTCCTTTCCATCGTGTTATCCGTTATCATTGTTATCCATTATAAATCAGTGGTTTTGAGTGCCATCCGAGTCCTGTTTACAACTTTATGCTTTTCTTCCGTTGCCTCTCAAAAAGCTGCTCACATGTGCTGGCAATAGGTTTTTTCCTCAGTGATAGATCCTGGTATCTGGTAACTTTTTCCAAAATCATCTTGACTAGAGATACGTGTGCTTTTCTGAAAAAAATGAACCCACTCAGCGTGCACGCTTAGTTTTAACTTGGGTGTTTTGGTTTGGTTTTTTTTTTTAATATATATAATTATTATCTATATAAATAATGAAGTTCCCGTGGTTGAATAAGATAACGAGAATAGTGAAATAGTATGTCGGACTTCAAATGACAGTGCTTCTGCATTTATTATCCATGCTTGGAAATGTCACATTTACAGGCAACTCATTTCCTTGTGTCTATGTTATGTTTTCACGAACTGTTTGGTAGCTATGATAACAAGGTTCAGGGTGCTGTATCAGGCAGCCAATAGTAGGGACTATAGGTAGTTTCCTGTTTAACTTCAGCCATAGAAAAGTTAAGTGTCTGCTCTATCGTTAAAACATCTATGGACAAGGGAGTGGTGGGGGCCCACAAAGGTCTGTTTGTCTGTACTAGATAAATGGCTTAAGGAGGGTGAGGTAGATCGCTGTCTGGATCTGTCTTCACGGACAGGCAGAGTCCAGGCAATTAGCTCGAAGACAGCACCTACCTTTTGGATGGCTAATGTGAGATGCAATTAGTCCTGTCTTAACATGATCCCCCATATTGGGAAAGGGCAGTCTTATGCATTTGAGGGTTGCACTAAAGAGTGCCTTAGTCAGAAGCCAAAAGCAGCTTGCAGTATAGGCAGTATAAATACACATTCCCAGTATCTGCAAAAACACATTTTGGGACTGCTGTCACCAGTTCGTATCCTCCCTGTCATTTTAATGACATGTTGTAACTGATACGCATTTGTTTTTCTGAATAACCCGAAGTAGGAGTGAAGTGATTCACTTGGAAAGTAGGAGCTTGGATACTTGGCTGGCACATGGAGAATAAAAATACATCCTGAAGTTTGCAAAGGTGAATACAGAAGATGCACTGCTAAGGTGGTTCTGTTGTAAATAGGAGTGGGGAAATGGAAAAGCTGAGTTGTGACCGCTAGGCTTTAAGTCAGGTGCCATACTTGTAGTGGGTTTTTTGAAGCTTGTGTATCTTGTGAAGTGGTGATGTTTAGTGTCCGTATGCATGCTGCTTAATTGTTATTCAACAACACTTCTAAGTGTTTCCATTTCAGGGATTCATTCTCTTTTTAAGATTTTCTTACACTATTATTTTTCCAGGGTTTAAGTGCTTTGTGTTTGTAATCTCCCCAATGGGATTATTTTTTAAGACTTAGCAAAACTCTTTGAAATGTCTTTCAGTACAGAAAGATAAGAAGAAATGTGCTTCATTTTAGCAACAATATTTGGCACTGCTAACAGCTGAGATCTTGTAGCAGTCTAGTAAGGAATATATGTCCTGGAAATAATGTCTGAGATAAACATGCAAATCTGCATAGAAGTTGAATTAAAAAATTAGAAAAAAAAAGTTTCAAAGTTGTAGTTGGTCTGTACGTGAGGATTAGTTTTCCCCAAAATAAATGTAATGTACTAAATAAAAAGCAAAGCTTTCAGTCGTTCTCTGTGTATTTCAGTATGCTCGGTGAGAGATGTCGGGTTCTCAGCCCTGTCCAGCCAGCCGGTTGCAGGGAAGCGGACTGCAGAGGACCCGGGCACGGCTGAGCACCACGGAGCTAGTAAATAAAATGCCCTTTTTAGTTTTGGCCTCTTGCTTGTCTTCAGAAACCTAAGAAACGTGTACTGTGGTATGTCCCGTAGGAGGCTGACCTTTTTCTGCAGTGTGGGGTATGCTCAACGAAGGAGGCAGCAGTGCACAGTGCATCACAAACAGTTTGGGGATTGCCTTGCTCTGTGCCAGATTGTTTCCCACCTCCAGCATGAAATTTTCAGGCAAATTCATTGAAGTCTTTAATCTATAATTAGGCTTATAAGCTTCTTTAGACCTTTTGGAGTTCCTATTTTAAATAATGGAATACAGCATTCTTATTCAGTGGATCCTTCTGACGTATTTTCAGAGAAAGCTTTCCTGGAGTTTTTCTATTTATTTCTTTTTTCCTTCAATTTTCTAAAATGGGTAGGTAAAGATCCCATTTCATCAAGAAATGAACTGAAATTACCTGGTACAAGTGACTGTGATACGCAAGAAGAATTTTTTCCTGGCAGTACCGAGCATAAATGTGTTTCAGTAGGCTAAAGTAAATATGTGTTTCTAAAATTGGATTCATACGGTAGGTTTTTCTGAGTTAAAAAAAAAAGTTAATTAAAATGTCACTCCTTTTTCATGTGTTAATTCATGAACATTTGGCAAAATAAATGACTTCTGTTGCCAGCCATTGGTGTGAGGCAGTTCTTTGTGTGAATGCCCCTGTGTGCCTCAGGACAAGTTACAGCCTGGAGGGACAGACGTTTTTCTACTTCACTATATAAGTGTATGTGTATCTACCTATCTATGTATATCTGTATGTGCATATGAATGCATACGCATCATATACAATGAGTGGTGTTGCACAGCATTCCTTTCATGCTTCAGAAGTGTCCTTCTGTGTGCCTCCTCTGCCCAAGTGTCATTTCTCCTCATTGCTTCCTCATTTTCAGGTATTTACTACAAAATTATTCTACAGACTTTTTTTTTTCCCTCAGAAGAATTTTAACTTTAGGAATATTAAGATTCAACTTTTTTTTTTTTTTTTTTTTTTCTTTAAGTTTCTATACCACAGCTCTTAATAGATGTTGCCTAATCTTTAAAGAAACCTATAAGAAGTCTTCTTTTATTGCAAACACAGCAGCATTGAATAGTCAGTAAATATATTCTCGATGTGCTATAGGTAAAGTTTTTTAAAATGTCATTTTCTGGGTGTTTTGGGGGATTTTGGTTCCCCTAAATTCACCTAAGGGATTTTGTCATCACGTTTTCTACTGATCAGTTCTGGTTTCCCTTTTCAGCTCCCTGTAGCATAGGTTTTGGAGGACTTGTTGCTGTTCTGGTTTGGTAGGAGGGATGTCGTACCTGCTTCGGTATCTGTTGTGACTGAGCAGTCTGCAGAAGCTGAAGTATGTCCTTCTGCCCCTTACAAGCCCTGGTGACTCCTGGCAGTAGACTGGAGGGATAAGAAAATTCAAACATCTCTAAACCATTTCTGTTGTTTTTTAACAAAACTGCTCATACAGAATGCTCTAAGAAAAGGAGAGAAATGATAATAAATACCGTCATTATTTTGAAATTCTTTCAGACCAGGGGAATCTTTAACAATTTACACATTTGGCTCAGCTGTAAGATTCTTGGCATCCTTATGTTCATTTAGGAAAGTTCATATATATATTTATAGGAAATACATTCTGGAGCTTAATCCAAAGGTTTGCAAACTTCCTGGCTCTCCCTAGAGCCAAAACTATGCATTTCTATGTCTGTCTGTGTTTTTTGTGGATTTCACTATTATATCTTGGCAGTTCCATGGTCTTCCCAAATTCTGCTTCAGTGTACGTACGTCTCAGTTCTGTTGCTGGTTTGTTTTTTTTTTTTTTCTCTTTATATGTTGCTGTTCCTTCACAGTTGTATTTTTACTGTCTAGCACTTGTTTTATTTTCCAAAGCACAAGTTACCAGTAATTTATGCTACTGTTTTACCACACTTAGGTTTTGTATTTTGGGGGTTTTTTTGTTTTGTTTGTTTGTTTTGTTTTTTTCCTTTCTGTAACCTGAGGCATGTTTTGGCCATTGCTTGTTCCTCTACTTGAGGCAGTATTGTACAAAGGCAGCTACTGCACATACACCAGCCCAAAATACCTCCTATTATTTTTCTTCTTGGTCATTTTGGGGAGTCATAGAATTTTAGTCATAATGCTGCTGCAGAAATGGGACTTCTGGAAGACCATCTTCCCGAAAGTGCTTGCATGACTTTTCCATGTACATACAGTTCTTTTAAGATTCTTTGTATGTTCTTGCTTGCAGTTAGTAAATAGCATACAAAATCTTCATTCAAGAATAGTTTTCTGAAAATTAACAAATGCTTTTGCACTTGTACTAAATGTAATCCCCTCCCTTACAGATGCAGAGAGGAGAAGTATGATTATTACAGCCTGCCAAAAACCTCCGTTGTGATAGCTTTTTATAATGAGGCTTGGTCAACACTTCTGCGAACTGTTCATAGTGTTCTTGAGACATCTCCAGATATACTTTTGGAAGAAATTATCCTTGTAGATGATTACAGTGACAAAGGTAGGAAGAATAATTCTAAATAATGGTGATTGTTGATGGTTTTTTTTCATCCAGCCAGCCCACAAAAGAAAAAGATAGACTGTTTGGGTAACATACCATAAAATTGTACAACATAGGCATCTAATTGGAGAATAGTTTTTCTTGTAGCATGCCAGTGAAAATTTTGACTTGTGCACCAAATGTTTAGAATGGGGAAGCACGTTTGCTGTGTTGTAACATGAGTGCTTGCATACATAGATAACCTACAGTCTGGTCAAAGCATTTCAGGCTTCCTAATTTGAGCAAGTTTCAATTGCTCCGAGGTTGCCCTGGTGTCTAGTATAGTGAGAGCTACCTGGTTATCTGTTTTCATTTGAATTATGGGACACAAAGACAATGCTGACATTTTCCACCACACATGAATTGTGTTAAGAATAAACCTTTTACATGGAAAAAGTTTTACGTGACATTTGAGAAGCACTTAACAATTTGGAAATGAATTGCAGAGGCAAATACAAAGCATTCAGTTTTTTGAAAGTAACTGCGATTTGCATCCATCCAAGTTCTGTGCTTTTTCCTTGTCCTTTCCTAACGTAGGCAGTATAGCAGAATCAGAGTTCAAAATGCCGGTATCTTTAAGGCACTGCTGTAAGTAATATGTGACTGAAAAAAGAGCTTTCTGTGGCGTGACATAAACCAGTTGTTCCAGAACTATATTCTTTATTTGCATTTTATTTGTTTGTTACAGAACATTTAAAGGAGAGTTTGGAAAACTACGTGGCTGGCTTACGCAAGGTGCGTCTTATCCGTGCAAATAAGCGAGAGGGGCTGGTTCGAGCCCGGCTGCTGGGGGCATCCGTGGCGAAAGGAGACATTCTGACGTTCCTGGACTGCCACTGCGAATGCCACGAGGGCTGGCTGGAGCCGCTGCTGGCGAGGTGAGGTTACGCTCTGGGCTGGTTTTCTGTCCCGCTGCAGAAGCAGAAGGGATGGTTTGTCACACTTCTGCAGTGGAAAAATGGCTCTTGCTAGACGTTTGCCGAAGGTTCCCCAAGTCTGGTCCCTGAGGCTCTGCGAGTGTTTGTTTTGTGGCGGTGGGGTAGCGAGTGGAAGTGTGGAAGGATTTTTGTTTTCTCCCAAGGACCAGGCTGCTCTTTTTTCTTTAGAGAAAGGAAAGTTTTGTTTTCAGGAAGAGGAATCCTCCCCCAGCTTTGAAACTACCTTGGTAAAGGTGGCTGCTTTGATCAGCCTGGGTGGCGGGTGAGAAGGTCTAGAAAGATGTGTTTGCCAAGACATGCCCTGTTGCAGGGCAGCGTACATATAAGCGAATTGGAAGAGAAGTCAATAAACTCTTGTCGTCCCAGTCCTGAGCTAATCCATCTCTCTCTCTGCCTGGAGAGAGGTTTCCAAAAGCCCATGCTGTCTTAATGTGTGTGAGTCTTCCTGATTCCTAGTGGGACTTGTGTTCTCAAACTCCCCATGTCCATCTGAAATTGCATCTGGAATAATAATTTTTTTTTTTTTCTTAAAATTGTCATATTTAACTTGTTTCTAAATTTCATACCGAGTATATTCCAGATAACTGTGGGTTAACTTTGAACAGTGTAGATAGTGTGAAGAAAGGAAAAGGGGTAAAAATCAAAGTGTAAGCATGGTTTTAATTACTGTCCTCTGAACAAACAGTACATCACTGTGGAGACGAGTCTGTCATTTCTTCACTTCTTCAGCAAACCACTAGATGGCAATCTTGAGGAAGGTTTTGGATAATTTTAAATGTAATAACTTGCCACCTGTAAAAAGTTAGTTCTGGATATGTCTTGGAGTTTTTGCCCTTCTTGCTGCAGATGCAGATGTACATCTCTAAGGGGATGTTTGCATGGCATATCTGACTCAAATATATGGGAGCAGTACAACAGTGTTAGCATTTTGCAGTGTAAACATAGTTGTATTTGTAAACCTCCTGGGCATTGTACCATCTAGTTAACTCTTAACTTAGATAAAAGGTGATGGCTTTTCACTTACCTGATTCCTTTCATACCTGAAATCACATGCCAGCTACCTAATTTTTACCCCTTTTCCTTTGTGGGAGCAACAAAGCATTTTTTTGTTTTATTGGGATTTTTGATTCCTCTGTGTACATACCATTCTCATTGCATTGTATATAAGTTTTATGCAAGTGAGACAGGAGATAGCAATATTTGTATAAGCCCTTTTGTGCACTCTACCAAACAGGGTTTCAATGTGAGGTTATAAAGAAGAAAACAGCGATGTTGCATCTTTCCTCCCGGCAGCACGAGACCATTTCATGCTTACGGCAGTCTTTCTCAGCTCAGACAATACTTCTTTGGAAGTTCTCTGCTGCATTTAACCAACACAAGCTGCTCTAATTTCAGAGTCAGAGCCCCTTGGTCAGCCTGTGGGTTTTAAACTTAATAATCCCTTGAGGAACTAGTTCCCCTCGAATGACAGATGCATCACAGCTCCTCCTTGTTTGGCAATATAATGAGTTCAGTTTTCCTTCTCCTCTGGAATATGCAAATCAGAAGATGCAAGGCTAAAACAAGTACCAGCATCTTAAAGTCAAACAAATAACTTTGTTTCACTGAACTAACAGGAGATGTCTAAGACCAGTGTAGAGCAGATTGCTAAAGAGGGATTTAGAAGAATGACCTTAGCTTGAGCTTGTGTTCTTGAAGTTGATCTCTCCTAGTACCAAGAGATGCCTTTTGAGAAATTGAGGTGAAGGCATAGGAACCCACTGCCTTTTGTTAGGGCAAATGCTTCTGCAAAGGAATCCAGAAAACCCTGTATGGTATTTGGAAATGGGAAGAAGGGGTTTATCTCCTTGCAGAAGTAGACCTGCAAGAACTGTCCTCAGCTCTGGTGTATTCTTAGTATGATAAAGATCTTAACTATCTTTAGATCAGCCTTGCTGATAGGTATGTCATTCCACAGTACTATCTTGTTTCTCCTTTTTGCCTCCTATGTTGCCAGGGTTTCTGGAGGCCTACTTCATGTATGTTTCACTGTTGGAGATCTAATTCCCATGTCATATGTTTTTTTTGTTTAAGCTCATGGCTTCTTTTTGAGTTACTGTTGTAGTGTTCAGTATAACTTTTTGGAGATGATCACAGTTACAATAACAACCGTGACTTTAAGGGCCAAGAGGCTAGCTAATTTATTATTCATCTTTGCAGAACTATATGGTCATGCTGCTCTCTTAGGATCTTAAATGCAGCTACCTGTACAAATCAAAATAGATTTTTTTGTTGTTGTTGTTGAGAAGGTTGTGCTGGCTATGGCAGCCAAGCCAGATACTGAACGTATTATCTCAAGCCGTCCAGCATACCTCGGTTCCACTGTCCAGGAGTATTGATGCTTGCCAGGTGCCTACAGGTAAGTCCATCCTGATGCATCCTCCTGATGCATCCTCAGCAAGAAATCAGTGATTATTCTGGTAGCTGTTATTTCCTTATATTGCAGCATGAATTGAAAAGCTGCAAAACTTCATGTTTTGGTATCTGTTCTTGACAGTTCTAGTTTTTGAGAGAAGTTTCTAATGGAAGTCACCCCTTCCTTTTAAAAACATATTAGGATTGCGGAAGAAGAATCAGCTGTTGTCTGCCCTGTTATTGATGTTATTGACTGGAATACATTCGAGTACTTGGGCAATGCTGGTGAGCCACAGATTGGCGGGTTTGACTGGCGGCTGGTCTTCACTTGGCATAGTACCCCTGAAAGAGAACAAAAACGGAGGAAGTCCAAGACCGATGTGATCAGGTTAATTTTTATGCATCTTATGAAACTGTGAATGTTACAAGTGGTTTTGATTTTACTTGGACATGCCTGGTGCTGAAAAATATTTGAGAAATGAGCATAAAACTAAAAATTACATATTTTGTTTAGTTCGCCTTTTTTCCAAAATAGCTCCTGCTTACCATGCTCTTGGAAAAATATTGCTCTAAAAGCTGAAATTCCTGTGTAATCTTCCATATGGAATCCTTATTGAGCAAGTAGTCTCTTGACTGCTGCAGGCAAACTCCCACAGACGCTTACCAGCACACTGAAAGGCTGTAACTGAGTAATTAAAACGGAAGAATGTCCTCTGTGCAAAGCAGAGAGATCCGCATTGTAATAAATGTATCGTGGTCAACAATGAAAAAGGGAGAAAAATCATCAACCAGTAAGAGAGCAAAAGTAGTTTCAAAGACCTTATCTGTGCTGTAGCGGTGGTTCCTTGCGCTGTTTTCAAAGGTGAATTGCCAGTTCTTTATTGGGATGAAATGATACAGCTCTACTCATTGTAGTTTCTGTGAAGGGCTAACTCACAGGAGCTCATGCGGATATCTTCCTTGTGGGTTTTAGTTTTGTTTTATTTTAAGACAAGTTGCAGTCAGTGAGTATTATTTGTCACTCCATGGTCTATTTTTAGGAGAGGTGGGGTAAGAGTGCAAACAATGCATCTGGAAAATGGACACTGTAGACAAAATCCTGAAGGTTGAGGGTCTGCTACGTTCGACTTGGAAGTTGCTGTATTTCAGCAGTTTATTGTAAGAAATGACGCAGCTGTTTGGCATTTTTAACACTATGATTTTGTTAGTCCTGGCTTTTATTTATAATCTGTTACTTTATGGACTACAACAAATACAGAATGATTAATTTTTGTCAGTCTTTTCTAGGTCACTTATTGTGATAATAATACCCAGTACTTCACAAACATTAATGAACTCATCCTCAACTGAGAGAATTTTTTTTTTTTTTTAAATGGGAAAAGTGAGGCAGTAGTTTAGTCCTTCTCAGCATGTATTAGTCCACATCCTCTGTAAAAAAAGTTTCAAAATAGAGTAAATGTTTTTACAGCCTTTAGTTTAAATATGATGCTTTCCTTCTCCATGACAAGAAGAATTTTCTTTGGCATGCCAAGAGGAAAACAATGAGGGATAAAGCTTCTTGGTAGCCTGAGGACTGTGAGCTTGGCAAGTGTCTGGAGAAAGCAGCAGTGTGGAGAGCGGTGCCACCGACAGCTGTGTTTGGAAAGACGAGGTCTGGAGTGAGACAGAAGAGCTTGACTGGTCATGGAGTTTGATTTTTTTTCCTTCTGTCTCACCTCATCTCATTCCATACTTTGAAACAGCATATGACGATGTAAGAGGGTGTTGCTTCAAAAAGAGGGCTGGTAAAAGTAATTTTGACAGATTAAGAGTAACTGATGGCTGCACCTTTGTTAATATTTACTTCAACATTCAATTTAGTAAATTTCATAAAGTGTCAGCTGAATTTAGTTCCAAGCAGCATTATATACCTGGTGCTTTAAAGAGGGCCATTTTCTAAGACTGTAAACAATTGGGAACAATATTGAACAAATACAAGTTTATATATATGTGCACACACAACCCTACTGAAAGTACATCCCTTAAGTGCGCTGTCGCTCCGGGCCGTCTGGTCTGTGATAATCCGGTCTTGATCCCTGATTTTTTTTGCCAGACTTAGTAAAAAAAATACAGATGGGCAGATCTTCTTAGAAAGAAAAAAATTTCTTTAGGGGCTATATTTACTTAATTCTGCTCAATTGATGCCTGAGAGTTTTTTCCACTTGATGTTAATGGGATCAGCAATGTTGTAATTAATTACTAAAGCACAAATATTTGTTTACATATTACTTAAGGATACTGCACTTAGAATTTCAGAGCTGACTAATATAATTCTGCCACAAAAAAAGCTTATGTTCTACTATGTGAGGTAAGAGACTAGTCTTTTATTGTCGCTCACAAAGACACTGTGATTGCAAAAATTTGTATTAACACAGTGTTTATCTTTTCTGATTTCATTGTTATTTTTATTTTAATACATTCTGGAGCTTGTTTCAGATACCATTTTTTACTACAAAATTAAATTTAAATGGCCTGATGATAACTGATCAATGGCTGACTGTTACTTTGTATCCAGAAAACACTGAGAAAATGGAAAATAAAAATATACTGTATTTTTTTTATTCATTGCATTGGGTTTTAAATTTAACTTTTTTTTTGCTTTTCCTTCAATTCAGAGTTACTATTCTCTCTTACAGGTCTCCGACCATGGCAGGTGGATTGTTTTCTGTGAGCAAGAAGTATTTTGATTATCTTGGTTCATATGACACAGGAATGGAAGTCTGGGGAGGAGAAAACCTTGAATTCTCATTTAGGGTAAGTGGCTCAATTGAAAGGTTTTTTGTCTGAGACTAAAACCAATTTTCTTTCTTCACACCCTTTTACTTAATAAGGTAGCTGTAATGTAAGCAAGTGTTAAGAAGAGAATATTTTGGCAGATGTCTATATGAATCTCTTTTCTTTGTTCTCACACTTCATGATAGCTGTATTTTCCTTCTGAATAACCATTTTAAAACCATTTTTAAAAACATGTCTTTTTTTTTGAATGCCAGTATAAAATGGCAGTATTGGTGTGATACTAGTGGATGAAGTTTACATTCTGTGGCTTGAAGAGGATCGTTGGAAAGAAACATTTATAATTCTCTAATGTGACTTGGAGTTCTCACTGTGGTTGATGGAGTGAGCAGGAGGCAGCTGGTGGCGGTTACCAGTGGGGCAGGACAAGCCAGCCCTGCATTGCTTTAAGGCTTTATTCTGTTTCACTTCAGGAAAAGTTTGTGTAAAGGTTATAAAAGGCGATGGGGAAAACCTTCCAGGAATTGTAGAGCTGTACCCCACCGGAGGGTGGACCAGTGCTCAGGTGTGAGGCAGAGAGATAGCTGGAATGAAAAGGATTTACGTCAGGGGAAGGGAGAGGAGGTACAAGACAAACCAGACTGGCGAGTAAAATGGTCTTGTCCTCCTCAGTTCTGCTGTTACCTGTGCTGCTGCTGATTCCCACTGAGCACTGGCTGCATGTGGTTTGCACCATATCACACTTAGCTTGTGTGTGTATATCACACCGAAGCAATCGGTGGTGGTATAAGAGGTACACTGGAGAGCCGTTTTTGGCTTGCAGGGAGTTCACCACTCAGTATCCTGGATTTCCCTTGTGTTTTCTGCTCAACATCAGTTATGTTTTGTGGTCATATTTGCATTTCTGCATGTCACTGGATTGTGGGACAGGAGAATTGATGGTTTGGTTTTGTTTTTTTACCAGGTGACAGCAGATTTCAGGGATAAGTAGTATTTTGATGTTGCAAAACCACTTTCTTGAGAAAGGAGGCATCAGCAGACTGTCTCACTTGCTGCCTGTAGTGCAGAAATCCTAGCAAAGAGGGCACAAAAATAAGGAAAGGAAAGGATTAGGGAGGATAATAAGCGCAGATCTAGAGTTGATATGGTTTCTCTCTGGAGGGGGATTTCTCAGCTGGAATTGCTGGTTGATCTGAATTCATAACCACCTCCTTTCTCACGTAGGGAAAAGTTTCTGGCATGGAAGTCCAGACACACAGCCTACTCTTCTTGGGCAGTAAATTCAGCAGGCCTCTGCCTGGAGCTCAAAGCAGCTTACCCACCTCCATCTGTGAGCTTCTGCAGCAGGAGTCTCCCAGCTGTCTCCAGTTCTGGTGTAGCCCACTCTGATGTGTATGTTGCAGTGGGTCACCTCTTTCCACTGAAAGGGGTTTCTTTTCTGTGGGATAATTGCTCAGTCATGGGGTGGGAGTTATGAAATAGCTCTTCATGGAATTATTTTTATGCCTCCTTTTGAGAGGCTGCTCAGGGAGACACAAGTAGCAGTAGATTGGGTTTGTACTTGGGGGCCCAAAGAAATGGTGCTCGTCATCTGTCACAACCCAAAGTAGGTTAAGCTGGAAAGCAGCCTGGTGGTGGATGCCATCCCCAGCTAACTCTAGCAAGGGAAAATTGTTTTTCTTGCTTACTGAGGGATTGGAAGGGGTGATGACAATGAGGGAGTCGTGCATTTTGGGGTACAGATGCTTGCCGTACCTGGGGCTTGCTGTGTCTCTTACTTTCTCAGCTGTGATACTACTGCAGCATACAAATTAGCAGAGACAGGAGACTGTCAGTTTAGCAGCGAGCTACGTCAGAGAGCATGACACTACCTCCCACAAACATGGTGTAACAGTAGCAAGCATGTTGGGTACGTGCATCTCTTGGGCAAGACAGGCACTTGCAGGCACTTGTTTGTGTCTGCTAGTGCACGTGCCACCAGACTGAGCAC
Source organism: Aviceda cuculoides (assembly GCA_035590195.1). Classification (NCBI taxonomy): domain Eukaryota; kingdom Metazoa; phylum Chordata; class Aves; order Accipitriformes; family Accipitridae; genus Aviceda; species Aviceda cuculoides. Next base: position 13,746,822 of record JAVJGG010000048.1, on the reverse strand, counting down.
CCATCAGGTGGAGAAGATGCTGCTTTTGAAAGTACTTTATGTTCTGCCTCTTAGCAGAAATTGGCACTGGTCTCAAAGCAGAAGCTTGGAAACAGCAGCCACAGTTGACAGAACTGGACATGACAGGATCTACTTCACCTTGTTGAAATGTCTGCAGTCTTTTGTGACCCTGGCTGCCACAGATTTGGTGGCACCAAAATGGTTGCCCCCTAACCGGTGGGAGTTGAGGGTAGTACTGCCCCAAGATGGCAGCCAGCGGTTTTCTCCTCTGAGATGGGATTGCGGGAGCTTCCTACAGCTCCTTGTAGAAAGCCTGGAAGACGGCCCTCTCTGCATGCAGTTCTTGGCTTTCTGCTCGTTGTGTCTTGCTTTTCGGGAGACCGAGTCTTGCAGACAAGGCAAGCCTGACGGCTGCCCTGTACGAGACAAGAGTGCCCCACACTGCCTGCTGCTTTAGCCCCAAGCTATCATTGCCATTGATCTCTGGCACCAAGTCTCATTTTCGATGTTACTGGTTCTGATGTGGAAGTCCGGGGGCTCAGGGCAGTTCTGCAGCCTGTCGTGCACCGGGCTGAGAGCAGGGACGTGGCTTAGAGTGGGGGGTAAGAGGGGTGCTTCAAGGAGGAGGCAGAGTGGGAGCTCTGGTGTGGGGCTCGCTGCAGGTGGATGGAGCAGCTCTCTGCTGTGCGTGACGTGCTCTCCTCAATTTGATTTCAAGCCCCTGTACTTGTGCTTCCTGCGGTGAGGGTTTTTGTGGAAGAGGGCAGAGCGCTATGATGTTGCCTAACTGTGGTGTTCTGGCTGCCCATGGTGCTGAAGAAGGTCAAGAGGGATAAATTGGTGTTAATTCTGTTGTCTCTGTGGTTTCTAGGCCTGCCAGACCTGAAAATTAGGAGCAGGGATACTGAAAAACACTGTAAATTAATTAATTGTTCTCGTCTCTGAAAACACCACCCTCTCCCGATGACATGAAAGGACCTGTCCTCAAGCCTCCTCTTTCTCATACTTCGATTATTCTAAACGGAAAAATTTCTCTGTGGTTTTGAGAGGTGCAACAAGGACAAGGCTTCAGCTAAAAGCATGATGACTAAGAGAGATGAGGCTGCACGCTGAATGCAAGATTGAGTCAATGTGCCTTGATTTTGAATTGCTTAATGCTATTTGGCTGGATAAAATTTCACTTCATGGGCATAATGGGCACTGAAACTCCTCTTTCTGAGGGATGCAAAACATGCCTTTTCATCTTCCCCTTTCCTGTACGTGGAGCGAGGAGAACCTGGCTGCAGCTTTTTTCCCCCCACACCTGCTAGTGGCACTGCAATGTAAGTTTGTTTCTGGGGACCAACACCTGATGTGCCTGCGATCTGTCCTTCAACCCACCATCAATGGCGTGAGAGAAACCCACGCATGTGCAAAACGACAAAATTATTTACTGATAAGTCCTTTCTTCTGTTGGAAATTTCATTGTCCATGAGCCTAGATAATACACCTCCAGTCACCTGGGGTCCTCTCTTTTTCTGATCTTTTCGTAATGTTTGTTTCTGTCTGGAAATCTCTCTTGCAGCGGGAGCAGCTGGGATGGGTTCACGCGGCTGGGGGGGCCCCTCTACCCACCCAGCTCCCAGCAGATCACGCATGAGCACCACACTGGGGGGCTCAGCCGCATGCAAAATTGCAGCAGAGCAGGGGCAGGAACAGAGTGTTTTCCACAGTTTGGCCTCATTCATAGCAGCCTTTTTTTTAATTATTTTTATTTCTTCCAGAGTCCTAAAATGTTGGAATGGAGGTGGTAGAGCTTATAGAGCTTTTCTTATTTAACGTTCATTGACCCAGCATTAGGTCAGTTGTCTGGAGACCCTGGCAGGGACGGGGATCTCAAGGTGAGATCTGAGCATTTACTGTAGCTTTTCATAATGCCACCATCTGTCTCTGAAAAGAAAAGAAAAAATATTGATAGTCTGCATGAATCAAGATGAAAGTGAAAGCAAAAAGGAATGTCACCTTGTTTTCTTTCTGTGGTGAAGGAAAAAAATACGCCTTTATAATGAGAGCTGCGAGGTAGCCAGACCTAGTAAAAAAATGTATTTTCATGCACGTCAGCATGCAAAATGTACATGAAACCTAATGTGCTTCTCTGTTACAGAAGGTTGAAATACTTTTAGGGGAGAATCTTCTCCAGAGTCACTTATTTAGCATTTAGTAATCAACTTTAGTCTCTCTGAATTCCTTGCTTTATTTTATGGCTGTTCATTTGTACCTGATTTTATGTAGAGGTCGAAATGTTTTCCATTAAAATAAAAATAAACAAACCTTTTGAGGAATTGTTTAGCTGAAATACATTTAATTTTTTTTTTTGTAATAGGAAGACAGGAGAAGTTTTGAACTGTTTCAATGAAAGAAGCAGAATTTAATGAGCACTGCTTAGCAACCTGCGGTTATTTTTTAGAGAAATTCAGGATTTTAAAATTCAGATGTTGTGGAATTCACTTTCTGTCAGCAGTTTAACAGAGGTATGGTCAGTCTGGTTTACTCCATTTGAATCAGACTTTATCATGGAAGAGTAGAAGAATGTGCTTCCTTCTTAACTGTACATTTTTAATTCAGTAGTCTTCATGATCCGTTCCTCGTATCTTGTTTAATACCAGACTCATCAAAACAGTAATTATCAATAAAAAAATGCTGATCTGGAATATAATGAATACAGAAATTGTTAAACTTTAATAAATTTAATGGTGCTTAATATTTGCTGACAAATCTTGCATGTTAAATTTCAACATTGAAAAAGTAATCTTGAATCTAGAAGTAATAATGTAAGAAAGCTGTTGTTTTGAAAGAAATTTCAAAAAGGGAGATCTTAAAGTGAAAATGGATAGCTGTTTTCATAGCAGCTTTCAAAATAGTAGTGTAACTTACAAGCAAAAATATGCAAATTGTTCAAAAGATCAGTACAGAATTCTAGATTTCTTGTATAATTTCTTTAATAATCTTTCTGTTCAAATGACAAATATACTGTTTCCCTGAAAAGTAACAAAAAAGAAGAGAGAAACCTCATGTGAAAAGCAAGAAATTAAAATTTTAAATCTAGGAAGCAAAGATTATCCAGTGTTCCCTATAGTTGCATAATGAATTACCTAGACCTTTAAGGAAACTGTTTGTTTTAAAAGTAAACGTATGTATTAGAGTGCTTACCGTTGTGTTATTAAGCACAGTATTGTGCCACATGTAAAGTTCTGATGTCATTATCCAAAACAAAATCAACAGAGACGACATCCACTGATTTCTAAATTAAGAAATTTGAGAGAACTCGTAAGTAATTAAAAAAAAAAAGCAGTCTGAAGACAATGTCCATCTTGTGTATGCTGAAAGCCTTCAGCTGTAGTGACTTTCTGGATCCCTAAAAGTCCCAGGGAGGGAGGTGGGAAAAGTCCCATCACTCATCTTTTGTAATTGTTAGGTACAGAAGTTTTATTTGCTACCTCATAGCTTTTACTCCTGCTGTGTTCATTTGAATAACATGTCATTAAATATGTATGTGTTATACAAGAAGGTTGCCAGGGAGCAAACCTCTACCCCTTAAATGTATCCCAGCTAATTTCCTTTGTCCTCCATTTGCAAAGGAAGGATGAGCTGCCACCTATGCACGGTTGAATACACGAGGAGGATTAGCTTGCTGGAGTGTCAGTTCTCAAAAATCTTCTACAAAAAGTCTGTCGGAGCCATTGGTGATAGCTTCAAGTTTGTTCAAGTGCAGCAATGTGTCCTACCTTTCCTTCCATCTGGCTAAATTTCAGAAACCTTGTTTCAGGCACCCTTCAGAAATGGTGTCTGCCACATTGCGGGCACACAATATTAATTAGGAAATACCTAGCTTTCATTACATCAAACTTGAGATGAGAATGGATGATGGGAAAGTGACTGTGTAGATGAACTGCCAGAAGTCCATGGCTTTCAAAGGAGAAGAGTATCATTACAAAAATTTGCAGAGTGCTGAGGCTAATATATCCACTCAGTCGTCATTTATGGGCTCTGTCTCGAGGGCCGTACATCTCCTGACCTGGGGAGCCAGAGGCATGAGGGTGAGCACACGGGCAGAGCGAGTCCTGCCAATTCTATGATTCTATGAATTCCACAGTCAGGTTCAAGTACTTTCCTTGATGACAAGTAGGAATATTGCTTTAGACAGGGGAGGTTGTTTCACTAATGTTGGTTGCACCACCATGAGTTACTTACAGAATTACTTTGCTTTCTCTTTTCATGTGTTGGGTCTGGGGTTCCTTTCCCAGCTTTCCAATGGAAAAGGTTAGTTTTATTTTACAACCAGGCACCCATGCCTGTCTTCTGACATGGTGAATATAGAAATGGGAACACAACTTACCATTCTCCAATGATATGACAAGCTTAGCTGTTTTGTCAAGTGAGCTTTCTAATAGTATATGGGCAAAAGATTTCTGGTAAGAAATCAGTTATTGGTCATTGGTTTCATTCTGAGGCAGCTATTTGCATGGTTAATTTGGAAAAGAAACATGCCTCTTTTTTTCTTTTTCTTTCTCTTGGCTTTTTTTTTTTTTTATTTTTTTAAATAATGCCTGTATAACTTGAATTGTAGACCACAGTTAGACCTGCGGAAATATTGTGGACCGTTTCTTATCATGCCTTCAGAGAAAGTAAAGCTAAGAAAAGGATAATTGCACACAAGAGAAAACCAGAGATGGGGTTATCTCCTTGTTGCTCCCAGTGATTTGCTCTGAGTTCAAAAGGATGTAATTTTATCCAGCTTATTCATCAAATGGGACACAAAATTATTGTATATGTTGCTTATAGTATGCTGTGATATTCTTGAGAAGGTGTTATCCTTACAAAGGCTTATTGTTACTGTATCCTTCTGCTTGCAAAGATTCAAATTAATGATGCACGATGTCAATTCTTTGCATAGATATGGCAGTGTGGAGGAAGTCTCGAGATCCACCCTTGCTCCCATGTAGGTCACGTTTTCCCCAAACAAGCTCCGTACTCACGCTCCAAAGCTTTGGCAAACAGTGTGCGTGCAGCTGAAGTGTGGATGGATGAATATAAAGAACTTTATTACCACCGAAACCCACATGCTCGCCTGGTGAGTTCAAGTCCATTTTTCTTGTAATTTCACTACAATTTGTCTTCAATGAAATAACTATTAATTTAGCTAATATTTAACATGAAGCGCTTTTATGTTTATTTCTTATTTCTTCTGAAACTTTTTCCAAGCATAGAATAAGTGTATATATGGTTAATTTTTAATTCCTTGGAAAAAATCAGAAATTCCATGAGACTAGAAGGTGGCCAAATCTCTGTCAATATTAAACGAATGAATGAATAAGTGAAAGAATAAAGTTAAGCAAGGTGACCCAAGTAACAAGGAGCTGTTTTGGCCTAAAATGTGCACTTCTGCGAAACAACTGATACAGGATTCTATCAATAAAGAATTACAGAACAGACACACAATTATTGAATAGTAATCAACAAGTTTCAATGGACAGTAGATCTTTAAGTGAACAGCATGGTGATAATCTTTAGCAAAATTACCTGTCTTGTGATAGTTGTAAAACTTTGGACTGATGTAAGATAAAACGGATTTTTCTGTTTGATTTACTGCTGTACAACATTCAATTAAAAAAAAAAAATCAATATTGCAAAAGTTAAATTAATTAAAATCAATCCTGGAAACTCAGATGAAACTGTTCCTAATAAAATATTTGAAGTTTCAGTACTGTTTTTAAAAAAACAAAAGGTTAATATTTTTATTTTCCATGAGGAAGAAAATACCAGATCGTTTGTTTGCAGAATTTTTCGGGAGATAAATACTGTGAAAATTGAGTAGGTCAAAACAGTAAAGCAGTGCGCAAATTCGTAGCTTGGATATATTTATTGTGAGGGGCCTGCAGGCTGGAAGACAATAACACTGAAATATCCTCACAATGTCTAGAAATGACTCAAATGAACCTCTGGCACAAAGTCCAAATTTCAGGCCTAATAGAAATAGTTCTCTGCTGTTGCTTGTTTCTGGAGGTTTTTAATCTTCCCAAGCCCTTCTTTTTGCGTGGAAAGCTTTCCTAAGTGCTGGCTTTCTGGTTTTGTGCATGGGGAGCACTGCCCTGTGGTGGGGTGCTGGGCACCCACCTCTGGCTACGCCGGACCTGAGCTTCGGGACCAGGCAGGGGGACAGGGAGCTCCCCACGTGTTTGAGTGGCCCTTCCCCAACAGACGTGCCAGGGGAAAAAATGCTCTTGAAACCATTAGGCTTTTAAAAGATATGCTGGAGGAGACTGGGGAAGCTGCGTTTGGTTAGCTTCCACCTCGTGTGCCTCTAGATTAAACTGGCTAATTAGATTGTTACAGTCCATGCATTTGTAATAATTGTTTTATTTTAACATCATAAAAGCCATTTAGGTTTTATTATTAGAGTCTGACTTTGAGAGAAATACAGGTTTTGTGTATCCAAAGATGGGAGCTCACAGGTGATGCCAGGCTGATTCTGCTTGTCATACACCGAGAGAAAACAGCAATAAATGCTGACAGTTCTTCTTGTAAAGTTCTGGGCAGCTGGTGTCTGCGATGACAGAACTTTAACTTTAAAGGATGTTTGTGTGTTAGTACTGGAAGTTTTGCGTATTGGCGTATTGTGACACGGTGGGTGTAAGCTGAGGCTCGCACAGTTTTTTGCACTATCAAAGCTGCTGCCAATGCACTCTGGTTTCTGTAATGCTCTGTGCGCCACTTGTTGCAGCAGTTGACTTCAGGCCCTTTTACTTTATCTATCTAACCCAAATATTCAGTTCTGTAGCGTAATGGGAAAATGATTGATGCTATGGCTGCAGAATTTGGTTCCGTAAAGTTTCGCTTCAAGATTAATGTTCATGCCTCAGAGCTAATATGTGATGCTGTTTGTTATTCAAGCAGGCAGCTCTGCCTCTGTTTTACGTCTACTTTGTGTTTTCAGTGATAGTTCCACAGCTTTGAGAAATGCAAATATATTTGTGGTTTGATGAAAGAGTGTGTCAAGTTACCTGTAAAAATCTGGGGGCTGCAAATGGTATCTCGTGCCTGACTGTCTGAAGTCCCTAGTCGATACAAAGATGGGTTTTTGAAGACAGACATGAAAAGATGCGATCTCTGCTCCAATCTATAGATAGGGAAAAGTCTGCAATGAAAGCTTTTCTCTGGAGGTTTAAGATTTCATACTCCCCACACCCCAAAACTATGAAGTTCAAAGAATACATTAGCAGATTTTATAAATTCATCAGTTAAGTGTAAAACTGTCTGCACAGGTAATTTGCAAATGAACATAATGGTAGAATAATTTAAAATTCTCAAGATTCATTAACTGCTTTTGAGATTTTCAATTATCCAGCTAAAGGAAGTTTTATTTTCCAATATGCTTTCTCAGTTCCCAGCAATCTGCATTCAAGGATTGACTTACTTGCGAATTTGGGGGTTTTCTCTGATGAACTGTCTTCTAGAATATTTTAAAGTTTTATGTGCACTGTTCCAATTCTTTTTTGTCAACATTTAACAAATGTAGGGATAATGAAATCAAACCCAGCACCCAACCATGGGGATTTTTCCTGGCTAAAAGTCCTACTCATCACTTTAGCATACGGTTCCTAATAATGTATACAGATAATTTGAAAGAGAGCGTCTGTTCTGGTTGGGTTTTTTTTAATCTTCTTTTTCTTTCAGGAACCATACGGAGATGTGACAGAAAGGAGACTCCTTCGAGAGAAGCTGAAATGTAAGGACTTCAAATGGTTCTTGGAGAACGTGTACCCAGAGCTTCACGTACCCGAGGACAGACCAGGCTTCTTTGGAATGGTACGTGGCTGCTGAGAAGGGACCTCTTCACGGTTCTCTGAGCTCTCCTACTAACTCAGTATGAAGGTATTTTTATGCCCGAATCTGTTTGGGATTTTGGTAGAATTCAGTTAGAATTGGTAGGCTTTAAAATGTGTTTTCTGTCAGAATCTTTATTGTAGGGGATGCTGTTTATGAAGGAGTTCTGTGAGAGGGTAGGGGAACAGGTAATGTTGCCATGAATTACACCTTCCAGGTGACATCTTGGGAGTGTTAAAGGCAGCAAAGGATGACATTTTTTATTTCTTGAAATGTTGAATAGCAAAAAAAAAAAGAGAACACCAAAGTGTTTTAGTTTTTAGTTGTCAACTTGGAAATAGAAAGAATGTGCTTTGAAACATGTATTTGCACATTTTATCTGATGAAAACTATGATGCTCTGATGATGGGAAAGAGAGCTGGTGCTATGTGCTCCCAGATCATACAGGATTCTCTGTGTGTTGAAACCAACACATTAATTTTTAATCTGGAGGTGACTTTAGACCAGCACAGGTTCACAAGCAATTTTCATTGGTTCAATGTCAGAATCCTCCTCTTTTTTTTTTTTTTTTAAGAGTCGACAGCTTTCCCTGCTATTTGCAGCTTACAAATAAATACAAACTATAGCTCCATGTATATCACATTACTGTAATCTCATTTGGAAGGGAAGAAGGCAGAGATGATGCAGCAAATACCTGCTTCCTCTGAAAAATCAGCAGATATCTGCTGCGCATCTTATTAGGGAGACAAGAGTGCACCTTTCTGCCAGGCAAGGATGTATAAAATACCTTCCTGATTACCAGTGCCACATTACCTTAGAAGTACTTCTGCTGGTAACTCAATCACTCTGCACATCTAGCTAAGCCGCATTCCCACGCTGCTGCATCGTATCCAGCCCGTATCGCAACAGTCTTGTCTTGCTGCCATCCGTGCTTCGGTTCCTCCGTCTCTGCTGGATCTCCTTCGGTGCAGGAAAATACCTGGTCGCTGTGGGCGTACATGACATACAGAAACCAAGTTTCCCCACCGTCTTCCCTAATAGCTTTGTTACCTGTTCAATGAAAAAGATCCTAGTGTGGAAATGCTGCGGTTTCCCATAGGGAGCTGTATTTCCCATGGGGAGCTGCGGGAGCTCCCGTAGGGAGGGAGCGCATCACTTGGCAGCAAAGCCCTTGGGAGTGTCGCAGGGAGTAGCCACCCTTCGCCATTCGTCTTGGAGCTTGCACTTAATACCTCTGTGTGATCATTGGCATGAAAGGTAATATCCACCATTATCAAGTACCTTGAACAGACCCTGGTACAACACTGTTTTGGGGTTTTTTTGTTGTTTTGTGTGTGGTTTGCTAACTGACAAGGTCAGAGACAGTTGAAGCAATAAGGTATTATAAGACTTACCTTCCAGGCGCATTTCAGTAACCGTATCCTCCCCTCCACCTCACTCCTTCACCCTCCAAAACAAAGCCTAGACGGGTGGCAGTGATAGCACTTCAACCTCCTGGGGAGGAGAAGGGATTTGTGCAGTTTCTTTCATGATTTAACTGCACGTGTCATCCTCAAGAAAGGTGTCAACAGTACCTAGGAATAATAATTCTTGTTCAGAGCTGCTTGAGGTATCTACAGTGTAATTTAGGTGTGCTCTATATATTTCTCTAAAAACAATTCTTAAATACTGTCATCTAGTTGTGAGCATAATAAGAATACACCATTTTTTTTGGCAGGAAGAATTTAAAATGTGATTAAAGTACAGTTATACTCTAAGACAGTGACAGTGCAAAAATGACACCTACTGATTCAGCTGATTTGTGGATATTGAGTCCCATCTGCTAACTTCAATGAATCATTGATTGTGCTCTTTACTCCTGCCTTAGCCGTGTAGTGCTTTTCTGGTTCAAAAAAATACTGTGTCTAAGTGTGTTGGCTTTGTTAAGAGCTTGGCTTAGTCTAAGGTTATTTAATTGTTCACAGAGATTTCAAAGGGATATGGAGATTTCTCCCTCCTTTGAAATTTTTTACACTGAAGTTGAAAAATCTTTCTAAGATTACCCATAGGTCAGCCATATGTTGCTGAAATAACCGCAAGAATTACTGAGCAGCATTCAGTGCCATGCACTGACAAACAGACACTTGTGCTGCATTTTTTTCTCTTGATATGTAGATAAAAATATCTATACTAAGCTTGGTTGTCTAAAAAGTTAGCTGCCTAAAACCTTATTTAAACATACTAATTTTGAATATTTTTACCCGAGCTATGATTGCATTCTTATAAACTGCATGAGGCCTAGAAATGAGGGAAATATCTTATTTGTCCTTGGGCTCCATGCAGCTTTGGAACTTTGTGTGGGACACGAACTAAACCTTTTGACTTTAATAATTTGTCTGGGGGACGGAAGGGAGTGAAGCTGGTAGGCACTTAGTGGGTTAAAATAATATGTCAGCATTTCTGGAAGGGCTGATAATCCCTTCTAGGTTCTTGTGTAGAGCACCAATCTTTCTCTTTTTCTGGCATAGCATCCGATTTGGCCATCCCTGAGCATGTGCTTACTGGTAAGGTATATACTGTACTTGTGCTTCAACTGGTGTGAAATTTTAAAAAGACTTGAACCCCAGGTTTGTGTAGATTGTCCGCCTAGATAGCCTAGACTAGGTCTGCTTAAAAATCCTAGCTGCCTTGGGAAGGGATGGCGTGGGCACCTCTAGGAAGAGCGTTGAGCCATCTTGTGTGTTTAATATTAGTACTGTGACATTGCTGCGTTGTGCAGCTAGATGAGGACAGAGAAACTGGGCAGCTCTGTGATCTTTTCATGTTATTGGTGACTGTGGAAATGCACAACTGCAAAGCAAGGGAATAGTCAGGGTTCCTCTCCACTCTAAGGTATACTAAGTATTGCTGGCATTCAGGGTGCGTATCTGAGGGTAAAGATTATGGTCAGCCAGTGAATTTGGCTTTGAACTTGGCGTCCAGATTGCTTTTGAAAGACAGTGTTGACACAAAAATCAGGATTTTATCTCTGCTTTTCTTTAAGTTTGATCACTTGGCAGTGAGACCGTGTTATGTTCTGATTCGAGAAGTTTTTCTTCGTTCTTCTCAAACAGTTTCTAGCTGATCTTTCTTCCAGATGAATGTGAAGCAACTAAGCTGATAGATATCTGTTGTGACTAGCCGATGGCTCTTCTCACCACCTATCCTTAAAGGCATCTGCGACTGACTGAATCAGTTGGGAGATCAAAAACTTGAATTTTTCTGTTGGCAGCTTCCTTCCACATTTTCCCCCAAGACCATTTCTTCTTCAGTGAATTTCCAAACACTTAATCTGGTCTAAATTAAAATAAAATTATGACTATAACTTTAACAACAACAACAACAAAAGATTAGGAAGAAAGATTTTAAGCCTTTAAATCTATGAAGACTTTTGTTTTGCCATGACATGAAAGAGAACATTTTGAAAATTATCTAAATAACACATGATATATATGGACAGGCTTACAGAAGAAGAGCTGTTAGCTATGTGGCTTAAGTTATGTCATTAAACAGACTATTGCATATCTGGTGTTACAAGTTCTCAGAGGTATCAGGCTCCAAACCAGCATCCTCTAGGGTATACCTCTGAAAGTGCATTATAATACAGTTTGTAGAGCTGCCACCTGAGATTGAATTGGTACCCAAGATTATGGCTGGCTAGACCTGTAGATCTGATGCCCGTCACAGGAAAATATGCGCTACTCGGTTGGTTGTACAGCCTCTGAAAGCTTGAGACAGATTTTTATAAGGAAGTGGGAGAAATTCAACTGTTTGATATTAATCTCAAGTGAACATGCCATCACTTGAGACATGTGCTTGTATGTTCTTGAGCCTCCCAGAGCGATCAGGGCTTGCTAGGGTGAGCAGCTGGAGTCCAGCAGCAGTGTCTCATCATCAGTTCCTTCAAAGGATCTTAGTCATCAACGTTGTATACCCATTTCAGCATCACGCTTTAGAAGTTAACAGAAATCTGAGGATAGTCACAATTTATTTTTTTCCAAAAAGGTGATATGAAAACGGCATACACTCAGTAAAATCATTCCCTGTGACTGCTTTGGTTACCTTTGAGGTAAAAGCTTACGCCTGGTCAGTACCATGAAGCTGTTGGCTTGCTACAAATTCACATCTTAACTGTGTCCCACTTATCATCTGCCCATACCACTAATACATCAGCACCAATGCCACTGTTGCGGAATAAAGAGGATTCTGATCTATTTTGTGGATGAAGAGAAAGGTTGGCTGTGCTCCACTGGCTGTATTTATCAACTAATGTAATGAAGTTTTAATATCAAAAATCTGTTGTTGATGCTTTGCTTACAGTTATATGAAATGGATTTTATCTTAAAAAAAAATGCCAAACTAAGAATTATTTACAGAATGCCATCTGTATTGTGTTGTTAGATGCAAGTGTCCAGATGTTAGGAAACAACAGATTTAAATTTCTCCAAGCAGTAAGGGATAAACGTCTGAGTGGTTGGTGTTTATTACTTGTCTCAGCCTCCAAACCGAGCGGTAACTAAATGGCATCGTAGAGTACACCTGCAACGTTTCAGTAGGAGGCAAACGTTGTAGAAAGACCCAGCCAGTTAATACTGCATGGGCAGAAGTTTTTAAAACTGAACTATGTCTTTTAATGGCAAGGTGATCAACATTGTTTCTTGCTTCTGTTTCTCCAATGCAGCATTCTGCAAAAGGATTGAGGTAAGTCACGGAGAAAATTTTGTTCTTATTGCATGACTTATTTATGTTGGATATGGGAACAAAGATTGCTTCAGAAATGAATGGATGATTACTGTTTTGATAGAGCTGTTGCATGTAAAAGGAACTTAAACTGTGTATTCTCATTTAACAAGAGAAAAATACTACTTTCACAAATTGTCTCATACTTTTTTCTGCCTTGGAACACAATGCGGATTTTTTTTTTTTTTTTTTTCCCATAAATGGTGCTGTGATCGGATTTTCAAATCTGATTATTTTCAAATCTTTGTCATTTCCGACCAGGTCATTTAACAGCTTAGTATGCACTATTCCCACAAATTAGGTCTTGAATATCTTTTAGGCTTCCTGATGAGGTATGGGTATAAAAGAACATCTACCAATGTCTGAGGAAACCAGGTTGAAATATGGACCATGTGTGTTTAGGAATGTGTCTGCACATATCACAGGCATTTATGCATGAAAGAGAAAAATGAGAGAACATACGTGGTATCCTGGGAGTACAGGCTCAGTTTTAAACCATCTGAAATGAAGCTTAAGTTAGTAATCTTTTACACAGCTTTTGCTTTCTTGCCTTTATTTGGGCATCGAGTAACATGTGTAGGAGAGTTACTGTAGTTCTGGTGGTGCATGGCATTTTGAAATAGGTTATTTAAAATTCCAGGCCACAGAGGGGAGGACATACTGGGGGCTGGCAGCGAAGAACACACACTCAGAGAAGTAGCAAACGCGTTGGGCTGTCTGGAAGGGCACCATGGATAAGGGCTTCGCTGCGTTTATCTTCCCTTGGAGCCAGTAGACAGTCAGGCAAAGTCGCATGTTATTAAACATACTAATAAGAGACCCCCTGATCCTGAGGACTGCTGCTGACGACAACCAAAACCAATTTATGTTTTTAGAGATACATTTACTATTTTTAAGTGGTTATGACTTTAAGTTGACATTTCTTGATGTGGAAGGGAGAGACATGAGAAGCTTAGTGTTTGGTTTATGTAGTTCCATGGTAGTGTTAAAAAGCATCTGTAAAAGACACTTTTCTTTCCTGTTTTTTGTAAGTTTAATTCTTGCCGAGTGTTATGAAGGTAAACAAAATGTCTTCTTTTGACAGCTGGAAGAGGGGTGCAGTGGTCTAGTGCGTTCCCATCAAATCAAGCAGTACTTTCTGTAGAAAGGGTACCCAGGCGGTTTCTTTTGCTTCTGGTAAACATGGGCACTAAAACTAAGGATGAGTTTTTATCATACGCCAAATTGAGATCTTAGTTTATCCTGCACTGACAAATTACACCAAATGCATAGTGGAAACATGTTCAGAGAGGAATTATGAGGCAAAACCTTTAAGGGTAGGGCTTCAGTCCTCCGTTTGTACATTTGGATCCCATAGGAGAGCCTCAGGGCCCCAGCAGCCCTGCAAGGGGCCCCGAGCTGTGGGGGCTCGGTGGTCCTCCCCAGCCCCTCAGTGTGTTGCTGTTGCCTTGGGCTGGCAGCCCAGGCATGCAGAGTACCGAGGGCTTGGCTGTCTTTCAGCAGGAGTGGGCACAAAGCGATGGAAAGAAAACATTGAGTAGCAATAAAAGTAGAAGTTGGGAAAGCAAAATATATGTAGAACACGAGTATTTAATTTTCCAACTTGTGTGGTTTGCTCTGTGGTGGGTTTGGGTCCTGAGGGTTTTGTCTTGTTTGTTTGGTTTTAGCCTTCTGCAATCCCTTCGTGTCCATTCATTCTCCACATTAAAAACTGAGCATACAAGTATCACAACTAGGGAAGAGCAGCAAAATTACACCTTGCTGAAGTAATCTTCTGAGATTTACTCTACTTATTCTTTTTGTCTGTGATGTAATTACACTCAGTAACGGAGGCATTCATCTTGAACCTATGTTTACAGAACCTGTTTTGCTCTGTGTAATTTTAAATTTGGTTAAGTGGCAAAGACTTGGAGTCAGTAATTGTTATGGCATTGTTTACCTTATTTTCAGTTACTTTTGCCTCCTGAATACCTAAATGCAAATCCTTGTTAATTAGCCTTATGTTTTTAAAATTGGGTAACTTAATACTTTAAAATTTAATCTAAAAGTTATGCAGTATTGTGTCAGAGATCAGCAGCACTGGTAAAGAATGTTTAATATCACACTTAGTGTCTCTTTTCAAAGATGTATCTTACCCACTTTCATGCTTTCTGGTCTTAAAATCTGTCTGCTTGTTCAACCTCAAGAGGGTACTGGAGTCCTTTCGAGAACAAATCCTTCTAACGTCTCCCATTTGACAAACTGAGAAAAGTATGTAGTCATCTTTTCACAAGAAAATTGAACATGTAGATCCTGGGGGAAAAAAAAAAGACATGGCAGACTCTTTTGTTCTGCATGAGTTGCTGGCTTGTTGGGCTTTAACACAGCTTCTCATAGTTCCTACCTACTTCATTTGCAACTACACTGGAACACGGTGTCATTCCTAGGGGAAGCCATTGTGTCTGGCTGCTTCAATGCCCAAAGTCAAGACAGTCACAACGGTTTTATTTCACATTAGTCAGAGAGCTGTTGCCATTGGATCCATTTGATCTATTCCAGTTAATTTGCACCAGCTCTGGGATATAAACCTCACAGCCCAGCAGGATGGGTGTAAAGTGACTGCAGCATATCTTCCTGACTTTAGATTAATACATTAAAATATTTTTTTGTTTTGATTAGCTGAAGAATAGAGGAATGGCAAACTTCTGTTTTGATTATAACCCTACAAATGAACATCAAGTAACCGGACACAGGATCATACTGTACCCATGTCACGGCATGGGACAGAATCAGGTAAGATTCATGTTTTCATTTTGACCAACACTATGGTTGTAATGTAAAAAAGTATGGTAAAGGCATTGCAGTAGGGCTGAGAGAATATGTTGCCACAGCAAGCTGATCTTAGATCCAATTTTGATTCTTTTAATTTTGATGCATCTTCAGGTCAGATTTTCTTCATTCTGAAGACCTGTCTACCCAGACCAGGGAACTCATGCATACCTTAATTATGCCTTTCCACATACCTCATTAGCAGGGGTTAATAGCACAGCAGTGCAGCTATAGAGTAGTTACAGGCCAGTGTTCGCTCATCTCCAGCTGGTCTTGGGCAGACCAGCACATCTTTGAACTTTTGTCTGTCCACATCACCAAAGCTCTTAATAACATTGCAAACCTCACGTAGTTCTGCCTGTGTCTGTCATCGTGTCGCTTCCTCTTGGTGCTTGTCTAACTCTGCAGGAGGTTTTGGACGGCTTCTTCTCCTGTATTCCACTCACAGAAATGTCCTCCTGGGCTCAGGGTCCAGAATCCTGGAGAGCCGGGATCCTCTCTAACACTTTCATTCTTGCTCTCTTGGTTTTAACTTCTGAAGCTGAAAGTTCTTGCTGGTGTCTTTCTCCGTGCTGATTGAAACTGTGTGCAGCAGCGGTTAGTTGTGATACCTGTAAAGCTCTCTGTGTAATGCTGTGGTAAAAGTGTTGTGGGGCACCATGTGCCCATCTACAGTGGCCGTTTTGCATGAGTTTGAGTGGCCACCTTCTAGAATCGAGGTTTGGTGTTTGATGTGTGGCATGTAACATGTGCTTGCCTATCTAGCTTGATTTTTGGCTTCTAACCCAGATTAGACTATGGCATGCTCCTAGTGGGGAGGGGTGGAGAAATATGTAGGGTCTTGTTGAGAGTAAGTACATAACCCTGTGACAGTTTGGGTGGCTTGACTGTTTGGGGTTTTTTAAGGAAATTAATCCAAACATTCAGTTAGGAAAGGAAAAACAAGTTTGGAAAAGAACCAGAGATGTGGCAGATAAGCAGTGTATCTGTTATCTTTCTGAACTCTGCTTTAAAAAAAATATAAAAGCTTGAGGAGTGAAAAACAAGTCTCTGCTGAGGAGAAAGCTTCTAATATGAATTGCATTTTAAATGAGAAAAGGAAAACAAACAACAGTCTGAGCACTGTGCTTCAGATCTTAAGAGGAAGTAGATTTGTTTCTGATAGCAAGTTTATTACCTGAAGTATTAGAACTATTATTTAGTATTATTTATTAGTTTATGTCTAGTTTATGTCTTAACTTTCCTAATGTTTCTGTCCTGGAGGCCAAGATGCAGGGGAGGGTAGGAGGAGAATCTTGTGTCATAAAAGCCAAAGGATCTCGGTACTGACGAATACATGTCAAGGACGCTAAGCCATGACACACCAACCCATTTTACTCCCTCAGTTCAGCTCCATGCCCAAGTTAAGCATACTTCTATACACCTATATAGAAGATAACCTAGTTAAGCCACATCCTTATGAGGAAGAATTGATTGCTTTTGTAAATTAAGAAGTATTTAATGTATGGGATTACATGCTCACACACAAAAGGTATTTATAGATATTTTTTTTCCCTGGTATTACAGACTACAGAGAGGAAAGGGGTTGAATCTTTTCATATTTTTCTGCACAAAAAAGTTTATTTAAATTTTATCCCTTCCACCAAGAAAAAAATAAAGAAATAGGATAAAAGGTGAAAGCAAAAGAGAAGTACAATTTAGAGTTGAATTGTCATGAGATTACATTTTTACAGTTATCCTTTGTTTAGCTAGCACTGAAAGATTAACTGAGTTTACTGCAAAGCTATCAGTCCACTGGATATTAATAGTTCTTATGTCTCCGCTGATGGTGCGATGCATCCGCGTACCTGCGATAGCAGGCACCGCGCTGAGAGCTGTGCTATTACTGCTCCCTCTGCTGGCATCCAGGCAGCAGGAGGAAGGAGAAGTGGAAAAACTACTCGACTACAATATAAACCGAGAAATGAAAATGAGGTGAGACAAGAGAATTGCAGAGTCTGAGGAGGGAAGGCTAAACACAGGAAATGCGCAAAACAATATTAGTGAAATGGTCAAAAGGCATGGGAGGGCTGGCAGGAGCCAAGGAAAGGGGGCCAAGGTGACAGAGGGCAGGAGAAGTTTGGGACAGAGGTAGGGCAACAGGTGGGAAGCAGGGTATGTGTGACAGAGGAAGGAGTCGTTAGGAGCTACAGGGGGGGAGTGTGGAACAAGCAGAATCACTGGAGACCCGTTCAGTGGAAAGGGGCAGGGGGACTGAAGGTGGGAGCAGAGATACCAGCTGGCAAATGGGAACATGAGTAGAGGTGACAGGTAGTAGTTGCAAGAGAAGTAGTGGACAGCAGGAAGAGCTGTGGGTGCGGGAACAGAGGGAGGCTAAAATGAGATGTAGAGGCACAAGTGAGATGGGAAGCAGAACTCAGGATTGCTGAACTTGCACCTCCTTTTTCTGGCTCACAAATAGCCGTGACACCTACCATCGGGACACTTCTCTCCATTTCCTTCCCATCCCCCCTGCCCTTTTGACAGTCGTTCTTAAAAGGCAACAGGCTGTTCCTGGTGGTGTGAATTCCTTAGCTCAGTTGGCAGGTGACAGTGGCAGGACCAAACAGATCAATTCTCCCACATGTACATCTACCGCTGTCAGCTGATGGAACTGATGGTGACAAGGTTGGTCATTCTCTAGTTGTATCAACGCTAAGGAGAGTGAGACACTTCGCCCCAGAGTTTCATAGATGTTTGCTGACAACAGGCAGCCCTTAACTTCTGTTTTGTCCTTGGAAGGGAATCTGCTGTCCTAATCCCAAGATCTTCTGCCTGCTCTCCTCCGGTCTGCCCTTGTCACTCCACTCCTTACCTATACACAGCTTTAGCAGCAAACCCTCATTACAAAGCTTCGCTCCAGTCCCCTGTCCTGCACCACATCACAGACAGCTCCAGTTTCTCCACTCCGTGCTGTTTAACACTTTCTTTTCCATGCTGGCTGGCTCCCAGTCCTTCTCTAACACCCTTGCTCTGTCTGTCCCCTCACTTATTCCTCCTACCAGTTACTACCCTCACTAGGTGATGTTTTTCTTCTTTTCACATGCCTTTCTTCTTTGCTCGCTAGCTCTCATTTTTAATTCTCTAGCCTTCTCCTTCTCATCCCTCCCTTCAGTTGCAGAATTTGTTTCACCATTCATCACTTTCTTCCCCAAATAGTGCTCCCTGCTGCACATTCACACTGCCTCATGGTATAAAGGAATGAAGTTTATTTTCCAGAGTACAGCTCAGTAAAGTTATTCTCCAAAAATATCTTGATAGGATTTAACATTAATGAAGGTTAACTTGGTCAGCCATATGTGTCTTACACTCCAGTACACCCATCCTCTGGCATGATATGGTAGTGGCAGGTGGCTGTTTATGTAGGGGACAACTGCAAAAGCTCTTTGCACTGGAAGCAATTCTCCGCTTAAAATGACCTCTGAATATCTGTGTGCACTGTGCTGAGAGGAGAGAGCTCTCTGTTCTCGATTATTTATAAAGTCCAGCACCTGCTCCTATTTTATGTCTCAGTAAGTAAAACCACTCTCAGAAACTAAGGTCCCTGGTATTTTGTTGCTATTTTTCCTTGAATCCTCGGCCTAAGTGAGAGGGTTCCCTTTAGTCCTTTTGAGTTGCTTTTGTGTAAGCAGTAAGAAAGCTAACTGTGTATTGTTTAAAATTAGCGTGTTCATTATAGCAAGAAGGTGAGGATATGACTGTGGTCATAGGAGCTGAGTGTATATGGAAGAGAGGCAGAAAATACGGAAAACGCTGGTTACTCGGTGCTTGCACCTCAGGCTGCAGACACTGAAGTGTCTGCCCCGGTCTACGAGAATGAAAGGCTTTGAAATTCAACACCAGTAAAGCCCATTGCCCTTCATGATATGGCTGGGAAGCAGTACAGAGGGCACCAACACCTGACAGCAGGAAGCCGACCTGATGTGGTAAGAGGATGGGAAACCACTGAGCAACCTGCTTTGTCCGACGTTACCCCTCCAATATTCCCATTTGCAGCTGATAGATTTAAGGCAAATAGGGAGAGGCAAACAGAAAGCTTAGCAAAACCCTTGGGTTTTCTGCAAAAGGGTTATCAGACCTGGTAACCTCTCTGCTGGTTCTACCCATCAAGTGCAAACTTCTTCATGCATGCAGAAGAGCAGTAACCAGGCACAGAGAGGGATGAGAGTTTGTTTCAGGGTCTGGTGAGGTGCCAAAATCTGCCTCCATCCCTGGTACCACAGAGCACTGATGCAGCTGGAGCATATCCCGTAGATCACCCAGAAGCTGCAAGGCACTGGGTAAAAGGCCTCATTGAGTTTCCCAGTAGCACTTCAGGGAATCTACTGGTTCTCTGAAGGAAAGAAATGCAGTAAGGCTACTAGTTACTGGGCTATGGATCAGTTTGATAATGCTTCCTTTCTGCCCACGGAACCCCCTGGGCAAGGAAAGAGCACTAAAAAACACTTCACCTTTTGAGGAGGAAGAGGTTTATCTCATGTGTTACCAGAACTTGAAAAAGCCCGAAGCCTGAAGTATTTGTTCCATTTGAAGCTGTAGAGGGTAAAGAACTGTATAATGTTCATTGGGCAAGGAGGCAGGAGTGCTTGGTTGCTAATACTATAACCTCAGTCCTTCATGTTATCCAGGAATTAACCATTTTACTTGCTCTTCTCCTCCAAAACCTGGTGCAAGTCCTTGAGAGGCCATTCAGGAAAGATGTCAGTAGTAAGGAGCGCTTTGACCTAGTAGCTGCTCCATCTACTTTTGATACACCTGATACAATCAGCAGCTTGCAGGCTTTCACTGATACTGAATACAAATTCCTAAAAAGAGTTATACCTAATAAATCCAGTAATGAGTAAGGCTCTAAATGTGGCCTTGTAAAAAAGTGTCCATCCAGACACAAACTAGCAGGAGTGAAGCTTTTTCTTTATTCATGAGTTATAGGCTTAAAATGGGTGCCCTTATAGCTCACTGTGCTGCCTGAAGAAGCAAGCTTTCCGTGTGCCAGTGAGATACCAAACCTGGGAACTAAAGTCTGAAGGCTGGGGAATAGCCCCTGCCTGTTAGGGTAAAAAATAGTAATAAAAATTGGGCAAATATTATCACAATTGACTTTTGATGATGAGATATTTCTGGCATAAAGCAAATGTTGTAAAGGCAGTGCAGCCTACATTATAGGAACAGGTCCTAGCAATAGGTTTCAAGGGGAAATCGGAGACTTCTGGGTGTTACGTCAGTAGGTAGACTTCAAACTTGAAGTTGCTTTCTCAAAACACTCACTTCCCTTTATGGCTTACCACAAATGAATGGTGGCACACAGGTTAATTCTGGGGGTCGGCCACTTGCATTCATTGCTGGGAGAAAAAAAAAAAAAACAAAGCCATGAAGCTCTCCAGGCTGACGCAGTGGGCTGCGTTTGTCTGTGTATGGCTGCGACAGCCACCTCGGCAGAGAAATTCCTAATTCTGATAAAAGGATGGGCCAATTTCAGGAAACAACTGCCATCAGCGTAGTCTAGATCAGAGCTCTTACACCTGGAAAAGGATGACTGCAGAGTTTGTAATCACACGGTGCTGTTTACATTAAAATTGCATTTCCAGGTTCTCTTTCAAGGTTAATTAGTCTGTTAAGGATGGTTTTGTGGTAAGTTCAAGTATATACGACATTTCTGAATTGGTACAGCCCCCTTCACACAGCCTTCCAGTCTCTTTCTCCAGGGGTGAAACAAAAGAATAGATTTCTTCTCTCCCTAATCCTTTTATTGGTTTCCACTAATGCAGCTATACCATTGGTAACAAGCAATTTTCTGATGTGTATAAAACTCTCCTCTACTGAGTATAATCTAAATCAGATCTAAACACACATCCGTGCACTATAGTCGTCTAAATTATTTACAAGTATGCTAAATACAAACAACTCTCAAACTCTGCCGCTCTTTAATGAAGTCCAAAATCTGGCAAATGTCCATGTTAAATAGGAAAATTTTAAGGAAGTCTCCAACCATAATTGCTACAGAAGCCAAGATGTTTTAGAGCATGTTCAGAACACCTGTAGAGTATTGTACAACAAGCAAAGCCAGTAAATTGTCTTTAATAAAATTCTGTTCATGTTTAAAAGCAGCTGTAGCTGATTTGCTTCAAATAATATCTTAAAATGTTATATATTAAAATGCTCATCACCATGCATCCTGAGTACTTTGTAACTGGAAATGAACCTTGACCAAACTGCATTTGAACTATGCAGTGAGCAAGTTCTTAATTAAAAGTAACATTGTTTTGTGACAACTGAGTTAAGAAGGCATAATGTCAGGCTATAAACTGTTTTCCGTCACATTTTTAAGGCTGAACTAGAATGTGAAAGTAGAATATTACAGTCAAATTTTGTAAGTTCTTTAATGCTGGAACGTCTGTTTTCCAGGGCATGCATTCAGCATTTCATACATTTTAAGTGCTAGCAGAGTAAAGCAGTGCTGTGGTGAGATTGATTTTCTGTAAAATAATAGGCAAACGGCAGAAGTTAAGGCTCCTTGAATATTTTTGGCAGAATTTCTCTCCACAGTAGCAACTTTAATATGTGAACTTAATTATAGTTATCTTAGTATATCCTTCTTATAAATACTTTCTCGTGTACATATGAAATGACCATTGTCCTTTGTTTCTTCTCTTGGGTTTGTAGTTTTTTGAGTACACATCCCATAATGAAATACGTTACAACACCCGACAGCCAGAAGTCTGTGCAGCAGTCGATTCAGGGACCGACTACTTGACAATGTACTTGTGTCAAGAAAATGTCCACAATATTCCCGAAAACCAGAAGTTCATCTTCAGAGAGGTAAGTGTGCCTGCTTAGTTTTGGGTTTGTTTTTCTGTGGAGTGGGTGGAAGGAGAATTGTTGAGTTATTTTCTTTTTATCTTACTGCCTACGCACCGTGCAGGCCACAACATCGGCATAGATCTCTGGGAGAAATACGGTATCTTGGCTTTTAATATCTGAACACAGAACCAGGGTAGCAGCGTCGTGCAGGTGAAGAGCATGCCAGTCATAAAGAATAGGAAGATGAGAGGAAGGAAAGCTCCCTTCTTAACCTCAAAGGAGCTGGGAAGGTTGGCAGAGGTCTCTCTTTGCCCAGTCCACGTCAAGCGCGCTCTGCGGGCTGCTCAGTTCTGTCTCGCATCTCACCCCTACTTTCTTCTCCTGAGAAATGAGGTGCCTCCATATACCCCTTCCCCAGCCAGTCTCATTGCTGGCCTACTTCTGCTCTCCTTTCATGGACTTCTTTTATTTCCCAGTATTCAAACCACCATATATCCCTGATACTTCACATACCACCATTACTTTACACTCTTCCCTCCTTTTGAGCAGCTTGCTGCTGCTTCTCCTCTGCAAACCATCTCTCATGACCCTCCACGTGAGCACCAGAAGTGCTCCCTGAGCCTTTCTGCCATGTAATGTGCAGTTGTGTAATTTGATGCACCATCAAAAAATAACTTCCGCAATACTCCTGCCACTACACAGGACGCATCTTGCTGGCTGTGGGGACTCAGCAAATCTGTACTTCTCTTCTTTGACCTTAATGCCTACTCCCAAAGGGAAGAAATACTGAGAAGTATGGAGTAAATTTAATAAATGTAACATGTGATCTTAGAAAACCTTGTGTTTAGTAGTTCTTAATCTCTGAAAGAGTTCCTGGATGCCTGAGAGAAAATAAATTGGATGAAAAATGATGGCTTTGGTCAGGTTCTGGAGTGTTATTATTTGGATAAGGGAAAAGGTCACATAATATATCAAAATGGTATATTTACATAAGGTGTCTGCATAATGCATCTAAACTCTACAGGCTCCATGGTTGACAGATTTCATGCTTAGGTACTACCACCACTGATAGGTGGCAGAGTAAATTCTAAAGAAAAATACGAAAACATCTGTCCATTCACTAAATCTAGTCCAGACTGAAGCTCACAGTGATATTATTGAGTAAAACAAAATATTTAGAAGGCTAACTTTATAAATGATGTTTCATTTTTAATGCTGACTTTTAACAAAATTTTTCAAGGTCATATGCATTAATCCCCAAGGTGACATATGACCCTCAGGAAATAATTGAGAAAACACAGTTTTTGAATATATCTGTTCCCACTGCATTCCTAACCATTAACTTCTAGCGTCTGAAACTTTAGGAATTATTTTAAATCTTCTTTCTTCCTCGTGATCACTTTGTGCCTGTGTGTGATTTGAATATACTGCTTTGCTCCAATTCCTCCTCTTCTATTGCATTAAATCAAAATCATCAGTCCCCACCTTTCAAGGCAAGTGATGAGTGAGATGTCAGAACCACATTTCTCTTGCTTTGTGTGGAGAAGTGTCAGATGCTGTCCTTATAGATGTAGCATAATCAAAGATTTGAGCACCCTTCCCAGCAGCTTGGCAAGAATTAAGTTCTTACGGGCACCGAGTCAAAAACAAGCAAGGCAGATATTGATTAGTCCGCTCAAAAATTTGAATTATCACAACGGAAACGGGGAAGTCATTCAGCAGCCAAGTCTGTCAGCAAGCCCATAAGCAAGCATGCGCTGCTGGGCATTAGGGGCTGTGGCTCAAGGGGTAATTAGCGCGGCACTCCTGACGATGGGAGGAGCAGACTTCCAAAGGAGTCAAGGTTACACTCAGAAACATGGCGTTGGCACTTTTCTTTTGTGGCCACCAGAGGCTTTGGAAGTGGTTATGTGAGGGAATGTCACCAGGGCCAAGGGAATGGCCTTGAAGCAGGGCGGTTCTCCACAGCTGTCTACGCTGACTTTTTGCAGCTCACTATCCTAGTTGACAGACCTGGAGATGAAATTTTCTCAGAGACTCACGTAATAGGAGGGCCTGAGGCCTCCAAATGTATTTTTTAGGGAATCTGACTGCAGAGGCCTGTCAGACCTTACACCTCTGAGGCAGCTGTGCTGCCCTCCAGCAAAGCAAGCTGACTCCACACACACCTGCAGGCAAGGGGCACACTTAGATATTTTTGCCTTTTCCACTAAAAATATACCCTGTGAAGAAAGGGGTAATTTTTTTGCTAAAAGTATATCCAGCATCTACACTTAACTAACAACATTTACATTTTACTTGCAAGATGTGCAGTAAGTTGATGAATTTGGATGATGCCTGTACTTGGCTTTGGTTTTCTTTGCCCATATTCTGGTGGAGTAATAAAAGGCAATGGAAGTGAATGAAGTCAGCCCATCCTTTACAGGCTCAGATGTCAAGACACGAATCATTCTAAAGCAATGTTAATGTAGGTTTAAAAGCAAGGTCTTTTGATAAAGTTTCAGAGGTGCTCAAGTTAGGCATTTTGGCTTCACTGCATGGCCCCATGAGAAGGGTCTGTGTGGTTCTTACTTGTTACTGAAGTCTTCTGTTACTTTTAAAACACAGTGATATGCCCATAATTTTTAAGACCTGAAAAGCAAAAATTATTTCTGTCTTTTGTAGGATGGTACCTTGTTTCATCTACAGACCCAAAAGTGCGTACAAGCCGAGTCAAACGCTTATGATGGTAACCCAGCACCATTGTTACGACCATGTACCAACTCGGACTACCAAAAGTGGTTCTTCAAAGAAAGAAGTTGATACAGATATCATCTAGGATATAGCTGAACATGTAAATGTGCTCTTTCTAGTCAGCCGTTAGTTAGTCAGCCTTTTGAAAATCATGAGTGATATATTTTTGTATGGAAAGAACTGTAATTAGTTTACAAGCCTTGGATTTTGCTTTCTGGAGCATTAAAAGGCACTAAGCATTGAGAGCAACGTAAAGTAAGTGCAGTGGTTATATCATGCCACGCACTCCTCTTTTCTCTTTATTTGGCAGCTACATAACTGCTTCTGAAGTGTCTTAGGTTCTTTTCACAAGTGACAATATATTTTTTTTAATCTAATGTGTGAAAGTAAGGCAGTCAAAATAATTGCACTAATGTTATCTGCCAATAAGTTAAAATGTTTATTTTTCTACTAAAACATTCTGCAGTTGGGCCTTTTAACAGGTAGTAGTTAATAATTCTTCTTGTCTTTTAAATACCAAGAAGGTAAATGTAGGCCAGATTCTGCCCTAAGTGACTACCACAAAACCCTCACTGAAGACAGTGTGGAATTGCACATGAAGGCAGAGTAGGTCTGCAGGGTTTTGCACAAATAACATTCTACATGCATACAGATTGCACATGCTTGACAATACTAAACATTAAATGTTGGGACAATTTTAGATGCTTATGGCACTTGGCAAGTTTCTAATCATTCTTAAGTCTGGTTTGGGGATTTTTCTCATCTTTCTTAAAGAAATAAGGCAACAATGTTTAAAGGTGATGCTCTGGGAAAAGCTGTTTAGATTCACATGAATCTGAATCTAGCTATGCAGTTATGTCCCAGACTGCACAACTTACTTAATGTTACGTGGATTTTCAACGTGTGTAAAACTTGCAAGATCAGACCTAGCAATAATTCTTGTGACAAATTTCAAAATTACAGTTAGGGAAGATGAATCTAAGAAATTGTATCTTTCATTAAATTTTTAAATGCTTAAATGGTTCATATAAAAATGATTATATAAACAAAAATGGTTTTGCAACTAATTCATATGATGTGCAGCTGATATTAATATAAAAAGAATTGTGTTTCAGATATAACTTGCATTTTGTCTGGGAACTCCTTTTCTGGTAAGTTGGCCATATCAGCACACATGGTCCTATTGAAAACATGGGGTTTAATTTGCACCGGTAGAAGATGTTTCCTGCCGTGGTGTGTGGGATCTGCCTTACCCAATCAGACAAGTAGCATGTATAGCAATGTATTTGGTCATTGACCATCATCATTACAATGTTAATTAAAAGGGTTGCAGCTCATAATGAAAGTTTCTTTCTCTATCAGCTAGAGGTATGCTTATGTGTAGAATCGTGAAAATTTCAACCTTTTTCCCTCAGAATTCTTGGCATCTGTTTTGGTTAGTTTTGGATGGATTTTGTTATTTGCCTTTGTTCGTGTTTTCTATAAAAAATGTACAGCCTTTTCTTTGAATCCTCATAAGCTCATGCCATTTTGGCATACCTATTTATATGATTGGGGGGGGGTGTCTGTCTGTAGGAGATGCATGTATAGGTTCTTCCAAGGTCTTTCTAAACCCATGTAGATAGAATGTTTTTGTGAGCACCTTTTGAAGTTTTGTCTCTGTGGGCTGGACTGATGAAAATTATGTTAGAATTAATAAAATACTTTGTGATTCAGTAGAGTGGGAACTGTCTTTATAACTATTTTTTTTTTTTCTTATGGTCAGTGGTTTTCTTTTAGTCATTTCTCTGATCTCTTAGGCTCTGATTCCTGCAGCACTTGGGAGAAGACAGCTTTATTTTATGGTCTCTCAAGTTCCCTTTCCTGAACTCAGTAATTCTTCTGTTCACCTCTTAGCACTTTGTGAAGCCACAAATCAAAACTGGGTGGCTGCATGAGAGAACTGGGAGAGCTCCAGCAACACAGCAAGGATTTTTATTCATTTCTGCTCTGCCTTCTTGACTGTTGATTGAATTACGTTAGTAAGTTAATGAGGGCCCAGCTATTACAATTGTAGACAAAATTCTCATTGACATCCATGGTCAGTGAGGTTTTCTTAGTTTTGGAACTTCCAAGATTTCATCATCAGGTGGTGGTATGCAACTGAAACAGTAATTGGAAATTATTTTCCGCATGTCTTCCCACTCTGCACTTGTGTAGAGTGTTTTGGGCTTCTAGTTACACGCAGCTGAGCAGTTTTCTCATATGCCAGCAAACCTGCTAGCCTGGGCTGAATATTTGCTAGGCAAACACAGTCATATTGAGTTCAAAAGCTGACACTGAACGTAGCAATGTCACCAGCTTGCTCCCCTTATGTTGGCCTTTTAGTCCCTCTACTTACCATTTTTTCTCCTTGATACCCTTTCTTCTTCTCAACTCACTGGAATTGTGTTAATGTCAGGCTTCAAGTTTGGAGGGTGAAGGGCTCCATGAAGTGTCTGACTGACAATGCACATCTTCAAACTTCCTTTTGCGGGAGGTCAGGGCTACCTGTTGAGGAATGGACTGTGGACTTTGGGCTTTTGCTGAGCAGAGATGCCTCACAGAAATGTAAAAATTGGAGGACTTGAGTCACAAATCGATACTTCATCTGGTTCTGGCCTCCTAGGGCTCTCTTTGAAGAAGCGAGAGAGAGGAACAATTTCCACATGGTCCAAATCAAGAACCAATAGGTCCCCCCCGCCTTTCTTAGTATTAATCTTCCTTTTATACTTGTTGCGTGTTTCTTTTCCCCTTTGCCACTAACCATGTGAAGCACTCATAAAACCAAAACTTGCAACTCAAGCTTATTGATAACCTTAGATTAAAATAATAGGATACCAGCAGCGCACACTGGGAAATTGTCCTTCTTCCATTTTGTACCATCACTCTGTTCAAAACAAGAAAGGACATTTTTTAAACATAGAGAGATTGACTGAACAAATTGTCCTAAGAAGGTATCGTCCCAGTGCACAGTATGCCATATAAAATTCTAGGGTAGAGATAAAGAAATCTGTCTTCAGAATGGATTTTACTCCTTCCTCCTGCCTAGCTGTGAATGCAACCCCTCCCATGTTTACTGGCCTTTTTTAGGCATTATACTGGATCAGCATGATTCTGTGTTCTCCCAGGTTCCTTCCCTTCCCCTTCTCTGATGTTCCTTGGATGTCCCTAGGTATGGGGCATATTTGGCACGGATGAGGCACAAAAGATTAAGCCAGAAGTATTTCACAAAACTAAACTGTGCAAAATGTTTTCCCAATTTTCCATGTCCTGTGCTGAATACACCTTGTGAGGAGAATAGTAATATGCAAGGAGTCTTTAACCTTTAATAAATTACCTGATGGTATTATCCCCAAAACGAGAATTTGTGGTTGTACGTACTGATTGAACTTGCTGATTTTTTGGAATAATAAAAAAAAGTCATTTAAAAAAAATGCTTATTTCTTAGTCTTTGTATTCCTTTATTGCAATTTATTTTTCTTTAATACAGACTGCAGTCTAGTGCCTAATTTTTTATCATATTTCCTTGAACTCATCAGGTAACTATTTTGCCAGGGTTTTTTTTTTTTGTCTTTTATTCTTCCACCGTTCTCCTTTCATTTAATCATTGTGGATCTTCAACATGGGCTAGAACTTACTGGATTTTCACTTCAACGGAAGACAGTGTATGAACCTTCCTTCTAGGAACTAAACCACTAAAACCTCTGTATGTGCAGTCTTGACCAAAGTGTTATGATGGAGGATTTTTAGAGCTTGCACAAACACCCAGGAACAACAGTCATCATTGTATACGCATCGGTCAACATGAATTGGAAGCCGTATTTCTTGCTAGCTCTGCTGAAACAAAGACTCAAAACTGTGTTCAATTTTTGTTATATTTATAGAAAGTGGTAAGATTTACTGGAAGGGGAAATTCATGTTGGTTGGTAATGCCAGGACTGATGGGATTGTGCTCCTGTTCCCTATGTATGAAAACACAGGCCATTACGCAGTAATACTGCTGGGTTGGTAATTCAAAATCTGCTGTTCTTTTAATTTCATTTGGCTTGCTTAAAGCCTTTAGATTGGGCAGTTAATTTGAAGTTGAGCTTTGTTCTTGATACCCTGATAGAAAGATGTAGCAATCAAAATGTCTAAAGAGACTACAGGGTTAGGATCAGGCATTCGTGTATACACGCTTGCAACTGTGGGGTTTTTTGGCAGTGTTTGAGAGTGCCGTATATCCTCGTAACAAAGAATTTTGACTGTGCTAGCAGGTTAACTGAGGTAGGTGGGAAAGTCCTCGAGAGGGAAAGAAGGGAGGGATAGCGGAGCTCCCCCCATTCTGTTGGGGTGCCAGCAGTTGACTGCAACAGCAATAGCTGGGTTTGAATTAGAGCACTGCAGTGTTCTTCTACTTCCCATTTACAGAGAAAAACAATTATGTGTGTCTATGCAGTACTAAAATTACTATGCCTAGATCAATGGTTTTCAGTCTTGTTCTTCAATCCGTTACTCACTGACATTTATATCAATAGACAAGCCTGTTTACACCAGTCCTAGTCAGCACCGACAGGAATGACGTTGCTGTAGATGGCATGCTTCTAGAGGCTTCCAGGATTTCCGAAGGGTGTTGGAGACAAAACGGGAGTAGGACATTCTCAGTGGATTCTCCTAACTCCAAAAGCAAGAAGATGGAGGATGCAGGAGGTGAGTCACTGGCCTGATAGGTAGCGTGACATGTTTCATGTAGCATCAGACCATCTCCCAGAGTGAGAGAGGACTTGCAGCAGATGCAATTTCTTTCTTGCAGCTGAAGAAAAAGCAGTCAAGGGAGCCATACCAGTACAGATACTTAGAGCTGAAATTCATGAATTAGGTACTCTGTGATGAGCAAATGTAAAGAATATACAAAGAACAAAAATGTTAACGTGCATATGCTGTGAGAAGACTCGGTAATAACTGAGAGAAATTGGAAATGATCATTAGCAGTAAGATAGTTGACATACTGTTTTTACTGAAATGTAGTTGAAGGATTCATATGATTGAAATGCTGAAGTGACCGGGTAACATGCCGGGAAGAAAATGACATTTGATTTTCAAGCAAAGAGAACAGGATTTACAACTCTTGCGAGCTGATATTTTAGCCAACAAGGAATAAACAGATACAGAGGGTGTCTGGTGTAGACCACCAAATAAGAATATAAAGCCTTTTTCCATATGAGATAAAGGATGTGTGCTACTTCAGAGGATTTAATCCTAGGGGATGCACTTTACCAATTTCACGTTAGCAAAACATTCTGGGGATTTCTAAGGAAAAAAAAGGCAGCTGGGCAGGCAGCTGTGCCTGACACAATCTTTAATAAGCAGTTTGGTGCAATTCTCCCTCAGGCCTCCTTTTGCTTAAAATGAGTTGTTACCTGGGCATTTGTTACACATAAACAAAGGATAGTACCTATGAAAGAAGAAATTTCTCAGTGCTGAGAATTGGAAAGAAGCAGGATTTACAAAATGTAACTGTATGTGTACATCATGTTGAAAACTTGTATGGGTACAACATGAAAGTTTTTGATCGGATTAACAAATGGAATATTTAAGTGTCAGAAATAAAGTTCTTTATGAAATCTAAATTTAGCCTCAGTGCATCTGTTACACTGTTGTCTTTAATTACATTATTTTCTTGCATTATGGTCCCTGTTTTTTTACAAAAGATGTGGAAACTGTCTTTTTCATGCCTCACTGAATATACAGGAAGGATTTTGAGAGGCTTACTTTGCCTAATCCTCATTGTTCAATATATGGCCTTATTTACTTCCCCATAGTAAATCACTAGCCTGAAAAATAACGGTTATTTTCATAGCTTTTTTTTTATGGCACTTGAATGTTAGTGTCTTAGTGCTTCCCAAATACTTACTACTCTATCTTCATAGTATGACCATGAAGGAAGAGCAGCCCTGTTTTACTGACAGGGAACGCAGTGACAAAAAGATTGAGGTTGGAGGTACCACATTATTAAATAATTTGAAGTGTAGCTTTGCTTGGTTTAGATGATATTCAGCAAGACTCCAGACGTCTGCAGTTCAGGCACAGGAGCTGGGATTTATTTGACTGAAGGTGGTCACCTTCAAACCAGAAACGCGCACACACCGCTGTCACGGCAGGGTTCCCGTTACGCACAGAATGAGGCAGAGAATGGTGTACAGAAAGGATCTTCTGCCGAGTGCCCCAAAAATGAAGAATGTATCATCAGAGACTACCTCGGAAAAGTCTGCCTTAGCTTTCTGGGCGAATAGGGGTAAATCTTGGTTTCCCGCGCCTGCTTTTGGAACTATTTTTGTACTCCGTGGTAAGTGTTAGTGCCATGACGTAGCACTTGCTAGGTGTGTTTCTCTGACCTACCTCGCCAGCGTCTGACTTCCCGGGCACCGCCGGCAACTGGGCTCTGCCCCCCACGAGAGGGCAAACCTCGAGCCAAATGGATCTCTGCAATAACTCTTCCCCAGCCGTGTTTGGAAAGAAGCAGGGAGGTGCATTTGATTCTTCAAATAACAAAGGGATGTTTGCTGCTGCATCAGTAACGAAGGATGTCAAGCAGTTGCTAGGTATTAATTATTATAGGTATATATTAATTATAGGTATTATAGGTAATAATTCAAGGTATTAATTCTGTTGCACCACATAACTTGGACTCAAGCTTTCTTTCAGAAAGACTGAGTTCTCAAAGACTGGGAAATTGCTTTAAAAAAAAAAAGCAAAGCTTAGAAAGCTGATGACGTTCCACAGACAGTATGAGTGCGTGTGTTAATATGCTGCCAATATTGTAAAATGATAACCAAAGTGATCCAAGTGGTGGTAGTCCTGCTAGCCAAGTACTGGAGAAAATCACAGAATGATACAGGATACAAGCAGCGAAGAATGATTTTCTCTGAAACAGATTTTGACAAACAAGCTTGGTATCTATCGCAAGTCGAGAGTGCTGAAGCATCATTTAGCATATGAAATTCTGATTAAAAAGAACGTCATACAAAATCAATATGGCACCTATTCCTGTTGGCATCCTAGCGAGATCTGTTCTTCGTGTCATGACAATCAATTTTCTGGAGGACAGTGAGTTACTGAGAAGTTTGCAGGTGGCAAAGAAACTGCTGGACAGGTCACTACTACAAATAACGCACATAGTTTGATTTATCCTGGTACAAGATCAGATGCACAGGAGAAAAGAAGTCACGCTTTTAGGCAGAATGGATCCAAAACAGGGCATAGAGCGTTCCGTAAAGCGGCAGCCCCACACCGGGACAAGGAGCGGGCCGGTTTGTCCACAGGGATTAGCTCTCCTGACGCGGCCGGCCCTCGGAAGCGGCTGGTGCTGAGGCTGCCGCTGGTGGCCCAGCGCTGGCCGGTTGCGGAGTCAGAAGGGCCAGTTCACACACACGAAGTGGAGAACGGAGAGGGAAACGCCTCCGGGAACGATCCTTGAGGTGAGGGGAAAGTGGGTCCGATTATTTTACGGAAGCAAAACGCAGTGATTGATCTTAGCCCGTGAGCGTGGGACCCCTGATACTGCGTCCCCTTAAGCTGATAAGGGCATGACGAGGACCCACGATCGGAAGCTGGAGTAAGACAAATCGTTCCTGAATATGAGATATCCCTCTTAGCAAACTAATTAATAACTGAAAAGAGTCATCAAGAGATGCGGTGGACTCTTCATTAGCGGTGCCTGTAAGTCAGTGCCGCTGGACGTCATTCCGAGGGAAGGGCTGTAAAGCAGGGACTGTTCCCAGATCACCGGCTGAGGCCTCGGGTCGCGCCGCCTCACGGGGACTTTGCGAACCACGGTCACGGGTGGGCAGCCCAGAATGTGTTCCCCGGGGGGGGGGGGGGCCCGGGGGGCGCCCGG
>JAVJGG010000048.1:13689892-13711616 GCA_035590195.1 Aviceda cuculoides | reverse complement strand
GGAGCGGCGGGCCCCCCCCCCGGGGGGGGGGGGGGGGGGGTGCGCGGAGGCGGTTCCCGTAAAGAGTTAAATTTGCAGTCCCTCTCCCCGCGGAGCGATGCCTGCGAGGTGCCCCGCTCCGCACCGCTGCCCGGGTCCGGAGGTCTGGGCTGGGAGAGGAGCCCTGCGCGGAGCGGCGCTGGGAAACATCTTTCCTTTAGCTGGGAGAGAGAGAGGGAGAGAGGGGAGGGCTTTGTTAAGTTGGTTCCCACCACCCCCGACTGGATTTGGGTTTGGTCACAACTTCGATGACCGTGGGTGCGTGTGTGTGTTTGCGGAGGGTACCTGCCGGTTCAATATCGAGGCTTTCCTGAAGATGGCAGCCGTTTCTCGTGTAATGCTGGCGTCGGGGGCTCATTTCCAAGACAACCCCCGGTGAAGCAAGCGGCTACTGAAAAATCTTCCTGGCTGTAATTTAAGGAAGCCCCCTGTCTTGTCCCCTTGGGTTCTCAGGATCCCGGGGCGGGGGGGGGGGAGCAAGCCGAAGGCAGCAATGGCAGGCTGTGCTGCTTGGTGACAGTGTCTCCGTCCCCCAAATTATTACAAAAGCCTGTCCTTCTGGGGTGGCAGCTTTTTATTGACATTGGCTTGTCGTGGGATTTTTTTTTTTTTTTTCAGACATCTCTGAGCAGAAATGCATGGAGGGCAATATTGCTGAAGGTGTAATTTGGGGGGGAGCGTGCTGCTGTTGTGTTGCGTTGTGTGAACAAGACTGAGGAGATATTGAAAGGGGATACCGGCAAGATCAGCCTAGAGTAGCTGTTTGTTTCCTTAAAAAAATGAATCTCAGGGAACTCTGCAATCATAATGAAAAGAATTATGGGGGATTTTCTGAATGGCATTACCTGTTTCATAAAGTGAGGTACTTGTTAGAAAAAAATCACAGTTCTTCTAATCCCGTTTTCATTACATTATTCTATTTCAATCCTTCCCTTGGGTGGGATTGTTACAAAAATAACACACGCATAGGAAGTAGAGAACCTTCGGCAAGATCTCTTCCTTCTTCATACACTAACATGATAATCAATAAGGTGCTACACTTCATTGCAGTCAAAATATTTTGAAGGTCTTAATGCAGATTTTGGGTTCTGAACTAGGTAGTTAGCATTAAAATATTCAGGGAAAAAAATGCCCTATTTGCTCTGGAATGAGCATCAGTTTCTTAAAAATTGCATTTTTACTGTTTTGTACTCTAGGGACATAGAGAATCAGGGTCATGTTGCCAGCTTGCTGTGTAGCTTTGAATGCTTTTAAGCAATTAATAAATGGTTGGTTATGGAATGCTAAGTCAGGCGAATGTATATATTCGGAGTATGGTTGGATCATTATTGCATGCTTAATAGTGACAAGTAAATAACTTAGTGTTCATGAAGAGCGCTGGATTGCACCAAAACGGAATGGACTAATGGCTGGAATAGCCATTAAATACATAATGGCAGTGCAAACTTTTTCGCTTGGTTCAGACATTAGCTTATTCCTTCAGTGCACTTTACTGTAAGCAGAAGGGTAGATGGCTCATCACGCCCACTTGGTCCGCAGCCTATTTTCTAAGGTCGCCAATAAACAGATATGCCTGAAGGGCCTGGATCCGTATCATGGCATAATCACAGACCAGGGAGTAGTTCTCCCTCTCATGGCTTCGCAGGTGGTGCTTGTGACATTGTTGGCTCTTGAAAAGAGAATGTGGAGCCTTGAACACATGGGATTTTTTAATAGCTTGAGAAATAATTGTAGTATATTTATAATGCTTAGGCCATGTATGGCAGTGATTCAGAAACTCATGTATTCTCCCTCATGACTTTCCAAAATCTCCCATTGTTGCAGTCTGATGTTTGTGTTGCAATTTTGCATAAAAGCTCATGAAAAATAATAATGAAAAGAAACATATTGGATTTTTTTTTTTTTTTTAAATTATGCATTCAGGTAGTTTTCTGTCAGGATTAAACTGAGTATTTTAGTTTGCTTGATATTTCTGATTCGCATAACGAAGCATTATAATGCCTT
Source organism: Aviceda cuculoides (assembly GCA_035590195.1). NCBI lineage: Eukaryota > Metazoa > Chordata > Aves > Accipitriformes > Accipitridae > Aviceda > Aviceda cuculoides. The sequence continues at coordinate 13,709,573 of JAVJGG010000048.1, read as the reverse complement.
TACTTTGTGATCAGCCATCTGAAGAATTGCAGTGTGCCTTCTAAGTTAGACTGCTGTTTGTCAGCACTTGACTTTGAGCACAGGAGCAGCACCTCTAGCGTTTTTCAAAGCACTTAAACTGAATTAAGCACTTAAGTACAATCCTTAGTCTATGTCTCAACCAGTTCTGATTGTGTGAATTACATCTTTGTTACAAAATATAAGCCGAGGTTACAGCTAGTACATAAAAATGCAGATGTTTCTGTCCTGAGTATTTTTGATGGTTAAATGTGTTTGGAGCGCAATCCTGATCCAGCTCGGTGAACTCTGTTTTGCTACTCCATGGGCATGTCTTTATGTAGGCTCAGCCAATAAAACAAAGCTCAGGTGCACGCATTTGCAGAACTCTGGTCTAAGTTAGTGACTTTAATTTGTGCTGTTCATTTCAATGAGAGCGGGAGCAAACTCTAGATGAGACTCTCAGGCAAAATTTCATAATTACATTATTTTAGGAACTAGAGCATTTATAAAGTGATCATCTGTAAAGAGTCTCATCCAAAATCCATTGAAATTAATGGCAGTAATTCACTGATTCCAACAGCCCTTGGACCAGGTCCTAGAAGTTAAGGGTGCTTGATAGCTTATGGCTTTGGATCAATAACCATGATATAATATTTCTTCTTTTTCTTTTCCCTGTGATTGTAACTTTAGCTGGTCGAAAATGCAAAGAAATGTTTTGCAAAATAATGAAATAAAAATCTCTACATACACTAGATGTAATTCACAACTTCAGGTAAATCAGGAAAGATGATTTCTGCTTAAGCACCCTGACACACATCTGTTACAGGAAAAAAAAAGCAGAATAACCCTAAAATAAAGGAATTAAGCATTCTAGTAGACAATATTGTCAATTTCAACAGTATTTAATTTGCATCAGGCAAAAACTGACCATGCAGAAACTAGAGGAAGAGGCATAGTGGAAGAAGAAAAGGGCTTAAATGGAAGTTGGATATGTGCCCTTCTGTATCTGGACATCTTCCCTCAAATATGGAATATATTTTCTGATTTCTTGTAGGAGCAGTGCTGCAAGCCATGCATAGACAGGCTGAATTTGTTTTGAATCTAAACACGTATAGTCAAGAAAGCTGTGTATGCAAGTTAGAATTCTGTCACTTGTTTCTGAAGATCAAAGTGAGTCTTGACAAGCTGAAAAAAATATCTTTCAGAAGTAAGTGGGGTATATTATCACAAAGAGGGAAGAATATTCATAGTATGGGGATAGGATTATTTCATTTTCTCTAACTACTACAAGTTATTTGTGGTAATCCTGATATAATCTCATCTTCGTGTAATAATACGCTCTAATACCTTTAAATAGCGGTTGGCATAGTAGGGTGAGCTCTGGAAGATGCACAAGACTCCACAAAAGCTGAAGGAAAATGTGAACTTATTGATGTTGCATACATATTTGCCATCTCCTATTCTGTAATTAAGTAGGAAGTGCCTTGCCTAATTTATCTGACAAGAAGTTACAGTCTAGGTGTATAAGTAGACCTTCTCTTTATTTTCTTCTTTTACTAAAAAATTATCTATATTTTCAATGAAACCCTCCTCCCTCAAAGTTACAGAAAGTTGTACAGGCCATGCACCAGTCTGGGTCATTCCTACCAGTTATTCTAGGTTAAAAAAGACCCTGAGTCTCCAAATAAAGATGCCTTTTCCAGAAAGTCCTGTCATGCGTGGTGTTGACAAAGTCGACTCATATCTTTTTCCTGCAAGTGGAAGTAAGAGTCATATTTACTTTTGCTATGGATGGGGGCCATATTCTGGAAACAGGAGAGCAGGTTTGTATCTCTGATGCAAAATAAGGCAACTATCAAGGAGCGTGGAGCTCGGTGTTCAGTAGCACCTGATGGTCCTCAGAGAGAGACAGACAGCTACCGGTTGCCATCTAACAAACTCTGCCCTAACAGAACTGAGCAAGGGCATCCCCCTGGAAAGAAGTGCATACGATGTGTTGTTTAGGCCCTTTGTCTTAGGAGGCATAGATTCACGTCACTCCAACAGCAGCTGGATGTGCATGGGGAAGTATGGTGTACCAAAGCCAGGTCGGGACTCTGAGGGTGAGCCCTGACATGCTTGTGAGTGCTCTTGAGCACTAAATTGTCTGGAGCCTTATTTTCATTTTTAAAGTAGTGCTCAGAATGAGACAGATAAGGTGTGGTCGTGGTCCTCTCAGAGCAGCAGCAGCTGAATGCACAGGAGACGTCAGAGTCTAAAAGAGGGTCCACTTTACAGCAGATTGAACTGGCAGACATTTGTTCTTGTATCATCAGACGTGCTTGTGTCTGGCATATGTTGAAGTAGTTGGGTAATTTCTTACCTTTAAATATTACCAAGTACTTGTGCTGTCTGATATATGCAAAGAGTGTAGCATTAAAATGCAATACGCTGCGTGTATGGATGATGATCACTGTCTACTCTGCTGGCGACGTTCTGCTTGGAAGGGACATATTTCTTTAACTAGTCAGTGTCCCCTTTGACTTTCGTGTAATATGGCGCCATTTGCCACATAACCTCTTTTTGCTTTAGAGTTTTGTAAACTCGGAGGGAATAATCTAAAAGTTAAGTGTTTATGTTAATTCTATGCTGACTTCTCTGCTGATGCTAAGATGTGGGTGGGGAGAGGAGAGAAATCATGTATTCACTGCACCCACTCCTCTGGGTGCGGATCCCAGACCTGCAGAATGTATATCCTCTAAATATCTCTGCAAAGAGATTAAAGCCAATGTATCATTTTCTGGCATATGTCTTGCAATTCAATGTATAACTTATCCTATGCATGCTGCAAAACACACTGTTATGGAATCTTTTGATTCGAATGCCAAACACGCTCCATCAGCAGGGAAAAATTATTTTTTTAATAAATCCAGGAAGGAGTTTCCATTTACATTTGAAGAAAGAGAGGGGAGGCCCTATCTTCTGATATGGTTATCAACCAGAGTGAATTACTCAAGGTTGTGGAAAAGATGGGGTGTAATATCCTGGTGATAACTGTAAAGAAAATATTTGCAATAGGAGAAGGGAGAGGAAGGATCTAGAAGAGAGAGATCTAATGACAGCATTCACACAAACAATTGTCAGTATAATATTTAGATTGTTTTAATTAAATACACATAACTATTTGAGAGGACAACATAAACAGCATCGCATGTCAAGGCTACAAAAGACCAGCTCACATTAATGACCTGAGCATGATGAGGCATGCATGTCTCAAGCTTTGTTCTCTGCTTTCCATTTCATTGCTTTATGGACATTTTCATGGCATATGGTGGAACAACAATGCATTTGAGCAAACTGCAGAAGCAGGGAGCCAAACAGCTCCTTCATGAAACTCAAGTGGAGGCCATTGCTCTCGCAGGAAAGGCAATACTTTCCCTTAGGAAGGGTTGAACCATCGCATACGGAGGTCTGGCTTAGGGAATCAAGTGGTGGAAGTCAACAGAGGAAAACTCTCCGTGATCCATTTTGGCTCATATAATTTTTGGAGCAGGTGGGGCTAGCAGAGGGGTACATTGAGGCCAATCAGCACGGGTGGAGTCCTGTGGAGTAGGACTCAGTCCTGTGGAGGTGTGTGTTGATACGCAGCAGCCCCATATATCCCAGGAACTCTATTTCAGACTGTGGGATTCCAAACTGAGAGGGTACAGTGTACATACATCACATGTTTTTGAGTTTATTTTTCTACTAGGAATCCTGGAACTAAATCAGTGACAGAGCCTGAAGCTTTTCAGGAGCCAGATGCACTGTGCTCTGATTTGTGGGTCTAGCTGAGCTAGAAATGAGATTTGCAGTACTTTTGTGGTCCCCTGGCTCCGGCATTAACAGCACAGTAGCCTAACTCCTGAAGGAAACTGGCTCAAGCACAGCATCACTCCGACTTAAAGAAGGCAGTGCCCCGAAGAATAGCTGGAGTGTATTTTCAGTCATGCTGTGTCACCCCTTGCCATGCCACCGATGCTTATGGGATGTCTGCTTTGCAAGACAAAGATTCCTCTGTTTGCAGAGGATTTTGCCATGGGTAAGATCTGCTGGATTTGGCAGCTGCTTGGTAACTGCCTGCTGAGTGGAAACGGGACATACTGACTGGCAAACGCTTTTTTTTTTTTCCCTTGTGATGGAATAACCATGTAATCTCATTGCCAAGTCAGTGAGTGATGTCCAGTTTGTGTGCCATTAGTTTTTCATTATCATCGGCCTTTAGGTCTGCCAACTTTATCCATAATATTTTCCAAACAAGTATTCTTAAATGTGAAAATGAAAGCTAACGTTAAAGGCAAATATCCACCTTCCCTCTGAAAATAATAGTCACAAAGAACCAAGAATGTAAAGGCTAACTCAGCAAGGCTGTCCAAATTGTTCCTGAAGCTCCTGAGAGATGGAGGCCCAGATAATGGACTAATTACTTTAAAGTGAACATCAGGAGTTCGAGGGATAGGATTAGAAAACTTAGGTTTCCTACTATGGCCATGGTACTCCTCTTAAATAATTAACAAGTTCTAAGATGAGAGGACCATTAGGATTATCCAACTCTTACAATATAAGCCACATACTTCACTTGGGGATTTCTGCCTGCTCCACTGTGAACTAGCATATGTATTTTAGAAAGCCCTCCCATCTCGTCTTCTGGATGCCCCCAAATCCTCCTCCCTGGAAAACTTTTCTCTGTGATTTGCTTGAAATCCCTTTAAAAGTCCCTTGCTATTTCCAGCTTAAACTCTGCTGACCCTGTAACCGCTGGTGCTGCGAGAGTACCAGCTCTCAGCTTCTGCGTGTGCTGCTCTCCCTGCAATGCCTTCCCTGCTGCAGAACTGGGAAGTCACCAGCAAGGCGGGCTGTGCAGGGTGGCCAAGGCTTTCTGACTTTTTTTATGGCTATCCAGGGGAATCCAGCCTTGTATCAAGGGGTCTGATGGCTTAGTTCCTGCTGGAATTGGAAGTCTTCTTCCCTTTTAAAGATTGTCCCGGACCAGAAGCGAAGACCTTACTAGCTTGCTTCTTGACAAGCTGGGTCTGCTGGATTGATGTGCTCCTTCACTGAGTAGCTGGTTCTGCAGAATATTCTTTGAATTCTTGTCTGAACACCACTTTTTTCCCTACATCCACCTTTTTTGTAAGACCATTTTGCCACAGTCCCCATTAGAGGAACTCATCCTGTCTGCCTGGTTAAGTTATTTCCAGAATCTCAGGGCTTTTTGTTTAAAGAATCACTACCATATATCTTTAAAAGAATATATGTGTTCAATCTGGTGTTTCCTTAAAGTAGCTGTGTATTTTAATTTACCGTTTACCTGTGGTAGGCCTCAGCTTCTGCTGCAGCTTCACTGAAATACAGAATTATGTGAAGATTCATACACACAATAGGTGTCTAAGTAACCATTTTACATCCAAAACCTCCAGGGAGAAGTAGTAAGAGGCCCCTTTTGGGATGTTAATTAACTTCCTTTCCACTGTTTACTGCTCCTGCTTTCACAGGGAATGTAGTGTTTTTCTAGCAAAAAACCACGTATCTTTCTTTACAATTTTTACACTATATGAAGTGACAGGTTTTTGTCAGATTAACACTTAGTGTAGTACAAAATATAACACGTAACATTTTTCAAGCATTGTGATTATCATAAACGCACTCTCTTGTATCTTAACAGCATCATGTAGAGGTGTTTTAGTATACACATATAGCATACGAATCTTAAACTCTGCATTTCTGTGGGGTCTTTCATATAATTTTAAAGTTCTGTAAAAGCACCTTGGGTTTTGCTTTCCCCAATCCCCTGTGAATTTGGAGGGGCCTAAGTGTTAATAATTTACAGGAGATTGACCGAGATAGAGAGCCAACTTTCTCTTTTTGTCCCTTCCACTTTCTCCCTTTCTAAAAATTGTAAGCAGGACTGAATTCCATGTTATTGGTGAGAACCTAATCTGGAAGGATGTGCTAGTGGCAGGAAGACTTTATGCAATGTAGTAAAAGAAAGTAAATAGCAATAGCTACCACTATGTAGAGAAAGTGATACAAAAAGTTTTGCATTCCAGATCTTTAAACTTAGCCAAGCTTCCCTCTGCTCCTTATTTCTTACTGTTAAGAATGTTAATGGTATCAGTTCCAGATTGCTTCTTTTTTTTTTTTTTAAAAGAAGAGTTTCAAGTTAGGTCCCTGAACTGAAGATTTGCTTTCCAAAAGCACAGAGTGATTTGCATTTTCTGTCAACATCAGTGGGAATTGCTGAATGCTCAGCACTTTAGAAAGCCAGCCCACCTATGAAAATGCAACATGCTTCTATGAGGAGGAGACCTAGAATTGCCACTTTTAATTAAGAACAAAGGCATTCATAGTTACTTGCTTTAAAATTTCAAATTGCCTGGTGGAATAAAATGCTGATCTTGTTTAGCCTTTGGGATACAGATCCTTTCAGGATTGGTGTCAGTATTATCAGAATTAAATATCCTTTAGGATTAGATTATTGCATCTCAAAGATCTTGTAGTTGAGAAATATGCAAGGTATTTTTAAAAACCAGTCATTTGAAAAATAGCCATTTTGTAATTAACACATATCTGGAAATGGTATGACCTTGGCAAAAATAACAGCTTGTACGATGTAAACAAAAAGAGTGACGCAGTGGGAGTATTACGTCCCTAGGGCCTTGTTACTCAAGGCAGGTCCATACAGCTGGCACAATTATGTCACTGGTGAATATCAGGAGGTGTTTTCTTAACGTCAGCAGAAGCCCTTAGTGCAGTTACAGCAGCAAACAGCTCTTTCTAACTGATCTAATAAAGGTTATTTCATTTAAAGGGGGTAGTTTACTGAAGGGTAGAAAGTGTGTTTTCCTTGACCAATTAGTTCAAAAGTTTGGTATTATTAGAAATCATTTTTTCATCCATTATAGAGCAAGTTACAGATTAAGTCGCCTCTGAACATCAAACTAGATAGACTGAGCTGCTGCTTTTTTTTTTTTTTTCTCCCCAGCTTTTTATGCATTCCTGTGGCTTTCTTCTGAATCTTTTACAGTTTGTCATCTTCATTCTCAAAGTGCTGCCACTAGAATTTGATCTATTACTTCAGGAATAATCTCACTGATGCTGTATATACTAGTAATTTTATCTCTTTTCTTCAAGCCTTCTGCTCAGAATGGAGGAAATGAATTTGATCTTTGTGCTGCAATGCCAGGGAAGAGGGAAAGGAAGCAGAGATGAGATTTTCAGGCTGCATATGAGGAGTGAGACACTAGGATTTGCAGCAAAAATAAATTTTAATTTGCCTTCTCCAGATGAATCTCACTAGCTACAAGCAAGTCTGGTCAGTCTTGGTAGGGCAGTTGGAAGTAGATAGCCTGGTCATTTGGGTGATGCTGTGGGAGGTAAATAATTTTAGCTGAACAGCCAGCTACTTAAAAAGCTGGGACACATTAGAACAGATGATAGTGTCTCAGTGTTGAAGCTGCTCTTGGCATAGGTGGAGGCTTGGTCTTGATGTAAGAACTGGAGTTGCCATCCGAAATAAATCATAATAGTTTCCAATGCATTACCAAGTTTTCTTATGATGTGTGAGTACTCTGTACTCTAGTTACACTGAGTGATTAAGCAGCAAGAGCAGAGACACATGGGACAAGAGGGGTGAATGATAACCTACTTTGAAAAAACTAACATTGGAGGCTGGGATTAGAACATCCTATGAATGTTAATGGGTGTTACTCAAGGAGGAGGAAGTTTTGTGTGGGAGGCGTGGGGTGACATATAGCTTAAATATATAGCCAGTCTTTAACACAGTTAGTACAGTCTATAATCAACCTTTTACATGAACTAATAACTCTTTAAGTGATTTATGGTTCAGAAATACTGATCAGGGGATTGAGAACTCAATTTAAAATGCCATAAAGGCAGAGGATAAAGCGTTAAGAAGGGCAACACAAAAGATTTCTCCTTTTGCCTTTGGAAACTACTGGCTATAGGCAATATATTTATGCCAGGTGTTTTGGTTTTTTTTCTTTTTTAAAGTTCTCAGGCACTGTGCTCCTACAAGGGAGCACAATTTCCTCCTACAGCTTCCCCCTCTGAAAATTACTCAGTTTGTGCAGATCTCACAAAGGAGATGCCAGCAGTGAGTCATCTGGTCACTAGCTCTGTCCTAAGGCTTTCAGCTAGCTCTTGCAAAAGCTATAGTGATCCTTACCATGCTGAAGAACAATTATTTACCTTTGGTAAAGCCTCCCAGAATAGTGGGGAAGGCAGGGTTTAAAATGAAATGGCCTTCATTTTCTGACACTGAAATCAAGTTTCAAAATTAGTACTATTTCAAATAATTGTGGAAATTCAGCCTCACATTTGAAAAATATATATAAGATGCAGTGAGTTGAATGATCAGATTAAGATTTCACAATTGTTATGCTTTGGTAGTAAATTCTGAGGGTGTTGAGTAAACTCAGTTGAAAGACTTTATCTTCAGATGTGTGACAGGAGCATAACAATGTACTTTTGTAGGTATTAAGCCTCAGGAGATGTTACTCTAAATGGGAAAATTATACCTGTATGATTAATCACATGCGTGGCAAACATGGCTAGTTTCTTCATCAAAATGAAAATGTATGGGCATGTTTTGACACAAGTATTACAGGATTAATTAGCAATAAAAATACTATGTAAGAAACAATAATCTGTTTAGATAGTTAAGTGTTTCTGTCAGGAAGCAGATTTTAAGGAAGCAAGTAACATGAGGCTGCACTAGTACGTGATCCTGTTTGTTCCTTTGCCAGGCATGAATTAAATGCAGTCATGCAGAGGAGACCCAGTAGCACAAGGAGAAAAAAAGACTGGTCTAGGTTGAAGCCAGTCGTGTATCTATAGAATGAAGTGATGCTCCCTGAAATGTATGTCCTTAAAATCTATGTCCGTCCATATGGTGCTGAAAATTATTTCATAGCCTCTGATACACCATTTCTTTCTCATGATTTTAAGGCCATTGGTTGGGCAATGAAGGTTGACTGAGGTGTGGCAGCAGATTTGTTTTTTGAACACAGAAGAGGATATTGGATATTCAAACCACGTCTTTTTGTTACCTAAGTATGAGCTAACGCTATGACTTTTGGAGCCCCGTGTTCCTGCTTGGTGAAAAGGTTTAGGCACAGGAAGAAAAGCAGTTCAGAGCACCTTAGCTGCTGAGGTTTGGCAGCATGAATACCTCCCGCTTTCCTCCCCTCCTCTCCCTTAGTGTAGTCAATGCTGAAATAATGCTGGTAAAGAAGGCTGGTCCAAGGACTATTCACCAACAAAATCCTGTTTAAGTCTCTAAGAAAGGTATTAAATGGGATTTAAGCAACATCTTGGCCTACACTGCCCTTCTGCTCACAGAAGAATTTCATCTTGAGTTTAAAAAATGTTTAAAAAATATGTTTTCAATAATCACATTATAGAATCATAAGACTAAGCAACAGAAAGTACCTATTAATTCGTTGTGTTAAATTGTTGCTATGCTGGACTGTGCTACCAGAGTGTGCTTCCTACTTAGTGTTGTGCCCAGCTAATGTGCTAAATTTCTCAGTCTAGGGAATTCGCATAATAAATTTTGACCCTGCTGCATTTGATTTGAACATAGCCTTGTACAGGAAGAAAACCAGTATCTCCTTCCCCACACGAAGGGCTCCGTACAGCCTTCTGCTTTCTGACTAGAGGCAATGGTGATGAAGAAAAGCAAGGGTTATGCATCAGGTATTTCTATTTCACCTCGTGTTTGTGTCCAAGAATGCATGGAGAGGGATAATAATTGATTGGGCTCTTTTCTTGCCCACCCAGTTGTACAAGTGACTTGGCAGAAGAGTCACTGTGGAGAGTTAGTAATAAATTGAGCGTCTCTCCTGCTTGGGGCTATTTGCTCTGCCCAAGGCAGACATTTATTTCTTATTAAATATTATTTTGCTCTTTTTACTTTTATTTATCTATTTACTTCCATGCCCTCATGTCATGCAATATATAGATTGTAATTATAAATCAGTATGTTTATAATTAGACTTTATTTGAGATTTTCTGTAGAAGCTTTCTAGTTGCATGTCAGTTTCAGAATAATTTATTGACCTGGAACACTGTGTTTTGAAAATTAAAATTGAAAAAAACACCTTTACTTTCTGCAGCAAACTAATACTTAGTTTTGAAATGTCAACTATTCACAAAACAAATTGCCAAGCTCTGAACATATAATTTCAAATTTGATTTATACCAAATTAAACTTCTGCCTGTGAGCCCTTCCATTTGTTTTCCTTTCAGATTATTGAGTCATGAAAACCTTTGAGGTTTTGGGTTTCCATCCCAGCTTGGCACAGGGCATTTCTTTTGAAATCTTGAATTTCCACAAGATGGCAAAACAATTTGCTATTCAGCTGCATGTGTAATGACACTGCGCCGAAAATCGGAGCTTTTTTCCTCTTGGACAAAAAAGTATCTCCCAGGCCAGATGTTCTTCCTCTCCCTGTCCATGGGCTTGGCTCTTACATTTCCCTCCCTTGCCTACGACAGCATCCTGGTAGGTGGGGGGGGGCTTTCTGTGCGTGGGGAGAGCTGGCTGCTTGAATGGAGGGAAGGGACCACCCGGGTGGCTGCTTACAGGGGAGCAGAGTGGGATTGCTGCTGTGAAGCGAGCAGGGAGGAACGTGCTTGCCCGAGAGGTGAGGTAGGCTACGAGTGCTGGGGAACAGAGGCGCAGGTTCTTCTCTGGTGTGGTGGTCCCATATATATTTCCTTCTCACCCTGGTGAGTTTTGATTATTCTGCGGCAAAGATGATTTTCTCCAGCATTACTATTTTCTCTGCATTTCTGCCTGCACAGCATCCGTTCCATTCCGTAGCCTGGGACGTTACTTGGAAAACTGCAAATAGTGTGATGAAATGACTTAGCTAGCTACGACAATATGTGAAATGCCTGTCAAAAGCTATGTGACTGTACATGGGAGGAACAGGCCTGCCTTCTGTATATGCTCACAATTAGCATTGATTTTAAGGGAAGCATGGGGTTTCTGAGAAAAGCAGAATCAGGCAGAGGATATACAGCTTTGAGCTGATGCAGCTTCTGCCCTAGAAGTATATAAAATATTATCAATACTCGAGACTGCCTATTCTCTGTTTGGTCTGTATGAAGCCAATTGAGAATGTGATCTGTGCAAGATAAAACCAAACGGAAGCAATCTTCTGACCCAACCATGTACAGATTGCTGCAAATACAAGTTCAGCATGCAACCGCTTCGATCAATCCCTAGAATATCTATTTTGAAAGGAATCATACTAGTTTGTTTATTGATTTGTCACCTATGGATGAATATTTCTGCTACAGAAATGTTTAAAATGACACATGTTTAAAATTAGACTTGGCAGAGCAATTTGCCTAGAGATTATTCTTGTGAAGTATTGATTCACAGCACTGCTGTGAGCTGGATTACTGTCCAAATTGGAAAAGCCAGTCGTAGAAAGGTCTTTATCCTTTAATAACAATTAGCTCCTTTCTTAGAGGGACACAGCTGACTGAAGCAAAGGAAAGCTGCAAAATGTCGGGCAACCAGGGAATCTAAGGCCTGCTCTTCAGGGATGTGGGCTGCAGGGGAAGGGAAGGAAAAAAGAGAAAAGCACCAAGAAAGATGATTTTCTGGAACTGGAAACTAGACATGCTGGTGCTGTTTGTGTTACTAATAATCAGGTGCTCCGAGGAACGGGATCGCATTCGCCTCTCTCTTCTTGGGCTTTCACCTGCCAGCTGCCTGATTGATCAGAGAAACCTAACAGCAGGCGTGTTGCCTGCTGTCCATTTAGCCTTGAAACATTTATACAAGCATTCGTGGATGTTGAAGAACTATGAACTCCAGGTATCCTTCTATGACACGCAGGTAAATGGACGTAGGTGTAGAGCTATGTAATGTTTGAGCCTCCTCTGTGAGCATGCTTTTGAAAGCTTGCAACCGAATCCCTTCCTGGCGAATGCAGCTCTGCTGAAATACAGCAAATGGGGCTGTTCAGAAAAGTTTGGGCTGTTAGGTGGATGCCTGATTGTGACGGGGATCTTGCGGTGCAATCGTGCCCTGCTGGTGCTAGAAGCAGGAATAAAGAGCGTGCCAATTAGGAGAGATGGTGGACACTTATGGCTCTTCAGGTGTTTCTGAGGTACCCAGAAAGCGACCTCCAAATCTATGGCTTTCTGAGTTGCTCTGTTCTTCTGCGCTGTCTTCTGCGTCTTGCTCTTCCTGCTTGCTTGCTGGTTCAGGGAAAAATTAAGGGCTGATATAAGAGGTGAGGATTCTGAGGAGATAGATATAAAGAGTATTGAGATGATATCTGTCATTGTAATACTTTCAAATTTGAGAAGAGATGTGGTTTTTACTTTTTCTTCTAGTACATCTTTATCTTCTGTGCAGAAACTAAATCAAGACAATTAATTTCTAAGGCCTGTCTTTTAGGCTGGCCAAAACAACTGTGATAAAATTAAGAGAAGAGACTCGCATATCAGGGTGGTCTGGGACTGTAAACCTGTTCCTAAGGAGATTTTCACTGGTTTGAACTTCTGTCTCCTACACCGGAGGCGTGTTGTGGAGCAGATGCCCTCAGACTCATCCAGACTTATGTGCATATGTGCATACAGGCTCCATATAGAGTAGTAAACTGCTTAATATTTTGAAGTTGCAAAGTGGTGCATCTAAACGTATTTGCTTATCTATAAACCTTTAAACATGGACTATAGTGTTATGATTAAGTTATTAAAATTTGACATTATTATACCAATAACAGTTGCACTGTATTATATAATGGGAAGGAGGTGTTATATGTCTTTTTGAAACTGTAGAAAATTATCCAAGGGAGAAATTCTAATGTAATTTTAATTGTGCATTTGGTTCGTAAGAACTTGTGTGTAATTCTTGAAGTACTCAACTTATAACAAACATGATCCCATATGCTATAAAATTACTTGAGGATAGCTTCCATGTTTAATAATGTAACACAAATGTATCAACTACATATACTCACTAAGAACCTGTCTGTCTTATAAATTACTTTTAATACGATTCACTCTTTTATTGATTTGTTTATAAGTTCCTACTGGAAATGTAATTATAGATATGCAGTCCTGAGAAACGCGTACATCTTAGTTTCTCATGTAAAAGGGTGGAGATGTGCAGTAACGTTTCACCTTAAATAACTGGAAAGTATGTGGATGTGAGTTTAAGTGGGCAGCAATTAAAACCTACCGCATTTGCTCAGATTCAGTGCTTTTAATCCTGTTTCATTTGGTCTGGGGGGGTGTAGGTGGATGTTTATTTGTTAATTGTGTTTGCATACTTTCCAGTTCTAGGAGCAACTCCAAACTATTTTTGCCCACGTGCATGTTCAATAGATTTGAATTGCTAAACTTCAGCTCTGTCGCACTGACCTCTGCAATTTGAATTGAAATATTGAAGTAATCTGTAATTATCTTTTTGAAACAACCCCTGGAAAAAGACATGTCATGATGACTTGTAAGAGATTAGCAAAATGTGGGGCATTGAGATTTCTGATTTTTCTTCCTGGTTCTGAGAGTAGAGCACACAGTCTTGAGTTTTAAGTACTGATTACAGACAAGCTACAGAAGTCCTTGGATTTAATCATTTCTCAGGGACAGTATGGGTGCGAGAGATCTGTTTATTAATGATGTAAGCCCAGATCTGCCATATGTGACCTTATACAACCTTTCGATTAGCTTCCTTTTAAGTAGAAAATATAGATGCTTGGCTCTTTGGATGTGACATCTCAGGAGTGGGACAGATAATTGACTTTTAGGCATAGTTAACTAGGAAGAGGGAAGAGAGGTGTTACATCCAAAAATGTTTGTGCTGCTTTTGCTGAAATAAGAAATGGAAAGAAATCACGTCACCCAATATATGACGTTGCACAGGGCTTGAACAGAGTTGTAGCTTTTTTCATGAGCACAAGGGAGCAAGGTTGCACTCTGTCCTGTGCCCCTGGGGTTTTGAGTCCACATGCTCTGCCTCCCATGAGAAAGCATTGCCTTGCTGCATGGTAGGGTGTTCTGGGGAGGGTTCTTAGTCTTTTGCTTTGCTACTGTTCTATTTAAACTAATTAAGCTGCCACTACTCCAGAATGCGAATGGTAACTATGAGGCAAAGGGAGCACTTTTGCAAGAACTGTCTGAGTTCTTTGTGTTAAATGAAGTTGTTTTAGCAGGAGCCTTTGGGAAAACTTTCTTCAGCAGAGTACTTTGTACTTTGGTGGCTTTGGCACTGAGCTGAGAACTGAATGCTTTCTTTGACTGATTTCTTTCAGGTCTCCTATGATTTAACATGCGTTTCCTAATTACCCTGTTGTCAATTGCTTGGAAGTGGGAATCCCTTAAACACTCATGATGTAGCACTTCCACATTAAAGAATGCTTAAATATTCACTGAGAATGAAGAGCAAGCGAGTGAGAATGATCTTCTGGTTTGGTAGATGGCTGCTTATGCCTCAAATGGTACATCTCTGTCTGCAATGTTTCTTTATTTATACCAGAAGGACAGTGTTGACAGGACTCATATGTCCCTCTTTTCCAGCTACCCCAAGCAAGGGCATCTTGGAGAGGAGTGTGATGTATTTCCCCCTTTTAATTGAAGCAGGGCTGAACTTGGGTTGTAGGGAGAGCCCTAATCCTTGATATGTTGGACAAAGGGTGTGGGAAGGCAGAAAAACTGTTCCTGTAGGTTTGTGAATCCAACCATGGAGCAGCTTTTTAGTATAGTAGGGGAAATTATGCCCTTGAGATTTTTACCCATGGGCGTGGGCAGCCAGGTATAATTGAGCTGTCTGTGTATCACTTTATTTCTGTCTTTCACCATATGGCTGACATCTGGAGGCTCTCCTTCTACGCCATTCTCAGGGTCACCAGGCTGGTGGATTCTTACAGGCTTAGGCAAATCTAAAAATAGTTTTACTGGTGGATAAAGAACAATATTTTGGTCCTTCAAAGTTACTGTTATTCCTCTGTTCTTACCTAGTTTTCTGTGAGTTAGTGGCCAATATAAGGACTGTGAAGCGAGTGCTTTGGTTAGTGATGATGTTAACAGAAAACATTCACGTGCTGTAACTGGGAGATGGCTTGAGTATACAAATAGACTTAACTCTACCACTGGGGTTTTCTGAGTAGTGCTGATTTGCACTCAGATTGCTTGTTGACACTTGGCTGAGTCTATCCTAATGTGTATCATCTCTGACGGGGATGATACAACATGTCCCGGTCTGACTTGAGGGCTGGTTGTCTTTTCTTTGGTAATAAACTGGTTCCTTTGTAATGGAATGACACAATAACATGATAGCAGTGTGTCAGCTTATTTAAGGCAGACCTTTATGTGCTTATTAAAAAAAAAAAAAAAAGAAACAGCAATGGAACAATCACTGAAAGTGACATTGATAAGCAAATTATTTCTACAGTGCAAATTTCAAGGCATGCTTGTTTTCTTATCCTACCTAAGTAAGAAAAAAATTTCTGCTTCAGGCTCAAGATGCAGTAAACTGAAGCATTGCTGAATCCATTTTTGGATTGTATGTGTACAGGAATTTCTGATTAAAAGCAAGTAAAAAAATAGACATTTTGCAGTGGCACTAACACACAACATCACTTATTGATTAGAGTATTATTTCATAAACAAGAAAAAATACCTATTTGTTTTCATGTGTGCAACTCATTGCATATGATCTGTAACTCCAGCTTGTACGTTCATGTCTTCTGAGATGCTCTATGAAACCATCTGCCAGGACAGGCATAGGAAACAAAAGCATCATGTCATTCCTGTTTGGTAAAGACCTGACATTTTGGAAACTTGTGAATTGGTGTCCTAAAAAGTTATTAGAGGACCATGTGTTTCGTAAGTCAGTTCTTGACATCTAACATTCACATGAGCAAGGTATTGTATTTTGCCTCTTAGAGAATACAGTTTCTCAATACAGTATCGTAGGCATGAAAATTGTGGACCATAAAATACTTGTCAAATGCTAATTTTAGCTTTCCTAAACTACCGTATTGCTATCCCTATTATTAGAACTGTCTAACTGAAAACAAGAAGAAAAGGTGTTCTGTAATCTATGTTTTTTCCCCTCAAAAAGGTCTCTATTATGATTCCTGGCAATAGCTCTTTGTTTTCTAAATCATATATTTAAGAAAAAGAGTAAGTAGATGAGCCTGGCTAAATTCCTTATAAGCTATTCTTGTGAACTGCCACGAAAGGTATCCAGTTTCAGTTTTATTCTAATGTTTCACTTTTCAGTGCAGCAGAGGTTCAGAGATGTACAAAGGGTACACAACGGTTGCCTTACGTTAACCCTTTCTAAGGGTTATTTGAGCTAATTCTCATACAGCAAAAAGAAATGTGGTCTTTCCTACCTTTTGGCCCCAAAGGACTCAGTCTTTATTCATTGATGTAATTCTGTCTTTTTACTCTGTCTTCTTAGTGTCACCATTTATTTCAGGCCTTTGAAGTTGCTCGGTATAATGATCCTTATATATATGGATGGTGTATAAGCAGACATCTGATGTGAGAAAAATGATTTGGGCTTGGCATTTTTTGTTTTCCTGTTACTGCTTCTGAGCCATAAGGAATTTGAGTAGAGGAGTTGGTTGATGGATCCAGTGGGGGCTGACAACCCAGGAGAGGGGTTTGGCACTGTCACGCCGGGGGTGTTTCCAGACGTGTCCAGGGCAGAAGAGCTCTCTGCTAGGACCGGGCTTCATCTGACCTGGGTTTGGGGCTCTGGGCTGGGGATATCTCCCTTCAGCTAGTGTGGCGACGTTTCCTGTGCCATCAAGGAGTAGGCACTTCTATGTGGAAAAATTCATCTGACCTATTTTAGGTGACTATTTTAAGATAAAAAGAATTGTATCCTAGAGAAAGCTTATTTCTCTCCGTGAAGTATAAAGGGAGCCTCAGCTGGCTAGTATAGATGTAGATGTCTCCTACGTGGAGACCTGTATTGCGTCAGCTAGAGCCTACCCTCGGTGTCTCTGGGAATTTTAATGTAAAAAGCTGTAGTAACAATGCGTTTCCATCACCTCCGGCTTTCAGCGGGATTTCAGCAGACGGTCCAGAGAACTCACTTCCCACCACCCTCACTTTGTCTTTCTCGGTTACAAAAAATCCTTCTTTGGTCTCTCGCATCTAGCCACAAAACCTGGAAACCAGGTCAGCAAAACCGCGTGGTGTGCTGGGAACCGGGGTGGTAGCAGCACTGCGGTCAGGAGTGAGGACCGGGAAGCTCCTCCATGCCACCCCCGTGGGCACACAGGCCACCCCTCGCCTGAGCTGGTAGAAGGGCTTGCTGCTGCCGCCGTTTATAGCTTTTTCGTAGCTGAAATTTTGTGATGCTGGGGAAACGTACCCTGCTCTCTGGTCTTGCTTTTAACTCTTGCATAAGGAGGAAACTGTGAGGAGAACTATTTATACGGAGCGCAATTTCTTTCAAAATCATAAGGACTGTGAAATCACATTCCTATCACGAAGCCTTAATTTCAAAAGCCAAAGGAAGGATAGTTTAGATAGTCTTGACATAATTTTTGAAATTACATGCGCTTGTATTTTCCTTTCAGAATTAATTTCAATTGAGATGGCAGAGACTTTTGAACTATATTAAACAAAATAAACTATATTTGAATAAAATTTTTAAAAAGACAATTTAAATTACTGGGTTTATGAAGATTAAACATTTCAGTCAACACATAATGGACTATTTCCAAAATTCTCTTTCATGGAGAACTTCAATGTTTGGGATTTTCTGTTCCTAATAACATGAAAACCCCTTGGAAAATTCTTCACAAAATCACTTGCTCCTGTTTGGCACCTGCCTGCTCATGTCTCCTCATGGATGTTTTTCTTGTGTGAAATTCTACACAGATACTATATTATGTAATCTTTATTGTAAAAGTTTCATAAAATGCCTCTTTTTGGATTCAAAAATGAAAAATGGAGATCCGTCAGAATAATCAGATTCTGGAAATATTAGTCCATTTAGGTACACTTTGTTTAGGGCAACTTCAGTGCGAGTTCTTATGCTGGTGTGTTGTGTGCGAATGAATCCAAGTCTGGTGAATACTATTGCTCTTGGAGCCATTTACATGATTTTGGTTTGTGACTTGTGCACTCAGCCTCTAAAGAAATACCACCAGTGTTGTCTTCATTCTGCTGTCATTCCTAAACACATCTTGCAATTTTCTTAGCTTTCACTGTAAAGCAGTGATAAAACAATGCAGGGACCTGTTTCGCTGCTGAAGACAAGGAATTAAAAAAAAAAAAAAAAATAGTTAAGTTCTAGATCATTTGCAGCTAGGCTGAAGTGTGGCAGTATCACAAAGTACTCCGAGAATGGTGAACTGCTGGACAACTAATACAGTGTCCAGAGATGTAAACCAGGGTTTATTTCAAAGTAGGTGAGAGATCAGACGACTTGACAGATTTGAGTAGATCCACTGAAAGATTAACAATTTGGGGGTCGCATCACAAGTAAATTTATTCATTTTTTTTGCATAGGCAAAAATTTTAAAATAAAAATGTCTTTCACTTTCGGGTGCCATCTATCCATTTCAGATACCAACAGACACCATACCATTAGAAGCATTTTCTTGTTTGACATTGAGGCACAGTAAATATTTTAAACATACAGAAGGAATCTGGAACAAAAAAGGAATGAAGCGCTGTTTTCTGAGGCTGTTCACAGCCAGTTCTTCTGGTTATTCTCCAAATTTTCTATGTTCATCATAGTCAGAGTACTCAGTCCTGCTGTCCATGTCCTCCAACTGTGGCTCATATCCTCGCTTCCCGCTGCAGGGGTCTTCTTGCTCGCAGTTAACATATGCATTATCTGGGCTCACATCGTTACTGCTCCAGAGCTCTGTTCTCCTGCCTGTGACCACTGACTCCGAGTGCTCCGTGATTTCTCATCTGCCCACAGTAAGTGGGAGAGGCAGGGATCCAAGAGAGAGGAGTCATCAACGGGAGGCTGATGAAATGTTGTGAAGAGGAAGTAGGCGTTTCACAGGGTTTTAAAAAGAGAAGGACCAGGAAAAAGTGTCACCCCAATACCTTATGAGCAATTTCCAAGCACAGGAATCCTTTAGCAGTGCATGGCTGGGTACCATCTAAACCGCAAGGAACTCAAAGACCCAACTGTTGTGAACAGACTGATGTATTTGAAGAAGTGGGATTTGAAGCTGTAGTGAGGGATGTTAACTCCAGAGGTATTTCGCAACAGGAGGAAGAGAGAAATGCATTTTTATTCATATTTTTGTTTGAATTTGACTTCTTCTTGCTGAGTGGATCCAGTATTGCTATAGTACTTTACTGAGTGTATTTCATAGATTGCAGGCTGGAATGGAAAATTTTCTGAAAATGATGTTAAATGCATCATTTAGGGAAAATCATGAGGTTTTTGTGATTTTTCTCAGTTTGGTGATTAAATGGTGTCCACTTAAATATTTGTTCATTTTTTCTATTGTCATGGTTTAAGCTCAGCCAGCAACGAAGCACCACGAGGCTGCTCACTCACTTCTCCCCCACGGTGGGATGTGGAGGAGAAAATATAAAGAAATGCTCGTGGGTCGAGACAAGGACAGGGAGGGATCACTCACCACTTATGGTCACGGGCAAAAGACAGGCTCAACTTGGG
>JAVJGG010000048.1:13645600-13688100 GCA_035590195.1 Aviceda cuculoides | reverse complement strand
GGGGACACACTGCGGGATCTCGGCCCCTCCACGGGACGACATTCACTTGACCTCTCTGAGGTTTCCACCACCAGCGCTGTTATTGCAGACTGGCTTTCCAGTACCATGAAGGCAGAAGGATGGACACCTGCTTAGGCACCTGCTGGGCTGGGAAGTAATGCCCAGAGCTTCCTGCAGCACGTTCTGCAGTCGTTATCTCCAGCCCCACAGTGAGAGGACTTGTGGCCGCCAGCGTGACAAAAACGATAACTACCTACATCTGCAGAGGTGAAGCTGTAGACAGAAAACTACAAATCAAAATTCGTGAAGTGCATTTGCAGGAACCCATACCTGGTAGCAGAAGGTTGTTGTGATGTTGAAAGATACTCGGCGGAATACGAACTGGCAGCAAAAATGTTTCACAGCGATTTTGATCTGCCTACACAGATGCTGACAGACCCCAGAGTGGGGAAATCCACACAAGTGGAATATCGTGTTCAGGACATCTCATTGACAAACTGGGGTGAGACCACAGAAGTGCAACAAACAGTGAGCATTGCTTTGGAGGGACTAACGTACGAGGGAAGATCCTGGTCACCCGGTCTGCCTGCGGAAGACAAGCTGTAGCCTGGCACAGAATTAAATATTCATTTGAACCAGGAGACGGATTTCGGGTTAAAAACTCTTACAAACTTGTCTTTGAAATTGTATGTGGATTCTCTCCGCAACAATATATGAACAGTCATCCTAGAATTTAACCCCCACCTCATTGAAAACAAAGCCTGAGTTTCAGTTGTTCTAGCACCAGTTTCAGCTCATTAAGTCCTGCTAAACATCTGTGAGCTAACTGAAGGGCCCAGTACCAACGTTGCCCTTAAATACTCATTGGCTTAAAACTGATACCTCCTAACTCACTCTCTGACAGAGTAAGAAGTTTCTAAATTGTGCTTGGGGCTTCTCTGTGGGCATTTGCAATGTTACCAGCAGCTAGTCTGAACTCTGGACACTGAAGTGGGGACAATTTTCCAAAGACAGCAGCACCAGTGCTACATGCAGAAATAATATGACCTTTCAACTTATATTTAGTATTTTCTTCTATATACCCCTAGGGATTGTGTTAGTCACTTTATTCAAGAGCTGAATATGTGGAGACTGGTAAATGAAAACCAGGCTGAGGGAAAAAGTGAATCTTCTAAACCAGTAATCATGCAAGAGAATAAGAAGGTTTTTAGGTGTTGCAATGATCCACACAAAAGTAATGAATTAGCAGCAGAAAATCTGGTAGGAAAAAAAGTAAAATAAAAAAAAAAAAAGCTGGACACATCTTCACAAATAGAAGTATTCTGAAAAGTGGCTGCATGTTCCTACTTGAGGAAATTACTATTTGTCTCTTATTTAGCTTTTCACTACGAAAATACAGTCATCCTTTGTTGGAGAGCTTGTCATTTAATATTATATCACACTACCACGATGTCCTAACAGGTATTTACACTTCTGTAGTTGGTGAGTTTTAGGAAGAACGATGAAAAGAGGTATATAACAGGTGGTTGTTATGCTGCTTTATTCTTTAGTATTAACGGAATTTTCATGTCCAGAGTGCTCAGTTATATTCTGAAGAACAAGCTTCTTTGTAAAATAAAATGGTAACACATACAATATTTTAAAAGTCATATATTTTTTAAGAGGATCTGAAGTTGAAAGGGAAACTTTCTTGACAAATCCAAAGGCCCAGCTAAAACACTTCCCTAACTTTTAGAAGAAAGGTTTATCATGTGATTTTAATATAACTTGCTCTCTTCTGACTAGCTTGAAAATATTTGCAGTGTGCAGGTTTAAACTACTTTAAATGAAGATTCTTCTGTTCAATCAGGTTTTACGTGTTGGTGTTACAATACCATGAAACTTGCAAGGTGTTTTTTTGTGGGGAGAGGAGATTAGTGATCAGCAGAGTTTTCAAAGGCAAGCAAATTCAGAAAATTGTTAAACAAAGAGGTAGAACAGCCCCAATCCAGAAGGTTATGAAAATCATCTATTGCATTCTGCATCTTCTATTAGATTTCTTGCATTTTCACTAGAATCAGCATAGATCTAGCCCCTTTTAGAAATGACAGGAAAATGATGGCCTACTATCTGATGAATTGCATTATAATTCTTATTTTCTGCTTTCTCAGAGAAGAGAAATGGTGTTGCAAACTTCCAAATACCCTTTATAATTTTTATGAATGGAAAAAAATGGTGTTCTTTGCTGAAAATAACTGAAGCGATTATTTGTCCAAAAATTGGTGTGTTTGTTTTGCTTTGTTAGTTCAAGTATTCTGCAAGGACTCCCTCTGGAAATGCCTTCTGATGGGAGAAACTGATTGGAGACTGAGGCACCAATTTCAGAAAGCATCCTTAATTTCAACCAGCAGTGCGAGACCCCATCAAAATGTAAATTTGATCCTGAACTTGGATATCCTTCTGTTTCTTCCTTTTGAATGAGGGACACAGCAGTGATCTTCCACAGAAAGTGCTTCTTCAGAAACTGGCCAGCTAACTATGCTGACATTTTTACAAAATTATTTTAGTTCTGTCATAGGGCTGAAGTAGAGGAATAGTATTTCTGTCACTTTCCACACCATGCAAATTATTTTCAGGAGAAAAAAAGTGAAACAAAAAGCAATAAGTGCAAATGAATACAATACCTGTCTGGCCATTAATGGAACTCCTCTAATTTCATAAATAATACTAATCATTGATTAAAGCATTTTATTTACAATATTGTAAATGTTGCTATATAATCCCAGCATTTTGCAGCCAAGTATGGTAGTTATTTTTCTCTTGCTGGTGTACAGATGACCTTCAACTGAGACACAAGCAGAAAACTGAATTTTTTATATATAGAAGCTCATGAACAAAAGGTCTTTCCTTGGTATCCCTTTTCACAGGACCCATGCATTTAAAATACTGTAGGCTTCATTTCATTTTATGCTGACTGGGGTGTTTACTATTGCCATATTATTAACCTTGCTTTAAGAAGGCTTTTAAAACATCAGTATTAGAGTTTATTACTAGTCTTAGCTGTGATATACAGTTCATGGCCTTATTAAAGGATGTGTCCTGCCCTTGGAATTCCCTGGAATCAGGTAAATAGTATAAAGGAGTGTTGCAGAAAAAATAGGTACAATTTTCTCTCTTTAAACAGTCAAATAAAACCACAGACATACAGGTTTTCTTTAGTCTTCTCTCTACAAAGAGAAGTTTGAGGAGGATTTGACGTCTCAGAAGATTAATAATGGGATAGAAACCCTTTATAATTAAAATCTGGTCCATGAAGTCAATGAACGACAAGTATTACCTGTTGTTTGTCCATTTCACGTGAGTTTGTTGGTGTCAGGTCGGTTTCCAATGGGTAAATTGCCATCTAACACCTCGGAGTTGCCACATGTTTCTACCTTCCTTTTGGCCAGATAAACCAAGAAACACAGCAAGCATGGGGAATGTATTACTTTTTGACTGTATGTTATTCATTAAAGAAAAAAGAGAATAAACCTTCTGGGAGGCCAGGTTCACAATTCTTGAGTTCAAGTGATTTTTTGACTGGTGTAAAATAGTCACAAAGCTTGAAAAAGTAGTTCTCTTTGAACCTCAAGAAGCACACGGAGTAACAAGTCTGAGATGTTTCAAAATATGTGAGCCTTATAGATGATTCCTGCCTCTTCCCCATCACAGAGTACAGAATCAGCAGGTTTGGGACTCAAAGCCATCTACAGAGATAACTCTAAGAGAAGGGCTTAATCCCCTCACCATGAAGTGATGAAAGCATCAGCTTTCTACATTCTTCTTTTTACATACCAGCTTCCACTGCAGATGCCACAGTCTCTGCACTGGAAAGAATTGGCAAAAGAGCTTCAAGACTGAGCAACACCATCTTTCCCATGTCTGCCCCACTGACTTTGGCCCTACCTAGATAAGCATTTTTCCTGCAGTCTTCTCCAGGAAACATATCTATTTTGACTGTGGAGAAAATTTACTTCTGCAAACTGCTGAGATTTGCCTCTCTTGGATGTTTTCTAGCTGCACTTCTTCAAAATGGCCATCACGCATGAAAACACTCCCATATATTTTTAATACTGTCCCTTTAGTCTTTGGCTTTAACCCACTGCCTGTAATCTTTCTACTAAGCTATAAGGAGATTATATAAAGGTCACATATGAATGTAGCTTACTCTAAGGAATCACATTCCTTTAGGCTTGTTGTCTAGTTAAAATCAAACATAGCACTTACAGAGCAGAACCGTTGGGTTAGTGCTCTATTTAAGTGCTTTTCAGCCCTGTAGCACCTGAACTTTATACATGTTTGCAATCTGGTTGAGAAGCATGAAATACATATCCTCCCCATTACGATGTTCAGCTCTGATACTGCCTGTGCCTCGTCCAGCTCTGATGCAATCCCTCCAGACCACATGTTGAATACATTGAGGTTTTGGGTAACTGTAATTGGTGTACAAAGCAGTAAGTTACCCCAGATGCATTGTGAGACATATGTAAATTAGACAACTTGTTTTATAAAAGGGCGCTGTTAAGACACGGTTCTTTGGAACGTTCCCCAGGATGGAGGAGACCTCTTGACCATCTAGATATGCCAAACCACTGAGATCAGAGGTACGTAGAGGAAAACAAACAGCAAGAAAAGTTTGCTTTGTAACACCATCTCTTTCAATTCTACCACCAAATACGGCAATTTGTACCCCTTGTTTTCTCCTTATGTGCTCTCTATGACAATTTTAGTATGACCGATCAGAAATGAACGGAACAAAATCAGCAAGCACTGGTGAACCTCACCTTTTTCCAGTTTCATATGATAGTCAGCAATGACCTCCACACTTGAATATGTCACAAACCTTGGTTCAGGTTAACCAGTTCATTGCAGCACCACAGGGGGATTACCCTTTCCAGTTACCCCAAGTTTTTTCTACCTACCACAGAAAAAGTGACTGCCGGTAATGGTGGATTTGTGACTCTGGTTTCCGTGCAACTGTGAGCTGGTCAAAAGCACCACACAAGGGTGTCTCTCTCCTCCTGCAGAAGCAGCAGAATGTCTATAATCTGGTCGGTTTGGCTTTTTCCCAACTGTATCAACAGTTTTAACAAGATACTGCCTCTCCCTGTTCCTTTTTGCTTTTCTTTAAAAAAAATAGCACTGTAAATAATGACAAATAACAAAAGCAAAATAAAAAAGCTCAATATTCACAGTAGGCAGGAACAGGTTTATTAGGACCTGTGATATCTTTTCTTTGACTAATTGATATAGCTGTGAAAACTAGACAAGTTTTCAGGCTCATGCCACCTTCTTGCCTTGAAGACAAACCTGAAGGTCTTGTACACTTGATGGTTTGACCAACTTTTCCTAACTACATCGACTAGTCTTAAAATATATCGCTTCTATTTACAAACTTTATTCTGCCTGTGTCCTTAGACCATTACATCCACAATAAAATACTGGGGCTTACAATGACATTTATAAAGTAGGGAAAGTGTTCCAAAATACCATAATGAAATAATAACTTAGCATCCCGGTGTGGTGGTTTAGTTTTGGGGGGTTTTTTTAAGTACCAGCTAGTGTTGTTGAATGGCAACATCCTGAATCTCTTATTTTGCCATCCTTTTCCCTGTTAAACACATGCAAAGCTGTGGAACAGGAAAATCTTCTCTTTAAAATAAAGAAATCAGACTTCTGAAGAATCCCAATAAAAGAGCTGTAGTTTCACATTTGAAACTAAATGTAAAAACTTTCACCTGGATCTGAAATGCCCAAAGTAAGAGGGAAATCATGCCAGTAACACCTTGACTGCTAGTATGTGTTGTCTTCCGAAGTGTGCCGATACAAACAGTAATGGATTCTTAATACAACAGTAAGTTTTTCTAAACACATGTGATATATATGCACAATCTCCACTGATTAATCCAGAAATTATTCAGCCACAATTCAGATCTCAGCTGGTGTGATATCTAAGCAATATATATATATTTTTCAATGAAATGAATATTTCACATGAATTTCTATAAAATATAATAATCTCATTTCAAGCTTGATTATCAACTTTAGAGTCCATGGAGGACTTCAATAAAAAAAGATGAGACTCATATTATTTGTCTGAACACCACTATATTTTGTGATGTATTCAGGGCTTATCCTAAAAATTAATGATCTACAGAGAATATTCAATTAAACCAATTTTTTGTTTGTATATATTAGCTATCTAATAAAAAACTCAGTTGAGAGGATGTCATGAATTGAATATAGGTGAAGAGAGAAGTTATTTTCAGTTAAGCATATTAAAAAGTTATTAGAAATCATAGTTTGCAGAATTACCTCAGTTGTGGTAAAGACAGGATCATCAAAAACCCCAAATACTTCATTTTATATGAAACATTATAGCAGGAGTAAGATTTTTTTTCCTTAGAATTAAATGGCACTCAAACTCCACTGTCATTTTTAAAATCAATCTTGAATTTATAGTAAAATAGCAAGGGGTGGGGTTTTTTTCATATTGAAAGATGGAGTAGACATTACTCAGTTAAAGGTGGTGGGCCAGACAGCTTTAATTTGCTCAAGAAACTGTGTACAGAGACAGAGTGAAAAACTAAAAAGGCAACTGCAAAGCTGAAAATTGTCCTGCAGTGGGAACACACCACAGTCACACTTAAGATTCTTAAGTTCTTAGCTGCTCCTTTCAAAGCAACAGTGACATACCTTCATGCAGTAAATAAAAGTATTGCCTTCTCACCTGCAAAATATGACTTTCAGTGCTGTAGGCTCTTACATTAAGGAATGGGAGGTTTTTTATATCTGAAGGTGCACAATGTCTGGAACTTCTCAGGTGCAATTCATACCACTTTAGGGCAAAAAGTCCTTATCCTGCTGATAAATCAAGAGTAATTCCATCAGCTCAAACATGCTTTGTATCAGTGGAATCAGAAATGCTCTCATCATCAGTGAATTTTGTATCAGCTGAAGCGAAAGCAAGGTATGATGTGCTTCCTTGTCTTAAACTACATTTCTGTTTTGCTGGAGTTTCGCTAATGCTCTGTAATGAACCTTTGTCAACCATGTAAGTGCTAGAATTGCAGCAATAAAGCAAATAATTTTTGTCTTCATCAGCGTACAGAAATATTTTACCATTTAAAACTATTAAGAAACCATTCTTCACTCTCACCCTATTTGAACCCATATTGTAACAGTATTCAGCAGTTGTTCTGCTGCTTTAATCTTTGTTCTGCAGTCTCATTTCACACACTACTGCCACTTTCAAGATGGGGCCTCCTATGAATTCAATTTGAAAAGTCAGTCAAATCCCTTCCCTCAATATACAATATTCCATAGTGAAGGTTATGGAAGAAACACAAAACGTAAATGTACAGTAACAGAATAATTAACACACACATAGTCAGTCAATACATTACCATAGTGTTCCAAGAGTATCTCATAAATGTAATCACAACTCATCTATTTCACATACTAACACATCATGCGAAGTTTTCAGCTTGTATGTGTTACTAGACCTGTATTACGGTCAAGAGAAATGCATTTACCACAACCGGTCCATCAGATGGACTTTTTTTAAAGTAGGATAGATGCAGTGGATGTTCTTTGTATGGATCTATACCGTGTTGGTTAGGGTAAGATTTGTTATTAATAAATACCTCCGTGGACTCCTATGATCCTAGTAGGTTTGGTGCTCTGTTGTACTTTCTGCTGCAAAAACCAGTAGTGGAATTGATCCCCTGCCTGTGATCTGAGACCGAGATCTTGCACAGATGTGTTGTGCGCTTACACGGACGAGCACAGCTGGAAGGAGTGAAGGTTGTCACGAAGTCAGAGGCACTGCTCCTTCCCCTCCAAATACCACTCCACTGCACAAATCCAAATTCTTTTGTGCTGCTCCATATTCTCTCCTTCACTCATCCCATCTCACTGGTTCTGCACAACAAAAACTGTCACAAGAAGCTCGTGTTACAAGTCTTGACCAGATAATGCAATGGCTGACCAGTTTTTTGACCATATTCTGTCCCAGTGCTGAAAAAACACATTATGATTACATTGGATTTATGAGTTACTACTGCTTTTTCACTTCTTTTGCTTTAATTAATGCTAATTTGACCACAAATGTTAACTAAATTGTGTGTGCAGATTTTAGAGCTCTTCAAAATCTCTCTCTGAAAGCGGTAAGTCAGGTCTTGGAACAAAACTTTCAAAAGGTCTCTCTCTTAAAAGGCAGAAGTAGAGAGAGAGGAACTGTTCCAGCATGACTGGGTATACACAGTACTGAAAACTGGAGCCAGAACTGTTACAAGTGGTTACAGCTAATTCAGTACTTGATGCTACAAAAAAAAAAAGTTAGTATAATTAGCTTAACACAGCTAGTTTCACCCTCCCCTCATCTTAGACATGCACCCTCATTAAAAAATGAAATTGGTTTGTGTCCCTTACAGAGGTTATATTTTGCTGGATTCCTTCAAACCCAAAAATATCAGCAGAATGAACATTCATCATTCCTAGACCACTCTCATTCTCACATTCTAGTTTTCAGCTTGCTTTTATATGTATATGTGAATGATCTGCCCAAATATTCTGCTGAATACATACTAATAAACTGCATTAGTATTTGCATACCATATGCTCACTAAGGGCTTAATTACACTTTGTTCCACAAACAAGTATTTTTAAAAAATTAACGTATGTCAGCTAATTATTTTTCCTGACTTATTTACTTTTTCATTTTGCTTCATTTTTAATTTATACAAGACCTCTTTGTGGCCTTGTTTCATTTTCCAAAGAATGATAATAACCGAGGCTCTAATACCTCAAGCACCCAGGCACATGCTTTAGTTTATCCACCTGAGCAGCCATCAAAGATTTCTATGCACAAAGTGAGGAAAGTTGCGCATGAGCATAAATTGTTCCAGTTTTAATGCTGAAATATACACATACACTATACATATTGCATAAACTACACCCTGCAAAAACTGGAGCTTGACCAGAAAAAAGCCTCCACCACAGCAATCTCAAATTACACGTCTGGCAGGACTGACAGAGCTACATCACTCGTCTTCCTTTCACATTCCACAAGATCTTTTAGGACACATTCTCATGTAGTCGTAAGGGTCCATACTAAACGCATGAATGCACGCTTCATATACTTCAAATATTGATTGGAAGATAAAACTTGATATACATAGAGCTGTTCGCCAGGATGTGAAAGTGTCCCTGACTGGAGGAGTACCAAACTGTCAACCTCATCAGACCCTCAGGACACGCGAGTATTGCAGATTCACTCCTATGGTTCAATAAGCATACTGACAGATATTTCAGATAATGTAATTCCTCAAAAAACATGCCCCTTGGACTCACAGGACACTCACAAAGAAGTTAAGAACAGTAAAGTTAATACATTTTTTTAATTTTTTAAATTACACAGAAGAATGATGTTTCATGTGAAATTTCTTCCTGATCTAATATACAAACATTCCACAGGGAATACAGTTCTCACACCAAGTCACAACAAGCAGGGCAGGCTCTGGATGGCCAACCAACCAAGAGAGCCCTTTGGATTACAATATCTTGACACCAAAACTCTCCAACAGGTACATCACAATACTGGAGTCCAAGGATACGCTTGCAGCTTCTGTAGAGACAACCTGGAAAACCCAGAAACAAATTTCTCAAAACAGCGTGGATTTCAGCATGGGCTGCACAAGTCCACCCAGGATTCCGCATAAATATTTGCCACCTGAAAACTATAGGAAATACGAAGGTGGTTTGGCTGCAGTTATCTGAGCTTCAGATCCGTGTTTGGATTCCTGTCTACCTCTATCCTTAGTACAAGTGCAGCCTGCCCTCTTCTACCATCATGCAGGTGTATTGCTGGCAAATCCAGGAAACCTAAACAAGTGGGTTGGAAGAACCTCAAGCAGGTACCTACAGGTCAACTCCCTACCCATGGTAGTATCTACTGCAGCTAGCTCACCTGCTTTTAAGGAACCCCATGTAAGGCAAAAGGACAGTGGGGTGGATAAGGATTGCTGCTTGCAAAATACATAAAGCTGCTTCTTTTTTCATCACTGATAAAGGCCAGACATTAAGAGTGGCACCTAAAGGGAAGTCTAATGAAGACCTAGTATGGACAGCCTGGGGATACAGGGAGATCTCCCAGAATGGGTTAGACAAATAGACCGTGATAGGACTGATTGTCCCAGTGCAGAGACTGGAAATGAAGGGCCCCTCAAGATCCAGCTTTTATACATGTCCATGTAGACACTGTAACCTCCACCAGATCTATCCAGGGCTTCCTTACTGTCATGCTGGAAAACAGGGATGATGTTCTGGAACTTTCTTACTGCAGTATAAACCGGTTTTCTTTTGTCCCGTCCACCTGGACAGCAATCTTCTCTTTACAGCAGCCTTTTGCATACCTCACCTTATTACTATGTTTCTTCCATCTTCCCTCCTTCAGCTTAAGTAACCGTGACTGCTTCAGCCTTCCCTTTCCAGCTTGTTTCCTCACCTCACCATTCTTGTCTCTACCCTTTCTACTCTACTGTAATTGACCTTCATCTTTCTGCAGTGCAGCATCCAAAGATGATCGCAAGGCTCAGGACCTTACATTTTCCCAAAGAAATAAAATGATCACTTCGTGCATCTTGCAGTTATAATGCCATTTGCCTTCTCTCAGTATGGTACTTGCAGCCCCGTAATACTGTTCCCTTTTGCTATGGCTTCAGTGCCTCTCACAGCACGTGCTACAGAAAAGCCAGCTACTTCGTGTTCTGTGCTTGCACAGCTGATGACACCTACCCAGGTATAAAATCTTCTTACCTGAAAACTAGAGGGGTTTCATATTAGATTTTTCAATTGGCTCAGATTTTTACGCTTATCTTTAAACACACTCACAGCCCCTCAGCTAAATATTTTAAGCAAAGAGCTTATTCCCTGTTATGAAAACCAAACAATTAATGTATTGAATAAAACTGGATTCACCATAGGTCTCTGGAGAACCCCAATTCTGTGACTGAACCATCAATAACTGCTCTTTAGTACTTTATCACTATTTCACACTTTTAGTGAAAAATCTAAGTATAATTTTTTTTTTTCAGTATTTTGGAGTGCAATTTATTTTACATAGTATCTTTAACACAAACTTCCTCCGAAATCACTTGGAAGAACTTTATGCAAAACAGAACCTGTACCACACTTAGCAGAAAAAAAAAAAAAAAAGAGATGTAAAGCCAGTATTTAAAGAATAAGTAAGAACATTGAGACATCTGGGCAATAGGAAAAGCATACAGAACATAAAATATTTATCTTTTTGCCACGTTCATTTAATTTCCAAGTTGTAAAAAGAAGGGAGACTTATGAGGGCAGAGAAGTTTAAGCTGTTCCAAAACATAGGCACTGTGGAAAGAAGTATGTTGATCTCATTGTGATAAGTAATAAGGAACAGGAAGGAACTGAAATGAGCAGAGGGGGGAGAAGAAGACAAAGATAAGAGGTTTGAATTTCTCCTTTGCGCCAGGTAGAGCACAGGATATGCAAAGAAGCTAATTGCAGCTCTCGCATTACGAATGTGCTGAAGTTAAGCAAAGCTTTACAGTGGTAAGAAATACACCCACCAAAGAATGCTCACCAGTGAAGAAACGTCAGAGCACAGGGGTTTTAGCTGTTTAGCTTCTCACCGGTGGCTGTAGGAAAATGGTGTTGGGATTGGCCAAATGCTAGGGACCGAGTGCTCAGCGTGGCTGCTACCTCTGTAGGGCTAATGAGAAGAGACATTCTGGTTCCCGATCCCAAGAGAGACTGGAACACCCCCATGGAGATTTAAAGCAAGTCCTGTTACACATTAAGAAGCCCAAACCCTTCTGGGCTCAATGAAGCACTTCTAATGGATTCTCCCACTCGAGCCTGGGACTACTTCACATAATACTGATGGAACAGCCCAGCTAGGAAGAATTCCCCAGCAGAAGCCCACGCAAGAGAATTCCCTCATACAAGCACAGTGAAAGACTGCAATAGCAGTATTAGGCATGCTAAGAAAGGGCTGAAAGGTGTGAGAGGTCTGGCAGAAGCAGGAGAAAGCAGAATCAAAGCACAAAACAAACTGGTTTGTTAACATCTGACTGAACCTCCTTCAGCAGCACAACTAATTATAAACAAGCAGAATAAAGTTCTGGAATAATCATAGAATCAGAGACATCAACCTGGAGTCTAGAAGGCACATTATACATAAACCAGTCTGAAACATCTCCATATTTGACCCTTAGGAGGACTGACATGTTACCAAAGGTACATGAATCACCTCAACCCAATAAGCTGAAGTGAAATCTCGTGTTCTGCACAGGCCAGGCAGGCAAGAATAACAGCCAGTTGCAGAGAGACATAGCAGCGCCAAGGCAAAACAGCTAGAGCACAGGGTAAGTGCAGAGCACGCTGTGTTGCATGCCAGAGCTGTGTTTTAATTCTCTCCACACACCGTTTATGGACCCTGAGCTGCAAACTCTGGACTATGAATTTTACTTCATGGGCCCTGCCCCAGTACAGGTGCTGCAGAGTCTTTTCTAGATGAAGTCACCACCGACTTACTGCGTGCCTGTGGTTTGATAACAACTGGGCAGAGATTATCTGGGTCTGCCCAGCCATGTATGGTGATAGCTAGAACTTGAGTGCTAACCCTTTTTCTGATTTTAGCTTTTCTTTTCACAGACAATTCTATTTTTCATTCTTTCGAACATTAGTCTTTCCTTTCTGAAATGTCAGACCCTTCCTTTTGCTTTGTTTGGTCAAAACAAACATACAGATTTCCAAATTGAAAAGTTCCATCTATACACAGTCCAGCATTAAACTGCATTTTCTCATGTTCCAGGGAAGTGGGAGCAATTAATCCCCTTCTTCCTTTGTGGGCTGGGGCAGATTAAGTCTCTCCTGTGATTTCCGTGTTGCAGCCTTACAGCTCATCACAAGGCACAAGTGAGATGCCTGAACTGCAACTTCCATAAAGCACTGGGGCAGCTGAAACAGATGTATAGTTACTGGTACCTGTCCCCAAAGGATAATATTTGATCTGCCTTGACAAATGAGCACAACCCAAAATGGAGTATTTTCATTCTAGTGGAAACTTTTAGTTTTCCGATAGAAGGATCTGGTTATTTAAGATGAAGCCAGAAGCAAAATCTTTTTGACAAAATTTTTTCTGACCCTGAGCTTATTAGAAATAGTCCATACCTGTTTCCCATGTAATAAAAATGAGCTTTTCTGATCATCTCTGCTACTGTTATGAACCAGTACTGGGCAGTATTTCAAATCATTCTCATAGCAGTCTGCAATGCTGTTTATCTTTCTTCTTCTGTGGTGGGGATACCCAGTCCCTAATTTCCATGAATTAGGTTAACACCTTTAGATTGCTGGATTGAAGTCAAAATCAGCTTGCTGTTCTGAGGTCTTTCTAAAAATGTGGCTAAACATCTTGAATTGTTTTCAGTCAGCTTCAGAAAACTGATGTGTGCTGCCTTATGACCTGAACTTCTTACTGACTTCCAAATGTTGACTTTCTGTCACTGAAAGTACTCTTCTCCTTCGCAAGATCCTCCTGAACTGCTGAATCTGTTGAAATAAATTAATGAGATTTTCATTTTCACGTATGCATTGTGCAGGTACTTAACTTCATACCGCACTAAAGATGTGTTAATTCACATTCTTTTTGTTGGCATTGTACTTAAAATATTTACCTGGTGAAGATCTGCTTTATGAGGAATCTGGGTTTGTTTTCTTCCAGGAAAAAAAGATACTCCTTTTCTTACCACTGCAAGGTTGAAGCTTGTGATGGCTCTCTTGCTATGCTTTCTTTCATAACTTCTTTCTTCTGATCCTTGAAAACAATTCTATCCCTTTCTATATTTCCTTCAGCTGCATGGCATCTCCACTCCAATCTACAGAACAGACTATAACTCTTCATTTCTTTTGTCATCAGCAAAACGGATGCCAAAGTAGAGCAGCAAGGAAAAAGCTAGGATAA
The DNA here is from genome assembly GCA_035590195.1 of Aviceda cuculoides. Classification (NCBI taxonomy): domain Eukaryota; kingdom Metazoa; phylum Chordata; class Aves; order Accipitriformes; family Accipitridae; genus Aviceda; species Aviceda cuculoides. The sequence goes on along the minus strand of JAVJGG010000048.1, from coordinate 13,674,074 downwards.
ATGAATAAAGTGTTTTGTGGATATATGATTTTCTATTTGTTACCATTTCCCAAAATGTACCCCAGATATGGAGAGTGCAGCAAGCCTAAATCAAGCTGCAATCTGTTACGCTACACATTAAAGTTCTAATAAGTGATACAACATTTGACAAAGAGCATAAGAAAAGCTTGAAAGAGAAGAAAAGGATGAATACAGTAAGAAATCAAAAGTTAATGGAAGAAATAAAACCTGAGCCCCAGAGAGTTTATTTGGGGTAGAAGGAGGGAGGTGAGAAAGGAGGAGAACAAAAGATAAATAAAAGATTGCAAGGGGGAAGAAAAATGGTGCTCTGCTTTCATTGGGAATACTTAAATGCCTCACAAGATGAGCAGAGCATTAGGATATGAAAACCTAAAGGGCAATATAATCCCAAAGGGGAGGACTAGTTTCAAAAGAAGGTTTATTAAAACTTAGCTTGCTTTGCATAATGGCAGAAAAAGAAATACAGTGAAACTCTAACCTTTTTTCCTTTTCAACTTTCAGTTCCTTTCCACAGTTTTTTTTCCCCTATGATCGCTTTCGCTACCCTGTAGCTTTACTCCTGCTTTCTGTTTATAACCTTTAGAATACTTTCATGAGCATATGCTATAATTCTCTTCCCTTTTCTTTATCTCCTTGTTCCTACAAGCTGGCTTGAATAAAGAAGTCATTATCAGCAAGCCCACAATGGGTCCAGACATCCACATTCAAGATGTTGTATAGATGATATATTGATCAGTCCTCAATGAGTAATAGCGTTCTAATGAAAAGAGCTTACAGAAGTTAATGTATCTGCTCATGCAAACCACAAATGAAGCATTCTGTGGCACAAAGGGTCTGGCCCTGTGAATTATAATTACTCCCTACAACAATAAAAGTCAGGAGTGGTTTTATTTATTTACCGCAATCAATGATAGTCTGTGGGCTACACATTGAAAATTCGTTTTACAAACCAGCACCCAGATTGTTTGCTTTTTCTGTGTCCATTGGGAATTAACTCTTCAGCTGCCGCTGCCAATCCTGAGGTAGATATCCCTACAGAAATGAAAAGATCGCAGTTTGTTCCGGTGTTGTTCAGGTTAAGAAAAGCAACTACAAGCATTCAGAGAGGAGTCACCACATGTGACTGCTCCCAGTAGAGACAGCATATATTAAAGCAGGATGAGTATATAAAGACAAAGACTTTCTGTCCTACATGAACTACTTGGGGAGTCCCTGGTTTGAAAACCGCACCACAATGCTGTGTCATACAACTTTCCACAGTCTGATGAGAGTGTTTTTAATGCTTTAGAACCTCCTCTTCTGTCCTCAAAGCAATGTAGAGCAGAATAAATTCAATCTATGCTAACACATACAGTATATAGCCAAGGAAAACAAAAGGAGCACCATTCCACTTGTTAATTTAATTGCAGGAAAAATAAAATTAAAATTCTGTTGACAACTATGCTAAAGCAGAATAAACCTGTCACTGTACTTCAGTAGAGGAGCAAAGATTAACAAAAAAAACAAAGCAAAATTGAAAATAAAGTATAATTATGCCACTTTGTAAATTATGTTCTGCATATTAAATACTGGTCTGTCATCCTCTCAAAAAGTATTCAAAGCCAGACACTAGGAAACTCAAAGAGAAAGCCAATGTGGGTGATCAAAGGTGAAAAATAGTTTCCTTTTAAAGAACAACTAAAAGAAAGGACCAGTCAGTCTGGAAAAGAGATGCTGGAGTGGGATGAGGGAATAAGAGACCCATAAAATCCATGTGGGCCTCACAGAAGATAAGAACAGAATATCTGTTCACTGTTTCTCTCGATACAACATCTAGAGGACATCAAATGTGACTAGCAAATTGAAAACAAACAAATGGAAATACTTTTCTACACAAAGAATGACGTTGCTCGTTGACTCGGGATGCTACAGATGTCAGAATTTCATGTGATTTCAAGAGACAACTGATCAAATTTCATGGAAGAGAACTCCCTCAAAACCTCTTTCTCAAGAAACCCTAAACCACAAATCACTAGAAGCTGGAAAAGAATCTACAGGAAGTATCATTAAATGATATTTTTACCATTTTATCCTGGCTTCTGAGACTGGTCACTGCCAGCTGAGGTTGCCCACAGCCTGGGTCGTTGAGCTAGGGATATAATTCTGTTAAAATCAACCACTGAGCCATAAACCAAAGCATTATTTTAAGCAACCAACTAATTTGCCGAAAAGCAAATTAAAAGAGGTTCTTTTTCAATGCTTTCACTGTAACTCAGATCAACAATGACCATGTGATGGAAACATTGTCTGATGTAAAGCCTCATTTCCTGACAGAGGGCTGTAACATTGCATTTGCTCACACGTACCCATCTGTTTTCTTTGTCCCTCATATTTCTTATGTTTCTTAATGTTAAACTGCATGGACTTGTAGTTTCGTTGGCTTGCGGCAACTACCATGCTGAAGAAACAAAGAGCTTCCTTCATGAGGCGCCAGAATGATATGCAGCTAGTTTTTAATTGGTATGGGAGGCCTTTGAAGAGAAGTGAAGGCTCCAGAATTTCTGTCAAAAAAAACAAATTACCTTCCAAGAGTCCAGGGCTAAAATCTACACTGATAGGAAAAGAAAGCCACCATCCCTTGAATCCTGAATAATCTGGGTTCTGAATTAATTATATCTTTCCAAAGCTTAACCATAAATAGGAGTCATCATCTTTTTTTTCCTCCTTTCTTGTCTGTTCCCTGCTGTGTGCATACATGTGTCCTTCTTAAGTCTTGGTAAATCTCTCTGATTAAGAGTAGGATTAATATAGAAGAATTAAACTTTTAAGATCAAAAAGAAAAGACATTTAACTTTTACCAACAAGAAATTGTTACTAACAAGCATTCTTTGAGTGAAAGAAAGGCTCCCTGGGTACAAAGAACTGTTTAACTGAAAATATGAAGGTCTTTTCCTTAAATGAGTAATCTTCAAAAGGAAACATTTTATTTTTACATTTATTTCCTCTTTAATCCCATCCCTTTCCTGTCTCAATTGCTGCCTTCTTACAGAGAATAAAATTTTAAATGGTTGTTCTGTGTTATTTCCATTCATCACATAGGCCCTATGTGAAAATAACAAATGAGAAATTATACTTAAAAACCCCAGGACACTATTTGTCCTGCACTCTTTTTTATTATTTGGGACCATACAACATACTTTGAAATAGTTTCAGTAGTATTAGAGTGACAATTTTTATTCTTTTTCTTTGATACTTACCATCAAAAAAAAAAGAAAGGAAACTAATTACTCTAATGGCATTTTCTTATTTTTAATTATTATTATTTTTATAGCTAGATCATTGTCATAGTTTAAGCTCAACTGGTAACAAAGCACCACAAAGCTTTTCAATCCTCCCCCTGCCCCTAGTGGGATGATGAGGAGAAAATATAAAGAAATGCTGGTGGGTTGAGACAAAGACAGGGAGGGATCACTCACCACTTATGGTCATGCGCAAAACACAGACTCAGCTTGGGGGAAAAAACAAAATCCATTTAATTTACTACCAGTCAAATCAAAACAAGGATAATGGGAGGTAAAACCAAATCTTAAAACACCTTCCTCCCTGCTTCTCAGGTTTAACTTTACTGCTGATTTTCTCTCCCTCCCCGCCCCAGCAGCACAGAAGGACGGGGAATGGGGGTTGGGGTGAGTTCCTCACACGCTGTCTCTGCCGCTCCTTCCTCCTCAGGGGGAGGAGGACTCCTCCTCACTCCTCCCCTGCTCCAGCGGGGGTCCCTTCCACAGGAGACAATCCTCCACCAACTTCTCCAATGTGGGTCTTTCCCACGGGCTGCAGTTCTTCACAAACTGCTCCAGCGTGGTTCCTTTCCATGGCTGCAGTCCTTCAGGCACAGACTGCTCCAGCCACCCCTGTAGCCCCCTCCCCCACTACCAAAACCCCGCCACACAAACCCAAAACAACTGTGAAGGCAGGGACATTGAGTTGCATTCACCATTTTGTTCCAATGATGTTCCAATTTGGAACCAACACTAATAGAAACAAGAATCCCTCAACACGTAAGAAAACTCACATGAAGATCTGACAGGTAGCTGGAATCGGTTTATAACATTTATGTGATACCTATTAAATTATTAAAACCATACTGATACAAGCAATCCTGTAGGTACTTGTATTACAATGGGAAAAATACTCTTGATCTGATTCTCATTCACACAAAGGACTGTTTTCCTGAATCCTGACAAGGTAAAGGTGCCTTAAAAAGGTCTGATCTTTAAGGCTACGTAGGCAGAAACCACAGCCACAGCCAGAAGAATGAACTTCAACGTAATTTTCTCTCCACAAGACTTGAAAACCAGTATTAATAAAGTAGGACATTTAACCTGTGGGATGGGTGGAAATGCAAGAATAAGATACAAAAGTCAGAGGGTCGTTTGTCTTAAGTCTGGTGTGCTGGTAGCTGCAGTCAAAGCAGTGCTATAGTACAGGCATGATTTTAAGCGAAGTGAAGTGCCAAGCCTTTATCCTTGGGACTAAGATCTATTCATTAAGAGGTCTTATAGAGAACTTTCTATATGGGAAAACACGGGAGGAATTGGCAGGAATATCGGAAAGCCTCTCCTTTGTAGCACAACCTACATACCAAACAGCAGAGAAAAATGGATGACTGAAAAGCAAAACAAAACATGTAGGCCTTGAAAAGGACACTTGCATGTAGATATTGATGTATCAATAATAGTTTTGATAAAGTAATCTTGGCAATGATGGGCGTGGTGGTAGAAGTGTTAGTAGGCTGAGCATGGTGTGCTTATAACAAGAACTGCTAGTTCTTCGTTTCTAAATTTTGTTGTTACTGCTATCTGTCCTAACTTGGTCAAAACCTACTAGTAGATTAATTTGCAAAATATGGTAATCTTGACTTCATTAGCCCAAACTTCCATGGACCACTTACTCTATCCATCAAGTGATTCCTATGTCAGGTTCACCAGTCTCCCTCAGAACTGTAATTTATCTTCTTGAAAGATGTGCAATTTTTATTCAGAGTTTTCCAAGGGTGAAGAATTTACTGCATTTTTTTGCAAAGTTGTACCAATAGGCAATTTCACATGTTATTTCTGGTTAAACTTTGCTGATTTCATACTTCAGTTGTAAGATATAATGCCGTCTCTGTTAGATTTAAGATCATACTGTCATCTCTGTATACTGATTGTGGATCATGTTCATTTCACCACTTTCTATCGGCCGTGATGATAAACAGTCAAAGTGCTTTTATTTTCTTGCTGCAAGGCAGAATTTCCAGGAGTTACATCATTCACTGAATTAGCTTTCTGGAGGGAGAACAGCAGAATATCACCATTCTCCATTCCCCTACTTGACTCCTACTTCATCCTCACACTGTAGAAGCATGGTTCCCATAGCAATTGTCTCTGCTGTTCCTACTGACGTGTTGAGGTCCAAAGAACAAGAGGGATATGTATCTGACACAGGAAAAGAGCCCTATTTATTTTTAAATTGTATACAAAGGTAAAAGTGTCTCTAGAAACGTTGACATGCTCTTGAGTTGTCAGCACATAGAGAGCACTTACTCTCATTTCTTGGAATAATGCTGAGATACAGACTGCCTTCATAAAGTACAAGGACTTTAAACTGTAATTGTTTCAGTCTGAATTTTCTTGATAGACATAACCACAGTATGACCTTTTCTGCTTGAGATAAATTTGAAACCCATCTCCCCGATGACAAAAAACCTCATTAACATGAGAAACAGGATATTTTAAGATTTTACAGTGTTTCACATATCAATGAAAGATTGTTAATCTTTATTTACAGAACATTGCATATATAAATATGCGGTTCTCTCAATAGAAATGATACGACAGACATGTTGCGTACTTTGACTTTAAGCTTACCTAAAAAGCCTGTATGTGTAAATATGTGTACCTATGTAGTACTATAGGAGAAGGTGTGGGATTGTGGATAGTTATGAATACAAAATCCAAATGACTTGTTTTCTTGCTTCGGGTTTCATCTCTCCTGTATGAGAGCTCTTATGCTTTATAGACATTTCTTTAGATCTCTGGAGCTACTAATAAAGTTATCTAATTTGAAATGATGGTATTTCTAAAGCTCTCTTTAATTTAAACAACTACTTTCCAATACACTTAACTTGTAGGGCTTTCTGCCATGATCGTTATCAAGAATACTTTCATTCTTACTTTTATCTAAGTACTGCTAGTTTAGCCTTAAAAGTTCCTAAATACTTCCTCTCCCTTTTTAAGACCTGATCCATAACCAGGATCCATATGTATGGATAGCTCTCATCAAAGCTGAACTGAACTAAGTGACGATGGATACACAGATGATGTCTGATTCATCACACCTATTTTTAGATATATGTGTCTGAGCTGGTCAGCCTTTATAGTCAAGACATTTAGATGTCTGCTTTAGGATGACATGAGTCCTGTCCGAAAAGAGTCTGTTTCTTTCCACTGTCTATAAAACTAACCTAGAATATTTAGCATAACTGTCTAAGTTTGGTCAAATGAATCACACTCTTTATCTGGGCGTATGGATAGGGCTTTGTTCTTTGTACTCTTCAGATACATGAAGATCATCAGCTTATTGACCAGCTGCTTTGCAAAGTTGTGCATTTATAGTTTTCTTACTCTTCCCTATTCATAAACTGATCTTCTCTTAATCCAGGAAATACCTTCAAGTCTGGGTGTATGGTAATGGAGTGCCTGGATGCCACCTCGGTTTTTACATGAGAGACCATCCATTTAGTGTCTGAGAATTAAACCCACTAATGGAAATAGATCTTTGCACCCAAGGGACTGCCACCTCCCAACATCTCCCTATGTTACCTAATACGTGTTCTCTTTACCTCCACTGTAGATTTCATGTTTGTCTAGTTTTCTGCTTCCAGTGCTTCTTCTAGCACTGTGTTCAAATTTGTTTTCGTTACTGAGTATCTTCATTTTGCAGGATGCTTTTGCTAATTAAAGCTTCAAAAATTTAATCTCTTTTGTTATTTTCTAAACATACTGCTAAACTAAGTTCCTTGCTATTATTTCCTCGTCTTCATTAGTATTCTCAGTAACGCCCAGTTTAATAGCATCAGCAAATTTCCAGCAAATTAACCAGTTGTTTATTCCTTCCATCTAAAAATCGAAATGTTAAACAGGACTGTTTTGACACTGATCCTTTAACAGTCAAATCATAATCACCTTTCCCAAACTTAGCAATTAGTTGTTTATCATCACTGTAGTACTTCAGCCACAGCTCAGGCTTTCCTGTCACACATATGTAATCATATGTAATTAATTTGGTGAGATAATATAAAATGATATGTTAAATTTCAAATATTCTAAGTGAGTTCAAGTTTAGTTTTCAATTAAAATTCCCACTCAGTGGGCAGACACATCAGGGAAGCAAATACATTAAAATCAAAGCGCAGTGCATAACAAATGAAATGGAAAATAGTGGATATAATGTTATAAACAGACATTAGATAAGTCGGTGATACATCTATATATGAGCTGTACTCTACTCCAATGTAAATGTGAATACAGGAGTAATAGAAGGGGTTCAGAGATGGGTGATGAGGCTGGTCAGAGGCCTGCAGATGCTTCAGTCAGAAAAGACACTTGCACAACTGAGATCCGATCGAATCCCCATGCTGCCTGATTTGAAAGAGGAGGTCAGTCCCAAGTATCGCGTTCCAGGAGACTTACTCGACTGAGTTCCCCTGAAAAAAAACCATCAAACTTTTTTTTGGTTTTTTTACTGTTACATTTTATTTGTGTTAATTAAATATTCATTGGTCCAGACATCACAAGTAGAACCCCATGACTGTGGTTTCTGGCTTCACTAGAGTAAACAAATAGATTCTCAGTGTTGCCTGTCTTATTTGAGCGTTAGTCCACTTTTTGTGTTGCCCAATGCATAATGCACAGGTGGGTCACACCCCGACAGTTCTGTCCTGTACCAGTTCCTCTAATTTGTTTGAACTGATATATAAAATTGCTGTTTCCGTTATTGTTTCATGTAAAGGTTGCCCCAGATCATCCTTTACTTCTTTTGACTCAGGATTGCCGAAACATGGCTTTTTTAGAGCATAAGGAATTGAGGGAAAACTCTGGGTCCTCGAAATGAAACTCCTGTCTTGGAGACTTTCTATAGCATGCAAGAAAAAAACAAGTAGGAGAGAGCCCTGAAGTGAGTGCTGGAAGTGGTGAGGAAGGTGGTGTGATGAATGGTCAGGAAGCCACACTAACGCTTTCATTTAAAAATAGACTTGCAGTCTCTTGTGTGGTTGCAGAGTAAAACTTCAAAAGGTAATAGGAATGCATTCAGAAATCAAAAGGCAAATAAGCAATAAAAATTTATTATGATTAGATTCAGTTTCATGATATCTTGGAGTCTGACTCATGAGTTCTGAATATCTGTAAAGGATGATACAAGAAAAATATGAGAGAGATTTATAATGTGCAGCAGTCAAGTAAGGAACATAGTACCTGTCAGCCCTTTTGCAGTGAAACTTGACTTTCTGCCTTTTTTTCCTGTGCAGAGTAGATGTTTTCTTTCTATTGTTCCATTTGACTTTGAGGAAATACACTTTGTTAACAACTTCAGACTTATCTTAATGAATGTAGTTTATCTATCTGAAACTTTATTTTGGGTTTCTTTTTTATAATGGTAAGAGATTGAGCATAAATTTCCTAAGAGGCTTTTAGTTTTACCTCTGGTAACAGTGTGCAGCTCATGTAGGTCTGATTGTGCTAAAGCAGAAATATGAGTTGAAATTGGGTCTATAACAGAGCAAGTAATTCATAAAAAAACCCCGAAGTTGGTCAGGTAAGAGTCCTCAAAATTTCTGAGAACAGAGAACAGAGTGTAATAAAACTTTGCTGTAGTGAATGGATTTTATGGGCCAGTAAAAAAACAGAGACAGATCCTTAAATAGAAAAACAAATTATTAATACTCTTTTTCAGTTCTAAAACATGTCACTTAGAACTTACCCCTCTAACTAAATACATTCCTCCTAAAGACTGAGAAGACTGGGCAGTTAGCAGTGGTGTCCTTCAGAGGTCAACCAACACTGGAGCTGATTTTGTGTAATGCCTGTATTATTGACCTGGAGGATGGGATGGAGTGCACCCTTAGCAAGGTTGTCGATGATACCAGATTGGAGGAGTGGTTGATGACTGGAGGCAGGGCTCTATACAGAGTGACCTCAACAAGATTGGGTTGAAAGGAACCAATTTGGGGCTCTTGGGTGTAAGACATTGACATAATGGCATGAGTCCAGCAGAGGCTTACCAAGATGGTTAAGTGGTTTGGAGTGCACGACGTACAAAACTTAGTTTAAAATTTAGTTTTGAAATACTATATGTAGGGGAAGGCAAAACAGATGATATTTGGGGAACCACTAGTATGAAGGTAAAGTGCAACTACCACATTGAGCTATTGTCTCTTTATCTCATGGGCGACTTGTGCCACTCTTGTGGAGAGAGACAACTCCTCTTGCTGGAGGGACAACACAGAAGGGCACAAGCAGCTCAGGATGTTTCTGGAGGGCATTGGTGATAACTTCCTAACAATACAAGTGATCAAGGAGCTCACAAGCGGATGAAGTATGGGCTAGTGAAGTGGACGGTGAGGTGGACTGAAAGCTGTCTGAACTGGCAGGCTCAAAGTGTAGTGATCAGCAGCACAAAGTCTAGCTGGAGATTCAGTCACTAGTCGGGTACCCCAGGCACCAATTCTGGGTGTAGTATTCCTTAACATCTTAATAAATGATCAGGATGATGCGGTAGACTGTACCCTCGGCAAGTTTGCAGATGATACCAAACTGGGAGAAACGTCTGACGTACCAGGTGGGTGTGCTAGAGGGATCTTGACAGGCTGGAGAAATGGTCAGACAGGAACCTTATGAAGTTCAGCAAAGGGAAGCGCAAAGTCCTACCCACAGGGAGCAATAACACCAGGCACCGGTACGTGCTGGGGCTGACCAGCTGGAAAGCAGCTTTCCAGAAAAGGCCTTAGGAGTCCTGGTGGACAACAAGCCGACCACGAGCCAGCAATGTGCCCTTGCGGCAAAGAAGGCCAACAGCCTCCTGGGCTGGCTGCATTAGGAAGAGTGTTGCCAACAGGTCGAGGGAGGTGATCCTTCTCCTCTGCTCAGAACTGGTGAGGCCACATCTGGAGTGCCAGTTCTGAGCACCCCAGTACAACAGATATGAACTTACTGGAGCAAGTCCAGCAAGGGCTATGAGGATGATGAGCATCTCTCACATGTGGAGAGGCTGAGGGAGCTGGGATTATTTAGCCTGGATAAGAGAAGGGTCAAGGGAAAACCTATCAATGTTTATGAATGTCTCATGGGAAGGTGTAAAGAAGAAACAGCTAGACTCCTCTCATTTTTGCCCATTGAGAAGACAAGAGGCAATGGGCATAAACTGAAACACAGACAATTCTACCTGAATGTAAGAATGTTTTTTTTTTTTGAACACTGGAACAGGCTGCCCAGAGATGTTGTGTAGTCTCCATCCATCCTTGAACATACTCAAAACACAGCTAGACACAGTCCTGCACAACATGTTTTTTCTGACCCTTCTTTGAGCAGGGAGGTTGGACTAGATGATCCCCATAGGTCCCTTTCAACCTCATCCGTTCCATGGTTCTGTGATTGTTTAGCAAGATGAGCTAAGTTGAGCCTGAGTGCAAAGCACTGAAGAAATTTTAAGAATATCTGGGTATCTGAAGTATTGGCAGATTGGTGATTTCCTGTTTTGTCCGTGGTGAAAACTACTGTATAAGAACTAAGCATGAGGTTACCTTGATCTACTATTTAATAGCAAACCTGAAAGATAATTGGAATTGCTAAGGTTTGAATATTTCACTTAATTATGTTAAAGAGCCAGTTATGCATGTTACCCCACTCCCTTTTCAGCTTAAAATTTGCAAAGTCTTAGTAATGTAAAACAGTAGTGCTTAAAAAAACCCAACACATAAACAAATGGCAAGACAAGGGAGAAAAGTGCATAGTGAAATGAATACAAGGAGTGACATTACATTCTTACAATCCATGTATAACTTGAATTCTGTAAGAACAGTAGAAATGAAAATGGATTGATGTTAATCAGTTATGAGCAAACCTGCATTTTGGCAATATTTACGCAAGTCTGCATTTTGCCATAAATATTTTGCAAAAGCACAGTGAAGTAAATGAGTGAATTGTTCACTACTCCTGCACTCTGTGTTGCAACAGTCATCTGGCAGATAAACAAGTTCTTTTAATAAAAGGCAGATGAAAAGATCTCTGCAACAAAGCAAACGACCTGAGAAGAGGTCTGTGTTTCAGTATGCTGCTAATTCCTCAGCCTGCCAGAGAAGTAATTTTTTTGCAACTTTTACAAGTCACTGAACGTCTTAACATAACTAGAACCAGCCAGCAGTTGGGTTCATCTATTGCATTAAACCTGACTCAAATGTCAGTCTACATGTGAGATTAACAGTGGTAGAATCACAGTTACTCATCATGAGGCTCCAAATGTTTTTAGGGCAGAATTTTTAAGATACATCAGGAAAAAAACCCGTGGAAAAATCTTTATTACTTGAAAACAAGGTATCTTATAGGAAAAAAAAAAGAAAATGACTTCTGGTTATTATGAAAGAGTCTCCAGTCTGGAAGTCAGGATTGTTTTAAATCTGAAAGAATGGCATTTCAATATAAAGAGAGATCACTATTACATATTTATTGTTTCTGGCAGTAATAGCAGTAGGAGTAGTAGTAGGAGTAGTAGTTGTAGTAGTAGTAGTAGTAGTATATTCTCACACAACATATAGTCCTGGGGAGAAGGAGCTGTCAAATTCCCCATCCTCCTGCTTCCTCAGACAAGTACTGTTCAGTTCCTCTGCACAGGAGAGCCCACAATACCGGCACGTGTCGGTTTGCAAGCAGCGTCTTGGGTGAATGCTCTTGTGGGCTTTCTCGTAGGCCACAGCAGTCTACAGAGTCGTACAGTGCTTCGCATATGGCACTGGCGGTGCCATCGTCTGGTGTATCCGAGGTGGGACCTGACACTCTTCTTATGAGTGCAGGGTGAGAACTTAATAGTGGGCTTACACAAGTCTGGTAGGAGACTGCATGGGCAGTGTTTGGAGAGTGAAATGGGGGTGTATCAATGAGACACAAAACAAACACAAAATTGTGTGAAGGAAATTCTGCCAGTGTGACCAGAGCCTGAAAACCTATAGATGTATGCTGTCCTGTGAATGCCCAGTCCAAAACAAAGAGTCTGTGGGAACAGTGGCTGCTTCGTTTGTTTATTGAAGGCTCCATACGTGACAGGTCTGGTAACTGACTTTTGGTGGTATCGCCTAGCTTCAAGTTGCTTTTGCGGTAGGACTTCCATACCTATTTAAGTGAATTGAGTAGTTTAGAGTAATGTATTTTAAATCCTTCTGAAAGTCACAAGCAGGCAAACTTGGGGCCATAACCTGTGAACATTTCTGCTGGAACCTAAAAATAAAAATGCATCATGTTCTTCCTAGATGACATCTGCACAGAAGTTCAGGACATGATCTGTGAATTTGTGTTGATATTTTTTCCTTGGTGTTAGCTGGGGGATGGAATTAAAATTTAATATGATCTTGATGAATTGGAGAAACAGTCAGCAAAAAAAGGGTACAATTCAATACAGACAAGTGCAGCATTCCAGCTGTAGCAATAGACAAAGATAATAAATACTTTCCTTACTTGTCTTTAGGTCTTTGATGCATGTGACTGAATTTGGCAGTTTTTCTCAGCTTTAGATAGAGGGTTAAATATATCTTTGTTCATTACTGACAAGGGGACATATATTTTAACAAAAAGGTGATTAGAGAGGGTTTGGGACCATCAATTCTTTCTACACCAATTGTCACATATCTACTTTGGCTCTAACACATCAGCTACCCAGAGAGACCTTAAATCTTCATTAATACATATTTTGATTTATTTTATAAATATATAGTCAAGATCTGTTACCTTAAATGCATCAAAATCTTACAAGAAATTGTAATCTGATAAGAACAACGACCTATAATAACATTCACTTAAATCTAACATATGCTTGAGAAATGGTCATGTGAAGGACCTACTATTTTTTCTTTGCTTATCTCTTTTACAACTCATTTCTGCTGCTTTTTCTCGGTTCTTCAATTTTGTACAGCTCATTCACTGAAGATCTGCATTTCTTCCTGTCTTACCATGCATGAATTCATATATTAACATCTGGCAAATTCTGCCAGATGTCACTGAAATTGTTTCTTAGCTTCAGTGCTGGAGATACTATCTCAGCTTCAGATACACAGGAGGTTTGTGATTGCTGTGATATTCTGTCCCGCTGCTTCTATATTCTCCACACACAGGGCGTTCTGTGGGGGAGCTGCCAAAGGAAGGGAAATGCCAGGGTATAAATGTACTTGCTGCATCATACAGAACAAACAACCCCACGTTCCCTCTCCTTTTTCGTTGTGAAACAGCTAGGAAGAAGACTAAAAACCATGGAACAGACCTTTCAACCTGTGGAACTTAAAGTATTAAATATAGTGTGGTTTTGTTGTGGCAGGAGTAGTGAAACGTGGAAACTTCTCGAATCGGTTCATTTCTAGATCATAGAAAAAAAAATCCATTGTAGGGGGCTACACTTTTACCTGTTTAGAGGGCGATCATCTTTTCTGCACCTCCCCTGTTCCTTTTGCCTCTGACAGCAATCCCCTGCTTCTCACTCTGCTCATGACTTGACATCCTTACTTTTCACTGTATCTGCTTAATCGTTCTGTCTAGTTCTTGCTTTCCTTCTCTACACCTTTCTTTCACACACAGTGCCATTTCACCTTGCCCTTGTAATTAGCCAAATTATTATCTATAAAGTTTTATATTCTGTGGAAAAAAATAATATCAGGAAATTAGCTTGCTACTTAAACAGCCCCACTACCCCGCAATAGCCTGCTGAATCAGTCACTCGAAATATTACTGGAAACATTGATTGCTGCATTATTCCTAAATGAAATACAAATTTCCATACTTTATCTTCTCATGACAATGGTAGTCTTAAATTATACTTTTGAGCATACTTTATTTTACTGTAGTTTATTTTGGGTAAATGGCTTTCACACATAAATCACATCATTGTTCCTCCAGCCAGCCTCGCTGGGAGGCATAAACTAGATATCGCAAGGTAGAGTTGTAAATATTAGAAGATATGGCGTCACTGAAATTAGAGGTGGAAGATAACTGTTTTGGTGTAGTAGTGATGAGGTAGTGATCTCCTAGTTGAGGATATTCTGACAATACATTTTGATGCTTATCACTCAGGAATATGGTTATTCAGATCCTTACACTTAATCATCTGACAGAAGTTACATGCAGAGGTAGCCTATTCCATGGGTAACAGCCTGCAAAATGTTACTTCGCTGCTGACAGAGGATCCAGAGTTAACATTTGGCATAAAAATGCCAAAGAAAGTGGCTGATCTTTCAATCAAAGGACACAGATAATTTTTGGCAGCAGGAGGCTGATTCTAGATGATCATGTGTTAAGAGTTATAGCAGGGACTTAAAAATTACCAGTCAGCCAAATAAGCAAATAAATAAAACAGATGTCATTATGAAATCATCTTCAGACAATTGACTTAGATTTTATAAAATATGAGGTGGAGAAAAAAAAGCAAAGTCATTGTGAAAGGCTTACACATGCCTTGGTGAAGAGAGGAAAATTGAGGAGGAGTCTTTGTGTGTAATATCAACAGAAAGTACAATTAACGTACAGAGTTAATCCTAGGAGCTACCACACACATTTTACACAGCAGCAGTTCTGCAGGGATTCAAGCAAACAAAGGTGGCATCACTGCTTTTGTGGTAAGTTTCCATGTCCCACAGATTTTTCTCAAGAAATTGAGGTAGCATCATTGTAGTTTAGAAAGCTGTGTGATCTTTGACTGGTGTAGTAATAAAATATGTAGTCTAGCCTCTTTGCAGATCTGATAAGAAAAAAAAAAAAAGAGAACGGATACTTTGATGTATGAAGCATGGTGTCAGAAAAGACAAAATATATACAACCTTAGACTTTGCAACCTCCATTTCAGTCTTCTTGGCAGATTTGGAAGGTAGACAATATGCTCCCTGCTTATATTTTTTCAGGCTCCCTGATTTGTGTATATTTAATAGCACATTGCTATCAGAAGGTTATCAGACCTAAAGTGGTACTTGGTTTTTTTCTTGCCTTTGGAGTGATAAATTGGGAATAGAGGTATGGGAAAGCAAATTAATTGGTCTTTCTGCCATCTGAAAAAATGTTGCCTACTATCCATTTGTACCCTGCGAAACGAAAATGCTCCCTCACCAGACAGAATCTGATCTCCATGGTCTATTGAGCAGATAGATCCATGAAACAGTTTTTCTTTATTTATTGGGAAAGATGCTAAATATTTCTGATTTAAATCTGTACTCTAAATCTATATGCTGATTCTGATATGCCTAGAATAGGTGTTGTCCATGCAATACATTAGCACAAAGGAGACAACATAGCTTGTCAATCACACTGATATGCATGTTAATCACTACTTTCCTAGATTCCTTGTCATCCACAAGAAATGCCTTGATGGCATTGGGACCAGCGGCATCAACACCAGTACAACATCCAACTCAACATGCTGTCAAAAACCCTTCTCATCTTCCTGCAGCTCTTGCTCCAAACACTCCTTCCCCTTCCCCCCCCCACAACAAGATCCTGATGTGAGATCACAGGACAAGACCAGGCATCTGCGCATCAGGTCAAGAGGAGATTTAGGAGAGGCATCAGGTATGAACAACCCTCCTGCGATAAATCCCCCTTTTTATGACTGACATTTTTATGTGCCACGTTCATCATAGACGGATTAGCTGCGTGACTGAACAGACTCAAAGTATATCTGAACTGTGCCTGAGAGCTGGTCGGCTCCACCAGGAAAGCGACTCCAGGCTACAGGTCTTGCACTCCATTACTCCAAGCGGAGGCCAAATGCAGCAGTTAATGTGATGGTACGGAGGGGGTGTTCCTGTCCCACTGGCATGGAGATGAACACAGACTGTATTCCTAACAGAGACTGGTGTGTCACAGTGGGGCACAAGGCGCAGTCGCCTTCTGCTCTACCTCACAATTGCTTTAAATGTCCTCGTAATCATCTGCTCCACAGGACTTTTTCACTGCTGTTGACTACTACATTCCCTCGCCTTCTTTCTTTCTCCAAAATAAGCCTTCAAGTCCATCTGTAGGCTGGTGAAAGAATATCAGTTTCATCCTCTGGAAAAAAAAAATCCAGGAGGTGTCACTTGAATATTTTTCCTTATTTAATCAGATACAGTAATGCAACAGCATTAACTCAGTGAAGCATAATTTAATAATAACTTACATTCTGCAGTGGTTTTGATCCAGCTGTCTGAAAACACTTTAAAACATTAATACATTAAATTTAACACTGTCCCTCTTGTGAAGTAGATAGGCATTATAGCCTTAATTTTACAGATGAGAAAACACAGGCGCAGAGAATTTAAATGCCTTGCCCAAGGTCAAATGAAAGATTCCTGCTAGAACTAAGAAACTGGGAAGAGGAAGGAACAGTGTGCTTCCATTAGCGCTGAAGCAATCTATCCAGCTGCTAGCTTTTCATGGAACAAAATGTGTGCATCAGTGAAATCTACATATGTTAAGAAATATATTTGTTTATCTTCATAGGTGTAACAAGACACTAGTATAAATGACTTAATGATCAACAACATATTTTTACATTGAGAGAGTGCACCAGAGTGAGGAGTAGACCAAAGATGACATTTTGACCAGCAAGTTTGTTCTTTGTTTTCGGTGTTACACCCTCATCATCTATAGAATTATTACTTTTTCTTGTTTCCTTCATAGAATTGTTGTTTTTGAGAAATAAATGCACTAAATAAACAAGTATATTTGTAACCCTTGCAGTGGCTGACACATGTTAATATGAGTCTGGATTGCTGCCTCTGGAGGTGAACACAAAACCTGTTCGTGGGCATTCCTGCAGTGGTATTAAAAGGAAAACAAACCATAGGGAGGTACAAAGTTGAGACAAAAGCTTGATTACAGAAGGCTGTCATGACATTGGGGTTTACCCTAAGAAAGAAGGAGGTCTGGACTGCTGTTAGGGGCTGCTTTGCAAGAACAGGGACCTCTGAGACATGCCTGGGTAGGTCTGGAAATGTTAGCCAGAATAGAGGATGTGTAAATCAATTTTTTCTTCAGAACTTTTCAGGGTAAGTTTCTGATGAAGCACACCAGTCAAGGACGAGCCATGCTGTGGGTCTTATGATTTTAAAGAGCCTAAAGAAGGGTTTCACCATGGTATTTAGAAGTAGTGCTGCTGGATCTGTGTAGAGATATTATTCCTAGGTTTCAGAAGAAGGCTGATAACAGCACCATCAAAGGGTGTGGGCTGAGAAGCGACCTGTCCAAGTAGCCAAGTCACAGCAGAGGCAAATTGTCACACAGCAAGAAGGCAGGTCCTGGACAAAAAAATGATGATGCCAGTCTCAGGATAGTAGGTAATAAATGATCCTTGTCTCTATGTTGCCTATTTCTAATTTTACAGTATCCCTTAGCTCTGCCTCTTGCAGCGTGTTGGGATGGTACCTTTCTGACTGTGGCCACTTGGGCAGATAGAAGAATTGGTTTCAAGCCACTTTACTCTTTAAGCCTAAGTGCTTTTCTTCAGAAGAGTAGGTCAAATCTCCATGCCAAGCAGGTCTTAAATAAAGTTTATTTAACAGTAATGAGGACTGAAAACAAAAATGTTGATTTTAGTGTGTTTTAGGTTGATGTGTGAGAAAGTTATGGTAAAAAAATGGCTTATATGATCTCCAGAGCTGAAGTCAGTTTTCCATTTCTTTAGTGCTATATTCTCCCCATTGCATAGGACAGAGCGTGTATGTGTAATCTAACTTCTGTTCTCCCTGGGGCCAAACAAATGATGTTCTCCTAAAGAGATTTTCTCTGTGGCTCTGGAAAATCACTTTCTTCTCTTCAGCTGTTCCATCTTGTTACATGGAGGCATATATCCTAGAAGCACTTGCAAATTTCTGATTTTCCTCCCCTCCTTTTCCTGTAATCGGTTGCCGCCAGCCACTTCCATAAGCATATATTGGCTTGTTGTCAGTTTGCCCAGCTTAATCTATGTAAATACGTATAAATGCTTTTATCTCTACTCTCTTCCCCTTCCCGCTTAATTTCTTCTGAGATTCTTTGCATCTGCTCTGATTTGTGTTGCATGCATCTCTGTTCCCAAGTTTTGAATAGATACATGCACTTACCCTGTACATCTTTGCTGCTACCTGGTATCTGCAAATTCCATATGTCTTTCAAGCAGTGCCTGTTGCTTTCATTTGCCCCTGTAGAGAGGTTTTAGATCTTTTCAGGAATCATGAGCAAACCCCTTTGTCAGGCAAAAAAGTCCTGCTAGATTGATTTTTTTCCCGTGTTCTCTGTGGAGAAGAGGATCGGGACAACATAATATTCAAACAGAAAATATGGTCTGGCTGCATAAGCAGCAATCACAGTTCTTGCTTTCCAGCTGCAAGTAGCTAAGTCCCAGCTCCTCAAGCCAAAAAACAAAGGCTCTGATTCTGTCCAGAAAAGTCCAAGCTGTGGGCTAGCAGAGGCGAGGGAGCTGGAGAGGAGTGATGATCCCAAGTTAGGACCTAGGGTAAGTTTCTAGATATCCTTTACTCTTCTTTTGCATATTTTTTCATACCTGCCCACATTTCTAAGTGTATCATATGGTGTTCCAAAAATGTCATTTGTCCACAGTCCATCTCACTGTTTTTAGTCGTGCAAAACCACCTCAGGGCAGGGCCTCCTTCCCTGAACCTTTCTTCCTTCCAGCCTCAAACCCCTGGCAGAGCAGGAGAAATGGGAGACCTTCCTTCTCTGTCCATGTAGCTAATGAATACTCTGTCCCCAACAAACCTTACTCAGGGGGTTGCTCTGTGTTGCTGTTCTTGAACAGTGTCTTGGACTTAGGGTAGCATGTGTCCTTGTGGTGTTTTTGCGGAATGGACAGTGAGAAACACTGGTTAAAACTAAGCAAAACAAAAACCTGAAACAGGCAAGAAAGAAAGAAAAAAGAAGTCATCTATGCCTTGCCTCTTGCCTGGTTGAAAGAGGCAGCTATTTGCTGCCTGCTGAAGGTGTATGTTTTATGTAGACTGATGCATGATGTGTCATTCATATGCTGTGCTGGTCGATGATGAAGGAACTGAAGCCCCAAGCCCAAGACAGGGGTTTTTTTGGTGTGAAACAGCAAATTATTTTTTGTAATCTGATCTGCACAGATTGGCTTAATCTGTATCGGTTTTTATATAAAGATCTATACAACAAAGGACACTTCTTTTCCTCAGCAAGTAACTTTACATAACCTTTTAGAGTCCTTCATCTCCATAGAAATGGCTTTTATCATGGAAAGTCATGGAAAATGTTATCTAAATGAAAAATACAGAGAGTTGCCAGATAACTGCTTAGAAGGTCCAGGTGTTTCTTTACCCGTAAGACTAAAGTAATGGGCAGAGAGTAGATACAGCAGCCAGAGGTTTATACAGAGGCATTTGCTACACTGGTCTCATGAACTTTTTTTGTCATTTATAATGCACTTAATGGTGTATTTTCTTCTCACTAATATATTGATATGTCAGAAGATACAATAATAGTATGATATATACAACATATATAGTGTACTATATTGACCATATATAGTGTACTATATTGTAGTGTTATTATAAAATAAAATAAAATAATAGTGTCAGAGACAGCTTCAGGCCTTCAGGCACCATTAAGGAACTCGTTTAGAGTATTTTTTCTTTCTGGATATATATGTGAGGTAATACAGAAGGATGGCTCAAAGGTGGTTATGATTCTATATTTGTCCAGAACTAGGTTTCCTTTTGTATGCAGTCTGAATGCTTTATTTTTGAAGCAGATGTGGTCTCCAAATTGTTGTAATTTTCAAGACAGGTATTAGAGAGCCAAAACAGAAGTTTATCTACCAGTAAGGGGAAACTCCTAATTTCTCAGTCACTCAGGGCTGAGCTAATGATGGAAGGAGAATGGGAAGGACGTGGGTAATCCCTCGGTTATCAGAAAGGATGTATTATCCAGACCAAAAACTCAGGAAAAGAGAAGGCAGGTCTGACAGTGCCAGCAGTATCCAAAAGCGTCTGCATCGTTGTGCCCTCTTACAAGTTAAAATCTTTCCAGGAACACTTTACGCCTACTCCTGCCCTTGGGGACAGTAGGGTTCTCCTTTGCAGTTTCCGTGGGCAGCTCCCTTCAGGTCTGTTTTGGAGGCTGAAGCTGGGGCTTTTTTGGCATCGGAAGTATGAGCTGACCGAGTTGCCAGAAGAGCAATTACACCAGCAGGTTGCAGTGCTAGGCTCCTGCACCAGTTCATCTGCCAGCAATAGAAAACTTGTCCATTATCTTTCTATTTTAGGAATGTCCAGGATGTCTTCTTTGAGAATGTAGGTTTTGATTTTGATCTGAGAATATTTTCTGAGCGGTTCGGTGTGGTTTTAAAATTGAAGTGTTTTCAGTCAAGCTCTTTGCCAAAGGGAAATCTTTTCCCCAGTTGCTCTGCTGTTTTGGGAGCAATTTCAGTGCAAGCGAGATGTACCGTGGGCAGAAGTTGTCCTTTCCACAGGCTGCTGTTCAGTAGTTGTTTGCTGGCTGCTGGCTGGATTGCAGAGATCTAAATTCAGACACACAGATGATGTGGAACTAGAGCTGTTTTTCAACATTTTTCTCATCCTGCTATGTTGGTTTAATGCAACTTTAATTTTAATAAATGTATAAGAAATATAAATTCTTTTATAAAGTGGAAATTATAATAAAACTTAGATCAAAGGTTTGGGTAGAAAATGGAAGAGTAGTTTTGGCATACATTGCAGCATAATGAGACCTCACAGATTCATTATGTCCTGTGCTCTGTTCTCAAGGCATAAGTTATTTAACAACAATAACAATCTTTGTGCTGATTTTTTTTTAAATTGAATCATTAATAATAATTTTTTATATGCTACCAGATTCTCGCATAATTTTGTACTTGCACAGTCTGTTAAAGTCCATGTACGCTTTTGCTTTCAAGATGGATGATTTAAAATACAAAGTTCAGTGTGTTTGCTCAGGCAATAAGAAATGCAAAATTACATGTAATGTTTAACAATTAAGAGAATACTGTCACAAAATTAAACAATAATCATTTCAAATGCAATTCAAATGTGATCCAAAACATTCTCCCCTTCTTGCAGAAAAACTGGTGATCCTGAGTAGGAAACCATGTAAAAAGAATCTTTGTATAAAAGAATTTGTTCCACATAACCATGTTTTACTTTTCCCCTGCCAAGTTCTTTGAAGATGCCTACTTTAATGGCTGTTGAACATTTATTGAAGATCTGGAAGATAATCAGCATTAACGAACTTGCCTCCTCTGTACTTCTGTAGGATTGTCAAATACAACCTGAATTTGCCGCAGGCATTGTATGTTTATTAAAAGTGACATTTTCCCATTTTCCTCCAAGCAAATGGCTTATATGTGCAAAGAAGACTTAAGTTAGAGAACAAAAACTGTATGTAATGCCTTAATGCCCCTCAATTGCAATATTTCTAAATTTTCTTAAAGTGAAGACCTGAGACAGACTCTTCCAATTGCTACCTGTGTGGCAACAGTTTTTAATTAAAGCAACATGAAGCACCTGCATAATTCTTGAGTAACTAATTTTCAGATTGAGCACTTCATCTGTGTGTGTATGTGTCGGCATATACATGTACATGCTTGACAGTGTTTTTTTCCCCCAAAGCCACATTTGCTATCCATACAATGGGTTAAGTTTATGTTATAGCCTATTTCTGTCTTTTATTATTAAGACCAGATGTATATTAAGCTTGATCATTTTATCCTGGACATTTGCTTTAGAAATTTAATTTAATACAGATAGGCTTTTTTGAGCTACACTACGTAAAGTCTTATGCATGCACAAGAGGAATTAGTGAGATTAGTGTCTGTGAGCACTCTGCAGGGGATTCAACATACAGCAATAATTTGGGTCACAATGCCTTATAAAGTCAATGGTAGCAAAATTTATTAGCATGAATTTAAGCTGACGCATCATTCCAACCAGCAAAACTTTTTGGACTTTTGACCCAGTAAGTATCACCAGCAGATCACAAATATTTGGTTAACACCTCCTTCTGGAAAATCCATTCATCTGTCTGGGAAGAGCTTGCCAAAAGTGCATATAGCCAGATTAGCCTCTTACATGGATGGCTAAGTGTAAACAAGGGGCTTAATGCTAGCCTGTAGGTCATGCATCAGAGCTAAGAGGTTCAAACACAAGACCTTAATTTCTTTGCCTCTTTCTTAGCTAATCTCATGTTGAATGCACATGAGGTGCGTGTGTCTAAGGAACATTAGGACTATTGATAATTAGTTTTTTCTTCAGATATCTTCAAGTGCATAACAGCAAAATTGATCAGAAACTTTAATGTTTTGGTAAAACTGTGAGTAATGCATAAGCTCTTTGCAGAATCAAGAATTCTCTTTTGGTTTTCATACATTCATTTGAAATGCTTTATTTGCTTCAAAAGGATTAATCTTAATAGCTTTAAAAATGAAAGCGTAAAACTAGCAGGAATTGTTGGCTTAGGACCTACAACAGGGAATTAGTGGCTTCCCACTCACCACTAATGAGTGGATTTTTTTTTAAGCTCTGTTTATTTATGAGCACTGTCGAATACAAATTCTTTTTAAACAAGTTATTTTAGGGAACCTGCTCTGCTTGACTTCAAAAAATATTCAGCAACCATATTAACAAAATGCTATTTGCCCAAATGGCAGCATAACTTCATCTGACATTACCAAAAAATCCAGCGTGCTTAAAGAAGAAAATATCTAGATTATTACTAACTATAGACTTCTGAAAAGTTACCTCCAAAAATGAATCTTTTCTTAGCATCAGGTACTTTTTGGGCAACCTAAGATACAAGTACATACTATCATGCACTGTCATTCTGTATTCAATATACTACATAAACATTCCAGTAAGTTCATATTTAAGCTGGTCAATAACGTGATTTGCTGATATTGAAGACTTCATGCCTTAAGAATATTAGGAGAAAAAAAAGATTCAGTTATTTGGGATAGTATAACTGTTCCTCTGTAAAAGCTTCCTCTAATACACCAGTGTTATTCCTTTTTCACGCTGGCAAAAAGAAAAGAAATTTGAACAGAATAAAACCAGACTAATAGTGTGGTGAATCAGATCCTGTATTTTAATATATGAGGACAGAAGTAAAAAATTTTTTTGTTTCTTGGCTTTTGGGAATTGACCAGTAACACTCTTACTGTAGGATTTTCTTCCAGATACCGTATTTTGAATCCACAATGTATAAGAGAAAACTGTTTAGCCAAGCTTCAGAGATTTTATTCATTCTTCCACAACCTCAGGTTTTGTTTTAAAATTTTGTTTTTCATTACTCTTACAAAATGAAATTTTCCTGTAATGTTTTCGTCTTCTCGACTTCATGCTTTTTCCCCTCTTTGTATTTTTCTGCTTTTATATTTTCGATCATGATATTCTTTTCCGCCGCTTTCGGTCTTGGGCTGTGACACTGGCGCGCGCTGTTTCTGGCACGCAGCGTGCTACGATGAGCATTTTTGGGTAGCTCTGGTCAATGTGGGCTCTCCAGGCTAACAACGTAGGAGCCCGAGCAGCCGCCTGAGTCGCAGGTGAATTTGGTTAAGCCGAACCCTGAGCAGCGAGCCACTTCCCTTGCCTGTTTTGTGGAGGCACTTTGGTGTTGGGCTGGGATTCTTAAATAAGGGCTTGCCTGCATCTTTTTTCTTTACATACCTAACAATCCTGAAAAACAAATTACTTTTCACTGGGAAGCAGAACTGCAACAGCTCTGGCCATCTGCTGCTGCTTAGCAGGGGAGCAATTCTGGTCCTGGAACAGCGTACCAGAAAGGTCAACTAGTTTGAGTTGCTCAAATTACTCCATTGACAGGTTGACCTGTAATTGTCTTCTTCCGCTGTAACAAATTAAAACTCAGTTACAATGGGTAATGATTTGCTCCATTATCTGTAAGATGGAGGTGGGCTAATTTACTGCATTCCCGTTCTGTACTAGAATTGCCCATCAAATTAATTTGGGGAAAAAAGTTACACTGTGATAAAATGTAGCATTAAGTGGATTGTACTCCAGCTTCTGCCTCATCCAAATGGGTGTCTCATTTTGCATTTCTGAAATGATGTATACAATAAAAAAGTGTTCCCATTGGTGTTTTTGCTAAAATATGTATACATATGCACATACAGAAGAGCTGATTGTTGTTTGTCACTGGAAAAGGTGTATCTTGGGAGACAAGGCTCTAGATCTTTACAGAAGATATATGGAATGATTATATATAAAACATTTTAGTTATTTATTATATATTTACTATATAAAGTTTATTTTAAGGTTTTAATTAGTGCATGCTACCAGAAAGTATTGAAAGGTGTTGCTGCCTGACAAGGAAGAGAATGTCAAGCTTGTCATTGAAATAATTTAGGTTAAAATTGCAATATTTGAAAAATAATTATACATAAATGTATGGAAGTGGAACCATTTACACGTGACATTCAATTGTGTGAATATCTGCAAATGCAGTACTGATTTTTTTGCTTGTTTGTCCCTTGGCAGTTTCCAGCTGAACTGCTATGCATCAGACTCCATCATTATGTCTGGCAGCTGCAGTGCAACATGGTTTTAGAACTTTCTGTGATTTCAGCAGTGAAGCAGAGCAAGCACTTTACTGGCCAAATTTAAAAAAAAAAAAAAAAAAAAAGCCAAAAAGCTTGAATTGAGGTATTTTCTGTATGCATGGTAATGATGCTCAGTAAGGCCAGAAGCCTCCATTACATAGTCATTACCGACAGCTCGCAACAACTTACCCAGTTCTCAGTTGCCTGATACATGCAGGATCAGCTCCCTCTCCTAGCATCACTTTTTGCCCAGTTTTACCTGCGGCATACATACATACAACAGTTGTCTCCCTCAAGAGTTCTTTTCTGAATCTCAAATGCCATGGTACTAGGAAGAAAAAAAAAAAGTACAGAAGTCATAAAAAAGTGTCCATCAGATGTGGATGTGGTTTCCTTCAGATCCTTTGAAATGGCGACCTTACTGGATCTCCCAAGATGAGCAGGTTCTTTCCTTCCCCCCCATGTGTATTATAGATGTACTGTAACATGAAAACCCCTGGATAGACTGGAACCTCAAGTAATTCATAGAGAGGCTAAGTGATCTGGAAAAGAAGCAGCAAGTTCAGGAGGAGTGCGGGAGATGGCAGATAGCCAGAGAGGGTTCTGAAATATACTTTCTTCAACCTTTAGCACTGCTGGCATGAAGGTTTTTGCTGTGTACTTATGCTTTGTTTTGTGTTTCTGGGTGTAGCAAATGTGAAAATGATGGACCTTTCCCTTGCTTCTCTTAGGACAGTGCACATGCTTCTTATTTTTTCTAGCCCTTTTTATCAATAGCAAATGTATACTGTTTGGATTTATGCTGGGGTGTTGAGCTGTTTTGTTTTATTTTAAAATCTGAATATCGTATAGTTGGCAGAGCCATGTTGTGACTGGAATGAAATATAATTCGTGTCTCTCTCCCTGCCCCCCCCCCCCTTAAAAAGAAGAATGAAAATTAAAGCAGTTGAGTGTAGAAAACACAAATGAGAACTAGCTTTAAGTGCGTGAGTAGATACACTATATGTAAATCTCTGAATCAGTCTTCAGAGAAAGTACTACCATTGAAAGCTATAAATATGTTTTAATTCTTTCTGAATGAGGATCAATGTGAGGAGGTGTATAACTCCAGTGTCAGTTCAGAACAATTTTATTCCATTTTAATTTTAAACAGAGTTATTAAAGTTAGATAGTGCTCACGTTCCAAAGTACATCTTTAGGGTTGGTCAAAGGTAAGGTACATTTGTATTTCAGGTGTAACTACTAGTCAAGCTCGATAGCACCTTTTATGGATTTAAATATTTTCTTGGGTCCCTTCCTGTCTTTTGCCAGTAGATGAAAAATTCAAACAAAAGCTGAACTGACTACAGCAAAATGGTTAAACTGGCAGATATGTACAGAAAATACTAAAAAAATCTTTAGAGCAAGAGTGCTTCAGGGACATTTTCACCAGCTTTCTTAACGTATTTGCAAATAGGTATTTGTAGTATACTTAACTTTTAGGTAGGAGTCTGTTTTAAAATGTGACAGTATGGGTTCTGTCCAGTTAGTCGTATTGTCATTAGAATCGTAGACGTGTCGGTTTGAAGGCACCTCTGGAGGTCATCTCGTCTAACTCCCTGCTCCAGGCAGCACTCCTGCCCACTCTACCGTGGGTCGGCCACGGCTCAATTAGCCAAACCTCAACAGCCTCCAGCATGGAGACTCCGCGGCCTCGCCATGCCGCCTGCCCCGGTGCTGCTCTAGTGAAAATGGTGTTCCCGATGCCCAGCCGACTCTCCCAGGCTGCAGTTGGTAGCTATTGCCCGCCGTTCTGTCATCTGCCAGGGCTGCCATCTTTGTAGCTCCTTTTCAAAAAGTCTTGTTATGTTGCCACTCAGCCTGCTCTCCTGCAAACTAAACGTGCCCGGCTCCATCAGCCTCTCCGTGCTGGGCTGTGTGCTCCAGGCTGCTGGCCAGCCTGGTAACTGGACTTCTGCTGGAGACCCAAAGCTAGACGGAGTATTCCAGATAAGGTGCCAAATAGAAGAGAATAACATCTTTCCTCTTATAGTCTAATTACATCTAATTACATTACAGGCTAATTGCATCATGTCATAGTGCTTGAGACATGTTTGAGAAATATGGTAAGATATTTTCTAAAAGAATGCTGTTCTTACAAGTTCCACAGAAAACGGGGTATGCTTTCAAGAAGTCTTGCCAGCATAAACAGTACTACGTAGACCTGAGAAGTCAATGCATGACTTCATTGTAATTGTAAAAAATGACTTTAAGATGCAAGGCGTATTTTCCTCACACTTGAGTTGAAGTTCACACTTGATTAAGTTGCAGAAGGAAGGATTGCAGGCTAGTTTCATCTTTGCTTTCTGGCTGTGGCCTCACAAGATGAGTATCCGCAACATTCACATCTCTTGCGTTGCTGTTTGCAGGAAGGACAGCACAGGGGAGGTCTTTGATACCTCTATGTGAGCAGAATGCTTTCCGTCTCTTCCAAAACAGATGTTGCTCATCTCCACAAAGGTATTGAAGATGATATGAGGGATTTGCTTCACTACTGCTTTTGACATCCATTTTTAGTTGTCTAATTAAATGGTAATATTATTTAAAAATTGTATTTTTAAAGTAACTGTGGAACCCATCTTAATTCCGTAGAGTACACATTATAATTTTTAAGGATATTAAGAAAACAGTAGATGCATCCTATCACAAACTTCGTCTGTGAGTCATGTGTAAGCTTCTATATGTAAATTGTATTTGAGCAGAATCTCTTCTATAACTGCTTCTAACCTCTTGACTTTCTTTGTAGTCCTTTGTCCAGTTTGACATTTACAGCAGCTCTCATTTTAATAAAAAAGTGGAAACTTAGTTCATGGTTTGCTTGCTCTTTCTTCTAATTCGACTCTAAAGGATATTGGTTTCCTTTAGAAATGTATTCGTTGCGAGCAACCAGATCAGAACTGGGGTTTAAATGAAAGACAACTTGGCATAAAGAGGCAGGGTCAAATCTGCTTGTAATTACAATACACTTTAGGACTTGGTGTCCTAAATGCTTAATTTTTTTATGTTATGATAACAAGAAGAGTCCTGAAAAGAGTACTTTTTCATATGATGTAAGTTCAGTAACCAAAAAAGATGTTCCTATCCCAAAATTTTGCTCTCTTGCTACAAGATGTATGATAACAGTGGCATGCAGCCAATATGGTAGCAAAGCACAAGCAATTAGTATAAGAAAAAATGTGAAACAGATTGACAGGTGTGTAAGGATTCATAAGTGTCCTATTAGGACGAATTTAAAGGAAGTATTTGAAAGAGTGTTATTTTTGAGCATAGATGTTTTTCTGTAACATAATGTATGGAAGTATGAAGATTTTTCTAGGTAAGATGACAACTGGGCATAAAAAGCTGCTGTTATTGACAGGGAGGAGGCAAGACTTGGCGCATTAACTGTATATTGAATTATTTGGAGAGTTATAAACTGTAACAGCACGAAAGAGGGAACTCCCCAGCCCTGTATTTTATACAGTGAATAAGTTAACATGAGTAACAGTGAGAACAGGAGCTAGCCATAATAACAAAAAAAAAAAAAGTAAAAAAAATCATTCTTGATGAGAGGAGGGCAGAAGGAGAACTTATACCTTGGACTTCCCCC
>JAVJGG010000048.1:13606558-13645500 GCA_035590195.1 Aviceda cuculoides | reverse complement strand
CAGTGGCCTGCCCCCCCCCCCCCCCCCCGGTGGATTTGGAGCAAAAAGTAAAAATTTCCATTTTTACAGGGAAAAATCTCCCCCCATAGACATAGAAAACATAATTGTCTGGAAGACAAAAATTGGATTTTTTTACATTGCTGGAATTTTATTTATCCAACTATGTGACGGAATACACCAGTCAATCTCACATCCTGCAAAATTCACCATGACATAATATCTTACATGCATGAAGAAGTAACTGAATGGCCAAGCAGAATCAAGAGTTCATTTAGGAAGAGAAAGCAGAGTTTAGAGTCATACTGAGCTGTAGGGTAAGGAAAGACTAGAAAGATGAAGAGATAAGAGTTGGAGAAGAGGAGAGGGAGGGATAAGTTAAGGTATAATTTCTGGATTGGGTGGATGAGGTGGAGGGGTCGATAAAAAAAAACAACTATCATCTCAGTTGCACTGACAGACTGAAAAAGCAGGAGGTGAGAAGGGGCTGGAATAAAACCTGACTGGGAGGCACGACTGATGGCATATTTCGTTTAGAGCGCTGGGTTGGTTTTTTCGTTGTTTTTTTAATTTTTTAGTTCCTTCTTTTACTTGGAAGGATTTGTTTGGGCAGGACCTCAGTGGAGCTGGGAGGCTGCTCCTGGTGGGGTGGGAGAGGGGAGGTCTGTTGTGAGAACAACGAAATTGAAGCAGACCCAGAAGCTGTCTCTCTCAACTGTCTCGATTTCCAGTACTTGAGGGCATCTGTGAGGCTATTATTTCTTTCCAGAACGTAACTCTGCAATCAGTATGTTGTATTAACACTTCTGGTGCTAGTTATGAAAATAAAATCATTTAAATACGTAGTCAGAAAATTGTGTCAATCATCCCTTTCTCTGCGGTATGAAGTAAGTCATTTTTTGAATGCTTGATATAGATTCTACCTGGGATGTGTCCCTGTAGCTTTCAGGCTAATCTTCCCCTTCCCCTGCTCCAAAAGACAGACAACGCAGCCCAGTTAGATGAATTTGAATACACCTGCCAAACAAGTAATACAGAAAAAAATATCTTCAGATTCAAAGTACCGATGCTTGCAATGCATAGCAACTGCTGATATTCAAAAATGTGTTCTTTGTGTGTTTTATTTTGTTTTTTTTTTAATACTGCTTTCTCAATTTATTCCTTGAAATCTCCATTTGACAAAAAGCCTTCTGTTTTTTGATTGACTGTTTTCAATGGCCACCAAAAGTTCCAATTTCTAAATCTAGTTGCTGGTGAAAACAAGTGACTGATAAAAGGATGACGGAAGACAGTCTTCAGATAATTTTTCCAGACTACATTTTTTTGGAAGAAACAGAATCTTCATAGGAAGCCCGAGATGGGAAGTTCTTTTGAAATAACAGTCACAGTACTGGTTACATGGCTTCTTTTGAAGGCACGATACCAATGCGTTTTCCACTTCAGATGCCCCGGTAGAGTTTGTAATGCTGTAAGCGAGGGTAACACAGCTTTTTGATTTAAAAGGCTACCTGCATCTTTCAGCAAAGACTCTTGTTACAGTAATGCACTCACAGGCTGGGTGTTGGCTAACGAGAGTGTTTGCTTGGTGCCCTGAAGCACTGGCACTGCAATTGCGCAGGTGGGGGAGCCTGCTAAGGTACGTGGAGCCCTCTGCTCAGCTCTTCTTCCACCAGAAACTGGAGCATAAAAGGACTGAGGGGACAGTGCACCCTGCGCCCCATCCCACCCTAAAATGACACGGGTTGGGTGGCGATGGATGCATCTTACAAAATCCTTCAGTGCTCTTTCAGTGCTTCTTCATAGAAAAATGTTTTAATACACATAGTCAACCAACCTAACTTTGGCCATCTAAAATTTTTCTGTTAATGAGATTGAAGGGGGAAAGAAGGAAAGATTATGCCTAAAGAGTTTAATTGCAGTTTAATAAGATTTTACTGGGTTTTGAACTCTTAGTATATTGATGCCTTCCAGTTGGAAATGTACCAAAGCCGATCTCAGGCTACATTTGCCTTGCAAAAGTATCCTGGCCACTGCCTAATAAAGGTTGTTGGCCTGAGCGGGGCTTCGGGCTGACCCGATAGCTCAGTTCTTACCAAGCTGCTGGTGTGAGGGACAGGTCAACCTAGTTTACCAAGGCAGACACAGTTTGGTTTTTGTTGTTGTTGTTTTGGTCTGAGGTTTTTATGGTGGTGGGTTTTTTCCCCAAATCAAAGCAAGTGTTTATTTGTAAATGTTTATTTGTAATCTTCTAGGATAATGTGATGCTTATCTTCTAGGAGTGCAAAACACTACTTAACGCTGCCTGTTGTTTTCCTCCTTATCATTTCAGCATCTTTTTGAAAGTATATGAATATACATATCATGCAAATTAGGGTTTATAAATAAATAGATAAATAAATAATAGTATTTGCATTACTGCAGATGCAAATTTTCAGGTCAAGTTACAACCGTTTAAAATAGTTTTATAAGCATCTCTCTTTACCTTGACAAAAATAACTCATTTCTGGAAGCAACGGCTGTCATGCAAGCCACTCAACTATTTTAGATATCTTGATTTTGCTCTGTGATGCTATTTGCTATATCCAATGTGGCTAAGCTGTGCAAATGCAACAGGAAAACAATGTGCTTGTTGGTAATCCTCTTGTTCAGGCGGCCAGTCCTTGTGTGACATCTTTGTAACTCTGCTTGTACAGTGTCTGGATTAAACAGCGATTCCCTTACTAGCAGAAGCAAACATGAAGTGTATGTTACGTGGGAAACGAATTCAACTCGCACAGCTTCTTTCTCCCTGGGGTGGAGCTGTGAAACAAAGAAGACAAAGTAATAGTACAAATAAAGATCTGGACATCAATTTCAAAGTTAAGAAAATAAAATCTGCCAGAATGCATGGCAGGAGAAGTATGAGTAGGGTAATAGTCCCATATCAGTACTAGAGGCATATCCAGGCCTATGACTTTAATAATGACAAATGTCTGCTGTATATAGAAACATTTATGACCTCATGCTGTAATGTAGGTTGTCCTTTATAAAAAACCTGGATACATTAGGCAAAGGCTTGAAGTGATTTGCCTGACAATATCATCTGGAGATCACACCTGAAGAAATATTACAACAGCAGTGTCTTTGGAAGAAGGCATCAAACCAAATTGATAGCTTGGGTGAAGCAGAAGCTTGAAAATAAGATTATATGATCCTCAGATGGAATCAACAGTGTAATGACTTTTACAGAAACACAAGTAAATTTATAGCTACTGACTCACTGATTTTTCACTACATATTAAATTATTCCTAACTGAAAATTGTTAAAAAGCTAGCAGTCACACAGGCAGGAGACTCGGTATTAGATGCTTCCCTTTAGAATGCTTTCAAGCAACAGTTTACAAAGCAGACAGTTATTTTTTGACCTGCTGGATGCCTTTTGGCTGATACGCCTAGCTTTGAAGGACATTTTGCTTTTTTTTCCTAGTGCCATAGTGGTGCCAGTGACATTAGTTTAGTCGTAGGAGGCCTCAGGGGGCTTAGATACAAACACAGATGACACTATAACATTTGGCTGAGGAAGTTCTGGATTGTAACCTCATAGCATAACGAACAACAGAAGGTGTCAAGAGTTATTACAGTTAATGGGCCTCAGTTTTCGTGTCACGAGCTTGAACATACTTAATCCTCTTTGCAGCACAGCCTCCACCATGACAAGGCAGAAAAAATCGTCAGGACTGCCAAAAACCTGGGCTTTGGTTTGGTTGTTGGTTTGGGGGGATTTGGGTGGTTTGGTTTTTTTTTTCCCCCTCCTCCAGATGGAGAGGGATAGGTAAGTGGGAGCATATCAGGATAACAAAGCCTGTAGAAAGAATTAGTAGACTAGAGAAAAACACCAGCAGAAGGCAAAGGCACCCTTCCAGTACAGCTCATATCGCATCGTATATGGACTATCTTGTTTACAGCAAATGAAGCTTTGAAGCCAGCAGCAGCTGAAAATGTGATTGCAAGCATCAAGCCAGTGGTAGCAAATCAAATATTACTATGCAGACGTAGCCAGATTCCTGGGACTTCCAAATTTCTTGCTAACCAAGAACACAACTAGCATCTAAAAACAGAGGTAAGGCGTGAAGGGCACAAGAAGACACACATGCAAGACTGGTTTCTAGCAACAAAGAACAAGTGACAGATTCAAACGTACAGGTGACTGGTTCAGCAGCTACCTAGCAATATGAGTTGAGACAAGGTGACCAAGATAAGGCAATAAAGTGATTCCAGACAACTTATCAAGAGAGATGCAGCCTGAAAACTGTTAAAAAAGTAACAAAATCCTATAAAGAGCTGAATAAAGCAAACTGTAAACCTTTTATTTATAAATGAAAAAATGTCATTGTATTCCAGTAAAAGCAATGTGAGAAATAATAAATATGTCCTTTATGAAAGCAATTAATGTAAATTACAGAAGCCTGCTAGCATAAAATAATGCTTTGCTGTTCATTAGTCTGAATGTTTTATGAAGTGGTATTTACAAAATTTTGTTATATCTAACTATGAATAAAAAGCAAATTAATAAAGAGATTGGAAATAGAAGGGGCAAAGATAACGCAGCATCATGTAGTTTTATAAGCTTCAAATAGCTACTACAACTGAAAAGAATTCCTCTGAAAATTCTACTTTCAGCATGTTGCCAGAAGTAAGCCCAGTTTTACTACTCTAATTCCTTTTTGCGTGTGGCCAGAGGCATTGGCCAGCACTTAATGACAGAGATAAGAGATTTATAGCTGAGACATAAATAAAATGCGTAGCAGCTACATTATGTATAATGGAAGTGCAAGTCATGTACCTCTACAACCGTAATTCTGAAAGAATAAACACTAAACTGTTGTCCTTAGGGACCTATTTGAATTATTCCTATGGCCTGGTTATGAGGATAGTTTACTTACTAAAAGACTTGAGCCTTGGCAAAAAAGATGCAAGAAAAGTAAAAATCAAAGCATGGAAGTATCTTGAAGGCAATCATGAAATGAAGAACAACACCTGGAATAAAATCACAGGTGAATTGTAAAGTGGTCTGAAAACCTCTATAGGCTTTACATCCAACTAATATAACTTTTTTTTTTTTTTCCTCTTTGTAGAGAGAGAATTAGCACGGAAGCTCCCAAGGGAGCAGCTAACTGGGAAAGACTAGCTTGTCACTGCTCTATCCTGAGCACGAGCTTTTGTGGCTCTTAAATTCTTGAAGATCACAACTTTCAAGTGGCCCAAGTGCAATTTTTGTGTTGAAGCGAAGCCACGCGGGCCACTGCTCCTTTGCAGTGAAACGGGAAGTTGTTGGCAGGCGGGAAATTCGAATTACTTCCAAGAGCTTGAATTAACTCTTTGCAGGCTGGTTCCTCATCGAAAGGAAGGACAGATGGCCGGTGATCGTGTCTCGGACGGGGAGCCAGCCCAAGTCGCTGCAGCGCGGATGCCCGTGCAGCTGCAGGGCTGGCTGCTCCAGGTACTTCTCAGCCAGGGCTGCTTCAGGGGGAAACCATCCGTAGAGCTTTCCCCCTTGTCAAGCTCTATATCAACTGAATCCAACCCGAGTTTGTGAATAGTTTACTATTTTCTTTAAAAATAAAATAAATAAATAAATTAAAACCCCCTTCCACAAAACAAGCAGCTATCTTGCCTGGCCTTAGTCACAGGGGAACAGCTGTGAAGAGGCATTTCTGCTAATGCAGTGCCAGTCACGGCAGAGAAACTCAGCTTTTCACAGGTGGCTCTCATTTTCTGGGTTGCTGACTTGAAACCTCAGTGTTTGATTTGCAGAAGCACTGAGTACTTGCAGCTGTAGCCGGAGTTAATAGTAGCTGGGCTTTGAACGTGGAAGAGCACCATGAAACAAGTCTTGTGAAAAAGCAGTTTTCAGCACTTTTAGACTGAGCACCCAAAATTAGTAGTAAGTGTGGGTTTTTTTTTTTTTAACCTTTCTCTTTGGGCCTTGTTTTAATGTTAAAGATGATGTGATTTGTTCTTGCTGTAGGTATGTTGTGAAAACAAATTTATTAAGGTATATAAAGCCTGTAGATGTTGTAATGGTGAACTTACAGAGGAATCACAGAAATTAGTTGCTTTCAGTATGAGCTGCTGTTGAGCTCACAAAAAGAGAATTCATGGAAGTGGGATACAATAGGGCTGTGTGCTGAATCAAGTGGGACGGAAAGAAGAGTAGCTATTGTTCTCTCTTTTTTCTGCCTTGTTCTCAGAATCACATGAAATGGTTTAAATGTATACTGGAAACTGTAAGGTCAGGTGCGGTCTCTCCATGTTGTGTAACTTGCTTCACTTGATTACTACTACCTTATCATGATGTAAATGAGAAGGAAAAGATCTTGAAGGAATGAAGTCCTTCACCCCAGTGGCAAGGAGAGGCCCTACACCGTCACGGGCCATAATGTGACTTGTAAGTGCATGCAGAATATTATGAGCAATTGGTTCTTGTGTGAGGGGCCTGGAGTAGTGCTGGGTGAGCATCACAGTCAAAGCCTTAGCTTCAGAAATTGGTGGTAGCTTATAAATAACAGTACTGTAAGTATATAAAACATGGCATAGTGGTTATCCCAGGCTTTTATGGTTACTGATGTTTTTGCTTTATTATCAGGACATCGTAGGGACAGAGTTGCATCAAAGAATCATTGATGTGGCAGTCTAATAAGGTCACCTCCTGTGACAGGAGGAGAAACCAACTGTGTGCCTGAGCTGCTGAGTTTCTTTTATTTGTTAAAATGTTAGAGGGGAAAGAGTGACCTGACAAAGGATAAGGGATTCTTAAAGTTTTGCACTTCCTTCTGCATAGCTGTGGCTGATTCTGATTAGTATCCACGTATCTAATTGCAGTCAGCCTGTTTATGATTGTTTGTGCTTAGGATTTTATGGCAGTTTTGCATTGCAGTTTAGAAGTTGGAAGGTGAGTTTTGATGAAATCTGCTTGTACCGGTAGATTTCCCGTGGCTGTTGGCAATTTCCATCTTCATTATAGTCAGAAGAATGAGGCAAGTACCGGTAGTTCAATCTCTCCATTTCTTAACCTATTTTGGACTGAAGAAGTGATAAGAGTGGGTTTCTGGTAAGAAGACAGACCATCAACAGGAAGAGCTGAAGTGCAAGCTCGTGTCTCGCTCTCAGCCCTTTGCTAAGGGCCAGAGCAACCACGTTTGGTGTTCATACTAGTTAGTACCCAAGTGTCAGGCTCCAATACTAACTTTTAAAGTGCTTGCCTACTCCCCTGTTTCTAAAGCTTTATTATTGCTGTGATATCAGCCCACAGAATGATGCAGTGACTCAATCTCTGTACATCATCAATACAAAAGTTATTGTGGGTTTAGTGTTCTTACTGAACCTGATGCCTGATAAAGTATGATACCTAGGGAATGCTTTCTAAGGCTGAGCAATTGTTCATGCTACTGACTAAACAATTCAAATACTGAACATCAGCAGGATTTTCTGTCCAGGAAGTCCAACTCAATGTTATCTAGTACATAACAACAAATAAAATAAAAAATATGAAAGCACGCATAGATACCTTTAAACCAGTCAGGAAAACTATTTCCAACATCAGCACTATCCTGAAAAGATAATCAGGTTTTTTTTAATTAGCAGCAAACTGCGGATACTTCAGCAGTTTTCTGCAGGGGCCACTGTCAACCCTGGATAACCGTTCTGAGTCCTCCTACCACTCAGCGTTTCAAAAACAGGATTTTGTTTCCCTGGATCTCAGTTTTGAAATGATTCCAAGCATCACCCCATGCAGCAGGATGACAATACCTGAAAACTGGGACAGCATAGTCACAAGAAAGATTGCGTGCTTTCAGTAAAGTGCAAGTGAAGGAGGCTTTGTAACTGCTAGTAATAATACTACCTCAGATGGGAGAATAAATTCTGCCAGCTCTTCTTATTACTTTGCTAAGCTATATTCTCTGAAATGAGTCACCATCAATTCATCTGGTTTGACCCAATTCAAATTAAAGTAGAGGTTCATCTGTCCTGATCTGATCAGAAGCTACACAGCTTTCTGGTAGCTATAATGGTTGTGGAAAGAGAACTACATACAATGATTAACAAAAATAGTGTATTACACCTACTGCCTTGCTCAGAAATGTGTATAATGTTATGTCAGCATATGACTTTTTTACATGCTGGCTTTTTTAATATAAAGAAACCCTGTTGCACCTCTTCCTGTAAAATTTCTTCCAATCCTGGCTGCTCTCATTCCTGTTGTTCCTGCTTTTTTTGTTGATGTTGTCCCTGAGAGACTCTCACACTGGCCAAATCTGTCAAGGTTTGGAGGTCGGTTGCTGGTAGACTGAGCCTCGTGGTTCTCACTCGTTTCCAGTCCTGGCCTGTGCTCAAAGCACTTACTGGGGTCCTGTAGCGTTGCGTCAGTGTTTCTTTACATCTGCCTGTAGTGCTGTTGGCAGGCGGCTGGGATTCAGTAAGTAGGGAGCTTTTTAATACCCTGTCACATCTTTGCGGATCTTAAATGTTTTCCTTCACCTTTTTGTGACTGTTGGGTTCATAAGCTAATTTGCTGTGGGCTATAAACCATGGATGGTGAAACAAGGTGCAGTATGATACTGCTGCCTGCTCCCTTGGTTGATGAATCTTAGTTCTGCTGTTCACTGTCTCTTATCCCAATTCGTCTGGGTAATAATTTCTTGAAAGCTGCGTGTGCCTTGCCATTAAATTGGCTGTGGCGTGGGGGAAAAATGAGATGTTCAGGTTATGCTGGTGGTATAAGCTCTGCAAATCCTTGACAGGCAAATTGGAGAGAAGAGAGCTGGAAGGGACTTTGAGAGGCTGTGTTTTCCATGTATCTGTCCAAATATAAGTGGATCGATTGTAACTGTCACTTTTCATAAGTGTTTGTCTAACCTATTCTTAAAAACCTCCTATGATGGAGATTCAAATCCTCTTCTAGTCTAGCTTTCAGTGTTGGGCACAGGAACCTTTTTCTACCTTAAATCTGTGATGCAAGCCCATGCTTTACTGCCAGCAGACATGGAGGAGAAAATTATACCCAAGCTCCTTTAATTTACTACTTACATACTTGAAGACTGATGAATGATTACCAATTTTCACTTTCCAGGGCAAACAGTCATAACTCCTTTAACCTTTCCTTGCAAGCTGTGCTTTTTAGCCTTCTGCTTGGTCCCATTACTTGTCCAACAACCAACTGCAGAGAGTCTGGGTATTTCTTTAGTTTTGGCAGCCACAACTGGACATGCTGGTGAAGACCTTGCTAGTGCCACAAAGAGCAAAAGGACTGCTCCAGTTGTCTTATGGACAATACTCTTCCTCATATATTACAGTATGGTGCTTTCTTTTTTTGTTAAGGATACAATACATTACCAGCTGAAAAGAGATCAGCACCTGCCTCCAGCCCCTTTTTTTCCCTGGCATAGTAATTTATCCTACATCTGTAGATCTGCAAATGTAAAATTTGCATTTGTTCTTATTGAATTAAAATAGAGGCCAATGACTTTAATGGGAGTCCCTAGAAGGTTAGCCAAACTAAGCTATTCAGCAAGGAGGAGTTATTTTTCTTTTTTCTCCTGCATTTAAAAAAAAAAAAAAATGCTAATTTTCAATCAGTTTGGTGTTGGCTGTGTTAGGCTTATATCTTATTTCTAATCTATTAAAGATAAAGTGTCAGAAGATCAACTCGAAATATATTTGACGAGAGTCTGTAATTCAGGTGAGGACATAGGAAGGCTCTGCTGTCAGATGGTTTCACAGTGTAACAAATGGCATTCATAGACCCGAATCTGTAA
The DNA here is from genome assembly GCA_035590195.1 of Aviceda cuculoides. Classification (NCBI taxonomy): domain Eukaryota; kingdom Metazoa; phylum Chordata; class Aves; order Accipitriformes; family Accipitridae; genus Aviceda; species Aviceda cuculoides. The sequence continues at coordinate 13,635,709 of JAVJGG010000048.1, read as the reverse complement.
AAGTGCATGTGGATTTTTGAAGCGTTTATGGTAATAAGGCAGGGAATAGATTACTCGGTTCTTCCTGGCTCTTCCTGAAACCCAGTCATGTCCTTCATAGTGAGAAGACATATCTGTTCACCTGCTATTTAAAACAGTGCACGCATGGTGGCTGTATTACTTCTGGACCAGAAATTATCTCTGTTATATACTTGCAGACTAAATCTTCTGTGGCTTTATTTAATTTTGAAACTTGCTAACATTTGGGATACAGTACTCAAGAAGTCGTCTGCAAATTCTGACTTCAGGCTGTCAGCACTGAGATCTTAGCAACAAATATCTTTAGTTCGGACTAGCAGTTTATGGAATACTTGAGAAAACAGTCTGATAACCTGTCTTTCAAAATAATGTATCTTTTACTTTATTATTTAATAGATCTTTTTCTTTTACAGAATGCGCCTCCATATGTGTGGCATGGCATTGTCAAAAATAACATTACAAATTTCTCTCCATTTTAGATTGTTTTCGTCTAGAAGTTGAACTAAGATTTGCTGTTTGCCACTTACTGAACGACATCTTTAATCCCATTGAGCTGCAACATAAGCAAAGACAGAAAATGCAAAAGACCTTGACTGATTTTTGTGTCTATGACTTTCTTTAGTGATTTTACTGGTCATGATTCTGATGTGCTACGTGAGGTTCTTGGGTTGCTCGCAGTGCACATGTGAAAGCCCCTAGTATTCCCAGTAAACTCATTACTTCTTACGCAGACAAACAATTATTCTCTACACTTGCGTTTATCTTTGCTGCACTAACCATTTTTTGTTAGCCTTTTAGCATTGATAAAGCAATTTATTAGCTACTTCTGTGAAGATCTCTCTGCAGTATCTCCTTCCTTCCAGATTTCCCCACCTTCTAGAAAATAATTCCTGAATTTAACTGATTATATTGAAACAGTGAGACAGACTGTTCCTTATAACCTGTGTCCTTGATATACCTAGCACATAAGAGGTTATCTGAACTCCTGAGCCAAGGCAGGGGAGGCTAAACCAGAATATATGAAGCACTTAACTGGGAACGAGGGGAGCCTGGCAATGGCTCAGAGTTCTCGCCTAATCTGCCTTACTAAACTCTACATTCAAATTTTAAGTAGAAAAATACATATGAATCTGCAGAGGTTTTAGAAAGACTCATAGTTATCGGCTATGGATCTCATGGCCTTAAGGAGAGAGTCCAACCTTGCTGATAACAGGATTTAAGGTGGGGAAATAGAAGCGCTGGCAATTGAGCAACTTGTATAAAATAATTCAGTAACTCGGGAGCAGAGCTAGGATTTGAAATCGTGGTCTCAAGTACGACAATTTAGCTCTTAAATCATGCTGTGGTGCAATGATGTACTTGGAAAACAAACTAGCACTGATTCCAAAACAATACCAGCTAATAAATGTGATGGAAAAATGTTTGCATAGCTAGTCAGTGTACTGCCCAGAATGAACTATATGTGGAAAGCTGCAAAGACCAAAAAAAAAAAAAAAAAAATTTTTTAGGGGCATCTTGCAGATGGTAATTTATGTAAGGCTAAAATAACCCTACGCAGTAAACCATGGGTAAAATGGAGCTGTACGCTTCTCCAAAAGATCCAAAGAATGTGATTTACTCTCATTTCCAGTGGCGAGTTCCCAGTTTCTCATGTCCCTCTTTCAGAGACGAGTTACTGCCCCCCCAGTCCCCTGGTCTCGGCATGACTGGCCGCCCGATGCGTTCGCAAGCAGAAGCCGTGCTCTCCCAGCCGTCCCCGTGTGCCAGGCACACTGGTCTCGCTCTGCTCCCTTGTACAAGCTGAGGTCTGGGCTGTGGGTGAAATCTTGCCCCTTGGTTGGACAGGCATGATCCAGCCCGTCCAGTCCAGGTAAAAAATGAGTTTGGTACCTCTGTATGAAGTCTAGCAGCTGACTTGGTACCCTACGAACACAGGAGGTGTGTCTTCCTCCTGAGAAAGCGGAGTAGCTTTTGAATGAAATATGATGGAAATCGGGAATAATGGATACCTGTTTGTTCTAAAATGCAGCAATCTTCCCTTAGACCTAACATGGCATGTGCAGTCAGTGATATTTGTCAACAGAAACATGATACAAATGGAAATTTAGACAGGAAACAAAGTGCTGAATAGTCTTTTTTTTTCTGCCATCCTAATCCCCTGACTGACCTTTTAATTTAACATTTGTTTAATAATTGGATTAGACAGTAAAGAAAATTTTTACTTAATGGAAATAAGTGGAAGCAATGAAGTGAAACATTTAAAAATAGCTCAGACAAAAAGCTTTATTACATTGTGGAGAATGGTGGGAAAAAGAGAAAACAAACTAACATAGACTTGTCTCGTGCTTGTTCATGCGTATATGAAATAGGGATCCTTTTATTCCTCTGTGAGATCTCTGTATTTGTGCAAGAATGTATATTAAGCTGGGAATATGCACTGGCTGGGGATTGAGTAGATAATCTCATGAGGTCCTTTAGTCCTGCAATTCTAAACTAAGTTAGGTATGTTCTAAAGTATTATTTCTCTGTGCTAAAGTTTTAAATTTATCTCTTTAAACATTTCTATTGATTATAAAATCGACTGAATATAAAATTTCTTAAAGTTCAGTATTCTGTCATAAACTAGAATTTAAGAGTTATGGGGATTGGATGAGATTGGTGGGGTATATTTTGTTTTCAATCTGTTCAAATAACAATGGTGATTACCTAATTATCTTTGATTTCCTGTGAGAGATAAAAAGCAAATGTCTCTTCAGCACGTGTGGCTTTTGTGTAGCATTAAGATGTGATTTCCTTCTAGTAGCTGGCCTGTAGACCTAGTAATTTTTTTTTATTTTTTTTTTTAATCCAATGAAAGTAAGTTGCAAAAGTGAATAGATATAAGCTTTATGGCATATAGCGATGTAGTCTGGATGCCAACCTCATAAGATCTAACCAGATTCTTAGATTAGTTAGAAATGTGTGGGAGAAAAGACCTGTATGTATACTTTTTCTTTTTACTTTTGTATATGAAAAAACAGCTTTCCCCTGAGACACAGAAGCAAAAATGCAGTATGTAGGGCAACTGATAAATAACTACTTTCTTCTCAGCCTTGTTTTTATGTGGATTGTAGTTGAGCAGTAACATATAGGTAGTTCTGTCCTCTGTAGCACGTCTACAATCGCCTCAATGCTGCTGGCACCCCAAAATTGCTGATTATCACCACATCTGGTCTCAGTAAAGAGCCAATGATAAACTAGATAAAATTAGTCTGCTAAAATATTTGTATTGCGTGGGGTTTTTTTATTTATTTATTTACAGTGATATAAACTGCAAGGTTCAGTGAAAGATATATTCCTTGCTGCTGCATAAAGCCAAATAGCCACCAGAAGGGAAGGCAAGAATTTAGACTTTCATTGCAACAAGGAGTTGCTTAGTAACTGGTCCAGCACATGGGATAACTTTTAGTGTAGTAAAGAAATACTTGTATGTGTATTGGAAGGGAATTCTCCAGGAGCCCAGCCAGCCTCCCGCATCAGGCAGGAACAGGAGTGTTGAGGTGAAGGATGAAACTCCTATATAAACAGGTGAAAAAGAGTGCTCAAATATAACTTTATTTTTATTTCCTCTCCCCCTCCTGCCCCCAAGCTGCTTAGCATATATACCTAAGTGCCAAAGTAGTATTAATGTTTACGTATCTCCCACTAGTTCCTAATGTTGTATGTGATATTACTGAAGCATTCTTTCTCATCCTCACCCTCTGCTTTCCTAGAATAAGTTGTGTTGATGGATGTCTCTTGTATCCAAAAGCATCTTTAGTTACAAAATGAGGCAGAGGTCTGTTAGAGAGAAGTAGTCATCCAGCTGTTTCGTTGGCAGCAGCTCTTCTCAAGCACCCTGCTGCAAGTATCTCACTTCGTTACCATCATCTTACCTGCACTTGCTCGCTTAAGGTCTCCTTGACTTTTACAGTTGCTTGGTTTACCTCTCCTTTCTTAAAGATAGTTCCTTAGATATTCCTTCCCCTACTGCTCTCTTCTCGCCTCCTCTCCCTGACCTCTGTGCTCGTCCCATCCTGCTCTGCTCGCTGGTGCCCAGCACCTCACCAAACTTCCAAAATGGAGCATCGCTCCTCCCATGCACTGTTTCTCCGCAGCCAGTCTTCCAGGTACAGCTTTGACTTGCAGTGAAACAAATTTGGAAATAAAGCATTTGGCTGCCTTGATTTAGTCTGTATCCCAAATAAGATTTGTAAAACAAATCGTTCCTCTTCCCTACAGTGGTAGAGAAGTTTTATTGAAGAGCAAGAAATCATTATACTTCAAATGACAGGTAGAATTTCAAATCACAAACTGAATCTCACCATAAATGCTTAAATTTCAAATCTGTGTGTCGCTTCTGCTGCACCGAGGGAGTCGTAAGCTTGTGTGCTGTCTGCTACAGTTCCATACAGTACATAAGGGAGCCCAGAAAAGCTCCATATTATATTATTATAAACATGCAGCCATTAGATTTCATTAAACCCTGGCTGGTAGATTGGTCTCTAAAAAGAAATCCTTTCTTCCCTATGGACACTTACAAATTGTGACAAAATGCCTCTCGAATTCACCTTTGATAAGATAAATGGAAGGAGATCTTCCGACTTATTAGGCATGACCACCTCCTGCGGCCTGTATAGGCTGCATTCACTTAGTAAGTTTATGGGTTGGATTAGCGAGGATGGTCATAATTGTAGCATCCTGTCCACAAAAAGGATGATAAATGTCCCTGCTTCCAGCTACTGTGCTGGAGAAAGGAGAGGGGGGAAAAAACAAACAAACAAACAAAAAAACCCACCACCAAAACAAACAAACAATAAAAAAATGTTGGATAGATAACATCGCAGGAGGGCTGATCTTCTTCCGGACAGCTTTTGTTTTGGAAGTCTTTCTGGAGGAAAGACTATAACATCTTATGGAGACTCTCATTTTCTTCTTTCTGATCTCTGCTTGCTTAAGAAAGACACACTTCCAGGAGCCTACAGAGACTAAAGTCTCACACTGACCAAAATCTGCTAACGTCTTGCAGCTTGTTTCCTACTACTAGCTTTTTTTTTTTGAATGCTGCATTCCTATGAGGCTGGCAAGGAAATGCAAAACATCCAGTGTCCTGCATCTGCCACTGATGGATTCCTTATCTGAATGAAAACACCACTCCATCATACTAGAGCTTTAATTTTTCCTTTGTTTGCCTCCATTTATTTAAACAAAAGGATATGGAAGTAGCAAATCTTGGCAGAAAGGTTGCAAACCATATATTTTAATATTATTATTTTCAATCTCAATTATCTTTTCTCTGTAGCTTATATTTACTTTTCTTGAAGCTAGACAGTTCTGGCTGTCAACTGATTTCAGGCTGTCTCACTGGTTTGAAAGTCTAATAAATTTTAAACTTAAAAATCAGTTGTGTTTTGAAGTTGGGATCTGAAACCAACTAACAGCAATTTACTTATTGTGTACAGTATCAGTGGCATATAGGGTATAAAAATTGGGTTTAATGATGATGGATGTAGCAACTTGAAGAAGGATTTGGAGATCACTTGATGGCTGAACAAACATCTGCGATTCTTGAGTGTATGAGAATATCAAGTGGTAATGGGAACATTTTATAGCTATTCTTAACTGAACATTAAGACCTTTACTCGAAGAGTATACTCAGTTCTGGTTTATCCATTCAGCAAAGAAGCTGGAAAGGATTCAGAGTATTAAAAAAGTCAGTAGGAACGATGTATTTGGAAAAATAACCTTAACATGAAAGAAAATGAAAATCTATTTATTTTGTTAAAGAGTTGCCTAAGAAGTGACCTGATCACAGCCTGGGGCAGGATTGTGTTGGAGGCTGTTGTGCAGGGTAGAACTGGCTGTAAACAAGCAGGGAAGAAACTCCTGCTGTCCAAAACACCAGCCGCCCTCTCAGTGACCGTCTTTAACTTATAGGCAGGTCTTGGTTTGGTAGGAAACTCACAACTTTAATAAAACCCAATAAGAAAATTATTTTGTACTGTTGTTTTGATAGGAGTCGGAGGCCTTACTGGCTACAGACAGCATAAGCAGGTAACAGGCATGTAACATTAAACAGTATGTTTCTACCCACTAAAAGATAAAAACAGAATTACAAGTGATTACTGAAATTAAGAAGCATCCTCCAAGATGTCTGTTGTCTTAATTGAAGTGCCGTTGTGAAGAAATTGGTGTTTTACAATCATGTAATTTTATATTTTTTTTTTTAATACATGGAAAGGGTAAGTTCGTGTAACAATGTTGCAAATTTAGCTTACTAATTAGGAAAATGGAAACTTCCTAAAGTTCTGGTAAGGAACAAAAAACCCCAAAACCTGCAAGAACAGCAACCCAAAACTCAACCTCTAGCAAATAAAACATGTGTAATAGAACATCCAGTTTTTGTCTGGAAAACACTGCAGAAGCTTAATTTGATTCTTAATTAATAGATCTTTCTGGTTGTAGTCAGTCATCTCAGCCTACTGCAGAGAAAAAAAAAATATGTTTTTGTTAGCCACAGAAAAACAGCACTGCTTCAAGAGTGCTCACTGAATTTCTACCTCGCGTATCATGAAAAGAACTATTCATAATTTTCCGATCAACTGTACCTGAATAAACACAGAGATGGCATGCCAGACACCCATGGACAAGACCTTTCATGGTGATTGCCGATTCCTAAATGCAGGAAAAAAAAAAATGGAATCGAAATTATTTTTCCGCTCTGAATTTTCAAGGCTGGGTCCCAGCCTTGAAATGCTGTATTAGTAAAACCAGATACATTGTAGTCCAAATTATATCAGGTTAGTGGTCCAGAGTTCCCTGTTTATGTGGGCAAATTTTTTCTTTGAGATATCTATTATTAAAATTGTTTGATTGAAGGTGGGGCATGCTTGAGTAAGATCTGTCCCTGATGTGTAGAAGATGGTACCTTTGGGACAGTAAAGCCCGTTTGTGACAGCAGATCTCAGAAGTAAAACATAGAAGCTTGTGGAGCCAGTCGGGGGCCACACTTCGGGTGAACGTGCGGGAATGGGAATGAATCAATGTGGGAGGAAAAAAAGCTCTTTTTAAATAACCCAGAACCATAGTTAAAGAATCAAAATCTGAGTTGGAATATATTCTGCATAAACGCTCTCCAGCCCTTTTGTGTGCGTTCAGGCAAACGATGTACTTTTCCCCTGTTGGAACGAGGTCAGAAAATTTTCAGAAAAATGTCTTCCAAGTAGACTTTTTTGAGGCAGGGGAGGAAGGAGGGCAGGCGGTGGCTGTGGTCACATTTTGTTGTGACCTGGAGGTGTTTTGTCCTGGTTTTTCCCCCGCAGCGGGCACGGGGACGCGGCGGGGGTCACCTTTTGGGAGCGGTACAGGCTCCCTGGCTGCCGCGCAGCATCACAGCTGCTACGGTTTGGCTTGGGAGCCTGCGCTGGTGGGGTGGGAAACAGAAATGAAAAAATAATGCAGATGGCTTTTATCTACAGCAATGAAAACATCTTAAGTTTGTCCACTGTTTCCATGGTGACCGTGCCATCATATAGTCTCCCTGGGTAACAGGCAGGAGGAGGAGAATGCTCGGAGTCTTGAAATATATAAGCCAGCATATTCTTATGAGAAATTGTTTTGCTCAAAAAGCGAATAGATAAGGGTGTTTTTTTGGAGAACTGCATCTGTGCTTGCACTTGCACAGTCTCACAATGACAGTGGCTCTATTAATGGGACTGTCAGCTATTCAGAAAGCCATGTACAAGAAGTAAGCCCCTATTGCATCAGGTGGAATTATTCAGAGGTTTGTGGCACCTGGATAAAAGGCTAATCCGCACATTACAGCCTTTCTGGTTTTGGGTGTAGTCCATGCATTTTCTGAAACTGGGTGCCTGTGAACCACCTGCTTTGGAGGCTTTGCTGTGGTTTTTGTCATTAGTGTGCACTGAGAAGAGACCCACCTCTTTCTCATGCTGATAAATTCTTCTGTAATATTGTTTGGTTTCAGTTTTGTGTTTCAAAGGAAAAAAAGTAAAAGTATTTTCTACTGATGGGGCTGGACCTGGGTGCTGCACCCCGAGCCCGGGAGAAGATCCTCCTGCTGGGAGGGCAGGCTGCACCCTACGCTGCTCTCGGGAAAAGGCTGCAACCGGGGAGACTCCAGGGGTGCCTGGGAGGGGGCCACAGAGGAGAAGTCACACGTGGCGAGCGAAAGGAGCTTTCCTCATGGGGGTGGATGGCACAGGCTGTTGGGGGTTTCCCACCTTGGGACCCCAAATTGGCTTCGGTCATACCACCATGTGTCCCTGTTGCTTCAGTTCCATGTCAGTCCTGTCTCTTTGTCCCTTTCTTCTTGCAGTTTGATGTAGGAGGGGTGGGGAACTTTATTCAATCAGATTTTCAGTTTGTTCTTTTTCTTTTTGACTTCTGTTACCCTCTGGCCTGGCTTGCCCTTGCAGGTGGCAGCTCAAGTGGCCTGGGCACAAGGCATTCCTATTCAGCTGGGAGCCCAGAAGGATACTCCATGAAAATGTGAAACGCTGGCTTTCATTTACATGAAATTATATTATATATACATAAATATGCAGTGTATATTTATCATCTGCATCTGCAAGACACATGTACCGTGTCTAACAGATCCTGTACCGAACCAGTAAATTTTTGCCTTTAAAAGGCAAACTCCCAGGAAATGTTCTACTTTGCATGCCTTAGCTTTGTAAGAAGCACAAGGTGGATGTGGGAATCCACAACTCCAGCAACTCAAATGAATACTATGGACCCAGTGGCCACTGACTGGGGCTGAAACAGTTTGACCTTCTGTTATTTTGAAAATCTTTTTTTATGGGCAAAGAGGATGCATATAAATAAGCAAATAAACATATACTTTATATAAGTAACGCCAAGCATTGATTCTTAATATAATTGAAATATTATGAGTCTAGTCCTGCTTTTTCTACAACTAAAAATAATTAATAATGCCGTTAAAATTGTTACACGCAAACCTCCTGGGTTTTGGCCGGTTGCTGATGTTATGCTCACCGAGCCACTCTTCCTCTGGGTCCCGAGGTTGGACAGTCAGGTTAGTCTAGCAGGATCTACTCTTGGTAAACCCATGCTGACTCTTCCCAGTCACCTGCTCCTTCATGTGCCCAGAAATGTGTTCCAAGAGGATTCACTCCATTATTTTCCGAGGTCTGGGGTCTGTACTTTGCTTTTTCATTCCCTTCAGGATCTGGAACCCTGTTTCAGGGTCACAACAGCCAATGCTACCACCGATTATCACATGCCCACCCAGTTCTTCCCTTGCTTGTGAACAGCAGATCCAGCTGTGCATCGTATCTGGTTGGCCCATCCTGTACCTGTATCAGCAAGTTATCTCTGACACCCTCCAAAAATCTTCTCAACTACTTGTGTCCTGCCATGTTGCCCTTCCAGCAGATGTCAGGGCAATCATAGTCCCCTATGAGAATGAGGGTCTGACCCAGAGGCTTCCTCAAATTGTTTAAAGATGTTTTCACAAAATTCCTCGCTCTGATGGCGTGATGTAGTACATGCAGCCAGTAAACTGCAAACGCCCACAGCGTCCGGCAGCTTGAGCAGCAGCCCAGGGCCCCTGCACGTACCCTTCCTCTGACAGCAGGTTTTGGGATATGGCTTCCTCCTCTGCACTCCGGAGCAGGCTGCTTCTCATGAGACTGAGTGCTCCTGCCTGGTGCTTATTTTGCTTGTGAGGAACTTGTGGGAAATGGCAGCGAGGTATTGTCTGCCGTGTGGCGAAGCTTCCCCCAGTAGGTCCTGTCTTCTGCAGCAATTGGTCCCACTCATCTGGATACTCCCTGCAGTCCCAAAGCTTGATCCTGAGTTAGCAACTCTCAAGTGCAATCCTTCCCCTTGAGTGTGGAGTGTGTTCTTGATGGTGTGGCAAGTAAGCTGGTCTAGCAGTACTGAAACTCATGTTTTTCAGCCCATCTCTATGCTCTGGAAAGCTGTGTAGAGCTGTTATCATTAGTGCTTCACCTGTTTTTTAATCTTTCTTTCCTGTCAGCTGCAAACTTTATCAACAGAGATTTTTGTATTTGCTTTCAGGAATGGGTCTGCTCTCTTGATGACCTTAATCAAAGTAGAGAAGTTTGAGATTTGGCAGACTGTTTGTGTCAAAGCATGACTTGATTGATGGTGTAGCCAAGGCATGCTCATTACTCAAAACTGGAGGGTTGGATCTGCTTGTCTGAATCCCAGGTACTTTCTGAGCACAGAAGTTGGTAGCTGGGAGTTTCCAAGAAGATGGTCATGTGTATATATATGACCTCTCACCTCCCCAGCCCAGCCAACAGAGAATCTGAAAATGCAGAGTTAAGGTACCATGTAGTATCAAGTCATCAGTGCAGAAAGCAACATGGACTGAGACATAACTTAAGGACTTGGGGCAAAAGTGGGGGTAGTAGAAGAGCTGTGAATAATTTTCACAGGTGGAAAGGAAGATAGATGGTTGGCTGGTCCCCAGGTATTCTTTTGTGGTGCTTAGTTTACTACCTGTCCTGTTTTAGAGAATTATGGAAAGCAGAAAAGCTCCTTGCTGTGAGCCCACAGCAGGTGAGTGTCTTAATGCTGAAAGCCTTGCAGTTGTGATGACTGTCTCTAGTTTGTTTTCCATCTCTCTTGGTGCAGGTCCTGTTACTATCACTCCTTTTTGTCTTTTCTTCCTTACTTTAGTCATCAAACACTCCACAAAGTTCACGTCTGCATGAAAAAGAATAATTGGGACATACGAAAGGTGTTGTTTCCAGCCTTCGTATGGTCACCACTACAGAGTTTATGGGAAAAGAACATAGCTGTTAGCCTCTGGAGCAGATATACTGCCTGGTATCTGCAGTCAGTAAATCTCAGGCAGAGCTCAGTCTGTGTTTATCTTGCGTATTTTTACTGTGATGTTCAGCAGTTTGATAATCTGTCACTGAATGATCCTGATTCTTTGTTGCTCAATCTCAGTTGATATGCATGTTTTCAAGGAGATCCAGATGTTGGAGGACTTTGGAGCGCTTTGGGAATTAAAACTGTAAGCGTAGCAGGAAGAAGGGGAAGAAATACTTTGTGACCTCCTGTCCAACAGTCTTTACAAACACAGTAATTTGGCATACCACTTCTAAATAACTGTTACTCTCTCAGGGTATGAAAGCATTTAAGATGAAGTTTTCATCATCCTTAAACTTTGCTTCTGGAACTAGATGTTGACAACTGAGCTAAGCTAAGAAACTGCTGCCTTTCAGTTTTGTTTTCCAGGAAATCATGAGTTAAGCATTAGGATGTGGTGAAAAACTCTGAGTTTGCTCAGTGTTGTGGTTTGACTGTCACAGAAAGGCCAGGCTACTTTGGGGATAGTGTAGAGGGTTGGTTGTTTACTACCTGTAAAGTTGCAAGAGGAAGGGCTAGTAATGCAACTGGAAGGAATTTCACACTGGATGACAATGATCACCAGGTTTTTTTTTAGCTGAGATGTTGACGTTGTAGATTCTTACCTTGTGCTGACTTACAGCAAGGAAGCCTTTTGGAAAGTTTCATGGAAACTTCTCAGCCTCCCACCATGATTATTTTCCTCTCTGTATTTCTGTTTGAAGAGGTTCCACAGAATCGATAAAGAGAGGAGTTTATTTCACTTGCCACACTGGCAGGTGTGTCTGCTTGAAAGTACAAAGCTGTGATTTTACTATTTTATTGTTTTATAAAGCCAGATAGTACAGTCCAGGATTTTGATGCTAGTAAGCTAGTTGTAGTGCAAATAATGGGAGAAACTCAGCAAGTACTCAAAGATATCTTAAATTTCACAGGATTTTTTTTGTTTTGTTTTCCCCAGGGAAAAAAAAAAATACCTTGGTAATCAGTAACTGATAATATAATTGTGGAGAAAAGGAGTAGTCACAGTGTACTTTTCATTAAAAGTGTAGAATCCAATTAGAAATGAGTTGCTCTGTGAAAAAAATAATTTAATAAAGCCTGGTGTCCTGGAGACTTGAGTCCTCTGTCCCTCTGCCTGATCTCCTGCATTCTGCTAAATATTATTTCAAGCTTTCTTTGTGTCTGCTGTGATTTTTTTCTTTTTTTTTTTTTTTTTTTTTATTGTCCCTGTTTAGCCTTTATAGCACAGCCAGCTACTTCGTGTGCCCTAATGCCTTGGGAAGTGGCTAATGTGGAGTTTGTGTGTGGCCAGAGAGTGCCCGTGGGCTGACCTCCTGCCAGGTGACTGAGCTCGTGGTGCCAGCTCACCCGACAAGTCGGAGCGCCCTAGTGTGCATCTTCCTCTTACTTGGTCATTAGTTTGCATCCAGCTTAAAAAGAATCCTTTGGGACTTCAAAAAAGGTGAAGGGTTGTGAAAGGAGAATGATGGACAGGAGGAGAGGATGAATTCCTGGAGGTGCGGGCTAGAACCGGGCTGAAAACAGCTGGTGTGTTTAGGGAGTCGCTCCAGAAGTGAAAAAGCAAAGAGCAAGACGTGGTGTTTCTTGCAGCTTTAGGATTTGGTGCCTGTGGATTAAAAAGACGCTTTTCCTCATGGTGGTTGTCTTCTATAGGTAAGGCAAACCCTCCCCACATGTAATGCATTTGGTGTAGGGGAGAATCTGTGCTAACGCCTCTGTTGGGGATTGATGGATTCAACCTCAGGGCAGGATTCGGACCTTGCTGTTTTGGGGAATGGGATGATCCTTTCTGGATTTCAGTTGCAGTCAGCACAAAACCAGGATTTCTAAACAATAACAGAAGCAATTAACAGCACGAAGGAGGGAAAAAATAGCACTAAAAGGAAAATCCATCACACTGAAGTAGTGGTAAAATTTTAAATTTGTCTTAAAGTGAAAGGAAGAGTCACAGCTAACAGCTCAAAGTCATTCTTAAAAAGAAGGAACATGTTGGAAACTGTTGATAGGGCAGAATTTAGGAAAAAATGACTATGGAAACAGGTGTATTTGTACCGTACAGATCCCAAAGTGTTAACAGAAGTGGTATAAATGCATTTCTAAAAATACACATTTATTAAGAATGTCAGTGGAGCCGCATGAGTTTTCACCAGGGCTGACTTCCTTTCATATTTATAAATCTCGCCTAGCTTGCGTGGTCTCTAAAGCAATTTGAAAATCCTTATTTGCATATTTATTTCTTAACCTTAACATAGCAATAAAATGTATAACCATCTTCATTTTATTATGTATCTCATGCTTGATTTTAAATTAAAGGAAAAGAACCAATTCATTAAACTGTAAGCTATGACAACTGCAGGGATTTTTTTAAAAATTAATTTTCCAGTGAGTGAAATTGTTTCTGTGGTTTGAACTGTAGCTATATTTTGATATGATGATGAAACATTTTAAGGGTTTGTGTTGGGTTTTGGGGAGGCAGGGGGAGTTTGCTGTATGTGTAAAGAACAAGTATCAGATGTATACCACATAATTCTACGTTTAAAGCAGAACACAAGTTTGCTTCTGCAAGAATTGCCATGCCAATGCTTCATTAAAAAAAATATTTCTGTGAAGCTGCTTTGGGATAGAGAACTCGCATGTATCCTTCCCCAGGATGAAGGGTTAGGGTAAGACCCTCTGAATTTACAGGTCCTTCTGAAAACATTCATAAATATTAGCTCACGTTGCAGGAGGAATGTGTGCTATCTAATGACAGCACATCTATTCAGCCAACCAATCCCATGATTATAACTGGTACTATAAATGAGATTTTTCTAGAAATAGATTATTACCAGGAGACAAGATAAGGGAAATATTTCCTCCCTCAATGACATGTCCGTGTCCATAAGAACACATCTCATGGAAACATTTATATGACGACTATAGCAAGTGTAAAATTAAATCAATACTAATATTGTACCCATGTAATTCATCTACATGATCTCAATAAGGAAAACATCCACTAAATGTTCTCAATAATACTGACAATTTGTACTGAAGGGAAGGCTGAGTGATTTAGGTGGTTTTCTTGTTTGCAGTATATTGTGCTCATTCTCTTTGGGAAGAGAGGATTGTGCTTAAATCTTCATGTATTTGAATCATACAAATCACTTAAGTATACAGACTGCTTTTCCAGATAACGGACACTGTTCTAATAAGTGATGCTTTAAAATTAAATGAATCAGTTCAAACTTTAGCATTTATATAGTATTTTAGTGCTGTAAATACTTAAACTACATTCCAATGTTGTCTTCTCAGTCTCCAATTCTTCCATTTCATGCCCTCTTCTTATGTTAAGCATTTCAGTCTCCCTCAATGTCTTTGACTTCAGGTTTCAGCCTGACACAAATCAGAATTACTATTGTTACTGTATGTGAAAGTGTGACTCTCTTCACACACTGTGCCAGGTCTGATCTGTTTGATGTATCTATATATTCTGAAAGACATTTCAGAATGATTTTTTTTTTTTAAAAAGGAAAGTAATTTCCCATCTTCAGGGTTGCAATGAAAATCATTAGGTGTGATCTAAACATATTCTGTTCAAAGGTGGAATATTTGAAATTTAAGTTTCTAATCTCATTTAATTCCATCTTGACGTAGTTGGCAAAGAAACAGAACTGCTCTCTGCACTTATTCTTTTTGTGGGATAAGTAAGTCAAGCTCATTTAGCATCCCCCTAAGATAGGCTTTCCATTCCCATTATTATTTTAGAAGCCTTTCTCTGCATCTGTTGCACTATGAATTAATCATTCTCGAATGTTATGATTCAAGATGCACATGGTAGCCCTTCTTGGGTTACCATCTATGTCTGGAAACATTTTGGTAGATAATTTTTAAAAATGCATTTGTTTTCACACCTAAATGTGATCAGTTGTTAAATTCAAGTATTTTTCCCTCTGTTTCTAACCCATGAGCTCCAAACTTGAAGTGCGTAGTTCTGTTTTATCCATTTATAAATGTATGTCCAAGCTCTGCTGAATTTTGGTGTTTCATTATGTTGTTCCTTAAAGTCATAATATTTGAGCTAACACCTAGACTGTTGAAATAGGTGAAATAAGGCAGTTCAATTTGTTAAGGAAACTTATGCGTACTTTATATTACATGGTGTGGCAGAAAACCAGTAAGAGCTTCTGCTCCACTGTTTTGCCTCACGCCGTGGTGGAGCCCAGGCAGGAACCTCATCGGTGTTGGCTGCAAGATTAAAGGGTGAAACTCAAAATTGACAAAACAACGCTATTTCGCCTTCACCCTCTCTCATTGTGCTCCCTCATACTTACAGAAACCCTAAGCTGAAGGAGCGTGGCTGAATATGTGCTGATGAAGGCAAGGAATTACTGTGATTACTGAAAGAACCTAGTATTTCCTTCTGCAAAGTGCACCTGTTAACGATACTGGTAACTCAAGGACGAAAGCGTAACTGATATATAAAACTGCTTTATATAGCACATTTAGAAACCCCTTTTAAAATAAGGAACTAATGTCCACCTATCTGTCTGTGATACAAAGCTCCCCGGGTAGCGAGGCGCAAGGGGAAACCCTGAAGTTGCCCAGAAAGAAAAGCTGGTTTTGGTGTGTCTAAGTACGGAGAGTATCCCACGTCTACACTATTGGGTTTCTCTGTAGATTCTGCAGACTAAGTAAATTATTGTTCACCTACGTATGCAATGTGTACAGGTAAGTATATAGTCCAGTTGTTAGCTCTGGGCTGGAGCAATGTAGTCATGTACCTGCTGTAGTCAGAAGTGTGTTTGTGTCTGGCTAAGCCCAGTCTGAGCAGGTTTATGTAGTTAGTCTGGGTGCAAACCCGTGATGCTCTGGGGCAAAAAGCATGAGCTACCGAGCCAGTATGTGTAGTCCCAGCACAAAGGCAAGGCTGCGCAAGACGGGCTGTTGTCGTGCAAGCTAAATTGATAAAAGCCAGCTTGCCCATACGCAGTGCAGCCCTTTGCCGCAGGGCAGGTGTTTGTCTTCAGAGCAGGGGAATCCTGACCATCAGTCCCAAAGCAGTTACTTGCCTGGTCTGCCCCCCACGGCCCATTTCCTCCTTCAAAACAATGGGAGAATCAAATTGCTCTCTCTGGCTCTTTCTTGTGCAATATTAACTTTCTTGCATTCGTTTTCTTGCGTTCATTTAGGAGGTAAAGGGGAGGAGAAGAAGAAAATGTCAGATTTCTTATAGTTGTACAAGAAGCACAGCAGAGTCCTCTGCTTAATTTTGCTTTTCCAATAGGAAGAATTAGTTTCAAGAGTCAAAATCCTAAAGTCAGATTTAAACTCTGCACCCCAACTTAGTTTATTAACAAGGACAAATTCACATCTGTCAGTGCAACTATAACCAGGAGATTGTCTAGTCCTAAATCTTAATATTTATGTGTGTCTAGTATCCGATATCAGATAAGTTTAATGCTCTCAGTGTCTACATCAAACAGTACCTCTGCTCTAAGGATATTTGCCCATGTTAGCATGTCTTCAAGAAACTAGAATTCCCATTATTTGGAACAGAAATGTGATAGAGCAACAAGAAAACTAGAACAAGAGGCAGATGGGGACAGAAGGAAGGAGCAATATTGAGTGTGTTAAGTGTGGAACCAGAGACTTGCTGATTTCAAATGCTGAGCATAGGAACTGGGAAAGGAGTGTGACTTAGAAATGCAAACCTTACATTTCCAAAAATGGTTTGTTTTGATTTCTGATCTTTTGGAAGTTTTCAGAGATTGTGGGGCTTTTTTTTTTTTTCCCATAACACATAGAGCCCTAGTCTACTGATGGTCAAGGTCCTCTTATATATGTCAATTTCGAGATGCAGAGGTAACAAAGTTCTCTAACACTTCTGAAAATTTGGATTTAAGACTTTAAAAATGCTTTGCTGCAAATTCCTCATTTCTGCTATGTGGAAGCCCTTGGGTTCATTCCTCATTTCAGTTATCTTCAAGATTGCAACAACTTCTTCTGTGTTGCAAATGTGTAGTCTCGCATATTAACTGACAGTGACTGACTTGGGTCCTTTTTACATCTATAGTGTTTCCAGTTGTTATAAATGACACTAGTCAGAAACGCTGCATCAGTTCTCTAACTTACTGCAGGAACAAAATGACTCTTAATAGTGTGCCAGCATGAGGAAGAAGGTTGTAATTTAGAGACCAAAAAGAGAACTAAGAGGTGTTAATTATCTCATCCCTTTGTACACTTGTCAGTTTTCAACTGGCCGCTGTAGTTTTAATGTACAAAAGAAATCTGTCGCTTTTCCATTTTGTTGCCTAACGCCAATTCATTGGTGTGGCTGTGGTCTTTTGTCATGGTATAACCTCAGAACTGCTTTCTGTGAATGAACTGAAGACCATTTATTCATTTTTGTAAATCAAGATGTTTTAACCCGAATGAGTAATGAGATGATCTTAATCTTATTGAGAAGACATGCTAAAAAAAAAAAATTACATCCTCAACTACAATAAAGCTGTTTAATTGTGTTGTCCTGTATAATAACACACTACAAGGTGAAAATACAAGGTGAAAATTAATTAAATGAGGGTTGTTTTTAAAAAAAAAAAATCTCATCATTACTGTTTTAAGTGTAAACTATTATTTTTGTGACAAGTGATGATAATGGGAGTCAACTCCTTTGCTCCTCTCTTTCTGAAGCAACTCTGTGTGATTCAGCTTCAATAAATTTATTTATTTTAACTAGATATAGCCCTTAATCTGTTGTTTTGGTACCTAGGTTCTCTGGCTGTTCTTATTTTTCATGGTAGGAGTATTAATGTAGAGTTATGGGACAGATTTATGCTGTTAGGTGAGTAGCATCAGAAGTGTATGCTTAAATTTTTTAGAGTGTAAACTTCATGTAAAAATTGAAAGTAAGCTTCTGCCCCAACACTTAAAAAAGAAACCTGAAATGTACTTTTAGTCCATACATAAAATAAAATTGATGCTCTTGTGAGGAGAATGGAGAGCGAAGTTCAGGGCATTTTTAAGTGAAATAACTCCTGTCGGTATGCATTACGAATAAGCTCACGATCACTTCTGTTAGGGGCATGAGACCAGGAATGCAGGTACGGTGGTGGAGAAGTGGGAACTGGGGGTGGCAGTGGGGCAGTAAACACAAGTTGGAAGTAGCAGACGTGACTCGAACACCACCATGTTTGTCAGCTAAATGGTGCTGTGTTTAACTGTAGATTGGGGATACAAGTAGTGGTTTTATATGGAACAAAACTTGATGAATGTTTGACATCCAGTTTCCTGGCCACCTGGGTTCCCAGTCTGACATCTTGCTGGTAGTACTGGTCTATGCTAACTTCCAACCTCTAGTTTAGTGTTATGTAAAGTACTTACTATGACCTTATATACCTTAATATAATTTGGACTTGAACCAGTAAGCCATAACAGTGAAAAATGGTTTCTGTTATGACACAGTCTGACGAGGGGGTTGAAAGCTGAAGCGTGTCAAAACTTGTTCACCGTCAGTTCTTTATTGGTTACTGTTCTGCACTGGGATGTGGATGGATCTAAGCATTGCTGCAAACTTCAGGAGATGAGACACGACTACAACAAACTTCTAAACAGAGCGCGCCAAACAAAAGAGATTTGTTGTTCATTTCCTACCCCCTTTTCGTGGCCTTTGCAGTGGTCTACCTCCACGCGTCTCTGGGGAACTGACTTTCACATTGCTTTTTATAAATAGAAATAACTTGTTGGAGTAAATGGCGATAATGGCAATGTAGTGAAGATTCTCACAAAGGCATCAATTTCAGCAGCAACGTATCTTTTCCTTTTATTAGAAAAGGGTTATCGCTTGTGTGCAAAGAGACTAGAGCCTTGGTTCAGGGATATATTCCTGTGGCTGCCTTCAGGTCAGCTGAGCAGGCACACGGAGGTCAGTGCGTCTATTCAGTGCTTAAACAAGATGAGAGCGATGCTGTTAAGTGAAACAGTGGAGTTCATCAATTCCGCTCGCTTAAATCTATTTGAGATTATAATTCGACTTCAGCGGTCTCACGGCATTAACCTACTTCGCCTCTGTTGTGTGTGCCTCCAGCTGCGGAGCCAAGTGCCGGAGCCGTGCGTCGGAGAGCCGCGCGGAGAAGGAAAACACCCTCCTGTCCTCTGTTTTACTTAGTAGATCCAAAATACAACCGCGACAAATGTGTTTGAGACGGCCCTTGTAACGGGTGATTCTGGGGCTGAGCCTGGGAGTTTTCCAGTGGAAACATTCTGTATTTCCCAACGCAACTCGGAGAACTGCTCTGGGAAGGACTCTGCTGTTGGCAGGGAGGCAGGCACAGTCTTAAACACTGCGTTGTTTCTGTCCTTAATTTTAAGGATTAAGGGATAGATGTCTAGGCCTGCTCAAAAGAGTAATGTAGAATTCGTGTATGACCTATGCATGACGTATTAATCAGTACAACTTTAGGTTTGATTTTGTAAAATACTGACCATCAGCTTCAGCATGTTGTAATAATGCATCCTCATTTTGTACAGCATGCATTAAACCAGTTAGCTTATGATGGGTTACATTTATAGGACTAAATGACAAATAGTGTGATTTTTTTTCTTTTGTTTTGGTTTGGGTTTTTTTTTTGTTTTTTGATGGCAGTAAAGGGCCAAATTTTCTTTGAAGAAATTTCTCGCCTGGGTAGAGTGCAAATAGCCATGCTCATAAAAACTTGCCACATAACTGTGGCTAAAAAGGCACAGATGTATCGTGGAAGGTTTGGGAGGGGTAGCTCTTTGTTTCCTTGTTTTATTAGCAACAGCCAGTGTGGCATGCAGTCCCGTGCCATGAGGCAGTTGTATTTCTGCCATTGCACAATTCTCTTGCCCTCTGGAGAGACAAAATCTCCATCTACTGCAGTAGTGATGTATGTACAGCACTGCCATGGAAGCGGTCTGTTGCATTTTTGAAACACGCAAGCTGAAACGCCTTTTAATAGGTACCACTCTGTCCTATATATACTGCAGTTTTGATGCAAAATATCACATAGTCTCATTATCTTAACCTGAAGTTATAAATGTTATTGGGAGGTGGTGGGGGGGGGGAGGTTTAAAGCTTAAATTCTAAAGATAAGTTAATGGTCAAGAAAAAAAATGTTTATCTCCTGAGCTCCTCAAGAAGTAGAGATTTTTCTAACTAGCTCAAGAAAAGTAAATGACACTTTTTTTTTTAATACCAGACTACAATATTTAAGATGTATTTAATAAGCAGGTGTGATCTAACTGCAAAATAGGCTGAGAAATATTGACCTCAAGGAAGATGGCAGAGAGCAAAGTGTTAGTGCCAGTTAGGAAGCATGATTTTTCACTGAGTAATTAAAGGTGTTTAGGATGGCTAAAGGGTGGACCAAACTATTGGGGTGAGCTTGCTTTGCTGGGACGTAAAAGAGTTGATAACAGTTGAAGTTTGGTCCCTACAGTCCTAATTGTGGTGAATTCATTTTATACTGATGCTTTGCTTATGTGCTTTGCGTAAGCGGCAGCACCTGTGTTTTGGAACATATGCCACCCATGGGTTTTGTATGGAACAGTGCTGTGGCTTTGATTTGCAGCTTTTCTCCAGCTGAAGGAAACTGAGGAGCAAGGCAAGATACAAGAAAAACAAAAAAAGAATGCCCCAGCTGAAATGCCTGCTCAAAACACAGATGAAATAATCTAATATTCTGCTAATGTACCAATAAGCCTTTTCTGTGATTGCCCCATAGGTGCTGTGCAACAGCAGATGAGAAACCAAGTGATTGCTTGATTCTCTATGGGAGTAAAATTGACTTACACAGTGACAGAAGTGAGAGACAGAGTGCTCTTGAAGAAATATTCGTTGTCATCTGTGTTTAGTATTAGGCTAAAGGAATGTAAAAACAAACGTAATTTGTTGTTGGGAAAGAATCAGGAGACGTGTTTTTGCTACAGTTTGAAATTGTGAATTTGGAGCTACTCACAGAGATGGTGATATTTTTGCGTTACTGAGATTTGTTAAATGTGATCTGATATACATGGAAATCATCATAGCAAAATCTCTGGAGATGTTTGAATGTCGTACAGAGGGAAAAGTAATTAGAATGCATGAGAATTTCTAAATGTCAAGATACGAGAGTAAATGTAACCTCATCATTTGTAGAATTCGGAATTATTTATGTGTACTTATATATTCAGAAAATATTGAATGTGATAGCCATTGAAACTATGTAGTTGCTGGGAAATCAAAGTTACAATATGGCCACTTTTGTACTGTAAAGAGGAAGAGATCTACCTATCAAAAAATATTAATATTATTAAGATACAGTGCTGGAATACACAGAAAGGTGTAGATCAAATGCATGCAATACTATATACATTTCATTATAAATGTTTTAAAGTACAACTTGGAGATATTTCCCCTGGAAATAAAGCATGTCCACAAGCAATAGAAATAATAAGGGGAGAAAGTATGGACACAGCCTCCATCAGCAGTCGTCTTTTCCCTCTTCCAAATAATTACCTACAGTCGGTTCATATGTTATAGGCTAACCTATAAGGTGTATCACAGAGGTTGCTGAGAAAATAATTTTGAACTTTGGCCTAACTTATTTCAGTGCCATTCAGATGGCAATGCTCATGAACACCCTTAAAATGGTCTCATTTTTTCAGGTGAGAAACATCTGAAAGTTGTTTTTCAGATACTCACCTGCCAGTGCAGCTAAGAGTTGTGAGCACGAGAGAACCGTGATAACGTTTGGGGTTGCACAGAATTGGATTTCTGACCTACAGTACAAGCTGAATCTGGAAAGGACTGTTACTTTAGAGATTAAGGCTTTCGGGCTTTACAAACACAGTGTCTAAATAAATACAGTTATTTTACTAAGACTGTTAAAGCCATAAGAATGTTTGTTTTCATTATTCAGCGCTGCAGTTTCTAATTCAGCTTGCTATACATGCACCAAAGTGAGAATCCCTATGGCTGTTCTAACTCGATTTCATCCTGCCTGCAGAGTGTTTTGTGCCTCCTTTTACTGTGGCTTCTTGCTGCTAGCAAAAACCTGTAGCTTCAGACTTTGTAGCAGTTTCTCAAGGTGATGACTGGGTTTTGTTTTGGTGGTGGGTGGTTTTTCTCCCCCCCCCTTTGTGTCACAGCACCCTGACCTCTTTTCTAAGGTAAAATTTTATAGGACTGTCTAGTGGCTGGACATTGAGTTTAAAAATACAGAGGTTTTCCCCTAGATAATTTCCCACTGTTTATTTAGGTGTAGCAAGGGTTCCTAGTGATACGGTACCAGGTTCTTTCCATGATTAAAATAGCTCATCTGTAAATCATAGCATGAAGGTATCAAGCGGTTTAAGTACCTATTTCTTACTCCTCTAATTTTCTATGTAATGAACCCGACACTTTTCAGGATTTCAGTGTTGTACAGTGCTCAGCTTCGCACATACCTTGGAGATAAATCCTAGATTCGGGGAGGAGAAGAATTAATGGTAGGTTGGCTTAATTCCTTTTTTTTTGAGACAGATGTGTGGATCAGAATAGAGACTGGACTGTTAGGCTAAGTAGTATGGAGGTGTATTTGTGGATTCAACGCAAGAGATGTGGTCAGAGAGCCTTGTTAAATGCTTTTATCTTACGGCACACTAAACAATTTCATGGATATTACTGTTGCACGTTTTGAAATCCATTTATTTGTATTTTCTAACTATGTTCTTGGGAGATGGTGAGGCAACACAGCAACTACTTAGTTTGGATCAATAATCTGTAGGTATAATATACAAAAATAATATCTTAATAAGGCCAGGAATTGAGGTTTTGTGTGGAATTTTTATAATTACAGCAATGTGGTCTAATAATGTGAAACTTGTTTCTGAGTGGCTGGCTTAGTTTTTTAACTTTATAACTTATTGTCATTGCTGCTGAAGAAAGCAAATGTGATAAACTCTGTAAGGAGATTTCAACAGTTCCTGATGCACTCCAGCGGAACAATTTTCATCACAACAACAACAACAAAAAAAGAGTGCCCTGGTGTCTAAGGGCTGCTCCTCTGCCAAACTAAAACATCCATTTATAGAAGACGGAGCTATTAGGGCTCTTTCCGAATTGACAAATACAACGGGAAAGAAAACGTATTATCAGAAAGCTTCAGGCGTTGTTGTTGTTTTCCCAGTGATATGCAGGCAAAAAGATTTAAAAAATGGAGAATTATAGCAGGGCACAGTCATTCATGGCAGCCTGGTGCAAGTGAATGGAGCTTTGCGTGTTCTCAAGCCCTGGTAGGAATGGTCAGATCGCTGTGGGTGCCAAAGTCTGGCGCCTACTACTGGGTTTAATAATTTTTGCCTGATTTTATGACTAAATGTGATGTTAAACATTATCTCCCAGGCACAGAGATACTTCTTAACTGCATCAGCAGTGTTTAACACTTTTGCTTGTTTGAAAGACTCTTAACAGCTTTGTTTGACATATGTATCATTTTCAGGAAAAGTTACGGTTTTATTGCCATAAAAATCATAACTATTGTGGGCTGATTTTTAACTCTGGCACGTAGAGGTGTGCTGGCCAGTGACTACAGTGGGTTTTCATCTGCTTTTTTTCAGGCCTGAAGTCACCGCATTACCTTTGCTCCCCCTAACATTCGCCTTGTTTCATTTCTTACATGTTGTAATGAAACAGATTGCTTTCCCCATATCGCTAATTCAGGATGAAACTTCAACTGAACTCCAAAGTCTTAGGAAATTTAGGCAGATTAATAAATGCATGAAAGCTCCAAAGACAGAATTGCTTGTCTGCCAAGTCACTTCCTTGAGATTAAAAGATGCTGCCATTTAATTGAAATAAATTATTGCTTAAAAATCACCAACGAAAGACTCAGTAAAATGACTTTTAGGATTAGTGATCTTTTGAAGATGACAATACACCCCTGAATAAAATCCATATTTATTTTATATGTCAAATTAAATGAGACTATCGAAGAGTTTTTGCACTTTGCCCACACTTCATTTTGTTTCCATGGCCTACTTTTGAACTTACTTAAATTAATGTAGTTGGAACCCAGTTCTCTGAAGATAGTGAAATTACTGTAGCAAATAGCCGCTGTAAGGAAGAGGAGGATCAGGCACGTATGTGTAATATCAAAAGAATTCTTCATGAAACTGCTTTTACAAGGAACTATTGAAAACCATAACTTAAAAATTAGGCCACAAGACAAGACTTTCAGAAATGCTGCCAGAAAAAGAAATCCCTGTTACTGCTGGTAGTGTTGATGGTTACTACCCACTGCCCATTTGATGTGTACACAGTTGCGGGGCTACTTTAAGTTACAGGTTTAATCACCTTCCAGTCAAGCTAAATGTAAGTAGAATTAAATGTCTTTCTTCACAGTGACACCTAGATGTGGTAGAAAGTTAGATGAATGCTTAGTAAAGCCAGATTATTAGTATTATAATTTTTGATTGCAACTGTAAGCGGAAGGCATATGTTGAAAGGCTGTGCGTGTGTGCGAGCACTCAAACCAAAAAAACTAGGTCAGGAAGAATGGAAAATCAGGAAACGAACAAGAGAAGAGGCATGAGCATGGCCTTGGTAGATGCAAAGAGATACCCTTTGTTGTAAAACACACTGGGGAGGCAGCGTTGCAATTATCATCAAGTGCGGGCTTGCTGCTGCGGAAGGGGAGACGTCTTGTTCTTTCCCTGCGTGAACCTCCCCTCTGCCTGCTCACCCCTGATTTCAGGGTAAGCTG
Source organism: Aviceda cuculoides (assembly GCA_035590195.1). Taxonomy (NCBI): domain Eukaryota; kingdom Metazoa; phylum Chordata; class Aves; order Accipitriformes; family Accipitridae; genus Aviceda; species Aviceda cuculoides. The sequence continues at coordinate 13,611,053 of JAVJGG010000048.1, read as the reverse complement.
GTTTAACTCGCTGATTGGGGGGGGGAAAATCACCTGTGTACTTTTCTGCTCTTTCATAGTTTTGGTCTATCACCATGGGATCGGATGACTGTCAAAACCAGATTTACTGGGAGGGTGGCAGGAGCAGAAGTTCAGGGCCTCTTGCTCTCGTCAGCAGGGAGATGTTAGCTCAGCTTCAGTCGCTGTGATAAGCCGTACCCTCGGCTGCGTTAAGGGCACGGATGGAGAAAATGCACGTGGATTGTTATAGCAACTTTGCTTTTAGGCTTTTTCTGCTCTCTGTAACTTTTCTTTTTCTCAGTAAGTGCCAAGACTTCTAAATATGGACTCAAAAAAAGCAGCAAAGGCTCTACCTCCACCTGAGATAACTTTCACCCTAAAAAAGAATATTTCTCCCCACAAATGAGTACAGGCATTTAGACTGTCCTCAGAGGAGATTTTAGTGACCTGAAAAACTACTTCTAGTTTGCCCTTTTGAGGACAGGCTCACAGTGGTTTTATTAAAGGTCTTGTGCTGGTGAGGAGAATATTGCTGGACACGAGACACCGGCGCGGCAGAAGGCAACAAACCCGGGGGAGCAGGAACATGGATGCCGCTTCCCAGGTGTTCGCGACCCGAGGGTCGGCAGAGAAGGCGGCCGGACCGTGTGTTTCCCGTGATGGTGCCATCTGGTTCCTGCCCGTCCTGCTCAGGCTGCCCCAGCCCCAGCTCGTCGTCCCCCCCCGTGCACCTCCAGCATGTACAGAGGTGGCAGGGGGGTAGCTCCGACAGTGAGATTCAGTCTTTTGAGTCTATCGGGTTCCTTTAGGTGGATCAATCTGCCCTCGCAGCATCTTTCTTAAAGACAGCTAAATGGGGTGATGAGTGACAGTAACAGTAGTTCGCCCTTCTCGTTCTCTGTTCATCACTTAGACGTCGAGCATCAGGTTTTGTGTAATTTCCCCTTGCGTTCCCCTTCTGTTTTACCAGGAAAGATTTTAGCAGAGGCTTTGAATAGTAGCAGTAGATTTTTTTTTTTTTTTGTCTGGATGCATCTAATCTTCCCAGTTTTTGTTGACTGTTCATGAACAATGTTGTGCAATAGGTTGAAATGGATTTTTTGGTACCTTGAACAATTTAGAGTGCAGGGTCCTGATGAGGCAGCATCATGTTTAGAAAAGAGAAACTTAAAATGCACAGTATAAATCTTTATCCCCTGAACTATGAGTAACCGGTAGCAGAAGTAAGCTGTTTTCTTGTGTGTGTGAACAGGAATTAACTTTGCCAGTGATTAATCACGACTGTTAACTAAAAACATTGGGAACTGTAGAAACTCATCTTCTGCTCTGGGCCCAGAAGAATGTTTGTTCTATTGTTTACTGACAACAATATTGGCTCTAGCAATGAATTAGGATCCTATACATAACTTTGAGGAACTTAGTTGCTAATATGGTGAATTCAAGGGCTGGATTTTAGACAATTCAGAGTCTATGTAGAAATAAAATGCATGGCCTAATGACAAACTACAGGTCAATGTAAGAATCAGGAATGCAACAATATCCCCCCCTCTCTTGTGGAGAATAATTCAGGCAAAGGAATGCATACGCTGCAGTTCAGCAGGTTGAGTTTTAATGCTGGGCTTAAGCACTCTGCTGCCCATCTGCCGACTGGCTGTACTCCTTACTTGTCCTCTTAATTAAAAGTTTTAAAGATCTTAAGTTTTTAACTTGTACTACCTGCAAGAGGTGGGTGATAGGAAGCAGGTTATTCCTGACCTACAAGAAAGCGCTCGTTATTCTCTCCCTCTCTCTGGTCTTACAGGGTTTGCTGAACACTATGGGGGATGGGGAAGAATTGTACAGAATCTTACAGCTGCTGTTCTCTGCTGCGGTAATTGTCCAGTGACAGTCCTAAAGGTTCTTCTATTTCAGCGGCTTTGTGCTAGTCTGCTGATGCAAGGGCTCGTCCCCCCTCTCTTCACGGTCAGTGGGGTAGGACAACGATGAGGAAGAAGTAAGAGGAGGCATCTAGCGTGAGATGCTTCTTATTTTGAAGCTCCTAAATTATCTTGCATGGGTAATTTATCAGTCAGATCAATACAGGTACGTTACACTCGGGAGTATGTTAATGTCATGAATATTTGGGACTGACTGACATCTCATTCATGCGTATTGGAAAATAAAAAAAAAGGAAAAGATCATGCTGGTAGTACTATATAAAGCATAGGGACAGCATGTCCTGTTTTTCATCTCCTTATACTAAAAAAAATTTCAAATGCAAATTTCCTTAAAAATACATTTTTCCATACTGATACTGCAGTGTGTTGGACCACTTCCTTTCTGTTTGAATGCCAACATTTGAGATTGCTAGATCTGAAAAGGCCTTGTGTAAACTACACTGAATAACAGAGTATACAATAATGAGGCAACATACATGATGTTCTCCCAAGTGAAAATGATACTTAATGCTCGGTAAAAAAAAATTTTGGATGTCTGTTAGGAAACCCAAATTAGCAGTGTGGCAAGGCGCTCTTATAAAAGGATTTCATCAGTTCGTAAAAGTCCATCACAGAAGTGGTTTCTCAGAGGATATTTGCAGTATGTACATCTGCTGCAGCAGCATGCCCAGCCTTTTGTACTGAGTTAGAAGTCTCAGGTTGGACCTTTGAAGAGGGATGCCAGTAGTCAGTGGGAATGCAGGACAGAAGTATTGATAAGGTACAGAGTGTTGGGTTAGACATGGGTCTGAGCTCAGGATCGAGTATTAGTGGAGCTGGGATACGCAGGAGATTGTAGGATGCCCAGAGAAGTATACAAAAACTGTACAGACAGACACTTCTGTCACTCTTTAGCAGAAAAGATTATGATTATGATTTTTAACGGGGCTCTGTAAGTAAGCCTAGCCCTGGGGTAAGAGTATGCAGAAGGCATTAATGGGGAAAGATTTTCAACAGAGCGTGAAGGAGTAGGATCGGAGTAAAAATACTTGGGATGTCTCGGGGCAGAAGTGGTGCTAGGCTTATGGAGTACTCGGGGGGAAGAGATGGGAACTCTACTTGATAGTACGTTCTTGCACTCACAGCTGTCATCTGCTGTTTCCCTGCCTATTTTAATTGGATGGTAGGAAATCAAAAGAACTTCTTACTTGATTACCTAAAGGAAGTCATTCAAATGAGATGTGTCGTTAAAGGACAAGGGCTCACAATCACAATTTAGGCGAAGGGTATTTTAGCGCAGATTCAGGCAGTGCCATTTTTGCGTGCCGGGGTTGTTTCAGGTCCCCTTACCTCTTCTAATTTTACCATCTCTCTGTTCCCACCCATTTGCTACCCCAAAGTAAATCTTCCCAATACTATTTTCCCACCTCCTAGATACAGAGTATAGTACTTGCCTGAAAGACAAGATCCTGGTGCTGAAACACATGAATTGCATTTAAATATTGTTCTCTTGTAGCTGCAGGCTTCTGTACGTCTCCTGACCAGGAGTAACTCCAGGGTGAAACTCTGAGCACCCTACAGCTGGGGAGTGAAGTGATGGGGAGCGAGGGTTTGGTTCCACGGGGTGTAGCGTACGTTGGCAGCTTCTGGGGCTGCTCCCAGTTCAGGGAATAGTCCTGAGAAAAGCAGTGAATGGATCTTAAGAATGTTTATTCTAAATCAGATCCCACTTTTCCGCTCTGTTTACCAAGATTAGCAGATGCCTTCTTTCCAGGAATATAGCCTAGACAATCTGGTGTTTTCTAGGGGAAGTTGTAATTATGTTAAGTTATAAATACCTTAAATGATGATAGTATTTCAATATTTCATTTAAATGATTACAAGGAAAATTACTATCATTGCTTTTACTGAGCTTTTGCAAACTCTGACTTGCAAGGAATTATTCTAGGAAATAAGGTGACACATCCTGTGTTTGTGGACTAAATATTGTCATATTGTGTTTTTCCTCACCTGTTTGAAGTTGCTGGGTGAACATGAGAGAAATGCATAAAAAAATGAAAACATAAATATCACTTGCTTGACTAAATGTTGTTAAAAAAAAAAGTTTTTAACTAGATAAATTTAAATTCATCTAGTTAGAAAAATTGCAGCAAAACAGTCTGATGTTAGTATAAAGAAAATGGCAGATGATACCAATTGTCAAACTATCCATAGCAATTTGTAAATAATGCTCTTTATGCAAGCACAGAACGAATCATGGTGGAAACGTAATTTTAAAAAACAAAACAAAAACCAGGATTTCAAATAAAATCTCACAAGAGCCAGACACCATGCTGTTGTTCTGTGAAAATTATCAATGCCGTTCTTTCTCTAGTATTTTATATATGTTCTTACTGCTGTTTTCAGTAAATGCTGGCCAAAGTAATCTTTAGCTTTCTCAATGCGAAGTGATTTGTATTGGTGGTGGAAAGGTGTGATACAAGCCTTAGCCTAGAAACCTTGCAGTCTTTAACTGCACAACTGCATCCCAAAAATGGAGTGAAGACCACCCCCCCCTTTTTTTTTTTTTTTTTTTTTTT
>JAVJGG010000048.1:13596126-13606458 GCA_035590195.1 Aviceda cuculoides | reverse complement strand
AAAATATAATATTTTTATAGTATTTCTCTATTATCCTTAAGAGCACTGCAGTACTTGTGTTTGGTTTGGGGTTTTTTCCCCCCGATTTTTTTTTTTTTTTTTTTTTTTTTTAGAGCTCATGGGGGCTGCTCAAAATTTTGCAGACCTTGTTGCGTCGATGTTGGAATTACTGCTGGGTTAGCTAGAATTAGCGCTGCATTGGAGGCTGCTGTGACTGGACATAGCGTTGTGAGGCTGATTTTGCCTTTCTTGCTTTGTTTCAGCTCTTGTGGCTACTGACTATTGAAATATCACAAATTAATTCTGATTGAAAAGGTCCCCTAGGAGTCATCTGGTCCAACATCCTGCTCAAAATAGGGCCGATCTTGAAGATATATCAGGTTGCTCAGGACCTTGTCCTGTTCAGTGTTGAAAATTTCCAAGGATAGAGATTTCCCAGGCTCTGTAGTTAACCCGTTCCAGTGCTCGATCACTCAGTTTGCCCTTTTTCCTCTTAAATCTAATCAGAATTTGTCTTGCTGCAATGTGACTGTGACCTCTTGTTCTTTCATTGGGCATGTATGAGAAGAGTCTGGCTCCATCTGCGTTCCCCCTGTTAGGGAGTAGGAGACCAACAAGAGACGCTGGTAGCCTTCTCTTCCTGAGGCTGAAGGAGCCCTGCTTCTTCAGCTGTTCCTCATACACCACGTGCGCCATCACCATCCATTTCGATGGCTTTCCTTGGATTCTCTCCTGTTTATCAGTATTTCTTTTGGTATTTCAAGGCTTAAAAATGAGCACGCAACATGAAATGCAGCTTTAACAACGATGACTAGAAGGGAATAGTCCCATCAAACCACCGGCTACGCTTTTGCTAGTGCAAACCAGTCTCTGCGCTCACTGCTGCGTAGACGTGCTGCTGGCTCATGTTCAACTTCTCGTTCACCAGACTCCCACTTCCATTCCCAGTGCTACTTAGCTGCTTAGGTCCCCAGCCCGAACTGTTGCGTAGGGCTATTTTCTCCTACTTGCAAGACTTTTGGGATCTGCCTTGATGAAATTCATGAGGGTGCTGTCAGCCTATGCCTTTGGCTTGTCAAGGCCCCACCGAAGGGCAGCCCAGCCCTCCAGTGTACAAACACCACAGTTTGACTTGACGGAGCTTAGGTGAGTGAGTTATGAGCAAAGCGCTTCAGTTCGCTGTTCCGACAACTTCCCTGAAGGCGAAAGCTGTGTCTTTCAGGGATCTGGCAAGGTGAAGTCTTTGCCTCTGTCCTTTTCCACTTGGCTCCACCGTTTGTGGGGTTGCCTTGATGTTCCCTTTAGCTCATTCAGCTTTTGCCTTTTTGTACTTTCTGAGGAGTTCCTGAATCATTGCCGTAACTTACTGAATTCCAAGCTAATAATCTCTGCTTTGCTAGCCTTTTGTAGAATTCATCAGTGACATCAAAAGAAGGTTTTATGTTTGAACGTCACCAAACTCTCTTCAGGGATCAATGGCATCAAGGAGTTACTGCATTTAGATTCTAATCTAAAAAGGGTTAGTTTGACAAGCACTTGCTGGCAGGGGTTGGACTGAGCATAAAAGGAGGGTTAGCTGACTTTGACCTTTGTGTTTAGAGCATTAGCTGATATTTAGAGCTTTGTGTTTGTGTCTCTTCTCAGCTTGAGGTAGTTCAGTCCTGCCACTCAGAAGAGGTTGGGTTTTTTTTTTTTTTTTTTTTAACTGTCAGGATGAAGGTGGTCTGGACAAGGTATGCTTCTGCTTTTCTGCTAAATGTGTCCTGAAATTATTTGAGTTAAGTTAGAAGCATTACTCCACCTAGATGTTTAGATGGAAAAAAAAGTATCTTCTACTCAGGTCCTTGATGCTTGTTTTCGTGGTTTGTATTAAAAGGAAACAAAATCATCCCATACAAAATAAATATTTTTCATTAAGTAGAAGAAATATCTCTTTGAAGACATTACTCAATCATAATTTTCTTAAATTTTGAAGTCCCCAAGTGAGTAATGTTAATACAAGTGCTTACAGAAAATGTGAGGTTTTAAAATGGGGCTTATTTACAAATGGCAGGCAAATTAAATTATTTATAACAGATTAAAGCTGTGCCAATATCACTTCTGTTTTATTATTTCTAAATAAAAAGCAGTGTTGTTTGCAGTCTCTTGCACAATCCAGTACAATCTGTGTGTCACTTCTAAAGCAGGTATCTTACACAAATGTGATTTCTTGGGGAAAAAAAGGATTTTCACTATGCTCCACTAATACTTCATATCAGATTAATTTACATAGGTCTTTCATAAGATAGTAATACATGTCTTACATGCTTTTGATTAAATGGCCTTCAGAATCATAGCATCCTATTTGCTGGACCCTAAGAATTTGTAATTAAGAACTTACCCAATATTTACTGAAGATGAGAAAGTACAGGAACTAATGCTGCTAAATCTCTTTTGAAAAGGCCAGACTAAACTGTTAAATGACATGTCAAGGTGTGTGTGCAAATTCACTGATGGTGATAAACCAAGATTGCATTAGAAAGCAAATTATTTCTACTCAGCAAGGAATATGGGGGTAACGAGTATGAAGTTGCTTATAATATATCTGATGGAGTTAATGCACAAACAAGTTGAAAAATCACCAAAACAAGACTCTAAAGAGTCTCTTTTTTAAATTGTCAGGAGCTAGTCAAAAGAAGAACTAGTACTTTGTTAGCTGTGAGCTAATCTCTGTTTTCCATGTTGTGGTATAGAGCAGAAGTACACAGCACTCGGAAGGTGACTATCAGTAGTCTATGTACCAAGTCTTAAGTACTGTAAAGCCTTTTGTATGTTGATTTGAATGTTAAATACAAACTTGAGAAATAATTTCTGAGTAACACTGCAAATAACTCCTCTAGTCTAATTTTTCTAAATTTCTCTATTGTGATCCTAATTAATTATGTTCTTATTTGTTTCTAATGTTTATGGTTGAGCACACACTGTTCATAGTTTATGAATGAAGTAAATTCACAGAAGTGATTACAACATGGTGAAGAAAGCAGTGGACAATTTTTCTGTTTTCTTTCCCTCAGAGTTTTGTTATAGTGAATTTAAAGCATGAGGAGTTCTTAAATCTGGAGGTGTAGTTGTTTTGTCATATATCTGCTTCGAACTGATATCTGTTGAAAAATTCTGGTAAGCTGAGCTTAAAGAAGGGAATAAGCTTTTGTGGTTAGGGGAGACATATAACACTCCCCCCCCAACTCAGGCACATGCTAACACACCATGTGCCAAGCAAATCCATATTAATATTATGCATTTTGTGATTAATATGTATCTTTGCCTGTCTCTCCTCTTTGGTGTGGGAGTGAGTTTCCTATCTTCCAACTCATACAGTAGCTTAAACTACCTTTTGAGCACGCTGGAAGCTGGTACTCATTCAGTCCTCTCTGCATCTAGCAGTGTAAGTAGAAGGCAGTGGGAGCACCTATCCCTGTTTGTTCTACTGGTTTTACTGTCCTGAGGGAATACAGTCTCCACTGCACCTGAGGAAGGGGCTGTTCCATGGTCTCACAATCTGGCACCTGGTTATTTATCACCACGTGCTTCTTAGCTCAGCAAGTTGACTTGTGCTTCCAGCCCCATTCACTGGAGAGATCTGTGGGGTGGTGAGGTTTTTTTTGTTTGCCTGTGTGTTTCTTTTTTACGGTTAGTATGTAGAAGTCTGCCGGTAAACTGTTATGTTCCTGCAGCCGAGATATGGGGTGTTTGAAAAGAGCATCCCCTTTTGACTACCGTATTGCGGTTCACCCTCAAAGCACAGCAGTCGAGTGAGTTCCGCAGGAAGATCTGCGGCAACCGGCAACGCCGCCGTCGTCCTCCTCCTGCCCCTCCGGCACACGCACACGTACGTACACGTCCTCGTTTGCCAAAGTGGGTAAGATGGTGCCAACTCTTCTCATCCGCCCCAGCGTGAAGTCAGCGGACTTCTATTTGAACAACTATAAATATCGGCTGTAGTGTGTCAGCTTGCTTTATCTGAAGTGGGAACCGCTCACGTTAAACTCTTCTCTCTGGGCTGTGGAAGGGTAGCAGCCAGTGATGGTTTCCAACCACAGCCTAAGTAGAAAATGGTTTTTCTTGGCACTGCTGTGCCATCTGGTCTACAGCACTGGAATGTGCCAGTTCTTGTATTTTCTCAAAGCCCTGAAATCCTAACACAGGCTTGCTAGTATGCATGCTTGCTACTGGTTTTGAAACAGATGTTGTGCCTCCCTCCTGCACCAATGCTTTCCATAGCTGTCACTTTTTATGCGGTTTCAGGTAACCAACAGAAAAGTTGTTTAGTTCACTCTCACCACACTACTACTTTGCACCAGAAGACTTAATGATGATAACCTCTTTCCTCCGCTTGAGGCACTTGAGCGTTGTATCTATTTGATAGATATCGATATTTGAAATCTATTAAGGTATTCAGAGCACTGGTTCATTTTGAGAATGGTTTCCTTGGGCAGGGTTGTTGTCAATTTAATATTTCACCTGGTCAGGACTTGCACATTTTCCTTCAGTTTGTTGCCTAAAAAAACCCACCAAGAAAATTTTAACTCATTCACATAATTTCTTTTACCTTTATGATGCCATAATAACAAATAAAATTGATGCAGAGCTGTACAAAGTACTTTTTTTCACTTGACAATGTAGTGTTAGCCATGGTTGACAAAATGATTAAAATCATCCTATTAGCATTTTATACCATTTCAACCTGTGAGGATTCTGGGTGACAGTCAGTAGTTATTTGGCAAAGGGACATCAAGAACCTGTTAAGTTCCCTATGCAATCTTAAAGCAATTTAGCTCTGTTGGAGTACCTAGTGTAACAGCAAGCAGGCTGTCTCAAGGAGCTTGCTATCTGCATGATTTGGGGTTTTTTTTGGTGGGTTTTTTTTATGTTGTTTTGTTTTGTTTTTTTTTAATCTCTGGGCAAGTTAAGACTGAGGGAGTCTGGCAACATCATGGAGATTCTTAAGACAGGGAGGTCTCTAGACAGATGGAAAAACTGATCTGTTTGTCTATCCAGGTACTATGCTAGTCTGAGAATTTTCTACTATGATGATTCAGTAGAGTTTAGTCGAGCCATTTTTAGTAGAATTTAGACAAGTCAAAAAAGTCAATTTACACAGCCATGAATTCTACTCACGTATATGAGCTTTGCCTACAGGGTAGCAGTGCCTGGCAGAGCATCGTGTGCCAAACTAATAGCAGCAATCAGTGAGGTGGCAAATATAACCGCAGTGTGAAGGTAACTGGACAAATGACAGGATTTGGTGGTTTGGAACTTCATCGGTGAGATTTCTGTAGAGTTTGGTTATACACAACCAGCAGGAATTACTAGTTCAGTGAGACATGTCTGAGGGAGTTCATGTTGGGATGATATTATGAAGGAAAATTGTATGCATAGTGACAAAACAGTCTCTTTTGGGGGTTACAACTCTTATAGTTCAGCTTGGGCAGTTCAGCAAGCAGGCAAGGAGCTGAAGAACAACGGAGTTTGTTGTGAGCGTGTCACGAGCATATACCACATTTAACAAACTAAATTAGGTAACTGAGGGAGAATTAGGGTGACCTAAATAGGCCAAGATGAACAAGCTAGCAGGTCTTAGCTTCTAGTATGGATTGTTTACAGTTTCCAGACTTGCACTGACTCTGTTTGATTTTAAACATCCTGGAGGTTGACCTGGGGCTGACTGCGGGTTTGATCTTTGCAGTCTGTGGGCATTTCACCTGCATACAGCCCAGCTCTACGCTTTTGTTCCACATGTCCTATTTTTTTCTGGAGCGTAAGGAGGGAACCCCCAAGGGTTGATATATCAAGGTGAGTAATACCCTGCTCTTGGCAAGCTTAATTAAGATTCTCCGTAGGTGCTCCAAGGGGGAAGAGTATTGGTCGTTCTGCTTGCGGAAATCCCATCCTATTCTGTTGAATGTGCATGCTGAGGGTTTATTTGGTAGTCTGCTAGCCTGTCTTGATCTTGCAAAGGAACAGCTCTTCGTTAACCAGGTTGCAATTTGCAGCATGGAGGCAATATCTCGCTTGCATAGCTTTAAAGCCAGAGAAATTTAGCGTCCATGTGTGAATGCGACAGGACCGTGACCACGAGTCAGATCCACCATTCCATGTTTTTGAAGTGGTTCCTCATCTCTACTAATTAGTTTCCTGGAATATAAAATCCAACTACATCAAGGTGAGCCTTTAAATAGGGAAAACCCAGATTAAGTTGGGCAAGTCATTAAATAAAAGGCTTGAGGAAATCCCTGCGATAACCCTGCCCATAGAGTTCATGAAGTTTGAATCGTTTTTAAACCATATTTCCATTCCAATATCTCCCCGTACTTCTAGGGTTGCTCCTTCTCTTTCCTTTGCCTTTGAGCCTGCTCCTTGTTGCAGCTAAGCCCATGACACCTCAGGTTTGTGTTAGTCTGCCGGTTCCTTCCCGGAGCCTCCCTGCCGCTGCCTGCCTTCCTGCCCCGTTCCGCGCTCAAGAATCGCTTGTGCGCGTGGGAAATGGGGTCGCGCGCCGTTGTGGCACAATGACGTCACACGCAGTGACACCATTTGTCACGGTGGGTTTGAACCAGGAGCACATTCAGTCTCTCGGGTGCTGCAGATTGCTTTGCTATGGGGGTTTTTTTGTAGTTGTTGCTATTATTTAAAAAGTCCCTCTTTTCCAAAACGTTCCCAGAAATCAGTTGTTTGGACACTGTAGTTCTCCCGTTAATAACGGAGTTTATTGTGACAATTTGCGCTGCATGAAATCTGGTGGCCGATGGGGTCAGGAGAAAGTTTGAATGCCGTAGCCGTTGCAGGCCCATTCCACCCACTGGAAAAATCCACTGTCAGGCAGAACTAAGGCAAGCCCAAGTCACCATTCAAAATTTGGCTTTCAGCCTGGGGGAGGAAAAAGATACTCTGGTCTTTGAGGGGGAAAAAGGAGCAAGGGTCCTAACCAATACTTGGATTTTGAGGGGGTTTGGTACCTGCTGACTGTCAAGTACGGTGCCTACTCTCACACTGAATGTCATGCCATCTGGGTAGTGGTTAAAATAAAATTGTGTTCTCTGCATACTGTCTCTTTTGCCAGGTATTAAGGGAAAAAAATGTATGATGTTTACCTGTGCCGATATGCATTCTATCCATTTCCAGCCTGAGACTTCTATAAAATGGTGAATTATTATAGTCTGGTTAATTTAAGCCAAATTAAAACGTACCATGAATTTCATTTGGCTTTTATGGGCTAACTTAAATGGTAGCTTATCCAAATGATCACACATTATTCCTCCTTAAATAAATTAGCTTAGCAGAGTTTTATTCACTATAGACATGTTCAACTGTTTTATATCACAGACAGATTTTTAATTAAAAATCGTAGGCATGTGATGAAGACTATTACACCAGATTTTCTTGACCTTTGGGTCAAGATATTTACTTTTGCTATTCTTAATTCATTAAGCACTTTTTAAACTCTTACTTTGTCAGTTGTACTGTTTTTCTGACCTGTGTCTGTATTTCCAAAATTCTTGTTGGGGAATTAAAATAAAAAAAAAATTAAAAAAAATCAAACAATACTGCTTTGAGAGAAGCCATGCTGGGAGCTACTTGTACCACTTAGCACTATTCATGAAGAACATCATCCTCTAAAGGAAAAGAGTTTAATCTAATTTTCCAAAAATACCAGATGCTTTCTGACCTTTTATTAAAATTCAAATATATTCTCAAGAACACCACAGACATCCTTGTGATAGCTTAAGAGATCTTCTCACATTTTCTAGGTAAGCAACCTTCAGAAGCTATAAGAATAATTCTGAAGGGCCTCGGAGTCATCTATGCCTCTTGCCATCCCTGGTGAATGTTTATTTAGAAACTTCTGTGGTTGTGCCCTGTTGCCGTATGACCGAGGCACATATGGGATCCTTTATTTCAACATGACACTCTTAACCAGAAAGATACTGAAGAGCTGTTTTTCCATATCTTCTCACACTCGGAATAATGTCTTACTTTTCTGATGTGAAATTAAAATAAAATATCAAGAAATATTTTTTTTTTAAATTTTTTTTTTAACCTTTATAAAAGTAGAGTTTCTTTCAGGAGCTTGTACGTCATGGAAAAGAAAGAATTTATATACCACATTCCGCCACAACTGATTCATGTGGATTGCTGAGGGCCAAGTGATTTTTCAAAACATCATTGCACTCCTATCTTGGTTTCAGTTGCAGTTTATTACTCAGGAGTGGGATGCCAGGCATACTACGATGTATGCTGCTGTTACTTCAAATGTTTTGTGCTAGCACACTTCCATTTTCTTCCATCTACAAGAGCTTCCTGATTGTTATTTATAAATTTGGATTTTCTCCTTCTGTATTCTCTTATTTCAGTCCCTCCCTTTATTTGCTGTGAAGAGTACAGCTGCAGTTAAAAGGAGTTTCACATTTTCAGTACACAACAATTTCCAGTGTACTGAAAAGAAGCAAGTCAACAGTTCAGAGATGGTGACCCATTCCTGCATTAAGTGAGTTTTCCTTCTCCCAAAATGACCTGGGAAAAAAAACAATCCTCCTATTAAAACCAAGTACATAGTCAATAGTAGACTTAAGAAGAGGCCATTGGTAAAACTCGACTTTTTAAAGGCAGTTTCAGAAAATTTATTTTACTAAACATAGAATGAAGTACTTCTGTATTAAGTTTTTATTAATTATTTTTGATTGTTCATGCTGAAAGTCATATCTTTTGCAGTGCTTATACTCTAGATCTGGAAAAGAAAACCGGATACCATATTTAAATGACACATCTTTCACTTTTGTGACTTCTTCCCTATATTCTAAAAAGCACAGGGAATGGAATAAAAGGAAATCTAACTAAAATAGTCCAACAGAGTGTGACTATGAAAACATAGGCTATTTATGATAGTGTAATAATAAATGGTAATGAATGAAGGGAAGAAAAAGAAAGACAAGGCAAGTACAAAATTGAACAATCGGCATGAGTGACTCTGTGTTGAGCCTGCCAAAATTGTCTCCCTTAGCTCTTCATTTTGTACTTGAGCTGCAACTGGCAAATGCCTTGTAAATCTACTACAGCACGCGTCTTTCTCTCAAAATGAGAGGCAACAAAATAGTAAGTAGTTTGCAACAATAAATTTAAGTGATAATGATCTTGGGACTAAAGTGTCTGAAACAATTAGCACCTTTTTGAGGTTACTTAAATGCAAAAACACAACTGATTTCCTGGGGGAATTTTAAAAAGCCTTTTGATGCAAATAAAGAACAGAGATATTTTCTTCATTTGTTGAATAATTAAAATTAATTCTTTGTTTTGTTAGAAATCATTGTAATGTTTGAACTTCTTTGGTAAAAATTGGAAAAGCTGGAGAAAACTGAGCCAGCTTGTTCTCAACACCAGGACGTTGTTTGTTTTCTAAACGTCTTTGAAGATATTATTTTTCCTACCCTATTCCTCTGGACTTTTATGCTTTTCCATGATTCCGCTTATTTCCATAAACTATAAGAGCGATGGAGCAGTATAGATTACGTAGGGAGGAGAAGCAGAAGTGAACAAGGCATTGGTCTCCCTGTTAATGCTGAATGTACTAAAATATCTGGTAAGTCAGCACTGGGATGTCAGAGAAAACAATACAGTACTAAGACTTAGGTTTGCTTTTTACATATTTATGCTATAAAACTGTGAATGTGAATGTCCACATGGAGCTTTAAGGATACTTGGAAAAATTTCTCATTCAAGATGACATTGTGTGTGTGAACATTCATCCATTTTAATTAATGCCGCTAATTGGAAAACATCTGTAAAACTGTCTTGTGTAATATTATTGGATTGATGCAGAAGCAAAAGAGTTAAATAAAATGGACTGTATGTTGTGGGAGAGCAAATACTGTGTGGATGTTGTAAAAATCCCCTCTGGCCCAGGAATATTTGAATCAACACCAATTTGATTCTGGTTAGATGATGGGTCCAGCTGCAGAATAATCCAGCAGAACTCAATAACTTATACTGTGGGATCTGACTAATTGCTCATATTGCACAATAGGATCTCTCTAAGGCCCAAATGTTAGCTTTCCATTAGCAATTCAGAATGAGATGTTGGAGTTGTGAATTCGTGTTCACCATCTTACAGCCGTCCTGGCCCGTGTTACCCAAATTACAAATTTCATCGCCGTGCAGCCCTAGAACAACTCCTGGATTTGATCAGTGGTACAGCCAGAAAAAAGGATACAGTGGACCCTATCTGAAATTATTCACATGTGGGGTCCTCTCTCCCCAGGCTGCAGGTGGAGATCTGCTCCACCGTGGACCTCCCTGGGC
>JAVJGG010000048.1:13578788-13596105 GCA_035590195.1 Aviceda cuculoides | reverse complement strand
TGGTCTTCATCACCACGGGCTGCAGGGGAATCTGGAGCACCTCCTCCCTCCTTCTGCACTGACCTGGGGGGCTGCAGAGTTCTCTCGCTCACATTTTTTCTCATTCCTCTTTCACAGCTGCTGTGCAGTGTTTTGTTTGTTTGGGGTTCTTTTTACCCTTTCTTGAATGTGTTATCACAGAGGTTCCACCAGCGTCACTGATGTGCTGAGCTTTGGGCAGGGGTGGGTCCATTTTGGAGCTGGCTCTGTTGGACGTGGGGGCAGCTCCTGGTATCTTCTCACAGAAGTTACCCCTGCAGCTCCCCTGATAGCAAAACCTTGCCACATAAAGCCAATATAGTTGGATTATTGGAAGGGAATGATCTTCATATTGCAAATACACCAAATACTTCTTGGTGATGTCCAGCAGTTACAGATCAAGGAAAGTGTTCAACTTTCTTTGAGGAAAGACTTCATCTTCCAAGCTGAATGCAAGTTCACTGTGAGAGGAGGAAGTCAATTTGATCTGTGCTATTATTGCATATTTAATCGTGGTGGAAACTTAGGCAGAGTCAGTTTTGATTACACAGGATTTATCTATTTGCTACACTCCAACTCTATTTCATATTGGAGTTCTTAAATTGGAATCATCCAGTGTAAATGTTATATACTTGAAGAAATAGTAACAAGACAGAAAATGCAAGTCATATAAATGAAAAAAAAAAAAAAGGGATAAATGGATAAAGTATATGATTTTGTCTTATAAGGAGAGATGGGAAATTTTTGTTTATCTTGCTGCGTGGACTCTGTTCCCAAATAGTGAACAAAGAAAAAGATGTTGAGCAAGAAGCTGAGCCTTCACTAGGTGTTTAGACCTTCTCTTAGGAAATGAGGTGGCAGAAGAGTGAGTGGTTACCCTTGCTGTGGAGTCAGTGACTTAAGAGGCAGGCAGCACCTGAGGCAGAATATAAACTGTTAATGGGATGCCAGGCACCAGTACCTTAGTGGTAGCACTCTGTGAACTATTCCCTGTGCAGCAGGCAGGGTCAGATAAAGAAGTTGCTAGGTAAAGTCTCAAAGTGTGGCAAGAGGTGTCAAGGTGAGAGGGTTAATCTACTAGGAAATATTTCACTGAATAGATTAAGTTCTCCTCTGCTGTGTTCACTCCATCTAAACCAAAATGAAATCTGATTGCTGGTAGTTAAAATTAAAAGATGATAGAGAAATCATGTACAGAAGAGCCCACGGTCTGGGATGAGTTAACTTCGGTTTTAAGATGCAGAAGTTTGGTGTAGTTGTTGGAGTGGGTTGCTTTTGGGTTTTTTTTTCAAATGCGGAACACAGGAATGGCTACAGTGCTTCAGACCAGATTTGGTGCAAGTACTCAGCATTGTCCTGAAACAGTTGATTGGCAGGACAAGGGCGAGCTTTTACTCCTCCTTCCCCAGAACACTGTCCTAGCCACCAGTGATCTGTGATTCAGGAGGTTCCTGAGAAAATCGCTGTCTATTAGGAAGTATTGAATTGTTTCTTGATCTATGAACTAGCCCAATTTCTTTTCATGTATTTGTGAACTTTTAACATTCATAACGTTCCCTGGCAAGACATATCATGCCTACTTCGCACGGTGTGAAGAAGTTTGGAACAACTGAAAGGAAGTGCTTTTTCTTTCAACGGATTATTAGGTTGTCACCAGATGTTGCAGTTGTCAAAGTGCTGGTTCCAAAAGCAGTTGTACAAACTCATGGAAAGAAAATCCAGTTACAGTGGTTAAATTAAAAAAAAAAAAAAAAAAAAGCTGGCTTTGAAAGTACCTGAGTTGCAGACACTTGAAAACAGAGAGGATACCTCGGGAGAAGCATGCCCTGTCCGTAAATTCAGGCAGCAGATGTTAACCTGATCGACGTTTGTTATAGCTCAGAGTAGTTGTCCGTATGTTCTTCACTGAATTGTCTGTATTGCTTGATGACTTCAAAGTAGTGAATGAAAATCAAATGAAAATAAGTTTTGGTGTTCCTCATCTCTTAGATCCTTTCAGGCTCATAGTCTAATGCAGAGTTAGTTCCTGAGCAAGATTTTGTGGAATAAGGCTTTGTACCTCTGTTCTCTCTGTTCAAGCAAGTCTCATCATATATTTATGAGCACTTGCTTCTCTTGCCGATGATATTCAGTGCAGAGTGCTGCTGAAAGCTCTCATATCACTTGAAAAAGTTTGATATTTCATTATGAAGATGACAGCTGTTGGTTTTTCCCTTTCATCATAAAGGATCTCTAACCTCGTAGCTCAATAGATATACCAGAGTTGTTCCTCAGGTTTTCTTCTACCCAGGCAAGTAGAGCTGTGCCAGAATATAGCTGAGAACCAGAATATAGCTAACTGAGAAACAGCTGGGCATAGCTACCCAACAGCTAGAAACCCAGATATAATCATTCATCTGACCAGTGCATCAGTTCCCAATAGTTCTCATTGCTACGCGAATCGAACCAGCTCGGTTAAATTACAAGTATCCTCTCTTCTGCTAGTCCTGTCATGACTCAACCCTGTCAAGGTTACAGGAGTCAGCAAAGCTTTATGTATCAGACCCGTAGGAATTTCCGTTCTCTGCACTAAGGATTCGCCCTGCGGGTTTGAGTGCACCCCCGGTATCTCGGCCGCTGCCTCCCAGCCAACCTTCCCGGCAGCCAGCACCCTCCCGGGGCAGTTCTGCTGCTTCTCCTGACTTCAGCCACGCGTGTCCTTCACGTGGGACGTTCTTCCTCCGAGCTGTAGAGGGCCTTTTGGGTAGAGGGGAGAAGGTCTCGCTGCGCTGTGCTCCCCAGAAAGGTTTGCGGTCCTCGCGCACCCCGTGGGCTCCAGGCAGCGCCTCCTGCCTGCGCCTTCGCGTCCTTTTCTCGGTGGAGGGTGAGAGGTTTTACGTGCCAGCCTCTCCTCTGAAGAGCATTCAGGAAGGTTAACGCTTCGGTCCCCAAACTCATTCGACTCCTCTCCTATGCAGCGGTTCATCTGGCTATTTTTCTTAATTAAACTAAGTGGTTCCGTTTCCTTGGAAATGGAAACCGTGCCTTCGTCAGGTGCCACCGGTGATGTTAGTCTTTGTTGCAGGGAGAGGTGGGACCCTTCACAGCCCTTCGCTTGGTGATTTGCCGGTATTTCTCCTTGTGAATTGGCCATATAATCTGTATCAAGTCAGTGTGTTAAGAGATAGGTTTAATGCAATTTTTTCATTGATATGTATGTTTGCTATCTATATGTGGCTTATTATTGGCTTTTGGCTGAGACTAAAGCACAGCGGTTAACGTGTTTGGGGTGAGTAGTTCTCGGCCCCTTCCTCTGAAGAAAATTGTAGCGTGTACCAAATCACATCTATTTGAAATTCCAGTTATTGTAAAACCACGTTTCTCCAATAAAAGGTATTGCAACTGCCCTCAGTGTTTCAATGTGCAGTTAAGATCAGCAGCAGCACAGCGTGGCTGCCTGTTTATATAGGAGTCAAAAATGAGCTGGCTGCAGTTCAGCTTAGCAAAATAGAGATGTGGATGACAATTTAGGTGAAAGAGCAAAACTAGCTAGCAAAAGCCGTGTTAGCTCCTTGGGGTGGTATTTTTCATCCTTTAAGTTTGTGACTTTTTATGAGAGATTCTTTCCCCTTCGTTGCTGTTAGTCATGCTCCAATTAATAAGCTAGTCAGCTTCTTGTTATCCGCATGTGGCCAGGACTTTCTAGCCTCTGCTTTTTAATGTGGATTTTGTCTCTTACGCAGTCTTCTGTTGTACTGTAATGGGATTGTGCATAGCGTTGCTCCAGGACCTAGTTGTAGTCACTTGGTGACAAGAATACAAGAACTCATACGGTGGGAATTTCAGTGGTGTCTGTGCTTGTTGCCTTTCAAGGATGTTGCCTGCATTTAGGGTTATATATATATATGTAGGGCTGGGCAAAAGAAGATCATGAGCAGCCATGGTGGCCGCCTGGGATCTCTGAAAAAGTCAAGTTGTTAAAAGGGCTTCGGGAGCTCGCTAAGGATACGTTCCTCAGACTAGAGGCAGGAGGAAACCTTTTCTAACCGCTTGTCTGTCTGGCTTGGTAGGGCTATTATTTTTATCTGAATGTTTATTTTTTAATGCCTTTGACAGACAGTTCTGTTGCTTGCAGGGAAGAATCTTATACGCAGTGTATGTTGTGAAATGTGACGTTAAACAAATGTGAAAGTCTGCTTTCTCCTGTCTTTCCATTTTTCCTTTCGTTTCTGTCCAGTTGTGGCCAGACACAGTATTAAGTTCTTTTTCTTTATCTCTGAGACACACTTTGGACTGTTTTGGCAGTTTTGCTCAAGGAGCAGACTGAGTCCTGTAATTATTTGTGGTGGCCTAAAAGAGCGAGCTGAGACTAGTCAGGAAGAAGGTATGAAGATGAGAACATGGTAGCTTTTAACTCATTCTCACTGAAGAGAAGCCCACGTGTTATTGTATGTGTTTTGGACGTGTCTCAGCAGTGTGAACCTTTTACTTTGGGAGAGATGAATAAAGTTTTCAGCATACCTTCCCAAGAGAATCACTGTGTGATTGAGAAAGGGTTGTTGTCATGCAGGTGTCTTCATAAACGTGAAAAGATCAAATAAATAAGAAAGAAAAAAAAACTTATCATAATAGCAATTCTGGACCTCCCAGCAAATTGACCTCCTGGGATCTGTAACTGCATAAGGTTACTTTACTGCAGTGAGAAACAATTTGTAGGCAAATAATAGTTAAAAATGCATCAGTGTTTTGTGATATAAAGGAGAATTATAGTAAGAAATTTACTTCAGATAACAGACCGTAAGTCTTCATTGTTTAGAATGCAGAATTTTATTTCTCTGTAACTTTTTATATACGTAGCCCTTCATGGGCTACAGCTTCTGACTGTTGTTTTACTATCGACATCCTCCTTATTTCATATATGACTTGTATCCTTCTTAAACTGTTACTCAGTGATACATTTAAAACGTGAAATAATGGAAAAAAAATATTATATAATCTGGTTTTCAATTGGTATGCAAACCAATTCAACAATCTCTGTTGCTGCAGCTTCAAATGGTGAGGTGGATGAGGGCAGAGACTTGGCTAAATGTCAGTTAAGGTCAGATACTTAAAGCTCTAGTGTCCTTGGCTGTTTATAAAGGTAAAGAAGTAGCTGAGCCTTCTAGTTGTGCTTGGAATAAACTGGTCTTTAACGAGGGGGTGGAGGAGTAAGAGTGGAGAACGCTGCTTGTTCCAGTAATCACAATCTTAATTCCTTCACAATGTGAGCTTGCCACCAATCCATCAAACTGACAAGGGAGCCTCTGCCATACTGAATGTTGGGGGTTTTTTGGTTTGTTTTTTTTTCTGTAAGAAGAAGGAAAATGTTGTGCTGTATTATGCAATTTAAAAAAATCTATGGAGTAAAAATCTGTATCCGTTTGAGTAAGTGGGAGCAATAATTCTATTCTTGCAGATAGAATGCAAATAGAATAATTTTTCTTTTAGCATATTAATTCAGTAAGGAGATTAATATAAGCTTGCAAACTTCTTAGTCAAAATCTTTATTCTCTCCACAGAATGCAATACAATTACTACTCGGATTCTGATAGTAAATGAACTGTTTTATTGAATTGTCATAATGAAATATTGGAGGCTGGTGTATGACAGTTCTTATAAAGACTATATTTGAGGAAGACTTTGTAGAGGAGGCAAAAGAGTGTAGAAAATTTTGTTTCAAAAAAAGAGATAAAGAAGTGGCTGCTGGTGAAGCAGTGGCAGCTACCATTATAGCCTGGTGGCACTCCTGACTTCCAGTATGGTTTGGAATCAAATTCTTAACTTCAGATACATAATTTATTAATACTCCACTGCAAGCTCCGGAATTAAGCCATGACTACAGAAGTTATTATGAATGATTGATACTACTCTATTCAGGGATTGATATAGCTTTTGCAATAGTGACTAGCATCACTCATTTTTTCTTAGGTTTCAGTCCTAGTCTCAGTTTATGGTAAAATTCTTTACACCTGAAATAACAACCAAACCAATTATCAGGGAAACCCAGAACAAGTCAGGTTAGAAGGGACCTCAGAAGGTCATTTAGTCCAGTCTTCTGCTCAAAGCAGGGTGAGCTGTGAGAGCAGAACAATTAATTCTTAGTGCTTTAAAAGAATTTTCTTTTGATATTTTTTGAAGACTTTATGTTGCCCTTCTAAATAACAGGCACTCTACTATATATTTTTTGCACAGAATACTGAGGTTGGACCTTAAGGAGAGGTTACTTAGGAGTCTTGAGTAGAGACAGAACTTTCTTTACAGAGACCATGAGTAGCATCAAACTTCCCTCAAATTATGGAAGTCCTGCTGACATCTGGTGTGTTACGTTCCAAATTTTGCTTTGGGAAATAGTAGCTCTGAATGTAGAAAAGGTTTCAGTGAACCATTTTTTGTTGGGGCTTTTTTATTCTTTGTCAAATGGTGGTATCAAAATTCAGATGTTGCAGCTTTGGCTTGGAAGGAAGACATGAGGGATTTTGAGCGATGTAAGGAGGGCTTTTCCTGTTCTTTTACTGTACCACATTTAGGGGTCCAAAACAGAGTGCTCCAATTTTTCATATTCGGGTCTTAAAATGTTATATATTGTACAATTTTTACATTGGTGCAACCTCTGAATTTTTTTCCTGCCCAATGTTTTATTTCTTAATTGACTATGTTGTTTGTGACATTGAATATTGCCTCTTTTTTTTTTTCTTTTTTTCTCCCAGTGCGACAATGCAAAAGGACTCAAAGCCTTCTATGATGCAATAAAATATGGACCTAATCATCTGATGGTTTTTGGTGGCGTATGTGCAACGGTTACTTCCATCATTGCTGAATCTCTAAAGGGATGGAATTTGGTTCAGGTAAGGCATGGAATGGAATATATTCAAATGCTGACTATCTTGTATCTCTGC
Source organism: Aviceda cuculoides (assembly GCA_035590195.1). Lineage (NCBI taxonomy): Eukaryota > Metazoa > Chordata > Aves > Accipitriformes > Accipitridae > Aviceda > Aviceda cuculoides. Next base: position 13,589,173 of record JAVJGG010000048.1, on the reverse strand, counting down.
ATATTTTTTTTTAAATTTAGAAACTTAGTATTTGATGCTTTTCAAGCTTAACATTTTGTGTAATTAGTGTATCTCAGTTTTGAAGGTCAGTGAATTTATGTGTAAAGAACAACAGTTACTTCTATATAGTACTAGATTTTAAGGCTTGGCATTGTGCTTAAAACACTTCTGAGTATGGGGCAGCAGTCGTGTGTCTCAGTAGGTTAATTAAATAAAATTAATGTAATGTGTCTCAAAAAGAAACCTAAATGAAATGAAGTTCAGTCATGGCAGGTGAGCAAATCTAGGACTTATCCAAAGTTAGAAGAAACAACTTTTCAGGCCTTAAATTATGGTACACTGGGTTCTTTACTTGGTCTACCCAGTCATAATGCAATAATTCCTATTGACTTTAAAAGTATTGGAAGTGCATAAATTGTAAGTAGTAAGTGGGCATGTATCTCAGTATTTGGCTCACAAAGCACATTTATTCCCAGCTATTCTTCTTTCTGACTTTCTCAAAGGTCACGTTTGTGGAAAGGTTCCCTCTGCTGAGGAATCACAGTTTATTAATACTAATCTTTAAAATGCAGATGATAATAGCATGATTTTCTTCATTTCTTAAATCATCTGTCCAGTGATGATCTTTGGATTGATGGCTGTTCATGCAAGGTAGCCAGCCAGTTTTGCTTTTCAGATGTGGAAATGCCCCGCCTTCCTACTCAATATTCGTATTGCCCAAAGATAAGTTTGTATAATTTTTATTAAAATAAACAAAACATTCTATAGCAAAATAATAATATATAACAATTACCTGAGGTTTTAGTTACAGACTCCTCTTTTCTGCCTGGAATACTCAGAGATTAGTGCAGAATGAACAAATGAGGCATAATTAAGTGTGTGAAGGTGATGATGATCAGAGTACAAATGGGAAAATCTTAGGAGGATAATTAAAGTAGCTTGTTAACTGTGTTTGCAATGCTTGTCATATCAGATCTTTTTTTCTTATGCTTCAAGATTTTTTCTGATGTGAAAAACGTCTATTCTACTATGGAAACAAAATTATAGTGTATTTCTGGGCAGATTGGAGAAAGCAGCAGAAAGCTTGAAACTGTCGTGTAACACTCTCTCTGAAAAATGCCCTAGTCCATGGCCTATAGTGAAGTATGTGGTTGGATCTCTGGTTTGTTTTTTTGTTTTGTTTTGGTTTTTTTTTGTTTGTTTGGGTTTTTTTTAATTTGTCACATGGAACTTCCAGGTGATGTAGGATGTTTTAAGGTGTTGGATTTCATTGTGCTAAATCCTCTTCATTTGCAATCAAGTTCTGCCTACTAAGGTCTGAAAATCAATTTGTTAATGAAGTTGCTCAGTCAATAAGGAAGGGCAATTAGAAAGCTTCTATTTGCTTTTAAATGCCTGAATTTGTCAATATATGAAGCATTGCTACCAGACAGCATCTATGTCTTTGTATTTAACCACTACAGCTGTGACTGTCTTAAACATTATTAACGACATCAGTACATCAAGGGATTCTTTGCCGCTTGGGCTTAGTATCCTGCAGGCACTAGATAAATCCTCACATGGTGTAACTCCGCTTCGTGTCAGGTTTTTATATGTTGATTGACTGAATGATGAAAGAATGCGAATGACAGCGTGGCTGGGAAGCGTGGCGAGGCTTCGTGAATGGCATAGCAGCAATGGAAACAGTCTAAATACAGTTTGTGGAAGTGTCATGTCATACAGTGACAGCAATGTGTGTATCTGCAAATCAGCAGAGGTAGCATGTATAAGATAGTGGGGAAATGGAGTACAAATCCTTCCACTCCTCAGGATCCACTGTCATGAGCATCTCTGCTTAAAAACATAACTTGGATAGAAGGAATAGATACAAATCTGCAGTTTTGAAAGTAGAGCAACAATATTCAGCCTGATAAAACACAAGACAGTCCTCTCTCAAAACTTGAAACTTCACCTCAAGGAATCACAGCAAACTCACGTAAATAGTTATATGAATTTGTCATCACTATCATAAAATAATGCAGTCAAGAAGAGGGAAAGCAGCATATAGGCAAAAACTGACCTGACATTGTGTTATCAAAGAGAGACTTTGCATTTGGATGTCTGATCCATTGCTTTGTCCCTGTGCAGGTAGGCAGGAAAAGAGAGCTCTTAACCCTAGCAGGAACATTTGATTTGATTTACACAGGTGTCCTGTAGTGGAGCAAAGTGATGATTGTTTTCTGTGCAAGAGAAATGCAGGATGATACTGATAGTACTGGGAGGAATCGGGAAGAAAAGAAGAAAGACAGAATATAACAACTGAAAAATTACTTTCCTTTCCAAATACAGTATGAGGCTGGCTGCCTGCAAAAGTTTTCTGAAAGCCTTTTAGCCCCGAATTCCAGGTTTCTGGGTGACTGCTTTTCCTCAGTTTAGGGGAATTTTTCTTTTCTGCCTCTTCCCTGTTCTCTACAATAAAAAGTCTCCAAAGACAAACAATGAAATAAAAGACAAAGAGTACAAATGTGCTGGAAATTACCATGTTGCATTTGCTACTCGGGCAACATGATAGTGGTGATGAGAGCGGAAAAAAGGAAATAAATTTTTGCAAGGTAGCTTTAGTTTCTACTCTCCTTGTATGCTGTCGATAATGATACTGTCTTTTTGACTTCATTGGTTAATTCATGTCACTGATGGCCATTCCAACAATGTCAAATAGGGAAGACTCTCAGAAGTTCAGAGAGTCTCAGTCTGAAGGTGACTTGCCTTATTTTCCGTACCATACCTAAACAGAGTGGACTTTTCCTCCCCCATCTTTACAAGTTTTGATTTGCTTGTGATCAGCAACAGAAAGGGAGATTCTGTTCTCAGTTGGCTGCCTTCTACTGCAGGCTGATTTAATTATCTCTTAGTGTAACAAAATTAATGATTTTTTAATGGAGTGTTTTGTACCTGTGGAAAGAGCAAGTTGTTTTAGTCTGCAAACACTTAAGTCATCCTTAAGGACTTTCACTGAGGTATGCTAGGAGACACAACCTGCAAACTTTTCTGAACGCATGTTGTTAGTAGGACAGAGGCAGACACCCATCCCTTGGAAGCTTTTCATTTGAGAAGCTTCCCTGTGAGTAATCTCTGTGTACCCGCAGTCCTTACTTTGTTGAGTGACAGCCTGTGGTGTGGAATCTGTTTGAACCTTTGGTATTTTGGTTAAAAAAAGTGCCAATAATATTCTGTGCGTCTGGCAGTGGGTCATAAAGGCATGAAGGTATAATACTGGGCAGCTGCTGTGCTGTAGGGGGAATATTTCGAGGTCAAATTCTACTGGATTCATCTTATCCCCATTCCCTTTCAGTGTGTATTCAAGGCAATTAAACAGAGTGAAGAAGAATCATTAATAGTATCTACAATATATTGCAAAAGACCAGCTGTGTATTTTTATCTTGTACACTACAGTATTCCTGCTAGTATCCAGGTAGTGCAAAACAGAGGAGATGGTTTGCAATTCAGTCTTTCTCTTCTATTTTAGGATATCGATCAACTGTTTACCTCTCCATGTGAATTTCTTTCGGTGGCAAAAACATTGAATTTGTATAGATCGCTGTTTCTCCTATTTTCCATTATCATCTCTGACTTTTCCTGGTTGCCATATTAATGTAAACACTTACCCAGGATGAGGATTTTCACCAGACTGGTCGTCTCTCTTAATTTGTGGAACTTTCTCCATTTTGGAGATTTGTCTTTTTCTCTCAATGTGCTGTTTACAGTCTCTTACAGCCTGCTTTGTTTACAATTTCCTTTAACTCTGGAAGTAAGCCTCTGCCAGAAACAAAGTATAAATCTTAGTGCTTCCTTGGAATATCCTCTGTTTCTACATATTTAATGTAATCTAGTCATAACTGCCAGCTTCTAGGCAAGTAACTGCTATGGGTGATCCCGTAATTAGATCATAATGACATTCAAAACAGAGAAACCTTGTTTTGGATTCAGCATCTCATGTTGGAAGGTTTTCTAAGAAAATTATAGCTACTTTAATCATGGTTTATTACTCACTTTGTGGGCATATTAATATAGGGCAAGTTCATGTGTTAGAAAGGGAAAACTCCTTTAGTTCTCTAGCTCATGTAGTTGAGTATTAAAGAGCCTACCCTGAGATTTGTTTTATTATCCCAGAGATCCATAGGAATTCAAGATCCCACCTCTGAATTACCAGAAAGACTGCTGGTGTTCAAGAAAATCCGTGATTCTAGCCTTTGGTTTCCTTCTGAAACAAGGCGGATGTAATTGCATTGTCAGTTCCTCCTAATAATTTCTGACCACTAGCCAATTGCAACCAAATTTTAACAAAGGCTCTCCCAAAGATTATTAGTTTCTATACATTTCGATGAAAGTGAGCAGCAGAGGGATCCAAATCTGAAGGAAAGGCTGCAGCGTGAGCGCGGAGAACCTGGAGCCAGCCATGGCACGTGGTGCTCCTTGTCCAGCTGCTGTTTGTGGGAAAGGGGCCGATGGCATCGAGAAGAGAGTTAAAAAAGCAGCAGAAAGAAAGTTAAGAAAGTGCAGAGAGGGGGTGAAGCCCAGAAAGATATGAAATGGGAGCTGGGGTGAATATGTGTATGTATAGAAGCCTAGGACACATGTATCTATGGGAAATGAGGCTTTATTAGCTGGCTCTGTTACTCATCAAAATTCTTGTTATTACAGAATTTCACAACTATACGCAGGTAATAACTGATGTTTTTTAAACACTTAAGTAATGCGAGTCATCACAGAGGTTTCTGTATTGGCCATTGAATCAAATTTCTTCTTGTTAATATCTGAATTTTCTAAATCCTTATGCTTGTTACCCAGAGCTCTGGCATGGGCACTTAAACATTTTATAAAAAAATGCATTTTTGTTTTTGTTTGTTTTTTTTTTTTACATTCCTTGCCACATTTGTTCCAGTACAGTGAGTTTGTTCTACTTTCGCCTTCACTGCACAATTTCCACTTATTATTAGTTTGAGCAATGAAAAGGGCATTTAAACTAGTCTTTGGCTAAGAAGATTAGCTACTTCTATCTATGAGATGCAGGCAGTCCCACTTGAACAGGCCTTTCCCTCACTGGAATATGACCCAATGCACCACAAAACTAGAGTCTTCAGCTTCTTGGCCCACAATTCACCATCATAATCTTTTTTTTTTTTTTTTTTTTTTCTCCCTTCCCCCCCACCGCTTTCCTATTTTATCTCCTGGGATTGAAAGGAGTTTATAAACTTTCTGTACTTGCATTGTACTTTTAATAGGCAAAGTGCGTGAGAATAAACACTTCTTGAGGCCTTAATATATAAAGTGCAAACCCAATGACATTCTGGTCTTGCTTTCGGGGGTTAGCTGAGCACATAAGGAAGTTTTGCTCACTTCACCGTAGGAATGCCTGGGAGCTCCTGAACAGGAAGAAAACACAGCAGGACTGACCTTCAGGCAGAACTTCATGTGAAGTTTCTCCTCATTTGAGAGAAGCTCTGGTGAATTTGGAGGGAGACAGACCTTTTAGTTCTGCAAATCCTCCCATGGACACAAGCTGCCGGCAGGAGCTCTGCCGTTGTCGACGTGGCCCTCCCGAGGCTCGGTGGTTGCTGCTGGGGAAGAAAACGCAGCGGGAGATGAAAGAGATCAGCGGTACCGTACCTCCTAATGAGGCTGGGTCTCTCCACGTGTGGGGGGATGCATACATGCACAAGGTAGAACAGACTAGTAGGAAAGCAGTTGTATATCCACCCTTAAACTTAGAGAAATGAACGTTGCAGTGCAGCAGGGGAGGCTGGTCTAGGGCAGAAGAATTAATTTGGTGACAAAAGTTCTTTCACAGTGATAAAAATGCTGGCCCTGATTCCTAGTGCATTATTTCAGCTGTACCCCAGGGGAGACATTAGTGTTACATTGCTGTTAATAGCAGAAATTTGGTCCACAAAGTTTAAATCGAAAATTTCCAGGCTGAGGTATGGTAGGAAATGTATATCCTATATTCCCAATGCACTACAAGATTTAGCAGGACCTTCCCTTTCTTTCTGTCTTCTGCTTAAATGTATGAAATTTGATTTGTATGGCTTAGCTTGGCTTTCCTTCAGTTTGAAATTGGCTTCTATCCAGTATTCACTTTATTTAAATATGATTAGCTGTTCTTTTTCATCTTGTTTGTCTTGTATTTCTACTGGTGGAGAAAATAGCAGAACTACAGTATACGGTCTACTTTTTGCCTTTGATCTAACGTCAGCAAGTTCATTTCATTACATAAAGCGTGAATAAACGTATTTTAATACGGCTCTAGAGTTAGGTCAAAGCTGTCAAAGACTGAACCTGTATATTTATTCTAACTATGATCTGCGTGTTCTGACAGGAAAAAAAAAAAAGCTTTTTTTAATTATTTTTTTCTTCTTTAGCTGTTTTTCCATAATCATTCATTCACTTCAGTTTAGCGTTGGATAAATAATATGGAATGAATGAGCGATGGTCTAGGGGACAGTCCCAGACTGGAAAGGCAAGGGTGTCACTTTGCTGTGCAGTATATTTTGGGTTTGGGAAAATACATTTAATTCTGAACAGATAGATATTCCCTCTCCTGAATAGTGTCTTGAAGAAAAATAAAACCATCAAACCCAAAAACAAAACCAAAAAAATGAAACCATAGCATAACATACAAGCACTGATGTTTTTCCAAACACAGAGCCTTGCATTTTAATGCTAGCTCAATTTATTGCTAAGGTATGGTGTTTAAAATATCCAGCTTAATTTATTATCAGAATAAATAATGGCTGTGTGTTTGGGATTTGGGGGGGATTTTTTTTTTTTTCCCTGTGTAATTTTTATCAATGTTCTGTCTCACTGCTTGTATTCTTCCCCCCATCCCCATTTTGTTTATTTCTATAAAAGGAGGTTGGAGTCTTTTTTGGTGTGGCTTTTGCAGCCTTTCAGCTAGGATAGACCTGCGAGGTAGAATCTTACTCAGTTACCAGAATGTTTCAGTATTGCACCTCACAGCTATTGCTGCAGCTTCCTTCAGGCCTGTAAAAGGTATTCCTTCATGTCCCCTCCGGCTGGTTCCTTACTATTTGCTGCTGCTTTTTCTGGAGGTGGTTTTGAGAAGTAGATGGGTAGCTTTGGAATCTCTTCCTTCTCTCCTTCTCCCTGTCCCAATATGAAAGGGAGACTTAAGGTTTACTTCTTTTGGAAATCACTTGTGGTCCAGCATCTTCGCTATGCTGAATGAGGAGGACTGTGATATACACTGATTTCTTTTTCAGATTTGAGTTGGGTTTTTTTTGTTGTTGTTGGTTTTTTGGTTGTTGGGGTTTTTTGGGGGGGTGGGGGGGTGGCACATTTTCTAGTACCTTGTCTGATGTCTGTTTTCTGTATGGTCCAACCCACTGGACAGTAGTGCTGCTGAATTTCCTTTTAGCCCATAGCTGGTCAGCATGTCTCCTCTTGAATTCCTCTGGGAAATGTCATATGATTTGTGGGGATATACCCATGTGACACTAACGCCCCATTAATGATAATCTGTGATTCTGTTCACAGTTCTGCCAGGCCAAAGAATCACCTTTTGATTCATTAATCCCATTGCTTTCATTACTCTGTGACCCACAAACCTGGCTTGAAGTCTCGCATTATTAAGTGGGAGCATTGCTATAGTTCTTGGCAATTGCAGCACTGAATTTTGAGCTCTTGTTTGCGTTCTTCCTTATGTCTGACTTTACACAAATCTCATTTTTATGGTTCTCGTTTGAAAGCTAGCTCAGGGAAATTGGATGCTAATTGGTTGCCCATCTGTATATGATTTTTCTGCTTTAAAGGTTATATTGATTGAAAACTATCTTATTTCACTGAAAAATGATAATTTTGTCACTTTTTGCTTCATTCTTGGCAATCATTATTAATTTACTCCAAAATGTTCAGATTACAGTGTTGTATTTCACTGACTATTGCAACCCTTGAAATATTTGAGAAAGTTGGTTTCAAGCTTCTTTTACCACCAATTCCCCAAATGTGGTCATTCTGATTATTTTCACCGTACCTTTAATTTCTGTAAAGCCTGGAGTTGGTTATTTTGGTATGCTGTTTGCCAGAGTGACTGCTTTAATTTGTTTCTGAAAGGTAGCGTTGAGTGTGTTCTACTGGTCTTAAATCCACCTCTTCATTTCATTCTCTCTTACTTGAAGGTTTTTCTTCACGTTACTGACATATATTACAGGACGAGGAAAGCTTTCTCATGTGGTAAATTAACCTGCTTTCCCCTGAATGCTGTTTTAGCAGCAGTTACTTAATTACTTATTTTGAGGGATAGCATAAATCATACAAATTCAGCAACAGCAGCTCCTGGACATAGATTGAAGAACAAACTCATAAGCCACGCAGTTGCAAAAAGCTGGCACCTTTACATAATTTTGAAATTGAAATAAAAAAATTTATTGGCCTTTAAAACCAGAAAAAGCTTATTTATGCTCCATTGAAGAAGCAATACATTGCTAATATGTTTATAGAAAAGGAAGTGCTAATGTCCAAATCCTCCTGTAATAGAAGCTGTTCTAAGGGCCTGATTCTCAAGTGCACTGTAGTGTTCTTGGTATATGATTCATCTAGTATTATGCCCAGTGTGGCATCTCTCTTAATTCTTGGTATTCTCAGTACTCCATACCTCTGGAAAAGTTCCTGGAGACTTGTAGGTTCTTGCTGCATGCTTTCACCTGGCATCAGTTAAGTTTTAACACAACTGGAGAAAAATAAGGCCTACAAAAGAAGGGATAGTTATGTTTTAAATGAACTTAAATTGATTTGGAAACATGTTTCTTTCCTTTAGCCTTAGTTATCACAGATAGCAAAAACAGAATCTCAGTGTCAGGGAAAATAAATATGATCACTGTAGCTTAAAAGCCTCCAGGCTCTCTTGGAAAAGCACTAATAAATGCATACAGAATTGTTGCTGAAACAATCCATAGTTGGAGTAAGAAGGTTTGGTCCTAGGGCTACACTGAGAACAGGAACAATTGCACAGCTCTTAAGCATAGACTTGTAATAAGGCATTTCCATTTCCTTCTCATCACATTCAAGACTTACAGCTATACAAAGCTTAAGTAACTGAGTATAAACTTTTTTTTTTTTTTTTTTTTACTAAGAAATAGTTCCACAATTGCACCTTTCCAGTCTTGCAGAATATCTTCTTGGCTCTCTGTGTTGTAATTCCTAATGGTAGTTGCAAGTCCAGATTTACTTCAATTTCTTGTCTTGCCTTGGTTTCATTCATTTTTTAGGAGATGAGTAGCTTGAAATTTCTGAACTCTGTGTTAAGCTATGACGCATTCTGCTCCTAATTCTCAGAGTAAAGGAAAGCATTTCCTCAGTGAAGTGTAGTCCTCATTTTCCCTTATTTTGTGGAAGTCCATTAGACTTTCTTATCCGATAGACAGCCTGTCACAAGCTGCTTAATAAGCCAGAGCAGGACTGACATTATAACCAGTCTGAGCTTTGTTTGTATTATACTACAATACTAAGCTAGGAAACTTCTGTGATTATTTATAATTCGGCTACTGTGAAGGCACAATATGTATCAGGATGTGGATTCATTATGTCGGTTTGCTTCCTGAAAGTAAAAAGATTAGTGAAACAACTTCTGAAAGGTTTGTTCAAGTCTTTCAATGTTCAGATGAAGGATCAAGAATATGTGTGATTGGGGAGTGAGAGATCTCCAGTTGGGCAATCTAAAGTCTTGCACAAAGTGCTTGGGAGCTACAACTTTGTATTTGTTATTAAATGTTGCAATCTTGACATAAAGAAAGATTTAATTTGCTCTATAAAACAGAGCAAGGAAGTTCTTCATTGTAATCCTTTTGAAAATAAAAGCTTGTAAAAGAGTGATGACAGTCTCAATTTGAAGTAGTCTACAGTTACAAATCAAAAGCTTTTTAAGAATATCTGTAGCTGCAAAGAAAAGTTAAGTTCTGGGAAAGTGGCATAGACTTGCATAATTGATAATAACGGGGTTTTTTGTTATAAAGACATACATATGCTTGTTGTGGTTTGACTCCAGCCAAGAACTAAGCACCACGCAGCCGCTCACTCACTCCCCACCCACCCAGTGGGATGGGGGAGAGAATGAGAAGGAAAAAGGAAAAACTCGTGGGCTGAGATAAGAACAGTTTAATAGAACAGAAAGGAAGAAACTAATAATGGTAATAATGACAGTAATAAAATGACAATACTAATAAAAGGATTGGAATATACAAATCAAGGGATGCACAATGCAATTGCTCACCACTCACTGACTGATGACCAGTTAGTTCCCAAGCAGTGATCTGTTCCCCCCAGGCCAACTCCCCCCAGTTTATATACTGGGCATGACGTCCCATGGTATGGAATACCCCGTTGGCCAGTTT
>JAVJGG010000048.1:13541511-13563505 GCA_035590195.1 Aviceda cuculoides | reverse complement strand
AAGAAAAGAGTTTGTAGTTGGAACAATGAATGTCTGATCTTTCCTAACTTGAACCAGGCTGAACAGTTGAAGAAAAAAAGACCTCATTTATATCAAACATTTCTGACATTCAAGAAGCCCTTCTGGGCCTTGAAAAGCTCCATGACAAATATGACACATCTTCTGTCTTGTTTTTTTTAGAGAGTTTTGCACTTTTCTGCATTACGGGAGCTTTAAAAATAAAGCAAGCTGCACTACTGGGGCTTTGTATTGAATCTGTGCGAGAATTGTGCTACTCAAAAATTTGTTCTAGGATGTCTTAGTAGGGATTGCATTAAAGTTACTTGATAAAAATAAGTAGATAAAGACAGCAACAGATATCTACCAAATCACATCAGAGCGTGACAATACGTAAAGTTTAGTTTGAGGTCAGTTAGCTTTTAGATATCAGAAGTATTTTGTCCTTTTCTATTGTTAAACCACTTACCATGATTGTGTGGAAAATTGAACATGTTTGGTTTCTTTTATAAATGTATGTTTACTGCTAAATGAGTTTAAAATGCAAGTCAAGAAATGAAAATGCTTACATAGCAAGAAAAACAGAATTTAGATTAGGTTGCAGGTTTTTGCTCTTGAAGAACAGGCAGCTGCTCCTTAGTGATTTTTCTTTTTATAGAATTGAAAGAGAAGAGATGAGCAAACTCCAATGGAAAAACCTTAATTTGAATGGTATGAGAGTGTCTTTCACAGCAGAGGAAGCAAATTGTTATGTGAACTGTGTTTATTTTACTCAACATTTCTCTGATGAGAACTTGCCCTTCATTTGAAATTCTATAAAACATTAGTGCAACAACTGATTGCCTACAGAAGAGGCTGTAATAAATGACAGTAGTCACTTACTTCTGGGTAAAAGGATCTGATCTACTTAAGACAATGGAAAGGCTCCACTTGGCTTTGGATTAGGCCTTTGCACAGGAACTGGGAGTGGGACGCCCATGTTGTAGAGTGCTTCTGGAATGAACTTGAATAACCACAAGTATATAGTTGAAAGAGAAGAACACTGTTGTCTTCTGGAAATCTCTCTCCAGGATTCTTTTCTTGATGTTGAGGAGCTGTAGCTCATAGCTGTAGTGATATCTTATGCTATAAGGTGATGTACTGGAAAAAAACAACAAAGAAGTGGTGCAGTAGAATGCCACAATATCTGCCAAGATTTTACTTCGACTGTTTGATGCTGGACTGGATGATTTAGCTTTTCTTTTTTTTTTTTTTCCTGTGGAAGTGTAAAAGCATGGGAGAGGGGGCATGTAGGCGATGGTGGGTTTTGTTTGGCTATTTTTTTATTTTTTTATTTTTTTTAACTTTCACACTTGCAAGATCAAGTCTCTGAATGTATACTGGAAGGGTTCATCTGGAGAATCTACAGAACTATTGTGCTTTTCTCACTTTACCTGCTGTTAGGGATTTTTTTGCCACTTTCTTACCATCTTCTCCACTATCATTTATGTTTTTGTAACTCCTTTGCAAACTCATTTGTGTGTCTTCCTGGTTTCTTTAGTGTCACATTGTGGGAATCATTCCATGATCTTGATCACTTTTGGCACACTTTTGCTGTACCAACTTTTTTTCTACCATCTCATTTTTTGAGGTGGAGTATGCAAAGGAGAGCTGGAAACAGTGTTCTAGGCCAGGTGACTTCATGGACGTAAATGCACTGTCAAAGGATGTCCTCTGTTTTGTGCTATGATCTTTTTCTAGAAATTCTTAATATTTTCTTGAAATGTTTGGCTGCCTTTGAATGTTGATGTGATGTGTGCAAAGGCTTACCTGTCATAACCACATGATGATTAGTTTTTTAGAGTGCAACTTTGTATACACCTAATTACAGCTGCAGGTTTTGTTTGGGTTTACTACACGAATATGGCTTCTCATGCACAAATACTATCGATGTACAGATATAGTGAACTTAATGTGTCCACCTTAAGCTTGCTCATCTGCCTGTAGAACATAAAAATATTTATGGCACAACTGACGTCTTATCTGGACAGAGAAATCTGCAGGGATTATTTATCATTTTCATAAATTCTTGAGAGACGTGAAAACACTGATATAAAAGCATTTTCAATGTAGTTTATGATGTTATATGAGATGCTGCATTTTTAATTTGTTAGCAAATAAGGTAGCAAAAAACCTCGAATCTGTTCTAGAAGATCTCTGCAGCTAAAAGGCTGTTACTAGCGCAGATGTTCTCACCTGTTTCAGTCTTAACGCTGAAGTTGACAGCTGAAAACGATGTGTAATTTTGAATACAAATGCTAATAACAACTGAGACGGTAAAATGTAATTATTGCATGTTATTATACTATCACCTGTGCAGCTGTGAGGTGTAAACTGAATATTTTGCCACATTCAATTAGAAGAAGATAAAAGTAGCACTGCAGAACTGAGTCAGTTAAATGAGAATTTAAATCACTGCAACTGAAGTAGCAATTGTAAAGTCATCCCACATCCTAGCCAACAAGACATGTTTCAAGACCAGCAAAGCGCGATTTTTCTGGACTTAGGTCACCAAAGCTGGTAGCTCGGATGATATCTTAAGAGAGTGTTTGGCCTGTCAGGCATGTGTATGATTCCTGTATGCTCCTTGAGAAGCATTAGTCATAGGAAATGTGTTGTCCTGGCAAATGGAGCAAAAGAAAACTATCTTCCCACCATGTTACCAACACCGGATCCTTGCATTCACCTCGGTGCTTGCCGTACTATTCACTTTCTTATCTAGTCTTTATCCAGTACTCCAGCCAGCATGGGAAAGTGCATCTATTGTGCAACTATTCAGTTTGATCCATTTTTCATTGTAAACGGTTCCTGCAGGGCTGCAGCACCTTCTGTTTTAAGATATGAGCCATAGAGCGGTGACGTTGTCAATTGACTTCTGTTCTAGGAAAGAAATCACTTACAGTGATGGTTGATCATCCTTTTTTGGTAAGAATTTATTTTATACCAATGTTAAGACTTTTACCTTTACCTTGTAAAGGTACTCACTAGATCTTTGTTGTTTCTGTGATCAAGCAACCCCTGGAGTCACAGGAGATTGAGGCTTAAAAGCTCAAAATTGAGAATTTAGAAGTTGCTTAGAACTCTAAGTGTCAGATGACATTTTCTGTATTACCTATCTTTAACTAAATTGATTTATGATAAAATAAAGGTTCAGGTGGAGTAAATTAACTTAAAACATTGCCTAGAAGGTCTTAATGGGCAAAAAAAATCCATGCATTTCTACTATCATCACTTTAGACTTGCCTCCTGTGTAACACAGGCTGTTTAATCCAGTAATCATCATAACACATCTATAGCTTCTGTTTTAAGAATGTACGTACTTCCCACCTACTGATTTATAAGTTGAGACCAATCAACTAATTAGCCTTCTCTTTGCTATGAGCCAGTAGGTTTCTGACATGTTGCTCAGGGTTAGCATCTGACAACTCCAGTCACTTTTGTGGGATTCTCAGACTAGTTGAGGCTGGAAGGGACCTCTGGAGGTCATCTGGTCCAACCCCTCCTGCTCAAGCAGGGACACCTAGAGACGGTTGCCCAGGACCATGTCCAGACGGCTTTTGAATATCTCCAAGGATGGAGACTCCACGACCTCCCTGGGCAACCTGTGCCGGTGCTTGGTCACCCTCACAGTAAAAAAAGGGTTTCCTGATGGTCAGACAGCACCTCTTGTATTTCTGTTTGTGCAGATTGCCCCTTGTCCTGTTACAGGGCACCACTGAGAACAGTCTGGCTCCCTCTTTGTTCCTTTCCATCAGGTATTTATACACATTGATAAGTTCCTCCCCTCCCCAGCCTTCTCTTCTCCATGTTGAATGGTCCCAGCTCTCTCAGCCTTTCCTCACAGGAGAGATGCTCCAGTCCCCTAATTGTCTTTGTTGCCCTTCGCTGGACTCATTCCCCAAAGTCCATATCTTTCTTGCAGCCCAGTTTCTTCAGAAATGTTAATTTATTTTCATTCTCTTATTTGCCATGTAAGCGGCATAGTCTAATGAGTCCTCTTTCAGATTGCCATTTTGTTATTCTAGAATCTGTGTTACTTTGATACTGACTGATGCATAAAGTTGGAGTCTACTTTCTTACAATTCTGCAAATGCACATCAAGTAAAACGGAAAAGTACTGGTCTTAAAACTGGGGCTTCATGTCAACCAAGACATAGCAATCCAGACTTGAAACTCAAAGTATCTTTTCTTTGCTGTAAACAAAGAAATTGGACAACTCCACCCAATTAATGTGAACTGAAAGAAAACAACACTGTCCTATATAAGACAAGGCACCTGTGCCTTATTTTATCAGAGAATACCAGGTTCCTTTACCTAAAGAAATTCTTTGAATCCTTCCCGCTCCCTAAACTGTGACCTAGAAAACAGCACCAACCATCTCCCCATCTCCCCCCTTCTGATTCCCACCGTTCGTGCTTATTTATATTACATAGCTGCGTATTGCTGCCGGGGTCCAATGCACCCTCCTTCAGCTTTAAGTTTTTCTTTTGTGTTGAACCGTCAATAAAATGTTTTGATCCAAAATATAAATAAAAGCAATCACTTAATAGAATTTTAATTTTTGTTTCAATGTTGTTTATTTGAACCATGAGTACAGTTTTACACGCTTCAGAGAAGAATAAAGGTGAACCCTAAATATAAGTGTTACAAACCCCTAAATTTCAGGCCATAATATGTCACTGGCTGGGATGAATAAAAAAAAAAAAAAAAGCTTAATGCATAGTCTGGTTTTCAGCTTCTGCCATTGTTTTCTGATGATCCAATACTGGCCTTTTTCAGGCAGCAGATTAGATTTAATTTCTTAGATTTCTTTAATATATTTTGCTTTTTTAAATTTAGTTGTCTTACATACTGTTCTAGTTGATAAACATAAAGTGAATGCTGAAAGGAAAATCGTATTTAGGAAATTTGTCTTGTTCTCAGGTGGAGTATTGAATAAAATCTAACACATTGAATATAGAAATGTTATTAAATAGGGGGTAGTTTTTGAACACAGAATAGTGGTCAAGACTTAAAATGCATCAATATTTATCTTGTGCCATATCCTAACTTTAGAAATTAAATAAAATCTTAATTTTGACCTTCAGGACAGAATAGTGCAGGTGTAGCAGATGGAACTTTCAAGTACAGTTTGCAGTGAATTTCCTCTTATCAGTGTGGAAAATTTGAAAGATGCTCTCTTTAAACACTAGTTTCTTATTGTCACTTTTTGAAACTTCCTTCTTTCAGTTAATAGTTAGGCTGTCACTTTATTAATATGTCTAGTTGTTGGCTTTTTATTTACAACCTTGGAGACAGTGTCCTAGAGAGTGATTTATTCTGATCAGCTGTCAACAGGATGATACTGTAAGTAGTGATGTAAAATAAAATAGAAACAGGTTTGAGACTCTGTGTTAGCTTGAGAAATAGGTGCACAGTAATCTCTTCTGTTTCTATAGTCATGACTAGTCTTGTAACTGCTGCAAGTCATCGAGCCCAACCTGTTCAGCCTGATCCTTCCAGAGCAATGGAAACCACTCAGAGGGCTTGGGCTCAGAAATCTACCAGTGTGGAAAGTAGATCTACAATAAAATTATCTTCCCAGAAAATGCCATAACTTTTCAGAGCATCCCTGCAACTTGTGTGATAGGTCTGAAATAGCTGTCAGGTGGAAAGGTCTTAAACTACTTGAGGTTTTGTATCTCAAACCTCTATGGATCTGTAATCCATTACTGAAAGCAAAAGGACTGAAAATGTTGTAATACTAATAATAGGTGCTGAATTGTTTAAAAGTCTCCTTAATAAGTAAGCAACTGCATTCTACATCAATAGCCAGTTTTGATGACTCTGTATTTTACAAAAATGTTTTAGCTCAGAGAAAGACAGACAAAGGTAATTGCAGCATGACTACAATCAGAGGGAGAGATCAGAGTAGTGCTTTCAACAGCAGCTACCCTTAGGCAGAGATGGCTAAAGAAAAAAAAAATAAAAATCTGGATTTACCTAAATGAAGTATTAAAGACAGAAGTAAAATCAAAGAATAAAAAGTGGCGTAGTAGTAAATTCACCAGTAGAGTTGAGGAATATTTTATGACCACTGTTTTTGTCCCCTGAGGTATGAGAGAGAATCCATCCGGAAGACTGTAACTCCATGTTGCGTAAAGTTCCCCGCGGATGTTCCCCTGGAGACCTGCCTGCCACTTTTTCTTCCAACACTGTTCTCTCTCCACGCCAGCTGTGTGCTGGCAGCTCATCTTTCTGGTCAACGAGATTTCCCCCAGTCATGGATTCCAACGAGCCATGGTCTCTGCTCTCTTTCTGGGGTTTTTTGGTTTGGTTTTGTTTTTGTTTTTTTTTTTTATGTGTTGTAAGCTTGACTGTCCTTCTGTTCCTCCTTGGTGCAGGACAAAGAGAGGATACAAAGCTTAATGACTTCTCTCTGCATCTTTCTTAATTCTTTCACTTTTTTTTAAGCCACTCTTTGACCGCGCCATCTTGGAGGTCCAAAAGTCCTAGGAATACCGTGACTTAGTGAGTTCTGGAGCAGGGTATGGCAGAGCTCCTCGGTGTCTGTGAGCGTGCAGCTTTCCCCACCAATTATTTCCTATCGCGAGGCAGGCTAAATTAGCTCAGTGTCACGCCGGGATGGGTTCAGTGTGCTGGGGACCTGAGCTAGAACTGCTGCCCGGCACTGCAATTTGCCTATTCAAAATAAATTCACAGTTCTTAGTTCCGTGCTCTTGTGCGTGTTGCCCACACTTAGGGTAATGAGGTGTATCAATTAGGTTACACCTCCTGGTTTTGTGCGTCTGAGAGTGGCTGTTTTCTACACAGATGCGCACATGAATCAGATTTAAATCGGTTTTAACAACAGTTTTGTGGCATGCAGTATAGATCCGAGTCCTTGCTCAGGTCTATTTTTTTTTTTTTTTTTTAATCCAATCACGTTATATTCCACTATCGCTTTTCACAGTTAATGTTTCTTCTAGCATCACAGCAGTTCCATGTTGGTGTCTGTCTTAAAACTGAAATATGTACGTGTTTCAAAGTCACTGAAATAATACTACAGTGCAAAAATTATAGTAAAGTTTTTATATTTTTTACAGTCTATGTACTAGCATCTCTTAATTGCTCTAACAGCAAGGAAGGAATTTAATGGAAACTGGATTTTTCAATATAAGCTTAAAAATAATCTGTTTAGACAGAAAAGAGGTTTGGTAACCTTCGCAATATATTAGTTTTAGGAGACTTTTGAGTATCTGCAATGCAACATGGAATAAGACACTTCTGTCATTTTTTAGCATTTATATCTTTATATCTGATAATCTTACCATGCTGTGACATCTATCTACCTATCTATCTCTATATAACTGTAAAACAAGTGCTGGACAAATATGAGTCCTTTCAGTTGTATAAAGGCAGCTAATGCAGTATTTTGCCTTTCTTCTTTTGGTAGAAAGTATCTCTACATGGGCCAGAATAATATAATTGTTCCCCTCCCTCACCTCATCTCCCAGAATCTTCCAATAATGAATCTGTCTAGCTTCTCAGAGCAGTTGCTTCTTATAAATAACTTTTTTGTTGCAGTGAAGGAAAAGCAAGTAGCAGTTCTGTCTTGGATAGTCTTGCCTTGAAACTCAAAGACTCTCTCTCTTTGTCACACGCTATTTGATTTGAAGAAAGTACAAGGTATGCTTTAGGGAAAGTATGTTCTTTGAAGTTCACAATTTTCTGAAGCGGTTTTCAGAAAATTTCCTGAGTGGTTTTTCAAAAGCTTTTGTCATTGCACCTGGTAGTAACCAGAAATTTCTGAGTCCTTGTGATTTGCAAACACTGTTTTGTCATATCCTGGAGAATCTCAAGAGTTCACCAGAACTGTTCTTTTTGCAGGACATGTACAGTATTTTTTCCCCTAAAATAACTTAAAGTCAGAATCAGGATGGCAGTTATTTGTTTAAGTGTCTATTCCTAGTATTCTTGTCTAAACTTATTAGCTGATTTTATTCTTGAGAGTATACACTTTACAATGATTTCCAATTGTTCAGAAAAAGAGAATGTGAAGTAAGACATTTCCTTTCATGCTGAATGAATTATTTTTAAAAATTGCAATTCTTTAAGCTGGTTCAGAAAACAATTCAACTGAAACTGAAAATAATTTGATTTCTGAAGCTGAAGAGTTCACCTGATCCTTTACTCAGCATCATTATGACCCAGAATATCATATCTTCTCTAAATTAGTTTAAAAATCCTCTGCATTCTTCCTGTGATCTTGGGTACGAATACAGTAGTGTGAAGTACAATATAATATTTGCTTAATCAATGTGCCTATTAAGAGATGACTCATCTGTGGCCTTATAAGTGCATACAAAGAAAGATGTTAAGTAAGCTCTTTAAACTATCATGAAAAATATAAGTACCCAGTGTCTAGAAAGTAAAATTAGCAAATTAAGAGTTAGACAGGCATGCTCAACAGAAACCATAAGTAGGTACTGCAGCAGGGTGATGTTTTAAACTCAGCATCACTTGGATTATTTAAGCAAGACACTCCCTAGCTCCACTAGAAATTGGATGAAGTCTGATGTTATATAGATGTTCTGGCAAATTCATGTTATTCTTTTGCTTTAAAATTCTAGTAGTCCATCAGCCAATTTAAAATGTAAAGCACATTGTTCTGTGTTACGAAAAAACTGAAGTCATGCAATTATGCAGAAATTGAAGACAATCTTCTACATGGTCCTCTTTTGCTCTCAGCTCTTATTTTGCTTGGAAAGCTTGGTAACAGTGAAAAATTGACAAATACGTTAGGAGGTGGAGGAAAGTTGTTCCAAAAATCTGAAAGTAAAGAAGATACAATTCAGTAAAGTGGTAGCAGACTGTTCAAATGCCAATATGAATTAACTATGCTTCTTTTGACACAACAGAGCACAAAGTAAACGCACAGTTTGAGATAATTAACAAAAACGTTGTTCTTCTTGAAAGTGTATGAGTCCTAAATGAAAGTTACCTGAAAAGAGTCCAAACTTTTAAAATAGATCTCATGATGTTATATACTTCAACATTATTAAAATACTCAGCTGATAGAAAACATACATAAGCACAGAGTCACAGAATGGTTGAGGCTGGAAGGGACCTCTGGAGGTCATCTGGTCCAACCCCTCCTGCTCAAGCAGGGCCCCCCAGAGCCAGTTTCCCAGGACCGTGTCCGGATGGCTTTTGAATATCTCCAAGGATGGAGACTCCACAACCTCCCTGGGCAACCTGTGCCGGTGCTCGGTCACCCTCAGAGTGAAAAAGTGTTTCCTGATGTTCAGACAGAAGCTCCCTTATTTCAGTTTATGCCCGTCACCTCTGGGCCTGTCACCGGGCACCACTGGAAAGAGCCTGGCTCCCTCTTCTCTGCCCCCTCCCTTCAGATACGTATATAGGATATACATCGATGAGATTCCCCCGACCCTTCTCTCCTCCAGGCCAAATGGCGCTCTCAGCCTTTCCTCGCAGGAGAGATGCTCCAGTCTCTTAATCATCTCCGTGGCCCTTCGTTCAACTCTCTCCAGCGTATCCATGTCTCTCTTGGACTGGGGAGCCCTGAACTGGATCCAGCACTCCATGTGCGGCCTCCCCAGTGCTGACAGAGGGGAAGGATCACCTCCCTTCACCCGCTGGCAACGCTTCTCCTAACGCACCCCAGAATGCCATCAGCCTTCTTTGCTGCAAGGGCGTGTTGCTGGTTCATGTTATCTTTGTCTCTGATAAACGGGGAACTACTGCATAGCTGGTTTGACATCTTTAGTTATTTATCCCTAAAAATCTAAATATTTTCTGCTGAGACTGAGGTATAGATCCCACCAAAATGGAAAGGCAGCAAGTTGCACCGTGAGTAGTTAAGTCTGTAGGAAATAGTTACAATGATGTAATAGTAAAATATTGTTTGAGGATATAGCCATTTGACAGTGTCTGCTGAAATACAGTATCTGCACAGAAGGAAATTCAGATAAGTGACTACAGTTAATCTTTATTTTGTTTTCTAGCTATACAGTCTTGGTTGCATTGAAATAAAAAATCTGAATTAAGCAGTGAGATCAGCTTAGGAATAGTGATTTTGAAAGTCCTTTATCATGATAGATAAGTCTGGGCATTTCAAAAATAACGCTTGTATAACAACAGTGCACAGCAATGCCCTCATCGTTTTTCTGTTGACGTATCAAAATCTGTTGTAGTGAGCAAAACCTGATCGTGGATGGCCTTGGAAAGCAAGGAGTGGGTATTCTAAAGAAACAGCTTGGGTGGGGGAAGGAAAAGGGGAAAATAAACTCTCTCAAACCAGCTCTTTACCACAAGTGACAAACAGGTTGTCATTAAATGACAAGCATAAGGACCTCTTTCAACTTCTACATATTAGCTTCCAGACATTTTTCAACCTATCAACTACTGTTAAAAATTAAAGGCATAATTAATTCTACTGCTCAGTTAAAACCTTGTGCCCGGAAAAGAGATTTCAAGAATTTTTTTTGTGGGTATCAAACAGCATTCCTGTGATGCAAGTTGCAAAAGTGGGCTCTGAGTTAAAGCTATACTGTAAGAATGAGAGAGATCCTTTGCCAAGCATAATGTTTATGATTAAAAAGGAGTTAAAAATCATTGTTGCATAATTAACCAGTATTCAAAAGTCTTCTAGGAAAGAAGAAAATGTACATGTTGAGGTAGGATAATCTTGGGGAAGAAAAATATTCGGAAAAGGAATTAATAAACCCCTAAAAGCTCTTCTTTGGTTTGGGTTTTTTTTGTTTGTTTTGTTTTGTTTCAACGAGTCTAAATTTCACAACTCCTAATGCCATTTTAAAATATAGTTTGAATTTAGTGCACCACAGGTGACTAGCAATTGGCTGTGCCATAATGTGCATTAAGAGGGATGAGGTGTGCACCAGCAGCCTGCCTAATGCAACTATTAGTGACTTATTGATACAGGTCCTTCATTTCCATGTAGCCTGGGCACCCAAAACTGCTTAGCATGTCTGCTCCTCTCTTCTGCTTAAAAAGAAAAGAATTGGTCCATAATTTTCCCCTTATCAGACATTAACAATACAGAGGGCATCCACACTAGTACATCATTTCACGTGTGCAAGTGACTATGATCTGGCTGGTTCAGTATGTTATTAAAATGCATTGCAGCCCTGTGCATTAACCTTTTCAGGGACATATAAATCGTATGTTAAAGGGATATGATGCAAGTGGGTTTTAAAAAAAAAAACAACCAACAACCCTTTTAACATAGCACTCCTATTAAATGCTAAAAAATGTTTATTAATGTTTATTAAAATGAACACTAAAGTGTAGATGAAATAATTGTGTTTTGAAAAGGTTGACTGGCATGCATTCTCACAGAAAATGGAAAAAACAGTAGCCACGACCATAGTTTTGGTAAGGTAAAGATGTCGAGACAAGAATTGTTATCACACCAAGAATTTTGCTATTTCATGCTGTTTGAAACATGTTGGTTTAAGTTTACATTCAAATGCCTGCCAAATTACTGCTCTCCGCCCAGTTAATAAGACAGTAATTAAACACTGAACAGAACACTACTTGAGGGCCTGAGCTCTTGCAGTAACAGCTCACCTCTTCCCTACCCCTTCCCAACCTGTGGGGAGGATCACGCGTAGTTTTGGTCGCTCCTTCTTTCAGGTCCTTATTGGAAGCCCCGAGGAGAGGGTGCGGATCTCCCCGGCAGCGTGCCCTGGGCCCCCCCCGCTGCGGGAGGACGTCTGCCTTCTGATACCAGGGGGAATTGCTGGTCTCCAGCCCCTTGCTTGGCTGGGGAGGAGGAGGAGGAGTGTTCCGGCTGGCTCCGATGAATTAATCGTTTCTTCCTTTATCGAAGGTGGCAGTGTATGCAGGTGCAGGGGTGCATTTCTCTGGGAAATCGCGGCTTAATGGTTTTCTAATCTGTTTTGCTCTCACCGCGGAAGCAGAAGAAGCTGCTCTGTTAGTCACAACTTATCATTAATCTTCAGTCAAGGTCTCTCAGTCTTTCTGAAATTGTCTTGAAATCCCTTGCAGTGAAAAGTCAAGACTCCTGGAGACAGATACTCTGCCCAAGTTCCTACATTACATATTTAAATTCTGCAGTCTTATGTGAAGTTGTTTGTCTTCCATGATTGATTGTTTGTAAATGTAATTTCAATAGAAATCCATTAGTACTCTAATCCTGTAGACGTAAGCGAATATTGTGTTATTTTACTATGCAATCAAGTTTACAAGATCACATTTTGTTCACTTTCTTCTCCAAGTCATCGGTAACGCCCTTGCTTACGTCATGAAGGTTGCACAATATGTATGACCAGAGATTTGCGGGAAAACAAATACATGCTCATTTTTTCTGCAGTCTTTTCAGGGATAGGTGTCACAGGCAGCAGAGACTCCATCACCACAGAGTGTTTAGTCGTGATGTAGCACAAGTGCAGGCATATGGTGACCTTCAGTGCTTAATGTTACTGTACTTCAGCGACCGGGGATTGGTGTTTACAAAGTGTTTGCAGTGTTGGACTCTGTGTGTGTGTGTGTTATGTGTATATATCTATACATAATTTCTGCAGACATTTATTTTGCTTCTCTGGTAGCTAATGACAACACACAGAAGGATCTGTCTTTGACAAATATGAAAAGCAATATGTGCCCCATATGCATCAAACTTGCAGGCTAAAGCAAAGCCCTTAACGTGACTTTGGCAGTCATTTTTGGCAGAAATATTTCCCAAATCGTAAGATGCCTGAAAGTTTACTGATCCTGTTGGAGTTTTATGCCAAAGAATATGAGGTCTTGGGAAACGTGGCGTGTTGTGAAGCAACATGCGTTTTGCTGTTACGTTTTGAAAATACCAAGTACATTGGAGGTATTAAGGAAATAGGGGGAAGCCTTTTGTGATTCTAAGGGGGCTAAATGGAACTTGGGCTTTGTGGACGGTGTACTTCCTCGGCCTTGATTGACAGACAACATTACTGTTGTCCACTAGTTTTAGTGAGAATTTATTTAAAAAGCAAACACGAACAAAAAGGTGGATAGGGAAAATAAAAAGACCTCTGCTACCACCCCCAGAAACACCAAAAAAGCCCTGACTGTGTTTCAATGGATTATTTCTTTGTATATGTGTTTACATTTATACAAGTATCATCTTCGATTTTGCTATTTTTAATTAAAAATCTGGTTGCATTTACTATTGGCCTGACGTGACATAACATCCTATGCAGTCCTGATGGCAACTCAGTAGGCTACCACAGACGCTGCGGCAGAGCAAATGCCAACTCACGCCTGCAGGCAGATGGGAAAGTAAAACATGCGTGTTATTTCCAAACCACTTAAAAAAAAATAACTTCTCTTACACCGTCGGATAAAAACATATTAAAGAAAATCTGTCTTTTTACACATTTAGATAAACATGTTCTGTAAGAAAATCTGTCTTTTTACACGTTTAGATAAATATGTTCTGTAAGACCAATTACGCTGGGTAATGTATTTGAACAAATATGCAGCAATTAGGATATTTTGTTGAAAGTATCTGCTGTGACTACCAATCATATTATAGCCATCTTGGTAGCAATCTCCTTTATTCTCTTTCTTGCTTAAAAAGAAATTCAGATGTGAAAAACTGGAAGCTGGAGGAAATATTAGCCACAATCTTTCTTTTCTTAACCTATTATATATATTCAGTTAAAGACTAACCAGTTATTGCTCACAAGGTACTTTAAATCTGATGGCAGTTAGCATCTGCTCTTAGTATTGTCCTTCTGCCATGTTTCAGTTGGGGCAGACTGACTTTTTCAATATCATAAAAACAAAACAAACAAGCAAAAAACCCCCCAAACCTACAGTTCCGCTTCTGACCGAGGGGAATGTGCCTTTGCTTTGTTAAGATGCCAAAGTGACTTCTGTATAATGAGGTAACTGTCGTCTGCCATTCCCATCACTTTGGGACTTGTCCATTAAAACAATTTTTCAGACTTTTGTATTGTTTTTTCATCATAAACATGCTTCTTTTGTATATTTTCAGTATTCAGTATATATTCAGTTCTTTTAGAAGTAGTTTGACTTATCTAGTGAAACAGAAAGACCACCTAGATAATGGAAAATTTGTTGAATGCTGCCAAAAGCTGAAGAAAGATGTAGATAATTAAAAGCACCACCCAAAAATTGTAAACTGTGTATTCAATATGGTCTTCCACTGTTGGGGAAAACAAAATATAATTTTTCATAGAAACTAACTAGGCTTATGAATCTTGCTTCATATACTGTCAAAATGATTATGCTTAGAAATAGAAGTGATAAAAATATAAATCTTCATACATCTGTCATTTAAATTTTAAGATATAGTATTTGATTGGCTCTCTGCATACAATTTATATAACAAGAAAAGTTGCAAAAATGTAGGTTAAACAATATATGAAAGTGGAAAAGTAGGAGGTTGAGTGGGGTTTTGGTACTCTTTCTACATTGCATCAGGTGTAGGGTGGAATCAGTTGAAATGAGTTCTTATTCAACTTTCTATTCATATTTAGTATGTTTGTTTCTATTCATTTAACAGTTTCTTGGTTTATTTTTTTTTATTTCTAAACACAGCACAAATTTTGCTTCCCAGCTCAAAGAATGGGCTTATGGGAGTCTGTATGGGGCATTAATTAGGGCATAGGAATAAAATAAAATTTTCAGACTGGGTTAGCGATCATCCCGAATTTACAAGCATAGGCCTGAAAGATAGAGCTGGTCACAGGATTCATTGGTCATGAAACCCCAAGATTTTTCTGGTGTTTGGGCACTTCAGTTTCTGATTTGTTTTAGAAGCCATTGGGACTATATATACAGTGGAATATTTGATCTTTAATAAAATTTAATTTTATTTCTATATTTAACCTAATAATCACAATAGAGAAAAAAAATCAGAAATCATCTTGTCACTGTGGCAATCCTAGTTGGAAAGGACTTTGAGTTAAAGAAATATCTGTATCATTACCGGCAAAGTTCTTTTAGTAATCTGGTTTTAAAGCTTTTCAAAATGGTGATTGTGCATCTTCCTGCTCCAGTGCTTGACTAGCAGATTTTTTTTTTTTTATCAGATCCAACGGGAATCATTCTTGCTGCAATCTAAACTCATACTTTCTTTCTTTTTGAAAAAAGAATGAAGATTAGTCTCACTGCCTTTATGAAAGAAGCCTTTTGTATTCTTAAACACTCCTATCGGATCCACTGTCTCTTTCCAGCAAGGCTAAACCCCAGTTTTTCCCTAAAGGTGTTGTTTTCTGGACCTCTGGTCATTCCTCACGCTGATCTCTGGGCACTCGCTCTTTGGTCCACAGCCTACTTGAAGTGTTATTCCTTAAACTGGAGCAATGTTCTCTTCTGAAAAACCACTCTTTTCCCATTTTATGTTTGTGCAGGTGATTATTTCTGCCTGCAAATGTGATAGCTTGCCCATATTTCTATTGAATTCTTGATTTATTTTCAAGCTATTTCTTCAAATTGTTGAGATTTTATTAGTTTTAATTTTGACCTTTAATTTACTCACAGCCCATCTTTACTAGTACTATCCGACAATTAAGTACGGTCTGTGTTCAAAAGCTATTAAATAGTTAAAGCAATAATCCCATATCAGACAAAGACAGCAGTGGAGTAGCAGTGGTGCAAAAAGAAATAGAAATCTCCGGAAGAATCTCCATCTCCTGATACCTCCTGGCTGCGCTCAGAAATACAGTGTAGTCTTACTGTCCCTCTCAGTTAGCTTTGCTTAACGATGAGTGGCCACTGGGAAGTTTTCTCTGGTTTGCCCATTTCTTTGACAGTAAAGGCAATTCTGGAATCAGAAGCATTTAAAAAAGGGGAAAAAAGTGCCAACAAACAGCAGAAAAACACATGGGCCTTTGAAGAAACGCGAAAGAGCGTCCTTGAGGAGTCCAGAAACTACCAAGTTCGTGAGCTTTTTCAGCACTGTTATTCTGTGTTCAGCTAGTTAGTACAGCTTGAACCACCAAGGGCTGTCTGAATTTTGACCTTGTCGTTACCTCCCTAAAGGAAACAACATAATAAAACCCAAAGAATAAGTTCAGCTCTCTGGCCAACGGGAGAAGTGCAAGGGGAAATGTGATAATGGGATAAGCACTCAACCCCGGTAAAGCCTGTCCACGTCTGACCATGATGCTTAAAGGTTGCGTGGTCAGAGGTGAGCAGTGAGAATGATTCTTAGTTCAGGAAACTCGACCTGCAAAGAAAGGCCAGAAGGACCGAAGTTATTCAAGGAGGGGTGGGAAGGAAGAATGGAGACAAGCTTGAGGTGTGAAGGAGGTGACTGCCAGGAGGAGAGCAGAGGCAGGATCTTTCCTCCACTGCAGTGGGAAAGATTCAGCTCAGGCTTCAGGAACAACTTTCCAGCTTTATGAAGTGTTTGTCAGATTATCTATGGAAATGGAGCAGTCTGTCTGCCAGAAGAGCTCAGGTCCCTTCCAGCCCGCTGTAGGATTCTCTGGCTTGGCTCCTGTTACACTATCCTCCCGTACCTGACTTCATTCTCTGTCTCATTCCTGCTGTTGCATGTTTAAGGTCTCTTCCTCAGATTCTTTTTCTTCTGTAGATGCATATGCGTAATGATTTTATTTTTTTTCATCATGCAGAAATACTTTTTAAACCTCTAGCCTCATTTAACAGGAAGTCTGCAATCGCTGACTAATGTTCTTCAGAAATTAATTTTTCTGATTATCTCCCAAGCAATTTCTGCTTTGTGTGCTGTACCAAGTTCCCATTCACAGCAAGGAAATACAAACAAATCCCTCTTGGCAAAACAACAGGTTCTTTATTCCATCTTTATCCTTTTACAGCATTAATAAAACCAGTGAGTATTCTCCCTATACTATCCTGGTTCTTGGTTCTTGAATATAATTTCATTTCTTCCTCCTGTGTCTTTAGTGGGTACAGTCCTCTTCCTCCAACGGGTGGAATTTTTCTGCTTTCTCCTAGACATATTTTTCAGGTGATGTTGTCTGTCACTTTTATTCTGACAGTCAGCACACATGCATCTCTATATGGACCTGTTTTAAGTTGTTAAGTCAGAGTCCCTGTGGGTCTTTGTAGTAGTACCTGAAACACAAAATAGACAAAAATAAGCTTAAATTAATTTTAGTGATATTAGAAATGTCAGCTAACGTTTTTTTCAAGCAAGTGTTGTATTCTGTGTTCCTCCCAAACTTCTCTCAGGCACAGAAGAGCATTGCAGTGGCCAACATTGAAATCCTTCAGTGGAAGATGTATCAGTGTAGATTCTGCTGAGTATTCCTAAAGTTACTGTTTTCTTCAGTTGCTTGAAGCACCACATGAATTCTTGGGTTTAGTTTTAAGATGACAACCAGCTGCTGTGGAAACGCCTGTCACAAACCAAATGGAGAGTTTAGCAGCCAAACCTCTCTCCCTGCCCTCGGCATAACTGGTTAACAGATAAATGCTCCCAAGGGAACAGAAACCCACTTATGATATGAAACAACTTGTTACACCAATTTTATGGGATAAATCAAATATGGGACAGTGTGTGCATCTAATATTGGATGTAGGACGGCTTTGAGCACCTAAAACAAAAGCTGTAGCAGCTGAATTTTCATGGGGTTTCTACATACAGTTGGTTGACCCTACTTAACTTAAAGTTCTGCCAGCACCGACGCTTCTGCTTGTACACATGCCTGAACTGCTGTAATCTGAGTGGTGTCACACCGGGCACCTGCTGAAACCTGATTTTTTGCGTAAATCTCCCGTCAGCAGTAACCAGAAGTCGTGCTGTGAAAGCGTCTGTGCCGTATCGATGTGGTCAGGCCTAGTAGGAAGTGCAGTGGCTTCCGCAATTTCCTCCAAGCTGTAACAAGAGGAGGAGATTGGGCCAAGCAAGGGCGGTACGAATGCCTTGCACGGCTTGGGGTGACCTTTGCTGTGTGGAGCAAGTAGCGTTCCCTTCCTTGGTGTAGCCGTGGTCTTGGGATTACGGCGATGTCCCGGATGGCGGGAGAGGAAAATGTGAGCACCTGGAATTAAAGGGGGGCATACGTCCTGGAAATCTTGGCCACTAGGCTTTTACGCAGAGGATAGACATAATCTTGGCAGAAAGGCAGAGTTCCATACCTGCGTTCCCGCTTACCGCTTTCCTCTGGCTACTGACAGTTACACAAATGAACGCTCTGAGGTGTCTGACCCTTCTCACGTGCTGCCTGCTGAAAGCCAAAGGCCATATATGTGTTCTGCGCCGTATACCTGCACAACAGGATTACGAACTACTAGTCTAAAGATGTCCGTGTCTGTTATTCCTGGGTCTCCCAACTCATGGTAACACTTCTGAGGATACTGCGAAGGAGGAGGAGCAGTGAAATGTTCCTGACTGAGGGTCTTCCACTTTGCTGTGTTTTCCAGCTACCCCAGCAGAGTCTTGAGGACTGTTAGAATTACTTTGAAATTACAATAATTTGTGGTTGAATCTGAAAGAGCCACCGATGGATGCAGGACTTGGGGGAGGTGTGAAGAAAGCAATCTTTTTCATCTGCCGACCTTGCAGGATTCAACCTGCTGGTTTGGTGAGCCCACAAATAGGATAACTATCCATGGAGGGATGTTCTTTTCATTTAATTAAGATACCTCTCTGAAATCCAGGTAAGTTATTTAGGAAGATAAGGGTTAACTTGCAGTGGAATTTCATTATTTAGCCAAGGGAAAACAAAACATGATTTTTTAAAGATAGTTTTTTGGGTTTTTTTTTTAATTCAAACATAGACATTAGGTTTGTAATTTGGTGACTGCTGGAAAGCCATGAATCCACATTCACACTAACTTGTTAATTAGAGCCTTATTCTTAGTCATCACCCACAAGCTCGTCAGTGGGTACATATCATCAGATCCTCATTCGTACACAAACTCCCTCATTTTCAGCCCCAGCTTGTCAGCTGCCACTGGCCCTGGAGGCATGGACTGAACAGAGCTGTCAGCCCTCGGGATTCAATTGCAACACTTGCGATGTTTGGTGTTTTACTTAACGCCTCAGTTCCTGCATTGTTGTTATGCAAGAATCTCCATCCTCCCTATAAAAAAAAAAATAAATTCTTGTTTTCTTTTCTTCCACCTGAATGAGTAAGTCAAGCTTGAACTATGAACCTTATAGAATAGAGGGGAAACAAAGAGAATGACACTGTGATTTCTTTTTAATCTTATTTTATTTGAGGAAGGGAACAAGTCGGTTTTTTGATGCTTGATGTTGGTAGTACTGTAAAAATTATGAAGGGTTTGTTTTCTTGATCTGTTTAGCTCCATCAGCAGTGGTAGACAAATTGTAATACATTAATTGCTAAAATGGCTTCTTTCAGATAATACTTCTGTTAATGATAAATACCTATTTTTTTAAAATGCTGTTCAAGATTCATCCCAGGTAAAGCACTCGGAAGAAGCATTTTGCTGTAGCTATGGGGAGATTGTGATCTGTCTTCAGTAGACAGTTTCTCTTTGTTTAAAAGCCCTTCTGAACTGCAGTTGGAAACGCCCCAGTTGCATTACGCTGTGTCAGTGCCATGCCCCATCCATCCATTTCGGGGTCGGGGGGAATTGGCTCTGTGATAAAGTTCATTGGTCACTTCTGTCGTCCTAGCTTGGCATTTCAGGACCGCCCATATACAACTGCTTTGCCAGATCGCGGTGTACCTTTACAGTGATTTTTCTCCTGTTGTGAGTAATGAAAAAAGATATGTTGTCTCTTCTGAGACTACCTGGCTCTTGAAGGAGTACTTTTTTTAAATTTCTGTCACTGTAATAGGACATAAAATAAATGCCACAATGCATGCTTTTTGTTTAGAAGGGCCACTGTCAGTACGGTCAGTTGTTTCTCCAACTAACGGGACCTCAGGAAAGTATTGACAGCCTTTCAGTTATGTGAACTCAAAAGGACAGTAGCCCTTTGGTTCTTAAACTGTGATGTAATATAAAATGCTCAAAAGCATATTACACACATGAAATATTATCTGTGGGAGGCTCCTGCTGACCTTTAAACCTTATGAGCTATTCAGCCATTGTGGTTTTATAATGTGTAGATCTAGGGTGGTTGTCATTACCTTGAAATGTAACACAAGCCAGTTCTTTCACTGTACTATTCGTATTTCCATTCTGGTGTGTCTGAATGTCTGCATCATTGTACTACGTGAGTGCATTTTTCATACTTAAAAATAGACTCAATAACCATCTTCATTCTCTGCCTTTCATTTTACAACTGCAGTAGCAGCTACATTTCCTGTCTCAATAGCACTTACGAAGCAATTAGGCAAATTTGGGACAGATCTTGCCGCTGAATGCTAGACAGATTTCTCTTTATCCTCCCTAGGACTTGTGCATGTGAAAGCTAACAGATTATACCCTAATGGCCTGGTTCTTTTCCTGCCCCTGCAAGAAGCGCTCTTCTCGTTTTACACACGGGCCATTTGATTTGGTCCCACAAAATGAAATTAATGGATCCTCTAATTGGTCATTTGTAATTAATTAGTATCAAAAATTATTCATCTTTAGTCTCTGTTGTACCTTCTGTTGTCTTCAGTGACTACTGCTCATGATTATACTGCTGAGGGGAGTTAATTAGCACACAAATTACGAAGACTTAAAAAGTAAAATTAAAAGATTTTTAAAAAACCCAAATATCTCCAACAGTAAAAAATTTCAGTGTTTCTGTAAAAACTCCCTGTTTCAACTAAATTGAGGGAGAAAATAGCTATTTTTTTTTTTAAATCAGGTAAGTCAATGAATCTTACCTAGCACCGTGATTAAGTGCATATTAACAAAAGTAAATATTCTGTAAACTTCCTTATGAAGGATAAATATAATATAAAACGGCACACCAATCCATTGCTGTTTTGAGCTCTGTAGGTTGTGGTGATTTGGACAGTTATTATATTAATATAATATAAGTAACCATATTAAGTTTTCTGCTAGGTGTTCTCAAGGACCAGGAAGGATTTCAACCTCTAAGGCGCATAACTTGGGGTTTTTTTCTGCTTGTTCATATGTTTATTGCCTTACTTTTAAGCATTGGAAACTGGCTACAGAAAGAGACAGAGAGCAGGGCGAGGGACGATGGTACTCCCGTTAGCAGGCAGTTCTTTCACTTGGTGCGTCCCGCTCAGGAGTGCAGGTGGCTGCCTTGGTTGGGATCAGGATCCCGGATCCGCCACCTCGGGCGAGTGGTGACTCCCTCCCCTTCCTCTCCTCCTCTGCCACGCCAGACGTAGCCCACTTCTTCAGGTTGTTGTGGTATGAGAGAAAAGGTTCGTCTCCGTCAGCACAAAGGAGCAGAGGGACGACGGCAGGTGGAGGAACCCCAGAAGCTTATTGGGGAGGAGAACACCCTGACCCAGCTACTCACAGCTCTGCTCTGTTGTCCGGGTGTGAGACCCATCAAGATCAGGCAATGGGAGAGGGTCTTGGGACCACCTTTGAAAAGAAGGAGGGTACCGCCTATAGGGTGTGGGAATCATTACGGGATGCAGGGGAAGAGTGTCTTGGGATTGTGCGAGACTTATTATGAGATGTTTGGAGGAGGAACTAAAAGCAGGGGAAAAGAGAGAGGGATCAAGGAGAACTGGGGAGGAAGGAGCATGGGAAATAGCGAGGAAAAGGGTTCAAAGAGGCTGGTTGTGTGTAAACAGGTTGCTGGTCAGTACACTTGTCTGGCCGTACCCTCTGCCTGACCAGCACCATTTGTCCTGCCTTCTCATTAAACTCCATTTCTAACTAGTTTTCTGGCTGTGAGGGCTCTCTAGTCCATGCGCATGTGTGCGTAAGGAGCTGGAGAGGGGACCGTGACTCACAGCGCCCGTGTGTCTGCAGTGCCAGAAACTGGAGCAAGTGCGGGTATGTATGTGGTGTATAAATCACTAGCAAACCTGGAGGCAGACTAGCCGGTGAGCAGGGCGAGAGTCCTGGGAGCCAGGTATCGCGG
>JAVJGG010000048.1:13509525-13536509 GCA_035590195.1 Aviceda cuculoides | reverse complement strand
AAGCTGAAAAGTCCTTGATTTTAGACTAAACACTACTGAGCAACAACTGAAAACATCAGGGTGTTATCAACGTTCTTACACAGCACTGTACCAGCTACTAGGAAGACAATTCACTCTATCCCAGCTGAAACCAGGACAAATCTGTAGTTGATACCTACTTGGGAAAAGCTGCAAGCACATTGCAGAGGACTGGATTAAGTTTCAGAATGATCTTGACAAGCAGACAAAGGTTTCAACATAAATAACATGTTAAGTAAAACAGTGCAAAATGGCTATCTAGGCGGCAGATCTCCAGAGAAAGATACAGGAAGCACTACAATGAACCACAGACTGGGTAAGGGTCAAGAAGGTCAAAATGCTTGACCAACTGTAAAAAGTAGAAAAGAAGCAAACACCTCTCATTTCACCAGCCCCAATATAATGCAATATTGACACTTAAGACTGAGTAAACTTCAACGCTACTTAGTGCCTATTAGATATAAGTTGGAACGTCAGGTCTAGTATCATCTTCAAGAAGGAAGTAGATCAGAGATGCTTATAAAAAAGTTCAGTAATCTAGAAACATGTTTTATGAGAAAGATTAGAGGTGGAAAACAGTGCAATAGACTGGGTAGGTTGTTGAACCTTCATCGTGTAGGGTTTGTTAAGATAAGACTAAAAAAACACAACATAAGGATTCTTGGTCTTCCTTTGGGACAGAGGGATGGACTTCCATGTCTGTCACGGTCACTTAAGAAATGTTAAAACTGCGGCTTTCAAGGTTTTGCTAGAGTGCTACACTTGAGTTCAAAGTCTTTCCATTCCTTTTGAAAGGTAAGCAACAACCTTCTGTGTCAGACTGCAAACTCAATTTAGTGTGATTCATTAAAGCCTTCAGGTAATGCAAGATCCAGTTAAAACTTCCATGAATTCAGGTGATTTTTATAGAGCATGCTGAGTCCTGAGCCTCTGAAATTTAATTAGAGCTCCATCCTTCCTTTTTCAGCTCCATGCAGAATGTCTCCCTTCCCTGTGCAGACAGTGAAAGC
Source organism: Aviceda cuculoides (assembly GCA_035590195.1). NCBI lineage: Eukaryota > Metazoa > Chordata > Aves > Accipitriformes > Accipitridae > Aviceda > Aviceda cuculoides. Next base: position 13,535,481 of record JAVJGG010000048.1, on the reverse strand, counting down.
ACAGGAAAAACTGGAGGAAATAATTAATTGGCTGTCCAGGAGCAGTGAGGGATGGGAGCCACCAGCAGCAGAGGGGGAGAACGTGCGATGGCCGGGCAGAGCCCAGCCCCACAGCAAGGGAGGAGGGCAGGCCCAGAGGTCAAGGCCAGGCTCAGCCAAGGGTGCAGACCATCAGGCAAGTAAGTCCGTGGTGATGAGGAAGGTCCAAGGCCAAGCTGGGAAATCAAACCGCCTGTCACGGTCAGGTCTAGTGATTGCTGGGCAGGTCCATGGCAGAGACTGAAGAGACAGGACTAAAGGTGTGTGTGGGTGGAGGTCCCGGAGGAGTGACCATTAAGGCCTGGTAGTGACCTCCAGGTGCTAGTATAAGTCTATACATCCACTGAAACCATAATTTTCACTCTGAAGGAACATCAGGCATAACTATCCATCTAACATTTTTTGAAAGTGACAAAATTGTTGAATAGCATCTAAAACTTATCTCTTTGTTGTAAAATGCCACTGAGTTTAGGATGTGATTCTTCTTTTCTATACTGAAAATGCATTGTAAGCCACTAGACCAGAAGTAACTGAATGTCATCTCTGTTTACTCTCATATAAAATAAAATAAGCAGAAATAAATTAATGGGGTCTTTAGAGAAGCCTGTGTGGTAACTCAGGTGGTTTTATTCTAAGCAGCAAGGCAGAGCAATTCCCTCTCATTTTTCTGTCTCCCAGAGAGACTGTGTCAGTTTGAGAGATTTTTTTTTTTTTTAATCTAGAACAATTCGCATATCTATACTAATTTCCTCCAGTTGTCCTTCCACCTAAACACCTGTGGGGGTAGATACTGTCTTCTTGTTCATGTTATATAGAGAAGACTTCATACCCGTATAGTTTAGTCAACAGTAACTCAATTGCATCTCTTCAGCTGCCATCTAATTTCTGTTTTTTGGGCTGATCACTTTTTTCTTTACCTGAATCACTCTCTCCTGTCTCTTTGCAGTTTTTACTATGATCTCATATCCTGATAATTAAAGCTGACCTAACTTGTCCACAAGTTAGTTGCCCCTGAAAGTCATAAAGCTGTTTTTTCGGTTTACCTTGCCTTGCAATTAGACAGTTGTCTCAATTGCTTAGATTATCAGTCTTACTCCAGTTTATCTCGAGGCCAAAATTACAGAGGATTTCTTGCTTCTATTTCAGCCATTTCCCTTGGCAAGCGTGGCTTGAGGCTCCCTTTCTTGGTGTTGCTTGGATCCCACGGATTATGACTTTTCACGTGACCTGAATTCTATGGTTGCCGATAGCACAGCTCACTGTTAGCATCCTTTATGAGTTATTCAGGTCTGTCTGTACAACCAGAAATGTCTCTTCCATTGGATTAATGTTTAAATTGTGTAAGTTGTCTTGGTATAAGAGTAATGTGCAAACTTCATCGGTTCTGTTACTTAACTAGGACAAGTTCATATTTATTGTGCTTCTGTGTCCTAGATTTTGTGGATTGCTGCCCTCTTCTCATCCTCTGGGAGAAGATTCTGTTTCAAAAGTTAATAATTCCATGTCAAAGGATTATAAATGAGGTTACAAAATATTTTTGTGGATTTTCAGCTTTAAGTGTTTGCTATGGTATATAATCATAGGATAATTTATGTTGGAAGAGACCTCAGGAAGTTGTCTGGTCCAACCTGCTGCTCAAAGCAAGGCTAACTTTAATGTTTATTATCCCTGGAGAATTATGGCTGTTGCACACACAGTTCTTAGAAAAGTCCTGGCCATGTTCTGCTTCCACTTCCCAGGCGAGCTTTCAGCTGATTGGAGATTATGCAGCAATTGGCGCCTCCAATTTTGCTGCTGTCTAGCACTACCTGTTTGGGATTGTGTTTTGAATTAGGCAAACCAAGCATTATTCCTGTGGTCTGTGTTTGCTGTGTTTGATGTTTCGGTGGGAAGAGTCATGAGAATGAAGTCATGCTTAACTATCAACTCAAAACTGTTGGGAGCCACCAGTATTGTAGAAGATGTAAAGGCTTCGGAATATGACAGTGAAACAAAAAAATGTGTAATCATGTACTGGTTTTCAGGTAATGCTGTATTTGCTAATCAGTAATTCTAGTTTACCTTACTACAGTATTTTACTGTTCTTTCCTGCATATTGCTCATTTTATTTGTACACATTTTTTGGTTCATAGTATGTTTCAAACTGAAAGTTGGCACTTGATTGCACTGGTATACTAAAAGGGATTCTGGCTTCCTTGTTTTGCAATAGGACATTTCTTTTAGTCTACCTTCAGTTGTTTCTTTTTGCTCCCCTGTCATATTAAAATTCAGCGAAACTGCATTTTAACTTCACATTTGGTGGCATATTAATGATATTTCTAGATTTTTTTAAAACATATATTTCCCTCCCACTGAGTACCTTGTCTCGCATTGTTTTTAAAACAAGATAAATTCTGATCGTCTCAAGTGACTCTTTGTTTTTCTCTACTTCTTAATAGTCATCTTTTTATGTGATTTCTCTGCTTCTTCCTGGAAATAGTGAGAACTGCTAATGTAATTTTATCAGTGTAGGTGGCATTTCAAAAAGACAGAAGAAATGAGAAGTGTGCAGTAAGATAATGAAATAGATTAACAATATGAAAAATAAAAGATAAAATATTCTCTCTTGTGACTCTGTCACAATCTTCATTGAGTTTAATAACCTAAAAATACCTTGATGACAAAAACTAAAGAGAAACAAGCCTTGTAAGTGGACAAAATAGCACTTTTTCTGGTTGACATGATTAACACTCAGGCTTTCTTAAGATGGTGCTGCATTTTGTACACTGACATGTACTTCAAAAATCAGCAGGTCATTAGGGTCCATTTTACCTAAGTTGAAATGAAAGCATTTAGCATCTATAAATTCCAATTCTCATCCCAGAAAATGTAATACTGGGGGGGATGTTCCTAAGAAAAGCAGCTAGTAAACAAGCCATGTCAACATAGTATATGTCTATTCCTGTAGAGAAAGCAGGGTAGAAGTCTTATTAATCCAGAAGTTTACGTATTGTAGCTTTGCTCTCTCACTGTGGAGTCTGCAAGCTAGGATTTGAGTTAGTGGTTAGTTCTGATAAGAATTCCCTGGATAAGGAGATGCAGTGAGAGTTACTGAGGGGCTGAGAGGGATTAAGCAGGGAAAAGAAATTAGATACCTGGTGACCTTTCAAGTTTCAGCCAGAAAACAAGCTTGAGACACCAGTTTTTGATGGCTGTAGGTATACATTACGCAGACATCAAGGTGTGATTACACTCTTTGACTTCTCAGGCTTGGCTTCTAAGGAAAGACAGAAGAGCAGAGATTTCCACTTCCCATCACAGTTGTGAAGAGATTTTGGGGCAGCAAAAAAAATATTACTTTTTCTCCAAGAATGAGCTTGGAAGCATCAAATTTACCAGATAACAGCAGTGTTAAGGTGGAAGCTCTGAATAGTACCCAGTGATTTCATCCTAGAAGGAGCCCTGTACCTTCAACTTTGAGAGAAGAGAGGCAGAAGATAAGAGATGTGAGACACAGAGGCAGTAAAAGAAAAAATATGGGGAAAGGAATAGAGAGACAAGAATGAGAGCAGGAAAACTGGGACATTATAAATGCCATTGTGTAACTGTAGAACTTTTTCAAACTATCTCTTCCTGATGTTTCTTATTTTTTCAAGGTGTTGTGTCCTCCTACTGTATTCTATCCATCTTTTTGTTTGTTTTCGGTGTCATTTCATTCTTTCCACAAAACCTTTCAGATTCCTTTTACTGGTTCATATTTTAGTCTCTAAAGGAAATTAAAAGATCTCTGTCTGTCATGTCTTTCCTTTGCTGGTTCCGCCCAGGAGTTTCTCCCATCTCCATGTGCTCAGCTGCTTTTTGGGAAGGAGCAATCTTCTCCTAACATAGGTTGCTATAGTCAAGACCAAATAAACAGCTAACTTCTGCCCCATATTCTGTAATATTTATTAAGCCAACTGGAAATAATATAAGTTGTTAAGCCTTCTTTGAAATACTAATATGAAGTTTTTGAGGCAAAAGTTGTCATTTTTGTCATTGCTACTGGACAGTTATTGACATAGTCTATTCTTCCTGTGTTTGGAAGATGCTTTAGATGCCTCGATATGGCCTTAAATATTCTTTAAGCATTTGTTGAAATATGTACTGTATCAGACAAAGAGGTTTTTTATTTTTCTTTCACTGGTTTAAAAGAAAAACAAAAGCAAATTTTCACCAAGCTTGGATGTATACCTTGAAAGCTGTGAACTACTGATGTAAAAATGCTAGCAAAACAAAGTCTATATTTAATCCAATTTCATATATTACAAAGAAATGAGGTTTTATTTGCTTGTTATTTTCCTGATCTCAAGAAGCCCCAATCTTCTTTTACCAAAATGGTTCCAGTGAGTTAGATAAACAGAAATATGGAGATTCTGTCCTCATTGTGGTTTCTAAGTTGTCCTACAGAGCAGAAGTACAGGCATAGATGTGCCCGAGATCTTCCTTCATATTGCCCTATTCCCAGTTCTTGCCTGATTTCTACAACAAAATGTTAAGAACAGCTTCAGGTTCTCTTGAGTTTGCGAAGAAGAATGAATTCCCCTGTTCTGCCTTATAGTTATGCTTTCCTATAATTCAAGTTGATACATTAAGATCTTCACAGAAAGGCATTCTCTGAAAGTGACTACTATTCATATAAATGGGAAACTATCTTCGCTGGTGTTTATAGGTGGTTTAAGGGAGAAGAATCACTACAATAATTTAAAATGGAAGAGACCAAGACATTTCTTTCAGTAATAAATTTCAGAATCTGAAGGGAAGATATTTAGCCATATAAAATAGAGGTGGTCATTTGCTTTTCTGAATTTTCTGAAAGGCATGCATTACTGTCTTTTCAGCCCATTGTGCAAATGTCATCCATGCTAGGAAACTTTTTTTTTCCCATGGCAGTAGTATTTTATCAAATGTTTTTCACCTTTTCTTCTGTTTCCTAATACATTTCTTAAATTTTTTTCGCTTCCAAAAACAAAATAAGAAAAGATGTTAGAACATCACCCGGCAGAGAATTAGAGCTATGCAGTGTTGTTATTATATGGTTGTGTCGTCTTGCACTGAAGATTCACACTCCACTGGAACCCTAAGAGGCCCCAGGGTTCCCATGAACTGAATAAGTCCTGGTCAAACTTCAGGTGTCTTGAACAAAACCAAATCAAACTTAAAATTTTTTTAGAGAACTACTCACCATTCCTTCATGTTTAAGCCTTATATTGTTTATGTGTGATAGGTTGGTATTTGCAACACAAGATAAAGGAGTGAAATGGTCAGTACCTTCTATAACTTTAATACCTCATGGCTGAGAAACTCCATATATTTCAGAGTTTCCTAATGGATCTGATATAAAAATCATCACTTTATCTGAAACAAAGACTAATCGAGACTCAAAGAAAAAAATTCCTGTTTATATTATATTGAAAAAATGTTCCAAGACAATGCTTGTTGTAACAGATGTTAGCATTGCACATTGAAATTTTATTGTTTATACCACAGCATTGTCCTAGTTCTGTTTTGGGTTTTGCTATGCTTTGGTGCTTGTTTTTTAGAAAATGATAATACAAGGATGAAATATGATTCTAAACAGTGATTTAACTTGCAAGCATTCCTTAGACACAATAGTTTTGATTGGATATCTAATTATCTTCCATTCATCAGCCAATTGCAGGATATTTTCAAATTAAAATCGATGGTGCAGTGATAAAATTTAAAAGTGGGCACAGTTGTGCACATGATGTAGATGAGTAGTAGGAAAATGTGATATTGTCCAAATCAGAAGAGAATAAGCTCAATTCAGTGAAATAACCATTTCTGAAACAATTTATCAAAATTCCATGTCTTGATTGCTAAGAGATTAAAATAAAATCCTGGAAAAGTCATGGAATGTCTTTTGAAATGATGAACCTCCCCAGAAGGTACACAAATTTAACAGAATCCATTCCTGGTGAAAGGTAATCTGCAAGCACTGGAGTCAAGAAGGTAAAGCAGCTGTTAAACTGCTTGACGTTAGTATGTACAGGACTGGGGCCATTACTTAAGTTCAATTTCAAAAATATGTTCGTCTCTTGTCACTGTCATTATGAATGATTAAAGTTAGAATTAGCTCAGGATATGAGAGTGATTTGTAAGTGCTCCTGTGTGTTTCGTTCAGTGCTATTGTCTATTCATGAATACATTTATTTACTGGGATTTTTTTTTTTAACTAATATTTTCCTAAGAACTGTGATTATTTCTGTGTTATTCTGGTTGTGTTCAACCCAAATTTATACCATCTTTTCTCTGTCTTCATTCTTGCTTGTGATGGTTCAGGATTGAGCTTCAGCACATTGCAGAACCTCTTGTGGCTTGTGAGGAGAGTGGACCCTTTGCAGGGTGAGAGATACCTTTTCCCTGAGAAAAGGGTTTAAGACATCACAGTCATCCCTGTTGGACTTCAAATCTATGGAACATATATAGTGTCACACAGTCATAGTTCTGCCTCCTTCTCATGTTAAGTACTCTATAGAAAAGGAATAACGGGTTGAAGATGAGGAGTAATACTACTCGTCTAAGATTTTTTTCACATATTCTGAGTCATCCCCAAAACATGTATCTGCCCTGTCATTAATACAGTGCTATTCGTCCTCTAGTTTTCTGTGCTATAGTGTTGCACTGGGGATCTTGAGTGAACCGGTGATGTGGACCACTCTGTAGCATATGGCTCAGGCAGGCAGTCTCCTAGAGAAATAAGAACATAAGCTGTTAACATCTGGTCAGTCTTCATTCATTTGTCTGGAGTAGACAGATTGATCTGCATATAGTTTGGCTTCCAGTGCAGTTTCATGTTTTATTTACTCCCCTTTAACTGCAGGCTGCTGATGAACGGGGCAGTCCTCTCCGCCCCCCACTTCCCCGCCAAGTTTCTGCCTTCTCTGTCACACCTGATCTTAGCGGTCATTCCACTGTTGTGAACGAGCTCATCTGTCCAAAGCTAATCTTCCATTTGCAGGGTGACTCGGGCTCTGTGGCTATCACTTTCCCTGCAGTTCTCGTGTCCCTTGGAAAAGTGGGGACTTTCACGGAGACTTACTGGACATCACTCAAAGTGCAGAGTGAAGATTTTGTGTGGTGGGAGTGTGAAAGCCAGTGTGAGAACTTTTTATTTTTTGGTTTTGAGAAGTTTGTTCTCCTCCAAGAGGGAGTAGGGCGTGTAGAAGATCTAGGCATTTCTGCTTGCTAGGGAAGTGTTTCCATGGTGAATTTCCTTTGTTCTTTGCAAAAATGATGACAAAACGATGGAAATGAAACAGGGAGAAACTGTCAAAGTTACAGTGGGACTTCTAGAGGTTTTGAACACTACTGAAGTACTAGATTTAGTATGATTCTTCTGGGTCCTGGTAAATCTTTAGAGGGCATGAGATTATGGGAAGGTCATAGGACTATGGTAGAGGAAATGGGGAGAAAGCAGAGAGGGAGAACCTTAGCCTAGGTTTGTCGCTCTTTATAGGAAATGGTCTGTGCACATTCAGCTACAGTATAGGGGGTCATTTGTAGGTGAGAAGTGCCCTACATCATTGAACAGAATGTCTTTTATCTGAGTGAGAAAATGTCTTTGAAAGATGGGACTTAGTAAATTTAATGACATTCTTCATTACGCTCCCCTTTTCTTAAGAATTTTTATTTGCCTCTGGCATATTCTGAGCTTGTTTGCTCCCAGTGACTGGCACTAGGCTAATGGTGTACATGAAAATTACTTTCTAAACACTTTCATTGCTTGGAAAATGGTTCCAAAATGTGGCTGACAAAAATCAACCTTGTTGCAGATCAGTTCTTGTGGATTTTAGACATACTCCAATCTTAACAAGAATCTCCTTTCCCTGTTCTTTACTAGATCTAATCCAACAGAATTGTAACCATAAACTCCTTCTGCAAGTGAAGATTTTCAATTTGTTTAATCAGTGTTCCATCACTTTGTGGAGAACTTATTTAATAAAAATGTATTTTTTCTTTTTGTTAGAAAATACACAATTATCAAACTGACAATTATTGAAAATGTTACAATAATAATCATACTGTTATGATATTGAAGACACACTTGAGAGTGTTATAAGTTCATTTTGAACAATTTTTGTCAAATGCCTCTTTTTTAGTCCAGATCACACAAGCTACTTGGACATTGTATTAGTATTCCCTGGCTGAATGAATGCATGAGTGCTTCCAGCACACACATTTCTAAACTTTTGACTGCAGTCAATACAGTTAAAGAGAACTTGAGACAACCCTTTCTGTAAATGTCAAAAGCTAAATTGTATACATGTTAAACAGGAGTTGAATTCACTAAAAATGTTATTGCAGTGGCTGTCTCGGCTTCATCTCCAGAGCTTTTTGCAATTGCTTTGACACTAGAGGAAGCTTTAAGGAGGCTCATAAAGCTAGGTCTGTAAAAGTGTTTAGGGTCCTTGTCCCTAGCTCCAAGACCTGTGCTGATCAGTTGTTCTTCCTCCTTACACAACCGATGGAGTAGTGGATAAATCGTTTTTGGATGCATTCCCAAAATCAGAGTCAGAGATGACAGCACACAGACCAAGGAACTAGTAAAGGTATTCAAGAGTCAGCCCTAAGATTTCCATGTATTCTAAATCCTGCCACTTTCAAGGGAGTTAAAGCCTTCCTCTGTGTGGCTATAGAGATACGCTTCTGTATATGCAGGATTCACATCCCTGAATTACTTTCTAGACCCCAGAGTGCTACTGTCTGTACTTCCAAGGCTGAATGGAGGTCAGTCCTTTCTTTCAGAAAGCTACTTCTGCAGATGATGATATTTTTGCCTCAGCTTCTCTTTCAAGAACACATCAAGGAAGTGGAAATTCTCTTTTTTGTTCTCTTCTCTTTGAATCCTTTGAAAGGAATTCAAACTCACATCAGCCCACTGCTGGACGGAGCCCTAATCAGCAGAGTGGCAGACATCTGCATCCTTTTCTGGCAGTAACTCCAAGTACTTTTGCTACTGTAATAAATGGGAGCACAGCCCATTCCAGAAGGGTACGGTGTAGGTGGAAAACAAGGAATGTGTCCAGATATTCTTAAACAGATGCATAACAAGAAATGCTTATATTTGCTCTGCACTCCTCTGAGGGAGGAAGGTGGGTGGCGAATTCCTGTACTTCATTCTGCAAATTACACATGTACTAAAGGGAGGAGGATTACAGAACAGAATTAGATAGTGTTGTAGAGAACATTTCACTTACAAAACTGTTTTTAAAGTTCAGCCTGTATATGGACATTGAGCTGGCAGCTGTTTGGATGATGAGAAATGAGCAGATGTTGGTCTTTCTTCTGCAGAGACTGTTCTAGTCATTCCTTAGATACACAGAGTTAGTAATGTGGCATGAGCAGAAGTGTCTTTACCGTGCCTTTGTTTGCAGTGTAGAGACATGGTGGAGATCTGTTCTGACATGTTCTGCGTCTCCAATCTAAATAGGGGTTGCAAAGAGAAACTAAAACTGCACCATGAGAGACAAGATGATATGTGGCATTAGCAGGTCCTAACGGGCAGGCCAAAGCTTCCTTAATAATACTGTGCGACCAAATGCAACTTGCCAGACAGAACAAACAGGTATCAAGGACTGGGGGAAGCTGTTAAGCTGTCTTATTTGCATACCCTAGGATGCAGTTGCCTTTCTTAATAAGTAAATAAACAAGGGTATTTAGAAAAAAGCATTAGTCAAGGCGTATGTGCATGAAACAGGAGTCTATGGCTTTGCAGTTACCAGGAGTGGTGCTTCACATGGTGATTGCTGAAACCACGGCTTCCTACAGAAGCAAGAATCCATCCATAAAACAAACCTCCTACTCAGTTCAGAACCGTACTGCCCCATAGTTGCTCTTGCCTTCAAGTACAGGACACAACAAACTGCTAGTTTGCAGTCACTAAGAAGGAAGCAGGAATGTTGTCCCCAGACCTTACTTGGCCCATTTCCCCCCCTTTGCTTTGTCCTGAGCTCCTCTGAATCCTGTCATGCTTCCAGCTTGAAAACTTCCCTTCTGTGACCCTTCTGCCTGTTGAGGATGCATGTAGTAGAGGTATGGTCTACTGCATCCTTCATCTATCTAAAGTGATTCTGTATATGAAATACTAATTTTAAACAGAATGGGATTGCAGAATGCAGCTGCAGCAACTTTATCAATGAAAAGTGTATCCTTTCGTTTCCTCCAAGTCATTTTCATCATTGCCTAGCTTCATCAAGAAGATGTCCACATGTCTTTTCAAGACATCTTCTCTCTCTAAGACTGTAAACCAGCAATTTATATCAGCATTAAAATCACTAGTTGGAAAGTATAAGGGAGGAAAATCTGTTTCAACATGCTTAGAATAAATTATATAAATCTGCATTTTTACTATGGGGTTTTGTATCCCGTCCTGACAATCACAGTAAGAATTCATAAGAGTTCAGAGACCCCTAGGCTAGCACTGATCCAGATTGCAATGCTCATGCAGTGTGTTGCTTGCAAAGTTCCCAGCTCTGATACATTTCTTTGGCTATACTGAAAAGTTATACTCCTCACAGTACAGAAGATTGTAGAAATAGTATGCCCTGGAGAAGGAGAGGAGGGAAATACATGAATTATCTTTTGATTATGATATGCTGCAGAGTAGCCTTCAGCTCTTATTTTGCTTTCCAGTCATTTTACTCACTTGAGCTTTATTTGTTTAATTTCAGCCTGTATGATGTTCTGATGTACTAGCAAACTAATCTGCCTACAGCCTAGTAAAAAACTCATTTTTTGCCTCTGTCAGGTCTAATGATTGCAAAAGTGTTTGCTCTTGCACTGGTGGAACAGACAAGTGCTCTGTGTTACCCTTGTCAGCCTTCTGCAATCGGTCCCAAGGTCTGCCCTCAGACCAGCTGTGCTTTGCTAGTCCAGCTTGCTGAAGTGAAAAACCGTAGTATTTGCTATGAAGGTTTCTGTGATGTATTCCCTCACCCATGGTTTCATGGATGCCTTTGTTTATGTGAATATTAAGCATTTGTTCTAAAGTGTCTATCAAAGGCAAAAAGCAAGAACTTGTCAACACTCTTTCACCTGGAAACTAGTTGGTTTTAGGTTTTCTCTTCTTTTGGAATTACTTTTCCTTTGTGCAGCTCTACAAATAGAAAACTAAAGAAATCCCCCCACCTTGACTGCCTTGTTTAGCTTAAACTTTGTGTCCTTAAAATGCTTTGCATAACTTGTTTGTTTATTTTTTTCCATATAAAATACCATCAACTTCTTAAATTTATCTCTGATCTAGCCTTTCTTTCTCACGCAGGATTCCTGTATATTGTTGACCAATACCCTTAGGCAAATCTTTAACTACAAAGCTAAGTAAAGATTGATTCTGAATAGGCTTGGTAAAACAGACTTTTTTCCATCATTCTTATAAAGAAGACTAGTTTCAGGTTTGGTCCTCTTAAATGTTCACTGTATAGACTCATGTAAAACTTCAGCTTTAATGATGAGCTGAGAACATGCCGGCATAAATGACTCCTCAAGGCCAGAACGCACCCTTTGCTCACAGGAATTGCTCTGTGTTTGGGATTCATTTTGTGTGATGTTAGCCACCTAAACAGGGGTGACTACCCTAAGCTAATAGTTTAAGTTATGTTTATAGCCTGTGGGCATCTCGCACCCCAAGTTGAAGTGTCTCAATAGAAAAAAATTGATTATACTGTCCAGATTCCTACTGCTTTCCATTGGCTGACTTAAACTAGGAACCACAGGGGAGGGAGATTATGACCCGTGGTTGAGTGAGATAATGGTAGGCAGGGGTCAAAAGTACAGGGTGCATGGTGACGGGATCAAGAGAGACTTCAGGAACAATAAAGCAGGGTAAAGGGACACCTGCCTCACATGTACACAGATGCCTGCAGCCTGGAAAACAAGCAGGAGGCAGCTGAGCTGCACGTGCAGTCACCAAACTCCCTCCCTGGAATAACCGAGAGACAGTGGGAGAACTTACATGGCCGGTCTGCTGTGGTGGATGGATGCAAGCGCAAGAAGAAACACAGGCAAAGAATGAGGATTGAGCTGCCTTCTATGGTGAAGGAGCAGCCTGGGGTGGCAGACTGGCTGAGAGCTTGGCAGAATCAAGAGGAGGGGATGGTAGGGGTGATGCTGTGGCACAAGTTTGTTACCCTCCCAGTCAGGTTAAGGAAGTGGACAAAGCCATCTCTAAGCAACTTGAGGATAATATTTACCACAAATACAGTGTTATTCCTTGCAGGAAGAGCAATATTTGATTCTCCTGATTTCATTACAAGTAAGTGCTGAGGAGTGCAGGGAGAAACTGCCATAAAACTGACAATAAGCCTTCTGGCTCTAAGCGCTCAGAACCTGTAGGATCCATGCTGTAACATGCTTAGGAGTAAGGGAGAAAGATAAACACCCCATTCTCCTTCAGGAATGGGCAGATCATAGAGTCATAGCATCATAGAATTGTTTAGGTTGGAAAAGTCCTTTAAGATCATCGAGTCCAACCATCAACCCTGCCCACTAAACTATGTCCTGAAGTGCCTTGTCTACGTGCTTTTTGAACACCTCCAGGGATGGTGACTCAACCACTTCCCTGGGCAGCCTGTTCCAATGCTTGACAACCCTTTAGGTAAAGAAATTTTTTCCAGTATCCAATCTAAACCTACCCTACCTCATATTCATGATAACTCATCAATTCCATAACTTCTGAGCACAATAGGACACGAATATCAATGTTTAATCTATCTTTTCTAGATGCTAACCTCTTAGCACCCCCTCTAACCTCCCTTGTCTGTAGTCCCTTACTGAAAAAAACAGTAGAGCATTGCTATGTTGTGACAGCTATTCTCATTGATTGGAGTTTAGTGGCAGTAATCAAAGTTGACAAGTCAGGCAGTTCTGACTAAAATCTGGAACATACTAGGATTTGAATACTGGCTTAACATATTTGCATAAGAAGAAAATGGTTAAATGCAATTAAATGGATTAATTTTTATTTCTCTTGTGGAAATATCACTTCTGCTGAATGAATGTTTAGCAGTCTGTGGTAATTCATGACGAAGTGATTTACATTTACTAAAAATCCAAGTAACCTTAAACAAGGCAGGCTCCCAGATCCTTCGATACTATGGTAGAAATTCTATGTCAATTTAAAATGAAACTGTAGACTAGTACTGAGTATGCATTCATTTTTGATTATCAGTATGAGACTTGTTTCCTGTATCATTTAATGTAAGAATGAAAGACAAGCAAGGAAAAATAATGCAAGTATTTTCAGATGTAGACAATATGGTTGTTTGCATTTCAGTCAGCAATGCAAGGAAGAAAAACATTCTCAGCTGTAGTTAGGCCTATCTGCAAATTTTTATCTGTGAAAAGAGAAAGCTAAATACAACTTCTTGATGAGCAAATGCTAAACTCCATGGGACCTAAGAGTCCATGTGTGACCCTAAGAATGTATCTGCAGTAAAAAGTAAAAGTTCTCACCTGTCTCCAAGACAGAAAGGACTTTCAAAAAGGATTTTGTTTATTTAAGGCTGAGATTCTGTCAATCTCCGTCGCGTCATTTTGATGCAGTACTTTCTGACTAAAGCATTATGCCCTCTATTTTACAGGAGTTCAGACTGAATGATTGATACGTTTCCTCCTGGCACTAAAATCTTGGTATTTTTCTTTAAAAAGCCTGTTATATACTAGTAGATCTTAATACAGTGTTCTGTAGTATAACGTAAAAATATTTCTCTGAGCTTTTATTGCCGACCATGATATCATATGGTAGGGAATATGCCTTCAGTCGGTTTGGGTCAGCTGTCCTAGCTGTGTTCCCTCCCAACATCTTACTTATTCCCAGTTTACTGACTTTTGGGGGCAGGGGGCAGAGAGAAAGCCTTGACACAGTGGAAGCCCTGTTTAGCAATAGCCAAAACACTGGTGGGTTATCATCACTGTTTTAGCCGTAAATGCAAAGCACAGCACCACACAGGCTGCTGTGAAGAAAGTTGACTTCATAACTTCATTCCAGCCAGACCCAGTACATCACGTTACTGCTTTGTGCTCAGGTTGCTGCCAGGGAAATGGAATTAATCAGTGTTTTTCATCAGTAGATCTTAAATTGTTAAAAATAACTTGATATTTTTATTATCTACAGGTATTTATTCTCATTTTGTCGACATAGACACTGAGGTGCAAATAAATGAAGGGTGTCTTTTTGAAGTGGAGGTTAGACTGGATGCCAGTAAGAAGTTCAAAATATAAAAGCTTGGTTATATCTCTAGCATGAAATCATTGCTTCATAGTCAAAACCCAGATATTTTCTTGGTTTGCTAAGGATAAATGCTACAGAATCTAATTCATATATGTATTATCCTGTTGTTTCCCATGTATTCATGCTCAAGAACATCAGAAGGCTGAGAAATTTGCTGTATTTTTTGTCACTGCCCTAATGGCTAGCAATACACATTAAAAAATGTGTCTTCTTTCATCTTTAACTTCCAGTCACTATATTGTATGTATTTTTGTCTGCTAGATTAAAGAGATTGGAGTTAGAAAATCTTCTTAAGTAGGTAATTTGTCATGTACAGACTGTAACATCATGATTCAGTTCTGTCCTAATCCATCTTAGAGCTCATTTAGTCTCTTATTGTACAGTCTATTTCCAAATTGCAAATCAATCTTATGGTTTTCCTCTAAATTTTGAGGTTTTTCTTGGCATTGCTTTTAGTGGAAAAACTGGATAGAATTGGCTATCTTCAGTCTTGGGAGAGGAGTGTATAGGGACTCTAGGTACTTTAAGCATATGTCTTTTTCATAGGCATATGTCTTGAAGTGTATGTCTTTTTGCAGGTGGGCACAGATTGCCTTCAATCCGTGCTGGAATCCAGATAGATGCTGGCAAACTCTGAACTGTACCCAGCTAAAGAGTGAGTAGGACTGAGAATCCCACAGAGCAGGGGGCTCCGAACAGGGGTGTGTGCAAGACGATCCGTTGGGGTGCAGGAAGAGAACAGTTGAACTTCCATTTATATTTATTTTTATCTAAAAAAATAAGGGAGAAATTAAGCTTTACTGATATATAATATACAGATTTACACTCGTGCATTTAGTTGGTCCGTGTGTTAGATGGTCATGTAGGGTTCCTGAGGTGCCCTGAGGGAAGAGTGTGTACTTCACAACTCAGAGGTGTATTACAGTTTATGTGTGACCACTTAAGTGGATTTATGGGTTATACTATCTAGTTTTACAAAATGGACAAGTGGCTTAAAAAGATTTCTGCAAAGAAACCACAGATTGAAGATAATACTGATAATGCCAGTACAAGTCAACAAGAAGAAAATGACAGAGCTGACGCTTCTACTGCTAGTACGAGCTCTTCATCAGCCACATTGTGGATAAAAACAATGATGAGCTAACCAGATTTGACAAGAAGTCAGCCAAAAAAAAGCAAGATTATCAAGACGACTGTTTGAAATATGGATATATAGCTGCTGCTGCTAATGATGAACCTTGCCCTAAGTGTGTATTGTGCCTTGAGACATTAGCTATTGATAGTATATGAAGCCATTATGATTAGAAAGACATTTAAAAGTTAAGCATCCAGAACATGAAGACAAAATTCTACATTTTTTTTCAGTGATGTTTAAAGTCAAGTGATACTCAGTCCAGTACTTTACGTAACATAATGATAAATGTTTAAAAGCAAATTCTGAGGTTTCTTATTTAACAGCAAAAGACAAAAAAACCCATAGTATTGGGACAACACCTCTTCTTCCTGCTGTGGTAAAAATGTCTGAAATAATGCATGGAAAACAATACAGCAACAAACTGAAGTCCATTCCTTTGTCAGCAAATACTGTTGGAAGACGCACAGAAGAGTTGAAGAGGTGCTGAAGAGTTGAAGAAACAGGTATTAGAACAAATCGTGCACTGCAGGAGGTTTAATGCTGCTGGGTGAAAGGGCAGATGTTTCTTACATGTCTCAGCTTATGGTATTTGCGGGATTCTGCTTCAATAATGAAACAGATAAAGAAGTACTTCTTTGTGAGCCACTAAAGGAAAAATGTACTGCAGAAGATACATTCTTGACAGTAAATGACTTTTTTAATAAGAATGAAGTTTTATGAAAAAAATGTGTCTGTGTAACCACTAATGGAGCAGCTGGAATAAAAAATGTGTTCCAGGGTAAGGTTACAGAGCTAGCATCACACGTGAAATTCCTTCGCTGTGTCAGTCATAGGCAAGCTCTTGCAGCAAAGAAGCTGGAGCCAAAAGTGCATGAAGTGCTACAGGGTGCTATCAATGTGATTAATTTTATTTTAAAAAAAAGACCTTTAAATGCTAGAATATTTACAATAGTCTGTAATGAGATAGGGAGTGACCGCAAAAATCTTTTGTACCCGACCGAGGTTCACTGGTTTTCTTATGGTGAAGTGCTTAAAAAAGTTGTCAAACTTGAAGATGTTACGCATTTTTCTTTCACAAAAAGACAAGTGTGCCAAACTTGCCGACCTTTTCTGTGATGACAAGAAGCTGTCCATAGCGGATATTGTCAAAAAAATAAACACACTTAATGTGTCCCTTCAACGTGAAGGTGATGCTTTAACAGTGGGTGAGCAAGTCACTACCTTTCAGAGACAACTTGTGCTATGGACAGAGCATTTTGGAAACAGATGTTTGGAAACATTTTGATCATTATGTGATTGTGTTGCCAAGAATGATGCAAGTCACCTAATAAAAACTCTCATATCTGTTCACTTAAAAAACATGGAAACTGAATTTTCTGGCCCATTTAAAAATCTCCCCAACAAGAGTTTCAGTGGGTTTTGAAGCCAGTTGTTAAATATATAAAAATGCAACACCTTCTGATTAGTTTGCAAGAACAGCTGATTGCCATCAGGGAAGATGGAAACTTACTAGCCAAAATTCAACAAAAACCTTTGTGTAAGTGGTGGATGGGACTTAAAAATGGATATCATGATTTAGTAAGTGTAGACAGTGATGTATGGTCTCCTTTTGGATCTACATATCTCTGTGAAGTACCATTTTCAGCTAGCAGCCATTAAAATCAAGTATTGAAATAAACTTCATTTAGAATCAGACCTTCAAATTGCTGTATCACCAAGCGTTAAACCAAGAGTTTGAAAAATAATGAAGGATATTCAAACACATTGCTTTAGTAAGAGCAAGAAGGGGTTATTGATACTTCTAATAAATAAAATAATTTTTAAAATATTATTTAATCTTTATCTCATCCTTTTAATTTCTATTTTTTGTTTGTTTTATAAACATAATATAGCAGTACAGTAGCAAGAACATGTATATAATTTATAAATAAATAAATATACATGCATTGGGGATGCATGCTTAACAATTTTTACTGGTGGGGTTGCATGATCAAAAACGTTTGGAGACCACTGCCAGAGAGCCAGAATGTGTTAGCTTAGTTCCCTGCTGCATCTCATTGTGGTTACATAGGTTGAAGTTCCTGCTGGTTGCCTAGAAGAATGGGCAGAGCACATTCACACCTGTCTGAAAAATACATTGGAAATACCCACAGTAGACCAGAAACTCCACCACAATACCTTTTGTCTGTCTTATATAATGAGGTTATTGCCATCTCTTTACACTATTAATAAATCCAAGAAAATCCATTAACCATTTTTGTCAGAGCCCTAACCTGAGAAACTATGCTTATGCGTCATGAATTTTACAGTGTTTCGCAGTAAGGGTTCCAAACTTTATGTGATCCAAGTACCTCCTGAATCCAGCATAGCTTCTTTGGAGGAAGTTGTTCTGCTTCTGGATATCATTGTTTTCACTAGGATAAATAGCCTTAGTAAAAAGCCCCGCTCAGTTCCTGTAGGTTCTTTTCACACCATGATGCTGTATGAAGACACTTGCATGTCACTTCCCCTTGTAAAGCTGAAAATTAATCTGTTAAACTCTGTTATATAGCAGTTTGGAGAAAGGATTGGAAACTAAGAGAGTTTTACAAGGTATTCTGCATTATAAGGTATTCTCACTTTCTTCACTTCTCCTTTAGGACCATACTTAGGAGTATCACACCATCTGGTGAACTAGTGAATTGGGAGGGGGAGAGCGGGGGGAGGAAGAGGGAGGATTCCGCTCCTGCTTTCTCCGTTGTACCTTTTTAGACCCAAAAGTCAGTAGTAACTTTTGTGTTCCCCTTAATTTGATGTGCTCATATAATGTGGAGGAGAATCTGGTTCCATGTCAATGGATTGGTATTTAAAACATTTATTCACACAAATTAGTGATGAATGGTCAGTAGAAATGGTGAAATGTCTCCTGGAGAGATATCATGGTGGATTCTTAAAAGCTCTTATACCACCTACACTTCTGACATTTTGGAGTGCCCCTAGTTTTATGGAAACAAGCTTCTCCAGATATTATCCACCAAAGTCTCTGAGCACTAAAACTAATGAAACTTTAAAGAATTATTCAGATTGCAGGATCAACAGTTCTAAACTTAAATATGCCTGCAGACCTTTAACAGAAATGTTCTGTAAAAAAAAAAAAGAACATCATCTAAACAAAATTAATATCTCCTGACTCCCAGTCCAGTACAGCAGCGTCTTGCCAGAACAGGGTTTGTATATGGGCTACTGGGATTATTCCCTGTGCTTCTAGGTCTCTCTCTTGTTTAAAGGAGGGAGATTAATGTTACAGGATATTAACGTTACAGGTTTTTTTAAAAAAAAGCTAAATGGGTATTATCCTTCAGGCCAATTAAAAACATGTAACAAATGGCATGGAATTTATTTAAAACTCAGAAACAGATAGAAGTTATTTTTGAGGAGATTGTTCAGTTCCAGTGAAGTCACATGCACAACCCTTAATGATGCTACATGTATTCTCTCCTACCTAAAATAGCTAAAATAAAGCATTACACATGCTTATGAAGGTACAGAACATTTTTTCATACCAGATTGTTGTTAGTTCTTGTGGGGACACAGAAGGGTAAAGTCTGATTCCAGGTGTTCTGTGAATTCCAGGCACAATCCGTAATGTTAAAATGAAAAGGGCACTGACAGTAAAAAGTATTAGCACACATGGTCAAGGAGATGATCGCCAGTCCATAACAGACGGACATAATTTTCACCACCTGAAGTTGCCAACAAGTTGCCTGAAGACACAATGAAGCTGCTTGCTTAATTTGTAGCGTAGAACGCTTCAAGTAATTCTCAGGTAACCAAGAAGATTTCATCTTCTGGCTTCCATGCTGGACCAGGGACTTCATCTCAGACAGTACTGATAAACTACTTATATTTTTGTATCTTCTTCCGGTCATGGGTAAAATTGTCTTTACTTTCTTAAACCAAATAGCTTGTATTAATGTGACCCTGGAGGATTCCTCTGCAGGAAAGGAGAAAGTGAAGCCAATGAAATGAAAAGATGCCACCATGGTATTTTTAACTACGTTGCTGTAAGAATGCATGCAACCACAGTAAGGCTGCTTACGACAATATACCAAGATGCAGCATAATACCTATTCAGAATCCCATTCAGGTTGACATAAAATGATGTGCAGAGTTTATTTATGAAGGACTTGATATAAGATATACCAAGAATTATTGTAATTTAAGAAGCTTCAGGAAAAGGTATTAGAAGGAAGAAATTTCAGAACATAGAAGTCTGCCAAAGGAGAAGAGAAAGAGCAAGAGCAATTAACAAAGGCATTAAAGGGTTCAAAAAGATACGTACAAGAGCCAGGGGAGAAGTTCTTTTCTA
The DNA here is from genome assembly GCA_035590195.1 of Aviceda cuculoides. Taxonomy (NCBI): domain Eukaryota; kingdom Metazoa; phylum Chordata; class Aves; order Accipitriformes; family Accipitridae; genus Aviceda; species Aviceda cuculoides. The sequence continues at coordinate 13,515,693 of JAVJGG010000048.1, read as the reverse complement.
GAAGGACTTTTCACAGGTAACTGGCGTACAGCTTCAGCTGACAATTGAAATCTCAGTGGAGGAAGTATGTGAATCAAACTGAGACACTCAAGCACAGTAAATTATCACCACCATCTGGCATCCTTCTGAGGATTCTGAAGTAAATAAAGTGTGAAATAACAGTCATACACCATTGCGGGAAATGTTGCTGCAAGGTTGTCTTCAATATTCAAAAAAATGTTAATATAGTTTCTGTATTTTCTTTAAATTTGGAGGACCAAGGGATAATCCCCAAACTCGGAAATAATGTAGTAATCCTAAGAAATCTAGGACTAGATTTTCTACTACTATTAGGATGTAGTACTGCTAGAAATAGAATGAAATGCTCTAATAGAGCCACTACCTTATCTTGTTTTACCTTACTTTGACTTAGATTAAAATGTGAATGTAATTTAAAGTTAGCATAGCATATATTAACTAGATTAATTTAACTAGCATGGGTTAACTGAGCTATTAACTAGCTTGCTTTCCAAAAAGAATGTGGTTATGGCTTCTACACATTTATAAATTACTTGGGTTTTTTTAACAGACGTGGTTACTCTCCAAAGCCTTCAGTAGAGGACAGTCATGTCTCTCATGATGAATTTGGGTGGATCGGAAATGTATAGATGGTAGTGCCATTATCAGTTCCAAGGGGGAACAAGGGGGAGAGAGACATTAGAAGCAAAAATAATACTTCAGGCTGTAACTTGCTTCTCCCCAGGTGACAACAACCACTGTAGTTCACCTTATGCCAGAGAGTGCCATTTAAACATCAATTATTTTTTCTGTTGCAGACTTTTAGCAACTTTCTCTCTCACTCCTTTAAGCAGCCTTGAACTTCAACCTGTCACTACATATAAGGGACAGGGGGACAACTTCGTGGGCTTCCCAGAAAATCACAATTTGGTTTTGTATCAAGTGCATGGCACCTTTCCAAAATATATTTAAGTAGTTGAAATCATATGCTTGGATGTCTCTAATTAGTCTTGAGTTTGCCAGCTGCCATTCATCCTTTTTCCTGAGGCAATGGGTGGCATTATCATACTAACTAAATGTTAGATATCACTAATTTTGCACGTGATCCACTTCCACTTCATGTGCCTTTCTGGCATTTTCTAGAATTGCCTCTCCTCTGTTTGGTTTGGAAACAGAACAGTAAAATCAAGACATTTATTCCGGAAGCATTCACTGGTAGGTAGACTCAATTGAGGTTTCCTACAATGATTAATAGTTGGCGGGTTAAGAGTAGGGCAGAATTTGGCCGCTGCTGTCCGTATCTGGTAGCAGCAGTAGACACAGGTGGGTGCGTAGCCACCGCACAGCTCTTGCATGGCTGCTGCTTCCTTCTGCGGGGATAGCTTCCACAGAAATCAGTGCTTCAGTGTTCTTAAGTTTCATGTGCCTTCCTCAAAGAGGTGATTAACAACTCTTGGTTAAGTCAACAAATTCTTTTTGTTTAAATTAAAATCAAATTTTAATTTGCAGGTGAGGTGGAGGAAAAACTGGGTTGAAGGTACACCCCTAATTTACTTAAAACCTTAATTGGTATTGTTGGGTGCATTTGATGGACCAGAAAACAAAAGGGAAGGACATGGATTGTACTGGTTACTTTTACTTTAGCCAGATCTTCGTGGTATCTGGATCTTCATCTCTTGCTTAGGGCAAATCTTCTGTTGCAGTATGCTTTAAGCCTATATGAGGGGCATAGACCCTAATGCTTTTGGTTTCTGGACATTTTTTTTCCTGGCCTGCTTGCTCTGGCATAAAAAATCTTGCATATGAATATACTGCTTTAAGAAACAGAAGAGTTTGGAGCTGTTGAAAGTGATCGAACAGCTGTTGTCCTGTTTATTTGTTAAAAAAAATTGTTGATTGTTGATTATTTTCCTGCATAGTCTTGTGCTGCCCTGAACAGGAGCTTCATCTTTAGCCAGTAGAATCTGTTTGGTAACTATCAGAATACTGAGGGTGACCTGGTAAGCAGCTCCAATTTCTTAACAAGTCCATGTTTTTATCTAAGACCCATCTTTAAGGAAGTATAGTAGTTTCAAGTGGGACAGCATACTCCACCATGTGTATGCTTGTTTGGTAGAGACAAGTCATCGAGGACTCATTCCTAAAGCCGTGTTCTGCCTCAAAATTGTCTGTTCTGCAACTGATGAAAATACTTTTTAGGAGATTTACTTTTCATACAGTTAAAGGCTGGACCAACTGCATCCTATAAAAGTTTTAATTGTAGCACTGAGTTCTCGTTACAGGATGTCTTCAAAAGATATAGGGAACAGTTTTACTTCAATGAATACCATAGGAGGCTCTGTGAACGTTCATGACACTATACACTGAAGCGACATTTTGTCACAGGTTACTGCACTGAATAATTACGAATTTCCCAAATATAAAAAATATTATTTGTGTTTGGCCGTTTGAACCTTCTTGCAGCATCAAATGACAATAAAATTGAACTTAACAAGTATTCTTATCAGAAAATTTATAGATCATTATACAAAGTAATGTAAAATATATTGATCAGAATGTAGTAACAGCTGAGTTAGCAGACTTGGGCACCAGTTGGGATTTGCAGATGGAATTTATAGAAGTCCTTTCCGTAGATGAAACCATGGGGGAGATTTTTTCCCCCACATGTCCTAGGTTATGTAGCCTTTCAGCTAGCCTGTAAGATAGTATGTATATTATTTGAAATAGACAGTAAGTAGTGTGAGGCCATCCAAAAGGGAAGGATGTGGTTCCCATTGTGAAGACTACCACTACTAAAATTGTGGATTTCAACCTTCTTCTGGATTGTAGGCTTGAAAGTGAGAAGGGGAGATTCTCCTGTAACACTGACAGTGTCTCAGTTCCTCATGGTTTCATAACTCCTCTGTTCCTCCAGTACAGATGAGCGAGTGCGAACTCTTGATGCCAACAATTATAGCCAGATTCACACTCCTTCTTTGGAAGGTCTGAGCTGCTGCTGATTTTCTGGGTCCCATAAACAGAGAGGATGCAAAAGAAAATTGTGCCTCAGAAATATTCATTAAAATATTTTGGGTTTCTGCATTATAAAAATGAGTAAAGCAAAGATAATGTCTGTCACAGAGAGCTGATGCTGAAGCATTTTGACAGAATGATCAGATCAGCAGTGCTTGCATGTGCAGAAGGTGGGCATTTGTGTTTGTAAATCAGTTGTTTCCTCAGATAATAATCCCAGTGATCACAGGAATGGTATTAGTGAGCATCTGAGTGTATAAGACAGAAGAAAGTTAATCAGTATGTTATGCTTTTTACTTTAAAGCCTCCAAAATGTTTTTCAATTATTTTTGAAAATTAAACATTAGTACGAAATTTCAATACATAACACTGTAAGAAATGCATTACTGATTTAGTGTTATGTATCTTCAGTTTAATTTCTTCTAACTTTAGTTTCCAAATGCATTAAAGTTACAGTCCTTGGTACAATGCACTACAAAATTCTAGTCTTAAGAAAACAGAAAAGGATGGCACAATTTAACAGACACGTGCGAGTAAAAAAAGTTCTTTGAATGTAAATGACACACGATGGAGAAAAAAATGAAAATTTAATTTTTAACTCTCCTGATCACTTTTCTCTGCTCAGTAATATCACTGCAGTTAGGATCTAATTTAGTTCTCTGATACAGCTGAACCTGTTTGGGTCAGAAGAGAAAGAAGGTAACTTCTGTCTTTTTCCAGAAGGAAGGAACATGGGGCTGAAGCATGGTTCTTATGGTAAAATTTTCATGTCTATTTATATTAGCATTATCATTTGGTGCAATATTATCATGTGATGATCTTATATCCCTGAAGTGGTGTCTGGTTTTGCCCTTTTCACCTGGAAGAAAAAATACAGACTTAGGAAGTTTAAACCACAGGAGTTTTTTTACAAGGTTGATCTAAACAAAACTGTTTGGAGCAGCACATTGCCAAGTGGAAAGTAAGTTAATGAAATGCTTTATTAAACTGTCCTCAAATTTTAAGCAAACCTGTCTCTCCACTCCTAAAAAGCCTAAAGCATAAATACCCCAATGTATTACAATGACGACAATGATTCCTGTAGTTCAGGCATAGAATAGAATTAAATCTTAGCTTGATATTGCTGACCTTTCCACATTTAGGAAGTCTGAGGAATGTGGAATGCTTTTTTGAAGGATCATTGAAATACTAATAATTTCATGTTGTCTGTATTCTCACAGGTATGTTTTCTATAATCTCTCCTTCATCAAAATGTCATCCAATTTTTTATATTAGGTAAACATTTCTTTCTTTTTAGTTTCCCACTGAGGCTTGTATTCATAGTTTTCAGTTTATCACGAGACTTACTCCTGGATACATAAGCGTTGATGTAGTCCCCTGAATCTGATGCAATTAAGCCATTAATAAATAAGTATAGCTTCAGTAAAGCAACTGAGTGCATGGTAAACTTCAAACTTGGCCCATGTTTTCTGAAAGAAAAAGTCCCAGATAGATAAAGATTTCCAAGCTTTTCAGAAAACCCATGGTTTGTACAAACCTCCTCTACCGGCCAAGAAGTAGAAGAAGAACCTGTATGTTCTCCCTCAGCGGCTGGGTGGTCAGATTGAGAAAGGGTGCAGGGAAGTAGCCCTCTCCTCCGACCTTGTCCCGAGAACATTTTATGAAGGTAAGGGATCTCTGGGGTTTCTAATTTTCAGTGGATGCTACTGGTACTGGAACACCAGTTTGAGACAGGGTTAGATTTTGAGACCTGGGTTTCAGCTACAGTTCAGCTGTCTGTAACTGTCTGTGTCTGAGAGTCATCTAAGCTTCGTTTATAGTTAATGGAGGAAAGAGGGAGGCACTTCCAGGGTGCAGTTCATCTCACCTTAGACATCTGTTTATGGATGAGATGACTCATTCCTTAGAAATTCCCATTTATCTTAACTTTGGCAATATCCGTGTAACACCTTTCCAAGTTAGAGTTAGAATAAAAAATATTTCATCCATCATAGCTGGAGAGAGTGTAAATCTGTAAATGTTAAGGTTGCTTTCATTTTGCTTAATCGAGAATTTTCCATAAAGACACTTCCCCTTGTAATTGTAAATCATAGCTCTTTTGGCACCGATAACATTTTCTTAAACAATATTCAATTATTGCTTATGTGGCTTTGTTTGAATTATCCCTCTCAATGAATTCTACTCAGAATTGTTTTAGTAAATGGGCTTTTTCTGAATAATAAATGTGTTTGAAATGTGTGTGTATGTAAGAATTACTAATGAGTACTATACGTTGTCCACCTGTAATAATGTGATCAGATGTTGAGTCTTTAATTTTTGGTTCAGTAATCAGTCTATTTGCTACATGAAGACTACTACAGAAGTGTTTTTAAGGGGGGTGTAATAGTGTGTGCTTCCAAAGAAATTCATGATAGTTTTGTAAGCTGTGATTTATTCTTTTTTCTGTGATAGCATGAGACTTTCTGTCTTGTTCTGTTATTTCCTAACCAAGACCAAATTCACCAATGTAAAGCATATTTACTATGTATTCTAAGTAGTTTTTAAAAGATTTTGTATTTCTCTATTTTTTTTTGTCTAAACACATACTCTAAACCTTGTGAAATTTTATTTGTCAGAAGATTGGATATATTCTCTGTGTTCTAATTACACTCCACACAAAATAATCTAGAGTGCCTTTACTTATCTGTCTCTACATTCCCTCCAAGATAAAGTGTTCAGTATTTCAGCATTCCTAGTTACTTGAATGCTTGCACCAACTTTCAGTCATCCTATTACATTCATTTGCTTTAATAAACAAGCATTTCTAAATTCTTGCTTAATTACTTTTGCTTCTGGCATTGGTTTACAAATTATTAAATAATCTCTTCTCAATATGGCCCCTATTTACTTTCATAATACCTGGCATGAAAATTACTTTTGTATAATATTACAGCCTCCAGACCCTTTGCTTTTGTTCTGCTGTCTCTAAGAGTCAAGTCTGATAAACTTGTAGAAGAGTGGTTGTCCTATTTATCTAGAAGCCATCAGAACCACGTTTCCTTCAGTTTTGTAGATGGTATCTCGCACTGAAGGAACCAGAAGTATATTTTGTGTATATTTTCTTCTTCAGTTTTTTTCGTTGGTGCCCCTGAAACCTTCATGTGAACTGTTGTTATTTCT
>JAVJGG010000048.1:13491888-13509425 GCA_035590195.1 Aviceda cuculoides | reverse complement strand
GTTATTTCTTATAGCATATATCATTAACTTTCAGTCCTTGCCTACTGTCCTTGGGATCCTTGCTGGCTTTGCGATGCATTACGCATTTTTTCCTGTAAGGAATGCACCGTGCCTTTTCCCTCCCTGCTGTACTACTGTGTTTTCTTGTCCTAACATCCAGTCTAAAAAGAAAGTTTGTTTCTTTGGACTGCTCAAAGTCCTGCTGAACCGATTTTGCAGGTCTTTAACATGTTTGTAGACTAAGTGGAACAGATTAATCTATTCACACATTATGATAGTGCAGATCACTGTTTCTTTTTCCTACCTAAATTTTTATTTCATTGTAATATGCTGGCATCTTTGAATACCTGATACAAAGTGATCCGTGTCTTGATAAGATGGATTGATTTTATCTTTTTGTTGCAGAGAAATCACCTTTTAAGTCGAACTGTTTGTAAGTTACCTTAAAAACCCCTAATAAACATCCTCCCTGCCATAAGAACCCTAAATTTCTATTAATTCTTTTTACCCACATCTGTTAGGTTTAACATCAGAGTTCATGATTACGTTTAGTTTCTGTGACCAAAAAACATGAGAAGGAAATTTTTTTGCTTTAGAGTATTTTGAGGGGAAATTAGAGCATTTTATATGTGACTTTATAACATTTATGTTTAAGTAGGTATGATCTGTGTGGTAGTCATGCATACGTAGGTTTTATGTGAAGTCATATTTACCCCATTGACATTCCAGGCAGAAAGGAGGAAAATTAGCATTTTTTAACTGGAAGAGGTAGTTATAAATATAAATAATAAAACAATACAATATCCTATTTTTTCTATTATTAGTAGTAATATTATTACTCTAGTCCAAAACACTGACTCTGAGACATGCAGGCACTTCTTGCAGGCAAGAGTGATATTGATTGCATTTGTTTCCAGTTTAGATCCATGTGCTAGAGTCCTACTTCAATGAAAAAAGTCATATTTTTCTTGAAAGCCTGTACTGACAGTCTTCCCAATTAAAAACCCAATATACCAGCGGTCCTTCTTCCCTTTCTCTCACCCAGAAAACCACACACAATATGTGATTTTTTAAAAATATCTGATTTCTTTTTAAAACAAAAAAGGAAATCCAATGCATTTCTGGTTTTATTTCTCCTTTACACAAGAGGATATATTTAGGTTTTTAATTTTCCTGCTAATGGGACTCTTTCCTAATACCTAAAATAATATTTTACTGTTTCTTTTTGATTTATCTATGCTTTATCTTTTGCTTTGTGTTGTCTCTCTGCTTAAAATAAGGTTCTACTTCCTCTTTCATTTTTGTAATCCCAAATGTTGTGTATCAATGAAAGTACACCTCAATTTTCTTCTATATCTAAGGGTAATGACAAGTATCAGTATTTAGTATTATGCAATTTCTCTTCCCCAGATACAGTATTTCTTGAAAGTAAGTTTCACTCGGTGCTTCTAAGCCTCTAAATATGAGTAATGTGTTTGTTTCATTGTAATGAAAATAGGGATAATTATGTTTGCTTGTAATGCATTGTATATGGTGAGATGTCTCTGTCTTTACTAATCTCGGAAATTGTAATCTGTCCTTTGCAATTACTCACAATTTACATTTTGTCTATGTAACGAAGATATATTTTGTTCTTATAATTCATGCATTTGTTTTGTACACATATATTTATATCTCTCTACTGAAACTCCTACAGTACAACATTTTAAAGTACACAGTATAAATCTCAGCAGCAGGAGATCTTAGTAAAATATCTGACTGTATAATCCATCTGGTCTGACCAGTTCTCATTCATTAGGAGTCTCTTATGATCAACATCTGGTAGGATTAGACTGCCCTGAACAACAAGGATTTAGCTTGCAGTACTTACATGCAGCTTTACTGAAGCAAAAGGTCATTGGAAATATCTGTTAAAATCAAAGTAGTATGATTAATCCAAAAATTATTACATTTATTTTGTAACTGGCAGAGTTAGGATTAAATGAGTGAACTCTGCCTTTAAATGTATAATCTGAAACCTAGTTTGCACCATCGATCAGTGGAGACCCCTGAATCCAAACTATTATCATTAGATTGACAATTCATCAGGAACATCACCTTTCTTTACTATTTGCCTGGGAAAAAGGGATAAAATTGGCTTGATAAAAATAAAATATTGTGGTCAAATGGATGCTAGCTATTTACTGCTGGTCAGCAGGCGCTTGCACTAATAATCCTACTGAAGTGAGCAATGCCTGTTTCCCTAAAACAAAATCGACATGTGTGCAACTTTTGTATCCTTGTGAGGCAGGGGATCATTTATATATTGTACGCAGAGAATCATCATACAGAGATCATATAGGAAGTAAAAAACATGCCAACAACCAAAATTCAGCATCAGGGCTCTAAGAGCACCAAAAGCCCTTTCTGACCCTGACCGGCCCCCCGAGGTGTCCCCGTCCCCCCCCTCCTAGGACACAGGACCCTGTTTCAGCTCAGCCCAGTGCCGTCAGTCCCTGCCCCAGCGATGCTGTGGGAGCGCTGGTCTCTCTCTCCCTCACAGCTGTGCCTGGCGTGGACCCTGTTGGGTTGGACCCATTTCCTGGCTTGTCCTCAGACCCGTCCTGTCGGTCCGGACCTGCCCAGCAGCCACGGGACTGGCTCTGACCCTGCTTGTTCTCACCAGACCCGATCCTGTCCCAGACTCGTGGAGGGACTTCCCAGCTTTGCCCTGGACCTGCCTTACCACAGGGAACTTGCCTGGAGCTGTAGCCTCGCGGCTGAAACTGGCCGTTTTCTCCAAGCCTGTCCTGCTCCCCTCGCTGGGGCGCTGGCTGGTGATGTCCCTGGTCCAGGCGCTGTGTTACTGCGCTCGCGTCCCTCTTCCCAAGGGAGCAGCCGCCCCATGCCGCTCCCCAACATTCGCATCCTTTCCTTAAACCTACGCTCATCCTTCCCCATACAGACCACAAGAGTGTTGCAGTTTGGTCTCGTCTAGACTAATTTATTTTTTTTACAGCCCATTTAGTCATTTTATCTACTCGCTCAATTTGCTAGAGATTAAAGAAATTAATTTCTTCCTTGGCAATGCAAGTTCTTGGCTCCTCAAACCCCCTGTATTTCTTCCTTCACAGGTGCAGGGTCAGGGACTTTGTTGTTTGCCTCTCAAACATCACTGCATTTGATACAACAGCTATGAGGTAGGCAAGTATCGCTGCCATCCACTTCACAGAAAAAAAAAGATACAGCTAGACTTGGTAGCAAACTTTAAAATCTTATTTCAGTCTTATAAGCTGTATCACAGAGCAGCTCTGGCAGAATGAGGAGTAAAAGCCAGTTCTCTTCCATCCCATCTTCTCTTGTGCCTCAAGCGCAAGGGCCATCTTTTTCTTCCTGCCACTGCATTCCTTACACATGATGCAAATCCTTCATTTTTTGGAGCTTGCTCCTGGGTAAGCATATTTGCACCTCAGTAATTTTCAAAGTTGACCACACATAGATCTATTAAATATGCGGTATGGTGAAATACTGATTTCATCTAGCTTTGAATGCAGAGCAGTGTAAAAGCGCTCTTTTTTTTTGCTGTGAGTGAAGGACTAGGGTGTCTTAAGCAGTGGTTTGTGAAACCTTCTAGGTTTATTGATGATCAGGTCTGGTAACTCCTGTTTTGGGAAAATGAAATGTTGGTGTCTTTAAAGTGCCTAAAATTTATATAAACAGATATAGAGCAAACCTTCATTAAATTGTAACAAGGGACTAAAACCACATAGCATTATACTACTGTATTATAAGTCAGTGCAAGATTTACTTAGGAACTGCAGATCCCCACCAGAGCTTAATGCAATTTTGTTACAACTTTCTACAGCAGTTTCCTGCAGTTGAAATTATCCTGTTCTACACAACAAAGAAGCAGAAGTACAGTAGTTTACAATTTTCTTTACTCAGAGTTGGTGGAATGAAACAATTACTGATTACAATTACTGCTGAGCTCTAAAACCACTTGTACCGCTGGTGATACGCTTTCCAGGACTGCAAGTGTCTGCTAAAAAAAAGCATGCAGCATTTTGTATTCTGAGTTTCACAAATTTAATCCAAAATCGCAACATTTGCTACAGGAATTGGCAGCTCTAGAACTGGAGGTGAGGCTTTGCAAATGCTGATGTTGGACCTGTATCCAAATTTAGAAGATTCTGTAGTTAAATTTATTTGAAAGAAGTGAAGAACTTCCACAGGAATAAAACCACAAATTTCAATTCTGTGAGATTGTCCTGGTTTCAGCTGGGATAGAGTTAGTTGTCTTCATAGTAGCTGGTACAGTGCTGTGTTTTTGAGTTAGGTATGGGTGCGCGGCTGCATGGTGCTTAGTTGCTGACTGGGGTTAAACCACAACAGAGATATTTAGAATATTTAGAAAGAAAGAAAAGAACCTGAGGACAGTGAAAAAAGGTATAGAAATAGGAAACAGACTGGAAAATGTAGTGAAAATACCCCTAGACCAGGCGCAGGATGAGATATGTCAGACTAGTGGTCATAGCATTGAAAGGGGAAAAAACCCATTGCCTTCTAAAAAACCAACGTAAACCTTGTAAATTCTTATAAAGCTCCTAATATCTTGTTGTGATAATAGGAAAGAAACACCTTTCTTTTGGCAAAATCTCCACAACAGATGCATCTGAAAAGCATCCAATATCTGATTGTGGCAGTGAAGTGAAAAGGTTTCCAACTTCTCTGGCACCAAATCTAATAAGGTGTGTCTTTTTGGAGGTTAATCAGTAGTTCAATGAAAAGTCTAAGAGCTCTGAAAGCTGCAGGGTATTGGGCTTCTAGCAGTTGGGGCAGGGGGGTGTCAAATAAATTTCTCAGTGACTGAATTTAAGTAAGTGTTACTCGTAAAAAATTCATATTTTTGCTCAGAAAAAAATTCATATGCAATTGAATACCTCAATTGCAGAGTTCATGAACAAGTTCTGAAGGGACGGAATCACAGCAAGTCAGTAGGCAGTCTGAAGTGTAATTTTTTATAATCAAGTGTCAAATTTATGCCCTCCACTGAAGCCTATCTATAAGTGTTAGTCTATTTAATAATTTTTAATGTGTACTTTTTATCATTTTTCTCATGTTAATAATGGTCTAATTTGACTAATCAGTGTTTGATGAATCAGCTGTTTTCTACTCAGATCAGCTGAGTAATGTTAATCTAGTCTCTGAGATTAAAAGAATTACTCGAAATGGCTCTAGAAAACAATCAAGAAAATATCAGTAAAGCAAACCTGCAACTAAAAAATTTCTTGTTTTACAGAAGGTTGGACAGTACGGGGTAGAAGCACATGGCAAGTTGTATGCCTTTGGAAAGTACAGTTTTGTTAGCTAAGGAAAATTTTACTTTTTCTAAGTCACATATGATAGTTTTAGTGAACTTTCATACTAGGTAGAAGGATTTTGGACATTAGCTAAACTATGATCAAGAGAGGTCTATTTTCTTTTGCTATCACTTACGGTTTGTTTCAGAAAAGCAATTTTTCTTTGTATCTAGAAAGACCTGTATCATAAGGAGCAGTTAATGGCGTTGCTGGAGCTAAAATATCAACCATTCATTTTACTAGTATACTAGCAGAAAACGGAGTCACTACTGGTAATTTTTTGTCAGTGAATACATTTTCACGGAATGTGCTTAAAAACTGATTATACCATCACAAAAGTATGAAGGATATAACTCAAATCTTGGCAGACTGACCATTCTGACTGTTGCTTCTGTAAAATAAAATAATTTTTAATTAAAAAATCACCTATATGTCCAATTGTTTTAATCATTGCAAAAGGTTATAAAGTAAAAATATGTCTTAGTAATTTTAAAGCGTGGCTGAAAGGGATAAGATGAAGCAGAGGCCATGAAAGAAGTAATTAAGGCAGCCAGTGTAGTAATGATCTTAAGGAAATACTTCACTGGTCAACCAAGAAACTTGGCAAAACCAACTTAAAGGGACCAGCAAAAAGGTGGAATGCTGTTTCAGGATCAATTAATGCAATTACTACATTGCAGAAACCAGATTATGCTTCTTTGTCTTGAAGAAATTTGCAAAAGTACAAAGATAGTTTTAATGTCCTCTTTTTTACCAAAAACTGTGTTGCTATCTAAAACGGTTAAGCAGCCTACCAAAAAACATATCAGTTGCATGGTAAACATTAAGGTATGAAATACACCCAACAGAAACACCAACATGTATAGATTGGGAGGATGCTCGCAAACATATATTAAAGAAAGGCTGAAGGATTACTGAAGAGATGAGCTTGTCTTGAAAGTAAAGCTGCCAGCAGAACGCAGAAGTCTCACCTGTGACCTTTTATATCTCATTGTATCCCCTTGCTCTTACTATATAGTTAGGCATGAGTGTGATAGACTTTCAGCAGAGGAAATTTAGCAATAGCTGGGTCTTATTTTTGCATGGATAAAATGTCTTCTCATTATATAAACTTTATGGTTATTTCAATTTAAATGAAGAAGTTCCTGCTCCTGAAGGACAGATAACACTTCTTCTCCTTTGCTTGACCATGTCACTGTATATCAAATATTTTCAGATTGTTTTGAATGGACTGTGCTTCTCTCTCAAAGGAGGTCATGGAAAAGGAGAGTTAGGAGGGAGATTTAAAATACGTAATTCCAATGACCCATACAGAGGGTCATTGGAAAGTATCTGCCTATGATTTATAGACTTTTAAATTTTCCTGTTTAATATCACATATATTTCTCTTCCATGTATTGTATTATCTGTGTTTGCACTTGAGATACCTGTTTTACATTGTGATTTGCATCTCCTATTTGTTTTATAACAAAAAAATAAAAAAGTCATTCAGTGCAATGAATGTGATCATAATTTTATTAAATTAAAGTCGGAATGCCGCTCTCTTAATTTCAATCTGTAACCATGGTATATCCAGCTAAAATTATTTTTGCTCATCTATTAGGAATAGTAATGTGAAACTCTGCTTTTGCCGTCATGTGGCTGGAGGAAAACCAGCAGTGATTAAGACAGAAAACCTTGAAGTAGTTATATGGAAAAAACTCCTAAATCTGTAATCCAGATTTCTTTGTATGTTATCTGGCTTCTTTGTGCTATTAGGCAGCTCAAAGAGGACAGAGTCTTAGCACTATAAAAAAAAAAACAGGTGAGAAAATCTGTTGGTACATGGTTGCGTGTGTCACCTTTAAGCAAACCTTACTACTTGCTGCCTCGTGATAAGATGCGTGCTCTAAGATAAGAGGAGGGCACCGAGGAGTTCATTAAGCTTTACCGGTCCCTAACTGGTGTAAGCTAAGCTCTGCTGATTCGTGCTAGGACCAGCTGACAGGGGTTTCAAATCGGTACTCAGCACTGAGAATATGTAAGTTTCCTTGATGAGTCTTTTCCCTTTATTCAGTCTCAGACATCACTTTGGCTACAAGAAGGCTTTTGGTCTTAACAGCACTGGAAATACACAAGAATTGTCCATCCTCACGTTGCAAAGTGGGAGCCCACTGTGAACTTTTCATCACACGTAGTAAAGCTCTTTACATAGTACACCCCTTGATAGTAGATTATGGTTGTAAAAGAACAGTGCCTTGATCAGATTTTAAGTGAAATGGAAAAAAAATGTGGGTGCATATATCATCATCAAGATCGTTGCTTGTCATTACAGTGAGTCTCAGTTCACTAATTTGCCTTTTTCACAACTTCTGACAGGTGAGGAATGATCTGACTGGCGTCCTGTATGGTGAAGACATCGAGATTTCAGATACAGAGAGTTTCTCCAACGATCCTTGCACAAGTGTAAAGAAGCTTAAGGTATGTGCTGCTGTTTGAGGAATAAAGAGAAAGTGGTGATTATGTCATGGCATTTGATTTATATGTTTTTTCCTTTGAAGAAGGCTAATAAAACAAAATTTGCATAAGAGAGATATACTACTGCATTCCATTGCATAGTAAGGTCAACAAATTGCATCTTGAGGGCCTAGTCCTGCTTAAGTCAATAAATGTCTATGCATATAGTAAATATTTTTATAGTTCCTGATAGGGGCACTAAGTAAAGCAAGTTGTTGCTGGCTTAATGTTTGTACCTAAAGCACCGGTCTTAATGATATATGTGTGAAACCTCTTGAGGTTTGGAGCCAAAACCCTTGTAAGGTAAATTATCATATAGCAAAAACATTGAGCATCTTTCCATTAGCTTCATTACACATTTTTAATTGAATTCTTTGCTTATATCATCTGCATTAAGTCATATGAATCATAGAAAAAAAGGAAAAATAGATTTGGTAGCAGAATAATTTACCATCCTTCTCTTATTATAATGATTTATTAGGCTCCTGGCATCTCATAAAATTAAAACTATATTTTAGCATTACCATGCAGTGCAACCAACAATAAACTAGACATATGAATCTTAAACTGCATATGAACATGAAAAAATTATTGAACAGCAAGAGAAAGCACTTTTAAATGGTGAAGATTGAATTGTTGCCTGCATCAAATACGTATGACACACAATCAAAGCCACAATCCTGCAAATACTTAAAAATGTGTAAAATAGGCTGCAAAACTCCTAATAAACTGAATGGCTTTAAAAAACTAAAATTAAAGCAAGGATATCAACCTCTATCAGACTAGACCACTACTGAAGCTAACTGGAAAAGTTGTGAAGCATGGTAAACTAAGTGTGCTTTATTATTCCTAGAGTCTAGAGATGCAAGCCTGAATGTTTCAAGTATAAATAGGTAAAGATTATGTTTATAGGAAGCTATTTGTGCCTGTCCAGTCTAAGCCAGTTTGCATTTCCTATCTGGGGTTGAGAAGACTCCAGTACATGTTATCAGTAAACTCCACATTTTTTACAAGGTCTTTAACCCCTGGCATCAGAAAACTAACAATTCTGAAGGCAGAGCTATTTAAACCAATGAATGATATAATAACAAGAAAAAAGCATACAAGCTGTATATTTAGGCTGAAGGTTAGAAGAAACAATGAGATTTTAGCCTTCCTGTATGTCAACAACACACTGTTTGTTTTATAGAGAAGACCAGAAGACTCTAGCAAACAATATACTAAAGCTATCTCTTGATTTCTTCTTCAAAACAAATTACTACAATAAATAAGCAATTATCTAGACAATCGCTTATTCTTGACAGGAATATAAGGTTACTTGTCCTTAGGTACATATGTCAGGCACAACTTAGCTATCCAATTCTAAAAATGTTCATTCCTTTCTTCAAGAGGTAAACCTAACATGGGTAAACTGGTATCTGCTTACTGTACTTGTGACTCTAACAGACATGAAATACCTTTTATTTTCATAAACATAGTTTAAATTAATGAAATTAATGATTATGAAATACCATTAGAAATATCTGGTATGATTTACAGAAATATATGTTTTATATTTGTCCCAGTAACACCTTAATTTTTACTGCATTGACTCCAGCCTCTTTGAATCACAGTTGGAAAGTAAATTAATGTTTATGGACATCTTTAAAACTCATTTTTTTGTTCAGAGAAAGGGATGTTGAAGGATGTGCATTTGTACATCAAACGTTTTAAAATTCTAAGCACGCACAGGCAAATTGTATGAGCAATAACACTTCTGCTTCCAACTTTCTTGTATCTTGCACGTAGGACAAAAAAACTGCAATATATGAATTCCAATTCAACGAAACAGTTTCCATCTGATTTCCCAAATACAATAGGTGTTTTGGATACTGATCGAACACCATCTCTCATTCTAACAGTCAAGTTAATTAAATATTAAAATTTTGGGCCATGAACAGGCTTGGATGCGGCCTCAATCTAAGTGAGTGACATGCACATTAACACTGATATCAGCAAGTTTTGCCAGCATGTTATGATGGTGGGAGCTGATATCTTCCAGTTCACCTTCACCATTGGTGATTCCATAGCTAAGGTCAGAGGCTTGTCTATAGTTCTTCAAGTGGACATCCAGGAATTTAGAAGGCAGAACATGCGGATACCTCTACTGACAAAGTTACTCAGCTTTGAGTAGATGTATTGATAACATCTTCACTGTCAGATACATGGTAGAGGATAAGACAGAGTATCTGAGCTGTTCAATTTAGATATTTCATAAAGAGCCTGCCAAGACATTGACTTTTCCTGGCAGATGAGATATTGTAGCAATCCTTCTCTGGAAAGCTGTGTAATACAACATTGTGATGTTATTCATTAGAAATGAGACAGATTAAAATCTGATCACAGAAGGGAAGCTCTGCAGGATGAAAAAAAAAAAAAAGCTGCCTATTCCAGCATTATGTGCATCACTCAAAAACTCCGAAAAGGCTAAAGAGTGCCTCACATCTGAGGCTGCTAGAAATGGCAGTGGAGGAGAAAAGTTGTTCTTCATCTCTCAGTGGAGCATCTTAGACTTCTTGATCCTCACTGTCTTCAGGGTTTATACTACTCAGCTGCCCATGGTACCAAAGGCACTTTATATTTAGTGGATGAGTAATATCCTCACCTATATGAAGGAAAGAAGGGAGCATTCGTTTTTGAGGGCCTGCTATAGTCTACATTTATAAAACATGTTTTTATGGAGAATCCACAACTGTGGGTAGTTGAAATATAACTGTTCTTCATTTGCTTGTTTGAACTTTAGTCCATATGGGAACATATGTATTGCTTACTGAGGGGCAAAGCTTAAACGCTGATATTGCTACTCTAATCTCTGAGAAGAGTAAATATGACAGCTCACCATCTGGCAAATGGTCTAAACATTGGTCTTTTTATATAAGTGCAGTTTTGGGAATTGCCTTCCCCCTGGGATGTTTTTAATCATCTCCTAGATCACCTGCCTAGTTCCATGAATTAAAAACTCTTCTGTCAAATACGCTTTAGCTCCATGCAAGCAATTTACAACTCTGTGAGAAAGAAGGAGTACTTGACACTTTCTGGGATCCAGTGGGTGACTTCTTTGATCCCTGCAAGGGAGCTACACTGCGTTAACTTGCATTGGCTCCATGAGGGTTAATGTAAAGGAATTGCAGGAGATCCTTGCCAGGAGATCATACTGGTTGATAGTCAGTTAACAGTGTGACTGAAGGGGGAAAAAAATTATGCCCCAGTGAGTATCAGAGGTGTCTCTTTGCATGAGACTGTGATGAGGACATATACCCTGACCTACGAGCGCTGACATGAACCCAGCTCTGATAAACTTCAGTGCAGACTTTATTATCCATCCAGATAAAATCTCTGCAAGAGAGTTTGAAGCTTCAGTGTCTCTTACGCAGGACAGAGCCAGCAGACCCGAGCCTGGCATCAAATGGATCCAGGCTTATTTACCATCTTGAATGCAGTTCTTCAGGAACAAATTTGTGGAAAATGTGGCAGAGGATGCAAAAAGCAGAGTTGGAGAGAAAGAGGCTTACTGAGGAGTGCGTCATTGCACACAGAATGTTATACACGGAAAAGGAAAAACTGTTGTATAGACTTTCCTAAATTGGTTCCTTCTACATGTGTTCTAACATACAATTCTTTGGTTACGTGATTGCTTACTAATTTTTCCACTCTTTTTAACTGCAAGCCATCAAACCCCAGGCACTGCATCTCACAGCATTGTGTTGAAATCTGTGTGGTTATAAACAGGAGGAATCTTTTGTGATTTCCCATATGTGACTAATCAACCAGAACTATATATTATGTTCTTCATGATGCAACTTTATGAAGATGGACAAAGAAAAAGATATTCAGCCATATATTCACTGTCAGCTTGACCCTGTGATCCCATACTCTCCACTTAACCTAGCAACATCCCTGTCTCATTCTGGATCTTCATCCCAGTCTGAAGTTCCTTGCTTACTCAATTCTGTGTTCTGCTTCTCTGATTTCTCATCTCCCTCTGAGTACCTTTGTCTAGACTGTACCATTTTCTTCTGGGCTAACTTTCTGAGAAAGCATTTGTCCTAACAGTAATTATTTGTCAAGCTTCTTATTTGCCATACTCCTGAAAAGTCCTAATTCTCCCTCCCAAGCTCCTTATTCAATAATGGTCTCAAGCCTACTGCTGCCTACCCAGGTGCTTGCTCCATCTTTGCCTAAAAAGTGTAAGTACTCATTACGCAAATTCCTTATTGGGTCTCTCTCTCCCTCCCATGTGCCCTTTTTTTCTCTCACTGGATCCTACCTCCAGTCACTTTATTTACTGACTAACAGCATTATCTTCTTGGATACATTTCTGACCAATACTAAGCATATCTGGATTGTGATTTTCCCCACCCTTCAAAGTGTTAATATGTGGACAAATGTGGTGGACAACAGGGGATTCATATTTCTGTCAGAGAAACCTTTTTTTTCTTGCATATTGCACACAAAAAGACATGGAAAAGAACATGATTAACATTATGGGTTTTAAGACTTTGGAAAAAAAAACAGAATTCAACTTTCTTTTGCTGTAGTGTTCACTGGCATAATACTTGAAATGGAGGACTCATGACTTATTCTTTAATAGGTGGTAATAGAACATTTCTTTTGATCTTCTTAAGTCAGTTTGTGGTTGGATACCATCCAAATCTTTTAGTGAACACAGTCATGTTGATGTCCTACTTACTCTACTGAGTGCTTCAAAAACAGTAATCTATGTGTTAACATGGAAATTCATTAGTTTAGGCAAAAGAACATTTGGATGTTGCATCTTGGCTTGATCATACATCCCAAGGATGACAGAACATCAGGGACTGTCAAGTTCTAGAGCCTAAGCTGATCTTTGAACTTGGATCATGAAGCTTTCCAGTTGAGCATGAGGGATTCTCAAGAACTTGGTTCAGATGTGGTTCTCACAATGCAGATTTCCTGCTCTGGCATTGGAAGCTCAGCCCATGCTGGAAGTGGAGATTCCTGCCTGACAGAAAATCTAACTTCCCTGAAATCCCTGAACTGGGATCAGCTGGACAAATCAGCAAATACACCCATTTGCTTGGGTGCCTGAATGAGAACAGACCGTGTTTGAAAATGGGATTGACTGCCAATATTAGAGTGGGTGCTCTGCTCTGTCTTGGGCGAAAAACATTTTCAAGATGAGTTTCTTGTGTGCCTGTTTGCTTGCATGCCTACAGACTAATGGAATTGTACAGCCACATACTCATGTGGCTGAATGTGCAAGATTTGGGTCTGAGTGCTGTTGCCGAACTAATTGCACAATGATATTAGTATGAGACAATCCCTGCAGACAGTAAGGTTATTGAAATGGGATGGGATATTTCTGAGAAAAAAAGAATAGGACGGACTACACAGTTCTTGTAGCACTTTACAGTAAAAGAACAGTCACTGTGGGAAATGTACGCCGGTTTATGTGATAATCAGGTGGAAGCAATGTCTTAGGGCATGGAACCACATACCACAGGCGCTATGACTTCAGTCTGAAGGTTTTTGCACGGCCAGCGGGCAGCTTTGCTGCACATGCACTGTTGGGTTATTCTCTCTACCCTGCCTACAGTCTCTGGCACTCATAAACTGTGAGGCCACACATCTATTTTTTTAAAATTGGTTCTTATCATGTTATAAAATGAAAAGGAATTTATTCAATTTTAAGTTTAATAATTAGGTGCTGTGTCATTTACCTTTTTAACCAAACTTTGTCACTCTTTTTTCAAATATTAAATCTGCCTTTTTGTGTTCAGAGAGGTCAAGTGATTCAGAGTTGGAGTTCCAAGATTGACCAAAATTATTTTTAAAATGTGAAAAATAGATATAATTGATGAGAGGGGTTTTTGCTGCCTAATTCCTAAATCTATTTATTGTCCTTACAAAAACTATAATACTATTGCTTTAATTTGTGTAATTTGTTTGTTCAGTTTCATGTGACCTTGTTAGATTTGTTTAAAAAGAATCTAATCCTCTTCAATAATATTTACATTATTTTATCAATCTGTGGCTAAATGTAAAGAGAAGCAGGCTTACTGAAAATGCACAAGTTCAGAACAAGCAAAACATATTATGTTCTTTAACCATGCTAAGAGTGATACTAATTTCATGCATTTAATTGCAGAAGCATTTTAGTATCTTTTTGCACTGTCCATCATAATACTTTCTGCTGAACAGGAAATAAACATTGAAATTATCTAAACTGAAAATCTTTGATAAATTGATTTAATTAAAACTGAAATGTTTTTTGCCACTGAAATTCACAATGAATCATCTGTTTCTTTTTTTCCTTGGAGAGGGAAAGAGCTATTAGTAATTCTAACCAAGTGTTTTATAAAGGAAATTAAAAATTATATTTGCTCAAGCTTTTGCTAAGAACCCAGCTTTTGTGTGAAATAAAAGGTAATATTAAGTCATAAAAATCTATCTGTTCTGTGCCTTATAGATGTTAGCAGCGATTTTTCACATGAGAAAAAAGCTAGCCCTGATCCTGAAGAAGTATTTTCCTGTATATGCTCCTGAATTTAGGAATAATTTCTTAATAAGTTTCTAAGTATGAAAGTAAGATGATCTCTTTTGACTTCAGTCATAGCTTCTTAAAGTGTGATGATTTTTTTTTTAATGTGTGGAGGTGGAAGGGAGGAGGAGAGGAGGGATTGACAATGTGTTATAGTGACTATAGACATGTATGAGTAAAACCTTTAAAAATTACTAAAGTAGGCATAATATCAAGGCATTTTAGCTCACTTACAAATCTCCAGTCTCTCAACTGCACAGTATTAGTTCATGTAAGCAGTGAAAAACATATATTTTCAGCTGATTTTAATCTTGCAAGGGATCAAAAGAATATTTGCTATTTTAGTGTTATTGAGTAGTAATATTTGACAAGATAAACATTACAGTTTTATTCTCATTAGTGCTGTTGCTGAATCATTTTTTTCAAACACCTCAGCTGCTCTCTCTTGCACTATTTCAAGTTCTTGAACTTACAGAAAATGGAATAATTCTGAATTAATTTTGCTGTCTGCAGCTGTAATCTGTGCTAACTCTGTACACAATTTGAATGGCCAACTGAAGAGGTTTCTGGAAAGGCTGTGACTGTATTTAACTACCACGTATTTTATTCAATCTGCAGGGTAATGACGTTCGGATAATCCTTGGCCAGTTTGATGAGGAAATGGCTGTGAAAGTTTTCTGCTGTGTAAGTAAATATATTTAATTGCGTATCAGAATAAAGAATATGTTACATTTGAATAAAAAATAATTTGAGCGTGAACATTGAGCATGAACATTTCTTCATGGGGTTCAGCTCTGTCAAGGTTTATATCCTACAGAAAGGTTACATATGTTTGGCTCCATTTCTTTTTAAGTAAAATACATTGTACTTTACTTCAGTAGAATTTAGGTGTGGACTGCATGGTTACCTTCTTACTGCTTTCCTGTAGTGGAATTAAATGCCAAATCGAGCTTGAGATTTCTCTTCGTGTCAGATCCAGGGAAACACTTGCATATGTAGCAGCAGATACAGAGAATTTGAATCTTGTCCAAGAGTTGCATTCTGGTGGTAGTGTCTGCATGCATGTGGTTTTGTATGTTTTGCTTTGAAAGAATAAGTAATTCAAGCAGTGCCTCTATGTGCCAACTAAGCAACCCTAATAATTGCTGCTGCTTAGAATGTTGCTAATTGTACAGTTGTCATTCACTTCTGACTGCTGTATGTTTTACATGTTTTACATGAAAGCAAATATTAGTTTGTAAAAAATAAAGTTTTTTGAATTAAAAGAAATATAGTAAGACCAGCATACATAAAATTCCCTATCCTCACCATTTGTTTGTGTGTGTGAATGTGCTGCAAACATGCATAGGGTGATTGCCATTGAAAGTAGCAGGATTAAAATGTAGATCTTTGTACCTGCTCAAAAAAAAAGAAAAATCCCAAACAGGCAGATTTTAGTAGCCTAAATCTTGTATTGGTATTTAATTCTTAGTTTAAATAGCCAGATTAATCCTGTATGAGCCAAGAGCACAATAAATATAATGGAAAAGCAATAATGATGGCATCTGAATTTCAGAGGGTGTTTTTTAGTGTTTAGTTAGAGAGTTAACTATCCAAGCAAAGAAAGGAAAGGCAGAAGTTCAAAATCTGAGTGCTACACGTGCCTCAGACACATGTTGGCTCATACTCAGCAGCTGTCCCAGTTGCTGGCAAAATTTGGAAAGGAGGTTGTAGAGTATATTTGGAAGGAAAAAAATGTGTTTGCATCGAAAAGGAAATGGAAAGTATTATTTTCTTTTTGATTCTTCCCATCTCTGATAGGTCTTTGTATAGAGATCTTTTTGTTGCGGAAGTTAAACTGGATTGGCAGAGATAATGTCCCATTTTTCCATTCCTGGAAGAAAGAAAGGTCTTTCCACAGCCCAGGTCCTCCTCAGAACTCTTGCGGCTGGGCTACGTTTCCCCAGCTGAGGGGTCTCTGTCAGAACTGTCTTCCATCCCAACGTTAGTCAAAAGGTTGTCCTCGCTTATGCTACTGCTCTTAGTATCTAATTGCCTCCCTCTACAATTCTTTTCCAAGTCCGTGTACATGTCAAGCCACTGAAAAAATCCTAGAAATCCTTGGAGGGGCAGGGCGTCCTCTTGTCTGCACTGCTGTAGTCTGAAGGAATTCAGGTGGATGTCTCTTTCACACGAACGCCCATCACAGCTTTCTGCGGCAACGCTTTGGTACTAACATGGGACGTGTGCGTAACTCAGAGTGGTTTAAAGAGTGATGGCTGCTTCTAAAGTACATTAGTGTCAAAAATAATAAGGTGGATTTTTCTGGAGCCTGGAGAAATCTGAGAGATCATGTATTTAGGCTTGTACAAATGTATTTATGAGAGTTTCAGCAGGAGACTGAATGCAGGAGGGGGCAGTTCAAAGTAGGTCATTTATATATTAATGCATTACAATATGTCAGTAAGCTTGTTATTAGTCATAAAATATACTGTTGACTCATGCACTCCTACAGCTATGTGTCTAAGAGCACAATAATTTAGATATGTCAAGATTTTTAGCCCCCTTCCCCAGGTGTATCTTCAGACAAGTTTCACTTGTGATTCCTGTATATTTTGCAGGGTGGCTGATGTCAGCCGGAGAAAGGCTTTGAGTTTGTTAAAGGAACGTACTATTGTACTAGTGCAAGATTTTTTTTTATTATTTTTTTTTTCTTACTGTGGTTAAAACTGTAATATTATTTGCTATTGATTTATATTGGTGGGAAAATCTTTAAAGTTTGCCTCAGTTTTCTGTCTGGATTCAACAATCATACGCTGTCAGGTTTTCTCAGGACATCCATCAGAGACTATATAGAATCATAGAATCATTTAGGTTGCAAAAGACCTTTAAGATTATAGAGTCCAACCGTTAACCTAACACTGCCAAGTCCCACTAAACCATGTCCCTAAGTGCCACATCTAAGTGTCTTTTAAATACCTCCAGGGATGGTGACTCAACCACTTCCCTGGGCAACCTGTTCCAATGGCTGACAACCCCTTCAGTGAAGAATTTTTTCCTAATGTCCAACCTAAACCTCTCCTGCCACAACTTGAGGCCATTTCCTCTCGTCCCATCTCCAGCCACCCGACAGAAGAGACCAGCACCCACCTCACTACAACCCC
>JAVJGG010000048.1:13426097-13491788 GCA_035590195.1 Aviceda cuculoides | reverse complement strand
TTTTGGTTTGTTTTTTTTTTTTTTTTTTTTTAATATATAAATTAGGTAAACCTAAATCCTTTTTTTCACATTTCCTCCTGAGTTTTAGCCTAGAAGGCAACCATGGGCCCCCATACTTTGACATATTAGATGGAAATAAAGCACTCAAGATGCTAAGGTCATGCATAGTGAGTTCAGCATATCGCTGGCAGGTCGCAGTTATTTTGTATACTAATGGCTAATTTGTGAGTGTCCAACATACATTCTGGGCATGCTAGACATTGCACATCTTCAAAAAGATACGATCCATACACTCAAGAAAAGCATTCATTTCTAGGGGCGGTCCCATTCCAGCTGCAGTAGCAGGAAACAGGAGGTAGTCCAGATACTCTTGCTGCATAATGTCTATCTTGTGAAAAAGCCCAGTTTCCACCAGAGCAAATGCTGATCCAAAAAAAACATTAAAACCTAGATTACAGCTATTCAGATACTTAACATAGTACAGATAGTACCTAAATGAATAAATAAAGAAATAATATTGTAAAGACCTTCCTCATGATGTGTTACTAAACTATGCAAACCAAACAAAAAAATCATTTTAGAGCTATAAAACAAACATGAAAAACCACTTCCCATTGTTTTTTGTGCTCTGGTCAGGCAAAGGTCAAGTAAAGCTAAATGGTGGCCAGCCCTATCTTAAGCACTGGTCAGAGCCATATGGCACAGTCACAAATGAACAGCTGCAGAAACCCATGCCCCATTTCATGTTCAGATTTTGACTGCATCTGTTCCTGTTTACCTTACTGCTTTTCATTTTGAAGAAGAAAAGTGAAAGCCTAACATCAGTCTACCTCAACTGAAAACTGATTTCAAAGCATGAACTATTGTTTTCTCATGGAACTGCAACATAACAGCCTTGCTGATGGTTTTATATATGTCCATTTAAATGACACTTTTATAACAGTTAATCAACTTTATGCTGTGTTTGATAGGGATACAGTTGTATCTTCTGGTTGTGTGAAAAAGCTCAATGTGTAATTGGGGATTAAAACCAAGTTTTCTTAGAAAAAAAACAGGATTTGGGCAGAAATCTCCAAATACTATGTATCTCTTACTAATTTCAACCCTGAATTCAGACATGTCACTTTTAGGATGTTCAGCATAAGTTATGAAGATTTTTCTATAGAAAAGATAAGACACATTATGAAAGCACCCCATGTCTGTTCTCTTGTCTCACATTCTTGTAGCACTCAAGCTATCATTACCTACCTAAAGTGAAGAGGTCAGTGCACAAACACATTTTTTCACAGAGAAATAAAACCAGAATGCAGCCATGAGAATAGCTCTTAACTTTTCCATTATGTGGTCACTTACTTGGAGGAAGATTACAGTGATATTGATAGGGGAAAAAGAAGTAAAAATACATGATAATTTTGAAAGCGTGATGCAACAGCTTAAGCTTAGTAAATGAAAATGCACGCAATTCAAAAATGGAACTGCAACACAAGACATAATAATAGGATGCAATGTTACTCATGGAAGTCTGCAAGAAAGCTCAAAAGTCAAGGCTCTACAGGCTCTCCCATCAATACAGAAGTATGGATAGCAAACATGACAAACCATTTACTCAGTTACACAGCTGTAAATTAACTAATTCAGTGACTTCAATGTACTCTCAGCAACTGAATTTGTAATGCCTCAATTGAGAGAGGTGGGGGTGAGCAAAACCAATCCTTTTACAACACTAATTATTTTCCAAAAGTGAGGAGGCAGAAAGCCTCTTTCTTTAGGGAAAAAAAAAAAAAAAAAAAAAAAAAAATAAGGGGGAAAAAAAAAAAGTGTGATAACTATTGTGGTTTTACATTTTTTTAGGACCCGAGCACTTATTCTCTCACTGTGCTCCTTACCAAGTCACTTCAATACAGTGACCAATAATGTTTTGTAGGAATAAGAAATTCTGACAAATTCTAAGAAACTGTGATTCTACAGACATTTTGCTTCCACTTTATCACAAGAGTAAAAAGGGGTGGGTTGTTTACGTGGGAGGATGTAAGAGTGGTAAAGGGGCATCACCAGGGAGAGACAAAAAGGATATGCCTGCTAAAGCAAATGACTTAACAAGGGCTGTTCAAAGATAGCTGTCAAACAGCCCTGGCTCGATCACCGCAGTTTAGAGCAGGACACCACTCTGATCTTATTCATGTCTGACTTACTTCCATAATCAGGAGGGAAGGACCTGGCATGTCTTTCCCTTGTATAGATGGAGTGCTCTTCCTAAAACTAACAGGGAGATATCTGGCTGGTACCACCTAACAGGATCAACAGTTCACCACTTCTTGTACTACTACATACATTTATTGATGTTCAAAGAAGTCCACGACAGCTGCATCAGGCCCGGAGTAAGGGCATCCTCAACTTGTCCTATGAATGGTTTCATGAGTGGTTTCAGCATAACAGGAATCCCATTCAGGCGCTCTTTGTAATTGATCAATAGATTCTGGAGTCTGCAAGACACAGTCGTGTTAAGAATGTGCTTAATTCAGATATTTGAAACATACAGAAGTTTGGACACATTTTCTGTTACTAAGATTTACAAGTTCTGACCCCATGTTAAAAATAAGAACATCACCCAGCTCTTCCTAGCTCAAACTAAGCCTCCTTCTCCCCACTAACAGCAGAACCAGACTGGGGAAATAAGTACCTCCAGTAAAGTGACTATGACCAATTTAGAGAAACTTTCTTCCAAGGAAAATTAATTACAGTAAAAAAAAAACAGGAAATTGAAAACATGGTATTTTTGTTCCCTTCTTCCTATCTCACAAGACATGGTATGAAATGACACTGCTTATAAGAAAAGCTAGATCCAAACCACTTAGGACACCAAATCCCAAAGACAAAGGCCAAATTCTGAATCAAGGCTTACAAATGTAGTTCCATGAAAATGGAGCTATGTAATGAAGATGCATAAACAAGAATTAGAAGCAAATGCAACTCAGAAGTCAGATACGTAATGAGTTCCTTACAAGAATCACTGCAAAAAAAGTAATAGCTGTGTTCTGTGCCAAATTAAAACCATGACTTTAAACATCATTGTTACAAACCATATACTGAGATAACTAATTTGCAATATACCCAAAAGTGTTCTTCCAGTGTTGCTTAAGCAAAAATCTACAGTCTCTGAATATTCCTTCTTTGCTTGGGGAGTCAGCGTGAAGTCTTTTTTAGAGTAGAAAGAAAGTTTGGATTATCTTTTTATTGCAAATATTTTCTGTACTTTTTTGTTTCTCTTGGATGGCAGAAGTTAGGGCTGTTGCTTTTTAGAGGACTGTAGCACAAAGAGTTTGCCTTGCACATTAGAAATTTTAGGTTAGTTTGCCCTAAAACACTCCACAGGTAATTAATGAAAAATGTGGTATTAGAAGAGTGAAAGACTGAAAGCTTTAACAACAGAATAAGGGAGGAGGGGTCTGAATTCAAGTGTTTATGAAACTCTTTGAATTTTGTCCCTTTTTGTCCACTTCTATTTAAAAACTACATAAAGAACACTTCTCACAAATGATGACTTTTTTAAGACCTATCATCCTTGCTTACTGAGCTGGAGAATTAATCAGCATCCCTGAGAAAGAAGAGAACTCTTCCAGCACAGAATTGGACTGTTACAAGAAGCAAACAGAAATTATTTAAAATCAACAAAAGTTATTTCAGATATTCAACATGAGAGAGCAAATTATAACTTAGGTGACGTATTACCTGTACAAATGTCTGGGTTATGCCTTAATCAAGTGGTAAATTCCAGCTTGTTTTTCTAACAGAAAAAAGCTTTTTATGTTAACTGTAATATATTGGAGTGTAATCCCTATGTTATAGTGCATAGATGCCTTAACAGTACCTGGGAGCCCCACTTACAGAACAGCTGTTGCAGTAACAAAACAAAAGCATGTAGGCTTTTTCTAGTTATGAGGTATTTGTGGAGATAGGAACAACTGCATGTTGCCAATATTACTATGGAAATGCAGGGGAAAGCAATTAAATTTCGACTGAACTCCATCAAAGAGAAAAATTATAATCAATCAAAAACATATGCAACAGACTCAAAGCTAGGGATTCCCATTTGCAGATGAGAATCAAATCCAAAAGTGTTCACTCACTCCATTTGATGTCTTTTTATCTGTTCTTCATCTGCACACAAGCCGAGGACAACATCTGGAACTTCAAAATGCATTTTTTTCAGATATTTTGTTTCATAAAGTACTTCCAGGACCACTGGGTCCAAGTTTACAAGTAACTCCTCCACGTAGCAGTACGGGGGGGAAAAAGAAAGATAAAATAAGGCAGTAGTTTGGTGGGTAAGTGTAGTGTGGTATAACTGGAACATATAACAAAATGTAGATGAATAGAGAAGATTTTTAAAATGGATACTCATGTTTCTACACAGATCTTCATTCTCCTCTACAAATACCTGAATTTTTCAAAGTATTAATCAATGAATATCTTACACTGATTTCAATTTCCTGTGACTCCTTCACTGTGCCCTAACCACCTGACTCCTGTGACTTCCTAAGTTTAATTCTAGTTCTGCAGCCACACTCCGTGGAAGCTAATTTGCCTTTTCATCTCAGTTTCTCCATTGGTAGACTATGGAGAAATGTTGTGAAGGTTAATCTCTGTACAGTTTTGGGGGCACTAAATGCTATTAAGATGCTAAATACATTTGAAAACTAGGTTCTAGTTGTCCATTATGGAATCATTAGCTCAAAAAATGCCACATTTTAACCATAATTTCCCTGCATGACAGCAGAAAAAATAATCTGTGAAGTAAGAATGGTAAGATTTTCTGTCTCAGCAACCAGTTTTGAAAGCAAATTAATGAACGATTGCAATACAATCAACAATTCCTTCCTTGGCTAAAATTTTGGTTAACATAGAACATAAAACATGAAACAATATCTAAAAAGATGTAGATAAGTCAATAATAGGTATGTATTTGCTGGATACTACTTCTTCTATGCCCTGAATGAGATAGCAGCCTTATGAAGAAAGAGACATGATGAAGTCTGTACCATAAATAAAAACAAAAATGAAAAAAAAAAAAACCCAAACAATTTGAGTAGTTCATTTTTTTAACCCTATTAAGATTATTTTAATGCTGTGCATGTCTATCCATGATATGATTAAAGTAGCATGTGTAATATGAAACAATGCAACAGTAATACCAAGAAGAAATCATACCTGGGTTTCTGGGTGCCTGACAAGTAAGGAAGCACACAGAGCACTTCTAGCCTGGTCAGCAAACCTGCACCAGGTTCTATGATAAATTAGTTCAAATTCCAAAAGAACTGCAGCCATTTTATTGTAGCTCTTAACAACCTTTTTCATTTCCAGTGTCTGCAGTTCAAGGGGAAAAAAGAAAAAAAGCAAACACTATTTAATCGGTTCAATGAGTCTAACAGTAGAAATTAAATCCACTAGGCTTTTCCTCACCACCATTTGGAAAACAAAACAAACAGAAAGCTTTAAGTTATGCTATTTTAGAGATAAGGTAAGACACAGAAACATAGAAATATATTTAGGAATTCAATTATTAAGAAGTATTTAACTGCTCTAAACGACAACTCTTTTCCTGATTTTTCCTCCCAGACTTGCCCATAAAACTAAGTCTATACTATGACCTATACAAGGCACCAACGTCCCATTGAGAAAGCTATAAAAATTATATTCTTTCATGAAGTGTGGCTAGTGTTTGAGGTTAAATATCTCAGTCCTCTTCATCACAGACCATAGCAGACAGAAGCCTCTAAGCTTAGGTACCTGGCCAACAGTGCTGCTATCAGGATTAACATGAGTCAAGCCCCAGAAGAGACAAAAGCACCAGCCTAAGTCATCAGCTTAATGTCTCAAGGGAAATAACTGTCCTCAGCCACAGAATAATAATGCTGCAAAAAGGAATTCAAACCCTGGAGCAAACACTAACACCTATCCTGTTGGATGAGCTTGAATACAAGTTGCTAGAAAAGTGAGCTTAGGAGTGTAAAAATAAATCATGTGTCTGCAAATAACATGCTTGAAAGCTTAGCATAAATCCTCCACTGCTAATTTCCAACCTTCAAGAGTGAGGTTTTCTTTTTAAAGAATGTCATTGGATGGTCAATTTTTCTGTATAACTGCTGAGCCCACATAATCTTCCCTGTTACCTAAAACACAGAAGATATGAGGTTATATTTCCATTAACTTAAAAACAGTCAAGAAGCAAAGTCTTTTTTTTTTTTTTCTTATTTCATTCTTACTGGTGGTATATTACGTGGTATAGGTGGATTTTCTTTTTGCTTCTGGTAGAGTTTTTGAACAAACTCTAAGTCTTGGCTGTACTGCTGAAGGACAATGGTATACTTCTCATTAAGATCAATATGATTTTCTCCTATTTGTTCAAGCTTCATCAGAAGTCCCAGCATCTGTTCAGTCTAAAAAGGAGAATGGACCATTTACTGCAAAGATGTTAATAGTTCAGAAAGTCATTGTTCATAAACTGTTTTTTTAATTTATGTCATGTAAGTTTGTAAGTTGTTTTTTAAGAAACACAGAAGAGTCCATCCAGACAAGTTAGTGAATTTTACTTCTATATTTTGTCCCATATAGAATATACTTACCATAATATGAACCAAGAAACTGCTACCACTACAGTATAATGCAATATTTAATTTTTTTCTGACTCTCAAATAACCACTCTTTTTTTCTGCAAGCAGTTGTGGTAGAACACCTACACCTTGACTCATGCTTCATTAATATCCCATATCATGATCAGGGCCTGAACCAATGAACAGTACTGACATTAAGGTAACGGCAGAAATTATTTCACTGATGCTGCCAGTCCAACAGAAATAACTTAGAAATGCAACACAAAGCATGGGGAACACCAGGATGAAGAAAGAAAATAAACTTCAGAAAAATAGGGCTACAAAATTGGTAAGGAAAGATGGAACATAAAACTGGCATGAAGTAATAACGAACATTATCTTCCAGCACTTCTGCAAGCGACTTTTAGAACACTTGTAACAGGCTTGATGTCCTCCTACATTATCTCAAGGCAGCCACCAGTGAAGTACAGAACACTGGCAGTAATGAGTGAGTTCAGTAGGAGCTGTGGATATTCAGCCTTTCTGAGCATCAGAACAAGGGGTTTGCATTTGTAAAATTACTTACAGTTACGGTCTTCCCAAACCAGGAATCCACAAATTCTTGTATGGACTCGTACAATGCTGCAATTTGGTTCTTAAATTCAAGGTAATCTTTTTCAAACTAGAAAAAGGTTAAAGAAAAAAAAATCATCTATGGTGTTGCTTTCATTTAATACAAAATTCTTTCCCTTAAGTTTTTGGGGACTTTGCTTTATCTGCCCAGTACATGTTTTCAGCACTGAATTAAAGAGAACAGGGACAACACCGGTAACAAAGGCACTTACATTCTAAGCAAAGTAAACAAAAAGTGTTAAGTTATATGATTAAAGCCTCATCTTCATGAACACAAAGGAGCACAGAGGAACAAGGACAGGCAGAGGAAATCTAATAACCTAATAAGAGAGAACAGAGCACACTCATCAGCCACTCTCAGCACTACCGCAGGAGAGCGCTCAGCTCACTCTCCAGGTATGAAACCCATCAAGATGAGCAAACTGGCAAGCTCTCTGGAGCACCTTACAGGCTACAGGAGGTTATTGCCTAGGAGGTAAGGGACTTACTACAGTTTACTGGGGAAAAGCATTTTGGGACTGCACAAAATGTGTTACAGGAGTTAGGGGAGAAGCAAAGGCAGAGATCAAAGTAGTCTGGGGAGGAATAAGTGTGGGAAAACAGAGATGCAATGGGTAAAAGGAGTCAGTCACATGGGAACAGGTTGCTGGTCAGTACACCTGTCTGGCCATGCTCTGCACCTGATCAGCACGGTCTGTCTTGTCCTTTAAACTAAAGAAAAAAGGGTAGATTTAGATTAGATATTCTTTACTATGAGGGTGGTAAGACAGTGGCACAAGTCACCCAGAGAAGTTGTGGATGCCTCATCATTGCAAGTGTTCAAGATCAGGGTGGATAGGGCTTTGAGCGACGTGATCTAGTGGAAGTTGTCCCGGCCCATGGCAGGGGGGTTGGAACTAGATGATCTTTAAAGGTTCCAACCTAAACCATCTGATGATTCTATGGAGACCATGGCTCATTGACGCTTGCGCACCTGTGGAGTCAGCAACTGGAGAGACTGAGTGTATTGAGGTCTAAGCATTCAGCAATCAGAGTAGGAACAGTGAATCGTAGCAATTAGAGACACTGGAGCATGTGCAATCTGTGTGGGTGTGTATGCTGCATGTAATGGCTAGACAATACCAAACCAGACTCGGCAGCAAATAGGACAGAGGCATGGGAACCAAGTGTTGGAGCAGCCATAAGTCTGGGCTGGATACTGGAGAGACCTGAACGGTCTAAGAGTTGGCTACCAAAGGGACCTGGAGGCCCAAGCCAGCTACCAGAGAGATGGTAAGGTCTGAAGGTCAGCTGCTGATAAGGTTATAAGTCTGGACCAACTACAAGAAAGAAGTGTTTGCATGAGTGCGTCTCTGTGTGTCAGCAACTGGGAGACCAAAGGAATCCAGAGGTCAAGTAGAGGGTAGACTGATTGCCTAAGACCAGCTACTGGAGGGACCCGTAGTGCACGTGTCTGCGTGTGTGTGTGTAGGTTTGAGTATCAGCAACTGGAGTGGGGCTGTGGGCCTTAGAGGGGAGTTTGTGAGTCCAGGAACTGGGGAGACCTGGGTATTCAGGGGCCAGTTGTTGGATAGACTGAGTGTCTAAGACCAGCTACTGGAGGGATCCATGTATATATATTTTCTACAAACAGGCTTTCCTCCTGCTGAGCCAGAGAGGTACAGGATGAGGCCATTAATACTGTCTGTAATTGCGTGATTGCTGTGTCTTCAGTTTGTGTCGAGCTGTGCAGCCAGACCTGTGTATAAATTTATTGTGTGTATGTGTGCATGCATGCCTATTGGGAATTACCCGCTCAGCCTCACAGCTCAGTGGACCAGGGGACATGAAACTGTGACAGCCTCACCTCTATTGGGCTACCAAATTTGGCAGCTCCTAACTATAAGTAGGGTATTTATCTGTAATAATTTGAGTATTTATCTGTAATAACTTTTCTTAAAAGTCCAAGAGACTGAGGACCTACAAAAAGAGTTCAATGCAAACTTCCTCCTGAAGAAAGCACTCTACAAGCTTGGGAGGACAGTCCATACCATATTTTGCTCCAACCATTTAGGTGTAGAAAAGCCACGCAATTTTTAAATACTTTCAAATTCCAGTTACCAGTAAATGTTCCCTTTCAGAAAAGAACCACACAGCAAGCATTACAGAAATGTAAGCCATCAGCCAGTTAGAAGAAAGCCAAAGGTACTCTAGACTTAAATGCTTAAAGGAAAGTTCCTGACAATTGCAAGCTTCAGGAAGGCAGGAGAGTAAGTCAACATTTCTAGCACTTCTATTGTGAAGCTACCAATCCTGCAAAGGAAGCAGGCTACAGCTCAGAAAAACCAGCTCAATTCCAGCATGTGGAATTCATTTCAGCATGCAGGAATACATGCTTGCATCTATGCAGGATGTATTAAAACATCAGTCTGAAGCACTTGAAAAGCCACTTTAGTTTTTACCACCCTGCTCAGCACTGGGGGTGATACCATTCACTTCTCCCTCTAAAATGTTCATCCAAGTGCCTTTGCTACCTTTACTATAATACCACCCTTACTATTCCACTAAGAATTTTCAGTAACACCGAGTAAACTCTTGCAACTAGATAAACTGTATTTAATGCATTGACCTGCCTGAATTAGTTTTCAGTCTGCAGTTCAAAATATATGCATCTCAAAACAAACAACTTTAGGAAAAGTTGTTTGTGGCATTACCTATCACACAGAACCTAGTTTATAAAAAGTTAACATTTTAATTAAAAGCCAAATTTACCCAAACACTTTCAATTTGTATTAAAAGATATGAAAGTAGTATTATTACAGCAAAATACTATATGCATTGTTATAAAATTTAATCTTCTTTGCATAACTCCCATGAAAAACATAGAATTAAGGGAGCGATTGTCAGACAAGTGCTGAATGTATGTACCTCTTTTTTCCTGTGATCCAGAACATCATACTGTTTGGATTTGGTGTTTGTAGCAATGCTCTGGTAATGAGTACTGATCTCTTCAATACCCTCTATTTTTATACGCTGGAGCTCTAAAAGGCTTTCCATAATATTGCTCATATCTGAAATCTTCTCCAAACGTTTACAGAACATATCAAATTTTCCAAATATATAGTTTTCACTAACAAAAAAGCAACAAAGGGATTGTTATGCAAATCTATTTGTAATAGACTTTTTCTATTCAACCCACATATATTCTGCCAGAACTGCTACCAAGTTTCACATAAAAAAAAAACTATCTATGCTGTAATAATTACAAATCAAGGAAAAACTATTTTAAAGTAATGGATATAAACCAGAAAATGCTTAATACTTATATACGTCAATTAAAAGTCTTTACCACATTTCACAGGAGTTACTCTTTTAAACAAGACATTTGCAGGAGATCAAACTGTGAATGTACAATACTAAGAAATGCCCCATGCTTTAAGTGTCAATACAGATAAAATTCCCCTTGATATTGTGATAGACAACCCAGCCCAAAGCTGACTAAATTCCTCTGGAGTCTTTTCATTTATATTAATGATTCAAATTTCTTGGGATTTCAGAGCACATGTAAACATATGTATTAAATTAACCCATGCATAAATTCCCCTGAAGTCCCCTTGGACACCTGCTAAATCAACAAGTAACTGGCAAAAACCTGTCACTAGTTTATTCCTGAATAAAAAAACCCCACTCCGTAAGGTCATGTTCTGGTTACAATAAATGCTAAATTTTGATTGAGTATTTAGCTTTTCTGTTAGCCAGCAGATATAATGACATCTCATTTATAAATTGTATAAATGAATATGATTCAATATTAGACTGTATTATTTACCTGAAATCAAATTGCCTGTCACTTGGATTTTCCTTTAGCTCCTCCCTAATTCTCTGAAAGGATGTTTGGTACTTTTCTTTGAGCAATATGCATTGTTGTATCCTTTTTAGCAATTCTTGCCTGAGGAAGAAAGTACAGAATACAGAAAATTATCCTAAGGATGTCTTCAAAAGAGTATAAATAAAAATAGAGTATTTCAGTCAAATATGCAACTTTGCAAAGTAAGAACACAAAATTATACATTACCTGAAAAACATTCAAAATATGAGGATCACATTAAAAGTTTTTGGTTTAAATTTGTTATCTAGATTGGATATTTTTAGTTTAAGTTTTTTCGTCATCAACCCAAAACTTTCACAGCATAGTCCAGAAAGGATTTAGACCAGGTAAACCCTGGCTACTGAATGCAGTTTGGCCATTTCTCATCTTCTGTAAAGTGGGTATTGCTGATGGGTTTTCCTTCGTTTGTTTCTTTGTTTTTTCTAAGCAGACAAGACTAGAGAGGTATTTTTCCAGACTACAGTAAGCATGAGGAAAGTCTTGTTTCTTTAAAAAGATGCACTAGGAAGATCTTGGTTCATAAGGCCATAGTTACATCTTATTACATAGTTGTTCATTAACCCTCAGGTACTACTATACATGAGATACATAGATGAGGCATGGAAATTAGCCATAAGCCATTTACCCAAGACTGTTGCTCCACTTTGGCTTTGTCTTTCACCTTCCAAAAGATCACTGAGAATTAAAATGTCAAACTTTATAGATTGAAACAAGTAACTGGGACAGAGAGAAACTTCCGCAGGGACAGCAGCAGCAAATAAGTAAATAAGAATGTCTCAAAAATAAATTCAACAAAAAAATGTATTCTACTTTTATTTACATTCATTCTTTAGAAAAACATAGCTAGTACTTAATTGATTACAGGTAATTTCTGAAAACTTCCCTTTACCCACACCAAAATACAGGAGGAATCCAAATTATTTGTTAGATTTACTTTTATGTCTCCTAGGCTGTTACCTCAGTGTCACCTTTGACTTGGCTGGAATTTAAGCACAGACATCCTGACTGTCTATGTATTGATGAAGCTTGTAACACCTTTTCCTTCTCAACTCAGTAACCATAATCTTGCTCCATTAATATTCTTTCAAGAGACTATTCCTATCGTTACTTTTCTAGCTGATAATTTTAGATGTTATGCTCATCTTAACCCCTCTCTGTGGTTTCCCCCTTCTCTTTTTCAAGGAAATAACTGAATTGTTCTTACAGTGTGTGTTCTTCCTAGGTCATCTCCACTTAACTTCTCATCCTTCGGATACACTTGTTCTGCCAGTGACATCAGCATTCACCACCCACTTGTTAAGTTTCATACAAACACTTCTGTGCTTCCACTTATGCTGCACAACCAAATTGTCAGTTTGGTCCTCGTATATATTGTTCCCTTCCTCAAACTGACTTTCCTGTCCACTAACAGGAGAATATAAATCTCAGATGGAACTTTGCCAGTCTGTCCTCAGAGCTTCTTTATGAAGAACCTTAGCTCCCAGTTCTAATTGTTCAAGTGTGTTTTGGTCTAAAAAAAGCCATGGGGAAAAACTATCGAGTGCTGTATACTGATATACATTACATGCTTCTCCATAACAGTTTTTTTCACAACACATAGTGAATTTGTTTTTGCAGACTACTTAATTCTACACAAGAAGAGTAGTCACAAGCTTAAAATTAACATGGGAATCAGTGCCTGGAAGGAGGACAAGGGGCTACTTAAATTTACCTTTCAATAATCTTGATGACTAATATGTAATTTTACTTCTAGTGTTAACAAAAGAAGATTAAATTATTAAAATTCTATCACCTGTCCAGATCCCAGATTTTTGAAACACCTTCACATAGATACATCTTGCATGTGTTAATCATTTGATTAGTGATTTTAAGAAGAAGAGACGTCATGCGCTCTGATGTGTTGTAGTATGGTGATGTACAGTAGATCATACAGACGGTATTCATTAAACTGGGTACGTGTTCCATCATTGTTACCTACAAAAGGAAAAAATGGGAAAGTCAGCAATCTGAATTTCCTAAAAATTAACACAACAGAAAATGTGACAGCTCTGGGAACATGTTTGTCAGTGGATAAACATATTTTTCATTGTAACACATTGTTCTTGTAGACATCTCATTATGAACTGGACCATCCAATTCATTTGTGGGGACCTAACACATTATGACCAAGAGAAAAAAATGGGGAACAGGTAACTAATAAGTTATTACATCTTCTTCCAGAGTGTGACTTTCCAGATGAAAAACAGAGGCTGTACTCTTTTTGGTCATGGCCTCCAGTATATGAAGGTGCTGTAGTCTGCTTTGCAAAGGAATATGCTACCTGAGGAAAAGAAGTCATACACTGCTGCAAAAGAGTTGGCCTGCTGTAGGAAGGACAAGAAGAAGGAAGTTGGCCTTTGCTCATTTTGCCTAGATCTGTACAGAAGAGAAATACAGAAGGAGGCAAGGCAACAATAATCTCTCTCTTACTGAGGATACTGAACTATAGAGTTTTCTGTCCCACAGAAAGATTCCACAGAAATGCATGCAAGCCAGATATACCGAGAACCCAGAACAAGAGACAGTGACTAGTCTAGAAAAGCATAAAAAAAGTATGGTATCTAAAAGTCAAATCCAATATGGCAGAATGGTGAATATTTGCAGAAGAAAAACAGCATAAACCAGCACTGAGTTCAAGCTTTGAAAACAATATTTGGAAAAATTGTAAGCAGCTGGATTATGTGTAAATCTTCTGAACCACGTAAGCTTAAACAGTTTTGCCTGGTGGCTATATCTTCAAAATTCATGCTCTCGCTTAAAAAATGAAATCTGAGACCCATATGGTTATGAAAATAAGTTTTATCATCTTAACCAGGATGACAGTAAATATGTGCTATCTACAAGAGAAACAGCTTTAACCTGTAAAATAAGTGGAAGCTGCTCAATTTCAGCTCAACTGAAGGCTTATGATAATTCTATGATATTTGCATTAAAACAATCACAAATAACTGCTAACTGAAACATGGAGACAGGAAGAGGTACCATATGTGAGGCTCAGTATCAAGTTTGGAAAAACACAATCTTTTGCTTATTTTTCTCATGCCCTTGAACTATCTTCTGAATTGACAACTGCCTCCTACACAAAAAGTAGCATACCTCTGGCTTATTCAAAATCTGTAAACTCAATTCACTAATGCCAAAGGAGTTAAGCTGTCCACTAATCATTAAACATAGGACTTGAAATACTGAAAAGAGAAATATCTTTCTTTCAGCAGCAACAGACTTTCCTTTCTTTTCTGAATTTCACATTAAGTGCCTTTAGAGCACTACTTACAGGTGAAGCTTTGGCAAGTGGACCAAAAAATTTATCCAATGTATATAAATATCTCACGTTGTCTTTAGCTTCATTGGCAGCAATTGTTATATTACCATCCTGAAGGGAAAAAAAAAAATAGAATTAATACTGTTAAAATTTACTGAACAGGTTCTTGCTCTTTTACAGTGCATGCTACCACAAGACCATGATTCCATCTTGCAAACATCTTCTCACAGAAGTTCTCTCAAATAAGCCATTTCTTCTTTACATAAGAAATAACTGCTTTTACATGTGAAAATTGATAAGATCTACCTGGCAATCAGCAATATTTTGGATGCGATTTAGAGAACTCTGTACTTAGACCCCCAAAGTTTTTCCTTCCTGATGGAAGTACAATAGTCTGGTTTTGATAATCCAACTTACATTTTATAATGGTTTTAGCATGGTACCCATTCTACCCATCAGGCAAGATCCCTGAAATGTACCAGGGTCATTTCCATCATTTTTTAATAAACATTTGTTAGGGGAAAATGAGTTCACAACTAATGCCCCTATATCCTTCTGTTCATGACAGGTGGAACTATCCAGTACTTAGGAGGCAATTCCATATGAAGAAAGAAATCTAGTTCATCATCCTTGGCTTATACTGGCTCTGGACAGATACTCTCATCCAAATTCCATTTATCATAAAAGTCTGCAAATATGTTACGCACAAAATCAAAAACTCAGTAAGGTGACACTCTTTTCCTGGTCTATTTTCAAAACAGTAGAATACCTTCTCAAGTGCTAGAAGATCCACATTCTGGTGTTTTGAGGGGGAGCCTGGCTGTACATGGTCTACAGCTTATTTTCTGGCTTGCCTACAATTTTGACTGGTAAGTTTACATTACAGATATCTATTTTTATCTGAAGTAGCAGTTATGCTACAAAAAGCCAGCTGTCAATAATTCTAAAAGCCATATGATGAACTTTCAGACATCTCTGCAGCTGGCCTGTACATGGTGCAGCTGGGGAGAGACAGAAAAATGTTGTATTGCTGCATTGCTTTACTTTGCACAACCATTCCACCCACTATGTCAATGAAAGACACATTACAGAAGCATTGACTTCTTCTCAAGTTACCTACTTAACTTCAGAATCATTGGTGTTATATGTTTCAACAAATGGATAATAAACCACAGTACAAAACCAGCATAAACACTCAAAACTATTTTTAGCATTGTGTTCAGTTCTGTGTGTATTACAAATACAGTAGTGTACTCATTTAAAACTTTTATTAAGACATAGTAATTACCAGCTCTTTCCACTGTTTTAATGTCTTTGATCTCGCTGCCTGAAGAATACTTATAATTTTCTTTACTCTTGAACTCTTGATCTCATCTAAAAGGCTTTGAAGAAAGAAATATATTTAATACTCTCTTTGGAATGAAAGTTTAAAATTTATTTTTAAAAAGCTTTTTTTTTAGACTCTGTGAGAAATAATACAGGGATTTAACCTGTTAAATGATGACATTCTTGCCTTCCAGTGTTCCAGCTCTGCAGATGGACCAATGTCATCAACTTCTCTTCTCATTTGTTCACTCTCCACTAAAACTTGTCTGATCTGTTTGATCCAAATCATGACTGCTTCTTCAAGTTTCTCAGTGACCTCTGGGTTACTGCCTTCAAAATCATAGAATGGGACAGTCTCATAAATACCAAGAAATAAATACAGATTTTTAACTAAAGTGAAATGTCATTGTCAAACATAAACTGAGACTCTGTGTAAGCGGAATATATTCAAATCACTGACCAACAACAGGAAAAGATTAAGACTGTAACAACAAGACGCACACACATACAACTTGTATCTACCTACAGTGAGTTCATAAGGAAAAAAAAAATACAGTGATGTGGTTTTGGGAGAATCATGTTTCAGAGGTCCAAGAAATGCATTAACTACTATGTGTACCTTTTTCTGCTTGTATCTCCTAAGTAAAGGCTTACTTCACATTTCTCTCTTTCTGCCAATGCAGCCTATTCCATACTAAAAGCATCATGTAATGGACACCATTATTATTAACAGTTACAAAAACTCCCTAAAATGTATAAGTCAGCACATCTTTTAGATTGCCCTAACAGCTGAAAGAGTCCACTTCATGCATTATATTTAGGACTTGCGAAGCTTGTACTACTAAATGGATCTAAAGAACTTGTCCAGCTATATAATGTTATTGCCTTAGCTTAAGAGTCACTAGTTCTTCTATGGAAGCTGTCCTGCCATAGGCTCATGTAGGGTTGAGAGGGATTGCAGAAGTATTGACTGGTTTGGCATTATTTCACTCTGAAAATCCATGTGGTGATAAGAAATTGTGCAAAGCTACTGTTCAAAGAGATAGAACTACTCTTTTTCTTACATGTACATATATGTATATATATAAATTTTTATAAATACATCTTGTTTTGACTCACAGCCCTCAGAGACAGATTTAATATTGGATAGGATTTCCCCACTGTCAAAGAAAGTAAAGAGTATATACACTAGTAGATGGCTTCACTCAGCAATTACTTGGCCAGCAAACTAGTAGGAACACGGGCCACTGCATACATGGTATGTCAAGGAACTACCTAATCCTTTAAGATCTATGAATTAAAGGATGGGCAAATGATTGATGATTTTATGACTAGACAGTCAGAAACCTGGCAAGAGTAAGCAGAAAAATGTATATAGCTCAGGAAAGATTAATTAATTCTTCAAAGTAAATTTTTACTAATAACATAACATTTATTTTATAAACAGCATCATTGTCTTCGCTTTGCCATAGGAATTACTCACCTGCAGTTATGTAGTCAGATGGGTTCTGTAAGTTGCTGACATAAATATCAACATCCACTTTTGTGAGCTGAATTTTATCTTCTATATTCTGCCTTGACGATGACAAAGTACCCACAAATTTATCCACTGAATACAGAAAGTCTTGTATCTGGCTGTTCTTCAAGCCTTCTTTCACAGCTCCCCAGTTCTGATTATTTTACGATTTATGCCAAAAAAAAAAAAAAAAAAGAAGAAAAAAGGTAAAATGAGGGTCACACTTTCTTTTCTTTTTTGAACACAAAAGATATCTTATTTTTCATTAGAAAGGTATTTCTTAATCATGGCAGTACATAAAGATTTATCAGTATATGCTTTAAAATACACTCATCTGTACTATAACATAAATACTTTTAAGTGTGCATTGATTTAATTATTCTGTTAGACAAGAAAAGACAAACAAGCAAGAGGCTCTCAAGAAATAAAAATGTCTCCCTGCTCTCACTGTCTTCACATGGAATTGTTGTCTTTTTTTTTTTTTCAGTCTGATTTGTATCTCTCTGAACAGAGAAAACAGATTCTAATCTCCCTTCCTGCTCCTGGATGAGAGAAAATGGTAGCATAAGGTTAACAGCATATGACACCATCATTCTCGACAGACACTGAGCTTCATTATATTTCCTACCTCTGAACGTGTACTTCTGGAGGCAACAGAACCAACTGTGATGCTTTGTGAGTGCCACAGAACAAAGACAACTCAAAGAAGCTGGATACTCTGGCTGTGATACAGTGCTTGCTGTGCATGCTCTAGAATAAAATCATGGACTGATCCCTTGTGCTGCCAGAAAGACTTGACACTTCTTTTGATCCAGGCTTAACCTAGTTTTAATTAAGTTATCACACTTTTATCTTAGTATGGCTGCTATGCTATGTTCTCCTTTGTCATGAGCATTATAGCCTATGCTATTGCTTGAAAATAAACAATAACTATATGAATTTCAAACACATATACAAATTGCATGATTCCCATAAAGGCCTATATTAGACTTGTATCTTTTTGTATCCTGTTTTATGTTCAACTGATGCACAAACAGGACTGCAGTAGCTACTTGCCTTAATTTCACATTTTCTTGAGAAAAAAGACTAGCTATTTGATTACCTGCTGGGATTTAATTGCTGGTATCATGATTTGGGACAATAAAAATTCCAGGCCCTGAAGGATATTTCCATTAGTACAATCAAATATGCCAAAATTCACCTCCTTCGGGAAGAAACAAAAATTAGCAGAGTGCACATAAATTTCTGCAACATTATACTATTTGAGTGAAATTCAGACATGTGGCAGACATATATACAGTCCACAACTACGTAGGTTCCATGAGGATATTGCCCACCAGCTACTGATTTGGATTGGACCTAGACTAAAATTCAACTGGAAATTCCAAGACTTGCCCTTAAGTTTGAGTCACCAGACGAGACAGTCCCATATTGTAGCAACACTCAAGCAACCAATTAAAATTAACCATTTAACATCAGTGCACTAATTAATCTTAAG
Source organism: Aviceda cuculoides (assembly GCA_035590195.1). Lineage (NCBI taxonomy): Eukaryota > Metazoa > Chordata > Aves > Accipitriformes > Accipitridae > Aviceda > Aviceda cuculoides. Next base: position 13,473,056 of record JAVJGG010000048.1, on the reverse strand, counting down.
ACACTTATATGTCTATATTTCTCTTTTACAGGAACAGCTTCCATCTGTCACAAATGCCTAAAAAAAGGACAACAAATGTACCAGGCAAGAAATGCCTCTAAGTTTCACAGTTCTCTCCAGTTCATTGCTAATGAACTCATGCGTAGGAAGCACTTCTTTACCAAGAGGGTGGTCAAACACTGGAACAGGCTTCCCAGAGAGGTGGTTGACGCCCCAAGCCTGTCAGTGTTTAAGAGGTATTTGGACAATGCCCTCAACAACATGCTTTAACTTGGTCAGCCCTGAATTGGTCAGGCAGTTGGACTAGATGATTGTTGTAGGTCCCTTCCAGGTGAAGTAGTGAATTCCAGGCTATACTAGTTAATGTGAAGCAAGAAGCAGTGAATTGCTGAAGCAGGGGACAGGAAGAGACAGTACTGGCGAGTGAAATTTTGCTGCCGAACATAAAGCGTGAATTGGAAGAAGTGAGGGATTGCATCTTTTCCCAACATTATCTGCTTATGGACTGGTTGGTTTTTCTGCTACTGGCATTTTGCTTACAAATGTATACATCCTGAACATGGGCCATGTGCTTTCTATGACCCATACTGGCTTAGCCATTTCAGCTCTGGGCATGTCTCTTGTTAGCAGAGAGGGAGTCTCATTTAGAACTTCTGAACTGCACAAACATACACTGATTTTGCCTTTATTATAATGAATGCTTCACTGATACGGGGGAAAGCATACTGAGTTCTGCCCAGGAAGCTTCTACTCCCAACTTTTGCCTGTGCAAACACAGCAATTCCAGAGTGTTTTAGGAACGGCACCTACAAATTAACTTTTGTAGAGGCTTTGACATTCTTGGCTATCTTGATTACTGATTTCACTAATGTTTTTCTTGCTAGTTCTCCACTTGCATGCAAAAGAAGAGTATTTAAGACATCTAGTTGTTATGCATGGGTGGAATAATACATCCTAGAGGTATTACGGTATTATAATCTCACTAGAGTACAAGAGGGTAGAAAGCCCTTTCTGAAAAAGTGGACGAATTATGGATGACAATCAAGGCATCATTCTGCTTGAAGAAGTGCTTACAAGGAAGACCGGGTTTCTTTGCATGTCCAAACATGTTCCTTGGGAGGCAACGTACACAAGGTCATTAACAAGGAAATGCTCCTAAACTACTTCCTTCTGCAAAAGGGTGTGCTAACAAAATTGCAGAAGGAAAGGACCCAATGTAATGAAGAAGTGAACTGACCTTTATTTTTCCCCTTCAGATGCTTTTAACAATGCCAGTTTCTCCCATATGACAGTGTTCGCATTTGTTGCAGGGAGGGGGAGACAGGGAAAATTCTTTCAGGACTTGTGCATCTCTAGGACAAGGTCAACATACAAGCTGATCCATTTCTTTCCCCAGGACACTGAAGATTCAGCTATTCCTCTTGAAAACCAGGGGCAAATCCATGTATTTCTAGAGAGTTCTCAGGTTCTCCTTCTAACTGTGCCTACACAGCTCTTCAGGATAAACCAAAATTTGCCAAACCAGTCTGAGCCAGAGCTCCAAACCTCACCAGTTTGAAGACTGGCTCACTGAAAATTAGGGCTTGTTTTACCTTCTGTAGCATTTAAAATATTGCCTCACATAAGGAATGAAGTTTGATGACAGCTATGCGACAGCCCCTGCCAAAAGAAGGTTATGACAAGACAGCCACAGAGAGAAGGGACCAAGGCAGCTAACTAAAGAGTTTGGACAACCATTCAGACAGGTACCCAACTGAAGCAGGGCAGCAGGACTGACAGGGCATGAGAAGAGGAAGCCTAGAAATTACTTCTGCACCCCTGGATGATGTATTTGTAAAAATATCATTATAAAGCAAGTGACTGACAGAAGCTGAAGTACTAACTTCCATGACTGTAGCTGGAGAACAAACTTACTACAGCTTTGGCCTGCTCAGACAGAACACATCAACCTATTACTGACTAATAAGGAGAAAATCTGTACAGCATAAAAATGAGTGCATCAGTATCTTTGAGAATATGATTTCAGGTTTATTATATTTTTTTCTGTAATGTCTGTTCTTAGATGTTAGTGTCTGGATGCTCTTCTACTGCAAGTAATTCCCAAGAACATGAGCATCTCAAAGTCAGAAAAAGCTGTTACAGTACTTTTCTCATACACTACTAAAGCTATTAGGGGCAGGAAAACCTTACTCTAGTTAGTTTCAAGTATGATCTTTATTTTAAAAGTTTAAAAGATATAGTTATTTAAGTAGGTGCAGCATTTCCATAATTTAGGCTCATTACTTAAAAGAAAATCTCCTGGTTTAGGTCTTCATTCCCTAATGCCATTAAAAGTTACTTTTAATGACTGATTAATAATGAATTTTTCTTAATTAAAATCTTGTTTTTAATAATATTGCAGTAGCTAATTTCCAAATCATTAGAACATTACTTTATCATAAATACTTACTCAAATGAAAAAGAAAAAGAACTTGTGTTAAACACAGAACTAGACGTTTTCATGAAAGGACTCCCCACTTCTTTTTCTGACTCCAGTTGCATGAATAAAGGTCTAAGAAAATATTAAGTACACTGCAAACACTACATGATTTTGATCTGACCTGGGAAACATTTGATGCAGTTATAACTTTATCTGATGTCCTTAGGAAAAATGCACAAGTTCCTGTAAAGTCCTGTAAAAAGGACAAAATGCATACAGTTAAAAAGAATACACACGTACAGTGAAAGTAATTTACTTAACAACCTAAAAATGTGCTGAAAACAAAATTGTAAAAAATTAATTACTCAAAAAGGTAGTGAACTTTTTGTAGGATATTTGAAAATCTGTCCCTCTCAAATCAAATACTGATTTTTCTCCACCTGACATAAGAATGTCAAAAATGCCTTTCTGGGCAGACCAGTCCAGTATCGCATCTCTACTAAGAAAATGCAGTTCAGGGAGAGCTTGCAGACTAGGCTACTTCTGGGCTCCATTCCTCTTGTATTCCCTGACCACCTGCAACCATTGTATGAGAGCTGTTAGATGACATATTCCTGTCTAGTCATTTTAGTACCCATTTATGGACCTATCCCTGAGATTGTCTAATCCCTTTCCGAATCTGCCAACTTAAAGTCACTGAAAAAAACTAAAGACATCCTCAGCTTTCAAACATTTTAAGTACTTTTCATAGATACTTAGGCTAGGCCAGAATGGATCATCTTAGAATGACATTTATTTCATTTTTTTAAAAAGGGAACTCAAAAGATTACTAAAAACTTCTGATCCAAATACTGTTTAACATGTATTTTCATCTTTTTGGTGGACCGAAGTAATGTAGAAGTTTCAAATCAGTACTGCAACAATGCTTATTTTTAATCTATTAATAATTCAACAATAACAAATTTGAAAAGCCATTCCAATTGGTCCAACTGGCAGAGGAATGAACCTCACTTCTTCTCTGAAAGCAAGAAAGAATTCTTCAGCTATGTCTTTTCCAACATAATAATGTTAATACAAGCTCATCGAGGCAAAATAAGAGACATCACCATGCCTTATTCAAAGAAAATTGTATATGGTACACTGGATTTCCCCAAAAGAGATGGAAAAAAAGAAAATTAATCAGAAATCTTAATGACTACTCTGAATACACTGCTGAATAATGCTTAGACATTACAGTGAGGAAGTTATAAGAATTTGAATTGAATAAAGGAATTATTAAAGGTATTTTTGGAGTAATGTGCAGTATTATATGAAAGGAAATAAAAAAACACTGAAGAACTGCACTTTTAAACTAGAAGTGCACGAGCACTGGAAAATATTTAACATGCAGTCATTAACAAAAATGTTAGGATCTGCAGTTTTTTAACACAGGTTTATTTGACCTGCTCTCCTCTCAGATAGTCAAATACATTAATCACTACTTCTTTACTGAAGAGTTCCAACCTCAGTTCAAGAAACATTGGGAGATCTGGCATTATGAGAACATGGACTAAGTACTTAAGTATCTATCCAAGAATTACAAAAAGCTGTTTAACACTGCACAACTGTTATGGGTTGGTTTTTTTTTTTTTTCAATATTTTCCTTCAAATGTCATCTAATGAATTTTTCAACCATACCTCAGTAGAACCCATGGTAATAAATAACTTCTTCTGAAGCAGACTGTTCGTTGACCCATCTGACCTCAATGATGCATTTGACTTTTGCTAGCAATTAAATTGTAAATAAGAGGTTAATAAAATAAGAACTATTATCATACAAATAGCTCATTCTACTTGAATTTGTGAATTATAACTAAGCTCATTCTGAATTGATCAGTAATTCCCAGACAGAAATCATAAGGTTGGCTTTATCTGGAGAATAAGCTTTGCATAAATCTCACAATCCCCAGTAAACAGTTTCATAGCCCTGTTCTTTCAGAAAAAAACTCAAAGAAGAAGGGGAAAAAAATCTCCAAAAGTATAATGAAATTAAATCTAAAGTGTTTCCTAGAGCAACTTCCTCCATGGAAACGAACGGGATGTCTCACAGAAAGTCATGTGCCTGGTCTGCAAAGTCATAATGTAATTGTGAGTGGGACTCACGAGCAACACTTGTCAGCTAGATCCTGCCAACAATGCAAAGAAATTTAGTTTTCTGTCCATGTCTTTAACCATACATCACTCTGCAAAACTTTATCTCTGAGAAGCCTTGCTGTCACTGGTCCCTCTCCACTGAGATGTATCTACAACCTCTTCTCAAGCCTAATAAAGACCTGCTTCCCTCTAATTTTCTGTCACGCACTTTGAAAAATAATCTGTTGAAACTTGAAAGAATGGAACAAAAAATAATGTGGAAGAAGCCTGCAGGTGTATTTCTCTTTTGAGTTGAGGAGAGGCCTCTTCCTAAAAAGTCAAATGTTCAGCTCCTGCTAGACTAAATGTCTGATGCATGATACACAGTGGTGTCTCTCCACTTCTACCCAAAATCAGTATCTTCTAACCCCTATGCATGTCTCAAATGAATATCATGCACCCAAACTGGTGAAAAACAGAGATGAGCAGCACTGAATAAAGGATCTTTCACAAATCTTGGTAAGAACATGCCTACTAGGTCAGGCCAACAGTCTGCCCTAGCCAGTATTTTGTCTCCAAGAAAGGCTAAAAATGGATAAGAACAGGGCAATCATGTATGATACTGCCCCTGAGTAATCTCCAATTCTCCAATATGTTTGAAACCAAACTGTTGACAGAACAGTCAATGTAATGAGATCTCTTGACTCATCCAAATGGGGTGGAAGATGCTGGAAATGGCATTCATACTCTCCATCAGAAACATTTATTTTTATGCTATGTTGCTTTTGCAACAAAATTTTCATAAATTCATATTTTAATGTTTAAAAAGACCAAAATAAAACAAATGTAAATGCAGCAATGAAACATTTCACTTAACCCAAGCTGGGCAGTTATTTCTGGCTTGTCAGTTAAGGAAAACAATTTCAAGATTTTTAGTTTCATCTTGATTTAAGTCAGAGAACAACATGTTCATTCCAGAAATGTGCACGCACAGTCCCAGCGAAAGGAAAAACTGATTAAACTGTTTTGACAGCTGAGCTGATCCTGTGCTTTGCAAAGTCTCTAAGCAATTCCAGTAACACTCAAAAGTTCTTTTAACTTATCTAGGTTATAATGAATCTGTAATTCATTCTTGCACTTAACTGACGATGACGCATTATCAACCAGTTTTTCTCCCCAACAAGCCTAAAATACTACCACATGGTGAGTTCACTCACCCTAACGTGGCTCCTCAGTGGCATAACCTGAAAGGACTGAGGAAGGATTTCTGCAGTTCAGGAAGCCCACAACAGTCATGTTAGGCAATTTCAAGGTCACTTAGCACCTTCTATTATCCACGCTCAGTGGAAGCTGAACAAACAATTTTGCTTTTTATAAAGAGGCTTCTCCTTCTCAAAACTGAAAGGGAGAGAAATACATCTGGGGGACCACAACTACCTTATTTCTAGTTATAGTTTTCCAAGCTTAAGATTCTTTTCCACGGAATGGGACAGACCTGAACATGAAGCTACCTTAACTTAGAGAGAAACTGCATCATTTTTCACCCTCTTGAATCAGTGCTCTGTCCATAGTGGGGTTGGTGCAGTTCAAACCAAAAGGAGAAGATAATATGGTTCTCATACAGACAGTTCCCCCATTCCTCTAATATTTTTGTTAGCTAATCTAGTATATTTAAACTCTGAATACTGCAAATACTTTGACTCAATTATCTTTATCAATTTTGAAGTCTGGATTTTTACTTTACTTGGCCCTTTTAAAGTTTTCTTTTGTGAAATCAAGAACAGTATCAAACCATGCCACAGGGCATTCTCCTGTTTTCATGTAAGCCAAGATGGCAGTATCTAAACACTGAGCTCTAAGTTCTTTCCATGTTGGCATGCATAGCAAAAAAATCTCTGTTAAGATTTTCTGAATTTTGCAACACTCGTGATTTTTAAAAAAAATACAACTTTGCTTTTGCAGAAGTAATAGCAGAAACATACCTGAAATACATCTTGGTAAAAGAAGAGCAACTTTTTAAGTCCAGTAGGGGCAAAGAACTGTTCTATAAGTTGAAACTAAAAATAAAATTATAATTGCAGTTAATTGTGAAGTAATTTCAAAAGACTGGAAATTTTTGAAATATATTTCATTATAATAATTTAATTAATATTTACCTTGTCATCAGAAATAATGGCCTCCTCCACTTGTTGCTCACTTAAGCCTATCCCATCTGCTAATCTTGATACCAAATACTTGTGTCTTTCATCTATCTGAGCTCTTCTCTCCTCTTTGGCAACTCTGGCTTGCTTGGCTAGTTCTTTCCTAGTTTCACTGGAAAGTACTATACTCTTCTTACCAGTTGTCTAGAAAAAAAAAGTTTATTACAGAGAGATTCTTTTTTCTCACTTAAGGATTGTATTTTATACTGTTGATCTTCAAGCTGGTTTCATAAACTACTTCAAGCAGGAACATAAAAAATTACATCTAAGGAACACAGAGGGAAAAGATCAGTAATAATTAACTTGTTAGGTCAGAATTATTTTTCAGTATAAAGCTGCTCCAATGCAAACTTCAGATCAGGACTTCTGAATCAGATATGGATCCAGGCTAAGGTCACAATACAAATGTAGCAGTATAAAGCCTCCAATTCAAAACTCAGCTTTGTGAATCCAGCTTCCAAACTTCTGTATGTCCATATTCCAGATTTGGGACCAGACCTATCTATACTGCCAGCATTTTAGTATATAGTATCAAGTTATTACCTCAAAGGAAATAAATAAACCAAATCCACTATAAAATCAGTCACCACTGGAACAAATATACAACTGACATTTAATACACAGGTCACATAAAGGTAGTAGCAGAATGAAGGAAATTTATGTAAACAAAGGATTTTTTTAAATCTTCATAACAGTGTGAACAAGATTGAAAATAGATATGGTGAATAACGTTTTTAAGTCAACAGATAATCTTCAGAAGCTATACAGAAAATTAAAGATTTGGGTAAAAAAGTCACCACACTGAGCATTTCCTGCTACATGCAGTTGCCACTGACATGAGTATCTGGAGTCTGGGGATGTCTGGAATGTCTCTGTATCTCACAGTTTTTATTCGACAGAAAGAAAGATAAATTACATCTTCTTCCCAGTACACTAAATTAGGAATTGTAATTGATCAATCCTGAGTTACTCTTGGAGTAAAAAAACAACAAGCTGGCCAACATCCACCTTTGCCTCCTAGCATTTCATCTTACCAGAGACTCTGAATGGATGTTTTACATCACTCCTGTCCCTACCTGCATCTCTTCGAGACCAGAGACACCAAGAATGCCCGAATACCTGTAGCTGTTGGTCAGTATCATTCTGATGTCTCTAAAACCTACATGTTTTCTGATTCACCGTTCATTCTTCTCCCATGTAGGTCCCAATTCATTTTTGTCAGTCTTTCATCACCTCCGGCTTCCATGCCAACAGCTGGATCTCTTGTTTTGCACATGCCTTCCCTAACGCAGCATGACCTTATTCAAGTATTCTTAACCAATATTAATTTTCATCTTGGCAAAGAAAGGGGATTAACCATCGGATGATCAAAAAAAACCCAACCCCAAAACCAAAACCCAGCAACACGCATTGTAAGCACAGAAAATAAATGGCCTAACACTGTATACCCTTTTGAGTGGCTCGCTGTTCTTTTTCCTTGTAATTAACAGAGACTGAAGGAATTCAGCACCCTCCAGTATTAGGCCAAACTTTTGTCAATGAAGACTTCTACAATAATCTGTACAGAAGAAAATTTAACAGACAAAAGGTAGCTGAGTCACCACCTATTTTAGCATGAAAACACTTGCCGTAAGAACAGCAGTCAAAGGTGATCCTGTCACAGCAGATCCTAGCTCAGTGCTCCTCGTCTTCAGGTCCCCTCCACATCTACGATGCTTACTTTCTGTGTCTAGTTAAAAGAAGTGACAAGCTCTAATTATTCAGGCACATGCACAACAAATGCATTTACAAGACCTGCAGTGTTGTGTCTTAGTATCTGCTGGCTAACCTCTTCTCAGGCTGGGGAAAATGAGACATGAAAGGAACATTAGAATACCTGTGCCTCAGCAAAAGAGGACATTAGAAGACTTTAGGGGAAAACATGTCCTATAATGGCTTTTCTCTCAAGTTCAATTGCAAACAATCCCTACTGATAGCAGTAGAGGTAAGAAAAAGCAATTTAAGGTACTAGCTTGAAGAAATCTGTTCTGGAAAAAATAGAGACTCTGAAATATTGTCACTTTTCACACTTGCTATTGTCATCCAGTTACTCCTCTTCTGTTACTTCTTTATCTAAATTCTGATTGTCAGTGTCATGGTTTAACCCCAGCTGGGAACTAAGCACCACACAGCTGCTCGCTCACTCCCCCGCCTCAGTGGGATGGGGAAGAGAATTAAAAAAAGAGTAAAACTCGTGGGTTGAGATAAAGACAGTTTAATAGGACAGAAAAGGAAGAAAATAATAACAATAATGGTAATGATAAAATTACAATAATAATAATAAAAGAATTGGAATATACAAAACAAATGATGCACAATGCAATTGCTCACCACGTGCCAACCAATGCCCAGTTAGTTCCCGAGCAGTGATCTGCCCCTCCCGGCCAACTCCCCCCAGTTTATACACTGGACATGACATCACATGGTATGGAATACCCCTTTGGCCAGTTTGGGTCAGCTGCCCTGGCTGTGTCCCCTCCCGACCTCTTGTGCCCCTCCAGCTCTTGCTGGCTGGGCATGAGAAGCTGAAAAACCCTTGACTTAGTATAAACACTGCTTAGAAACAACTGAAAACATCAGTGTGTTATCAACATTCTTCTCATCCTAAATCCAAAACGCAACATTATACCAGCTCCTAGGAAGAAAATTAACTCTATCCCAGACAAAACCAGGACACTCACATAGTGCAATTTCCTCTTATTTGGTCTGAATAACATCTCTACTTCTCTGTTCATTTCTGTTCAAAATGTTGCTGTTAGTATTAGCTCCCTGGGTACTTTTTATAGTCTCAGTCTCTTGGTTTCCTCCACTAGTTCTTTCCTCTGCCTGCACAGAACACAATAAAAGTGAAAAAAATGCAGAATATTGTAACAGAGTTTTGTTTTTATATGTGGAAGAGATTGTTAATTCAGCATCCAGATTTGTTATACTCGGAGAGGAGATGGAGGGAGGAGAAAAAAAGCAAGCAAGCAATGAATGAGACAATTCTGAAATGTCAACATTTTTGTCAAGTTCTTTGAATATTTTTTTCTCAAGGTCTTGAGAAAAAAAGTTGGCTGAAATGATGATATCCACATTGTCTACTGAAAATTAAATGGCTTTGTCTTTTTTTATATATATATATTTTTAGGTCCGAACATGGATTCTTACAGTGGGATACACAACTGCATTTGGAGCAATGTTTGCAAAAACGTGGAGAGTTCATGCGATTTTCAAAAATGTAAAAATGAAGAAAAAGGTGAGGGGAAGTAAACTCTTTTCTCGTTGCCCTGTTAATAGAATTTTCTAACTGTTTTGCTACATTTCCTGGATGGCCATACTTGTGCTGACTCTGTTCTTGTGTCACGCTCAAAGACCCTGAATGGTTTGGTATTGGGGCTTTCTTGGTCTCCTTTCTAGTCTCTGAGAGTTGGAGTCGAGCATCAGCCCTTCAGTCTTTGTAACGAGAGGTGGACAGTGGCTGTAAAGTGAATTCAGATCCTCACTCTTACTTAGTATGTTGTTTCAGCATCCAGAGGTCTCCTTCTGGTAGATTCGCAGCTGTTATTAAATGTTTTCTGTGTATGTCTCTTTGGGATACAGGTATTACACACAAGCTTCTCATGGATTGGCAGGAGGAGGCAAGAGAAAGTGCTGTTTATACAGCTTTCTAGTTCTAATTTTGATTGAAATTGCATAAGCTTCCCCTAAGACTGATCAGAATTGAACCGCAGTAGTTGTCTCTGGTATTTTTGGTACAGCACATTTTCTGTAAACACTTAGGCTCAGCTTAGGAGTGGTACAACACTTCATGTATGTGTTGTTCATTTGATATTTTTCCCATGGAGCTTCTTTTTATGCATGAAGTGCTTTTAATCAGATGGGTTTATTTAAAAATAGGAAAACTGGTTAACAGAAATCATTTTGATATAAAAAACATTACAATAAATGTGCATGAAACAGAGAAACAAATTTAATATTATTATGAAGTGAGAAGTAGTGCCAAATGCAGTTCCTATATGCAGCTGAATAAGTTTATTCTAATAAGCGGTACAGAGTCATTTACACCCAAAATAAGTAGAACAATATTCCAAAACCTCATCAGATTCCTCTGTTTCCCTCTGTGTGTGGTCATGGAAGAGCTGTATTTTTGTTGTTGTTATTAGTACTGTGTTATTTTTTTCACAGTTGCAACATGTAGGAAGTTGCTGTCACCACAAGATACACCTTTCCATAAAAAGGTTTGGACTTTAGATAGAGAGAGAGAGAATTAACTCAGTTTCTAAGAGGATTTATGTCTCAGGTTATTAAGGAAATACGTGCCGTGGCTGGAACTGGACCTAGCACTCTGGCACCTTAACAACACAACCACCTAAGACTTCCCTCTACTATTTGGCCATGTCAGGTTTGCTTAAACGTTTGTTAATTAAATCCCAGATATCAGTCAGTGTAAGGAATAATGAAGAGTAAATAACAAATATCTTAAAACTAACTAAAATTGTAAGAAATTTCTGTACCAGAAACAGGATACTCTGGATGGAGGGAAGTGGAGACCACCCTTTCTGCATCTCTGCAAAGAGCCCACCATAATACATCAGTTTATGCTACCAGAGTCCAGTATATATTTTTCAAGGATCTTACACTTCCTGGATTAAAGATTTTTAACCAAAGCTGAGCCAGTATTTTACCTTCTTGAAAAAATGGAATTTTATATTGCAAATATGTTTATTAGTACAAATCCTTGTAAATTAGTGAAGTTACACAAGATACTGCCAGTGTAACACATAAAAGCATTTACTTAATAATATCCTGAGAATTTTATCATTTCTACAATACATACTCTTCCAAATAGGAATGAACAGGTACTTCAGTGGACTGTCACTAAGTATTTGCTTTGTTCTTTTTTAGAAAACCTTTCTTTTTAGAGGTTCAAGTTTCTACTCAATATTAAATTTCACTGTCTGTTAATTAAACATAATCCTCAAATTCTATATAGTGCCTGTTCTTCAACAGGCCCATCAACAACTGAAAATTGCAATTGTTTATTCACAGCTGGATGTTAAAAGTTATTTAAGATCAGTTAAAAAGACACTGGCCAGTATAACGGAGATAAACTTTCAGACATCTGGATGCTGACCAATGAGATGCTTCGCTCTGAGTGATACTGAAAACATCAAGGCTATTAGGGCACCTTATTCAATATTCTGTAATTAAGTAAATATTGCATTTTGTTCTGTAAACTTTAAAAAATGACTGTTCCACAGAATTATATTGGTTTGCTTTGCTTTATTTGGATATCCCACACCAGAACACAAGCATAAATCATAAGAGACAACAGTTTTCTTAATGCAAAACAAATTAGCTATCCATGATAAATGTTTACTAGTCATATATTTTCTGTCTTTGATTTGCTAGGGTAGATAAAACTGTTTTTACGAGTTGATTGAAAATCATGCGATTCTTTACTTATGTCTTACAAGGACATTTCCATTTTCAGCAGATGTAGTTTACAGACAAAGCATTCTGTATCTATGGAAGCACAGACAATAGAAATTTTCACAAACAATGTCTAAACTGACAGATAAACAAAGGTAGTGCTGCATGAAAAAGCACATTAATGTTTTTTGAATTAGCTGTGCCATGACAGAGCAGACTTGCGTTTCAATACAAGGAGTACAAAGTTCCTAAATTATTTAAGTACTGTGGATCCTATTAAATTGTAATAGCTTCAGTTTCCACCTGTGTATGACAGTAAAATCTGACGTTTGGGTATACCACTTCTGCCTGTCGTCCTGAATATTTTCATCAGGAAAATTTTCCAAACAGTGAAATTTCTTCATAGAGTGGAAGAATCTCTGTGCAGCTTTTGAAAATATGGGTTCATTCATTTCATGGAAGTGGGTATTAAGGAAGGGAGAGAAGAATATGATGAGTGAATCTATTTATCTTCATCAGATAGGGCAAGCTTGCTTCCAGACTTTCACTGTACACTTAAGTGTACAACATGGCTTTGTGAAGAGATGAGTGGATTTCTGTCTCATTGTGAGAAAATATATCGAATTTTAAATAATAATACACTATAGCTCCATTTTAGTACAGTTGGAGAGTAGAACTAAATTATTTAGAGTGTCTTGAATTAGCTGAAGGTTTTTGTTAACTTCTGTTTATTAAGCTCTCAGAAATCTTTTCATTTCACCCATTTATGCATTTACTCCTCTGTTACTGGAAAAAATAAACAATAAAATTCAGAATACGGTCCTTCTGCTACCAGGCTGCTAACTGCCAAATTTTGCAAGATTCCCAGAGCTCTGTTACCATCTTTGAACTTGCTAGGGCTCAAAGGAAGCAAATTAAAAATGTATTAATTTTAGCTGGATCTGAAACAGAGGGGTGCAAGGGAATCAATTTTTGTCAAATGGAAATGACAAAATCAGTAAGGGGAAATAAATTATTTTTGAGTTTTAAAGAGGTTAGTAGAGATAATGGAAAGTAAAATAGAATTAGTACTAAAAATAACTGTAACACTTATAATTGAGGTGCAATTCTGGTTTTGATACGTCTCCTTTCCCTTGGTTTGGGCAGGAGAATATCTTCTGCTCAGTGAGGGCTGGGGACTGCTTTTCTGTTTCCCTCCCCGGCAGGAGGACTGGCAGTGGATAAGAGGAGAATGTCAGTGGCAGGAGAGCATGTGGTGTCCTGGGGAAGCTTAGTTAGCTGGACCGTTTGATGAAGCCAGCCCTTCTGGTTAAAATTTAGAAGGTTGTGAAGCTGTCCTTTTTGATGGGAACCGAACTGTTGTTGTTTTTAGGGGGCATTAAAGCAGTCCTGCGTAGTGACTCCTCCTGCACAACTCCGGTATGCCAAATAAAGACCGTTCACTTTTGACAAATCCCAGAATATAACAAGTTCAAAGCAGTGGTATTTAAGGCCTCCATAAGCTTTATATATTCTGCTCTTACAAAGACAAGTATTTGACTATTTGTAGGTGAATAGATGATCTGGGTCACAACGCTGCTTGTTGCAGTTTGTGTTTGAGAGTACGATACTTCTCGGTTGATATTGCTATGATAAGCTTGTCTTACCGTTCACGTAGTACATTCTAGCTCTGTCTATTTGTACTTAATCCTTTAACTGTGACATCAGGGGAGGGATGTGTCATGTTTAATTTTCACTGAAAATATTGTCAGTGTACTCGGTTATTACCACCACTGTGGACTCCTGGCGGCACATGTCCTGATGTTAACAATGTTGTTACAAGGTAAATACAGAATATAATTGCACAAGGGATGTATAACAGCATCTTAAGACTTGTGCTGCTATCGTTTTGCCAACATTGTTTTACTCACTGATGATACTTCATGAGCTTTACTCTGTCCTTAAATTTACTATGTGACTATAGAGTTCTCACAGATGAGAAGGGGTTAAAGAGCTTAACAAGTATTAAGAAAAGTTATTGGTACTATCACAGGGTTAGAAAGCTACAGCCAACCACAGCAGAGAAGAATGACTTACTTGACTTAGCTGTGCCTGTCAGGCTGCAGTCTGGCAAACTTATTTTCTTACATTCAGCCTACTAAGCCCTTAAAAGACTTCTGAAGAGAGCTGTGGTCTTCATGCGTTGCAGAGGCGGGTAGGAGACTGTACACCCTGCTTCGTTGACACCAGCACGGGGAAAGGAGGCTGGCGCTGAAAGGGAACCGCGGGTCCAAGAGGTCAGGAGCAGGGAAGAGACCGAGAATGAGAAATTGGGTTAGCTGCTAAGAGCTTCGGAGGGAACGGGAGCCTGTCCGGGTAAAACGATTAGGGAAAAGCTTGGGATTATAGACTGGGAGGAGGAGTTGAGGAGGGAGACTGAATTTGGATAAAAATTCCCAGAAAGCTAAAATAGGATTGAGAGCCAGCAAAGAGCCTAATGGGGCAGGGAGGGCTGTAAGAAGTGGTCAAGAAAGCTCAGTATGGTGGAACGTAGAGCCTGGGTTTGGGATTCAAGTGGTAAATTCTAGTTGAGGGACTAGGCCTGGTTTAAAATTAGATTAAGATTGAAATTTAGAGGCAAGATGGCAGGCCTGAAAACCAGGGACATAAATTGGGAAAGGAACATAGGAGTGGGAAAGGAATAAGAGGCAAGAAAAAGATGAAATTAGGACTGGCCAGAATGGTTGCATGGAAGTATGGGCAGAGCATAAAAACTGAACACAGGATTTTAGAGTTTCACTGTTCTTTTTTTTATTACTATGTATCTGTAGAATCTACAGGCAAAATATGTGCCTTGTTTTGCTGTTACACTATTGTACATCTCATGATAGCTACTAGTTACTCTTTTAGCTCAAGCTGATGAGGTGTGCAAAGACCTAAAGGTTCCTTTTGCTGATGCATGCAGCTGTCTCTATAATTGAATTCTCTTCCTTTTAATTTCCTTTAAAAATAATGGGCTCATGAAAATGTTAA
The DNA here is from genome assembly GCA_035590195.1 of Aviceda cuculoides. Classification (NCBI taxonomy): domain Eukaryota; kingdom Metazoa; phylum Chordata; class Aves; order Accipitriformes; family Accipitridae; genus Aviceda; species Aviceda cuculoides. Next base: position 13,457,858 of record JAVJGG010000048.1, on the reverse strand, counting down.
AAGGCTTATGTTGTGGCTAAAAAGTCAATCATTGAAAGCCCACAGCTTGCTAAGATCTCTACAATGTACAATTTCCCCACGTGCAGTATCAGGACACCAGTGCAGCCTTGGTTTTCTACAGGATGCCAGTGTCATGGAGCAGACACAGTAAGTCCACTCTGGGCATGCAACAGGACTGTTTAATAAAAAGAGGCAATTTTCTGGAATCTTTTTCACTTAAACCAGAAAAAAAAAAAACCATAATGAAAAAGGCAGTAGGAATTCTGAGAAAGGTGATCTCATTTTTAAGACACTTGAGTGACAACATGGAGAAAAAATAATTAATTGCTAGAATTATTTGTTATGCTTTAGAAATCTCTCTGAGCGTGGTTTCAGAGGAGGACAGCACTTGTATGGTTCCCCGGGTTTGAGAGGCAAACTTATTACCCGAGTCGCAAATTTTTTTAGCTCGTTGTCTTCCTACTCCATTTCTTAACCCAAGTTTGGCCAACCCACCTCCCTACTTTGTATACTTCATGGTCCATAAACTGATGTGCATGGAAGCCTGGAATGGGTAAGAGACCACCCATGCTCTTTCTGGGGTTGCTCTGAGCAGCCCCCAGTCCTGACCCCTCCGGTCGGGGGGGGCAGCGGCCGGCGGCGTCCTCTCACCCCATGATACCAGCTGCAGGGAAGCCTCAGTACCTGCAATTGCACAGTGAGGGGAAAAATTTCCCTGGGGGGGGAAAAACCGGAGAGAGGGAAGCAGCTGGAGGCCACACGCTTACGAGCTTATGTGCTGCTGCCTTCTCCTCACAGCTTGTCTCTGTTCATTGGTATCGCCAGCCCTCATTTGAAAACCCCTGCGAGAGAGTTTGTAGGATGAGTGTGATCTCTAGTTACAAACTTTCCTACAGGTTTTTCCAGCCACCTGTGCAATTTAGAATTTATTATAATCTATAATCTTTCTCACTAAAAGTCCTAAAGAGGTTTTTAAAAAGATTCTCATTATCTTAATCATTTAAAAATAGATGAAGCAAAGTTTTCCAGATTATATTGACAGAGGGTTTAGGTCGGAACCTCATAAGCCATGTCATATTTACTCAGTTAAATGCCTTTGAAGACATAGTTCTGTATTAGCATAAATGTGGGTCATATTACCTAATCAGTTCTGTCTGTAACTACAGCTATAAAATATTTTTCCAGCTCAGTTTTCAGACTGTAAGTATTTATACTTTTTCAGGACATTTTTCCAATCTAGCTAGAGCTTTTTGTGCGTATAACAAAAAGCTATATGCTGGATTTCCCCTAGGATACACATGTATTTCACTAAGTATATATGAGAGATTGTAAGTCTGAAAAGGAGATGTGTCAGGATCCAAAAATTTGCTTTGGGTAACCATATCAACAGTACAACAATCTATTAGGGACCATCTGCTGAAAATGAACGAGCATATGGATACCTACAGAAATGTTCAGTGTTATTGTTCAGTCTTTGAGAGTAAGAAAGAAGGCAGCAGTTTGAAATTTGCTTATGTTTGGGATTTTTTTTTTTTCATTATGAATATTAACCACTGGACCAAGTAATCCGTGAAACTTACAGTGCAGTGTAAATTATTCAGATATAGCTTCATGGGTTATTAATATACAGATACAGTACTTCCTAAAGCGATATAAGTGGAAACCAAATTATTTTATCTTTTTTTTTTCCCCAATAGCTATAACTATAAATTTTAAGTCTGAAGCTTTGAAAATAGTCAGTGTAATCCTAGAATCCATATTTAGATGTAAAATAAGCATCCTGTTTTTCATAAGAGCTGATCAGCCAAAATGCCAGCCAGGGAACAATAGGAATCACATTTCTAAAATTTCCATTCATATAAATATGGATCGGGAAGCTAAATCTCAAGCGCCTGTCACCGAAAGAAGTTGAGCTAATGAACTGTACATCTAGGAGAAAAATCTGCTTTTGAAGTAATTCATGTATGTAAATTTCTGCATGGTACAGTTTGATAAGGCTAAACCTCAGTAGCAATGAAAACAATGAAAACTCTGTGTGAAATGTAACTGCTCATAAATGGTGCTACAACCGTAATTTCTATGTATTATGAGACTAATGGATGACAGAGAAATAAAGAACATGTTGCTATACAGTATGAGGCAATTTATTCCTGAATAGCTTGAAATTGGATTGTAAATGTAATCAAGTGCATTGATGTCCCCAGCTATTTGGTAACGATGTAGTATGCTTTCCCACAGAATTGTTCATTAAAGAAAATATTAAAGTCTAGGTATTTTAATGTTATCTCAGACAAAATCAGAACATTTCTTCCAGTCCATTCAAATCCTTTGCGCACTTTTTTCCTGAAGATTGGGATCCCTTTTAGTGCTAAAGATGAGAATTCACAGCCCTGGTAGAAATTCCTGCACACTTATGGCCCGTGAAATCTCGGGCTCAGCAAATGCATTTCTCTCAAAGGTGAATTTGACCTGCTGTGTTGATGGGATATACAGTTCTCTCAAGGCAGCACATCTTGCTTTACTTATGGAGTGAGCAGAACTTAACATGATGTTGAGGTTTGTTTCTAAGACTGTTCTGCAAAACATTGTATAGTAAGAATGGTTGGTTCCAATGTTGTCAAGTTGGATTTCTTTAGTGCCATTTTGGTTTTTAAGACTGCAGTGTTTCTCGGTTTTGTCCTTTCAAGATAGTTTTGTGAAACTAGGCATGTTAATATCACTCTGTGTGTTCCTTATGGTTGGATTAGCAATGTTAGCAAAACAATAATCTCTCCAATTCTCTAATGCATTGTAGCCATAACTGAGGCTCAGGCTTTCAAAGATGAGGATTTTAATGATTTTTTTAAGCTGTCACTGAATCCCTCTCCTTCTCTAACCTCTGTAAACTTTCTATCTTCTCCTCCCCCTAGGGAGCATCCCACTAGGATGTTCCCCCTTTCTTTTATATGAATTGGAAAAGGGGAGAGATGTCTTCTAATCAGATAGCTTCTCCTGGCAGCAAGGCATAGAGTCAACACATCCACATTTGCAATGCAATTATTGAGAGGGTGAGTCTGCCCAAAAACACTCTGCAGTTATCCTGAGCATGAGTCAGCAAAGAAGACACATTCTAGAAATATGTGCCTTAGCAGGCTAGTGACTGTAGCTATTTAATTCTCAAACCAAGCTTTTTGATCATATCCAACTGTCCATTATTATCAGTAGTACCACACACTCCACTGTCCTGGAAAGTAGTAAAAATCATCAAGTTCTCAGACTGCAGGGGTCACAGTAGATCCTCACAGAAAACAAATTTATTTTTTTAATTTATAAGTAGATATACAAATATTTCATCAAATTAATCAAAATATCTCTAAGAGAGTAAAATGTCCTAAGTGTAGCTTTTTACTACCAGTGACTTACTGGTCAAAGAAGCTTACTACTATGAAATATGCTTTTTAAAATGTTAGCATTCACTCATTAAAACTAATGTAATTGCAGTGTGAAAAGTGTTCCCAATACTAATCATAGAACCTATTATAGGAAATACTCATAATAGCTGTTGAAAAAAGCATTGTGGAGTTATTGGGAACAATGCATAATGTGTTTTCAATAGTCCTTTTTCCTCATTCCATTACACAAAAGAAATTAAGAATAGCTCTCTAAAATATTAACGGCTTTAATAACTGAAAGATAGATATCTGCCTCAGCCCACGTATGGCAAAGTTCACCTATCTACCACTGACTGCATCACCAACCTCATGGCACCATCCCATTTGTGCTGGCCCACTAAATGTAGGGGAGCAACCCTAAGGTGTTTATTAATCATACTGAGAGAAGTGAAAGGGTAGTTTGTGCAATGGAGACAATACCCTGAAGGCAAGCTTAGGAGTGGTTATATTGTCCCTTTTTCCAGCCTTGCAGGCTTTGTCATACCATTTTTTCCCCCAAAACTCTGTTATTTTTTCTCTTTCCCTTCCAGTTCAGAGGGAGGCCTCCTATCAGCATGATTTCTGTATGTACCAGGGAGAAGAGAATTTGGGTTTCAGATTTCTGAGGGCTTCAATAATTGTTGTCAATGCTATTCATTTAGTGGAATAAGGTCTAGGAAGCTTCACAGAGGGATTCTTTAAAGAAGGTTGATCTCTACAGATTCCATCCCAGGAATCTGGGAAAGAGACAACTGAAAAAACAGTTACTGAATAGCATTAAGTGTTTATCCAGCTAGTGCCAGAAGGCAAGGGACAGATCTGTCAGCTAGACTAGAAAGGGTTGATCTACAGAAGAGAAAACAGAATTGCCTTCTTAAACAGAAAGGAAAAGAAAATATATATTTATCTCAAAACCTATAAAACCTATAAATAGATTCAAAAATACTCCCGGCCTTGCTATGCTTCTATGAATTCAATTTAAAAAAACCCAAAACAAACAAAACAAACAAACAAACCACCAAGATTTAGTTAATAGATCTTCCTTTAAATTTAAAGATACTTTATTCTGTCAAAGGGAGGTGAAATTCCTGGTAACAAAGAAAGTAACTGTGAAAAAAAGACTGAACTGTTCAATCCATACTGGAAAGCTATTTGTGGAACTCAGAGCGTCCAAAGCTAATGTTGCATCCTGGAGGAGAGGTTAAGTCTTCCTATGCAAGACTCTTTGTTCTTGGTTTAGAATGGAGTTCAGCTTTAAGGTCCATGTCCTATACATTTGCAGAGTTGGTTTCTAATAAGGTAAGAAATAAGAAAAAGTTTTCCTTAGCCTTAACTACAAAAAGCAAGCCTAATGCTTAATTACTGTTGTTTGCCAAATTGCCAGGTGATCCCATAAACTGGTTGAGGATAGGGTCCTGTGGGGCACAATGGATGTGCTTTAGAAAGCAAATGAAAAAATGCCCCACAAAAGGTCTGTGAAATAATAACCAAATGGACGGTTGAAGTTGCCATGGCAGAAAATCCCCAAGAGTTTCATAAGCAGAAACTTCGTCCCAGAGCTTTAGACAGATTTTATATCTCCTGTGATCAGACCGCAAGGTCCCTGGAAGTTAAGGACTTTGATCTTGACCTTGTCTTAATGGTCACAAGTTATCAGAAAAATTTTGATTTGCTCATACAGCGATGTTGCTGAGAAGAAAATGGCCTACCAGTTTCTGTTCTGAGTGAATTTCTCTTGAGGACAGATAGCTTCATATCCAGATATATAGTCCAGACTGGTAGCAATGGCATTTATAACAGTGGGCAGATCTGCCAGGATGAGACAGATTCACCTATCCAATCACAGATGGTAGAAAATATTACTCACAGATGCTGCTGTATGAGAGCTTGGCTTCAGCAAGAAGCCAGGAGAAGTCACAAAAATTGATTTTATTAGCTACCCTGCATTTCTCCCGAGGCTGATTTACTGTATGCCAGAAGGAAGATGAAAAGGGAAAAAATAAGAATCCTCCTCTGAAAGAAGAATGATATATGTGATTGTAGGGAGCCTCAGTTGCTCATGACTTTCTTTTGTCAGAGAAATTGTTGGATTCACAAGATCTGAGTCAAGACTCCTTCAGTGCATCTGGTGTTCCCCAAGGAGTGAATGTACTGAACTTAAGGAGTGCTGGTGGGTGGGAGTGATGGCTGGGGAGAGGGAAAGCTGGGCTTCCTGAGGGTGGAGGGGGGACATCAGCAAGCCTCTCAGAAATGCTGCTAGTGATATACCAACGGCATTTCTCAGAGCAAATTTATGTTAGGACAAACTGCTGATCGCTGGCAGAAGTGACGCGATGATTGAATCTCAACGTCTCATTCTGAAAAGCGAGCGTTTTGGTGAAGAGTTCGGCTTCAGAGCTGCCTTACTGCGAGGGTTTTGCCAAGGACGGAGCAGGGTCGCGATGGGCGCGCGAGGAGCCCCGCTCGCCGCCCGCTCGCAGCACTGGTAACGCTGTGTTTTGCAGAGCTCAAGTCTGCGCAGATCGCTTCTTCGGGTTGTCTTTTGGGCTTTCTTTTGCCTGCCTTCCTCCTGGCTGTCTGGCAGAAGTGAGTGATGAATAATACCTGCTGCCAGCGACAGGTGCTGTTATGCACCTCTCCCCTTCTGTCCAGAAAAGGGCCATTCACAACGTTACGCAGGAAAAAATGCTCCAAGAGGTATTCAAGGAAGAGCTCCACTGTTCGCTGAATTTCTGCTTTTATTTGTTCTAATAATTACCTGTCCCCAAAAAACGGTTGCCAAACTTACATGTAAACTGAAATGCAAATATTGATCTGCAGTAGTGCAAGGTCAGGTACAAATGAAAGGTGCACAAGAACAAGGCAGGGCGGTTAGCAATGTGATCCTGAATGGGAAGTGTTAATACAAGATTTCTTCTGACCCTGTTAGTGAGCGGATTATCAGTATTACTGCTTTTAATAGTATCCTTTCACTCTTTTGCTTCTGGCATTGCTGTACCAGTTTGATTAATATTGCCAGGTGTTGGTAAGCCTGCATCTGATGCAACCCTACTTTCAATATCAATATAGTCCACATAAATTTGGCAGACAGTGGGCTAGTTGTCACATGTTCTACCTGTCCTAGGTAAAATGTTCACTGTTTTCCGTGGAAAGATAAGATAAGGCATCATTACTGATGTTTGGGGTTTTTTTACAAGGAACTTTTATGGTTCAGTAGAGCAGAGGGAAACATTTCTGGCAGATTCTTTACACATAGCTTTAAGTTTCTCAAATGCCTATTTTTAGATGAAGTTAATTGTCTTCACACCCTCTTGGGGGGGTGGGGCAGGGATGGAGACGGGCATGACACATTTCAGAATACTAATTTCTCTGATCCTAAATTGTACCCAAGATAGGTGGGGTCAGTTGTCCTCCAAAGGTTTCTGTGTCTGCCCACTGACTACTGAGAGGGGCTAGGTACATAATGGTTAAACAGCCAACTTCAGGAAGATAAACCCCATCAGTTAAAAAGAAAGACCAACTAAAATATGCCAATAAAATAAATTACCGAGGCATTTAGAGGGAGAAAAAGAAATTTGGGTTGAGATGTCTACATTTCATCTAAATCCAAATTCTCTTTGGACTTCATTCCCCATGGTTTTCTCTCCCATGTCTCCACTCATACTAGGAGCAGTACTAGGTATGTTTTGCCCAAGTCCTGTTTAGAGCCATGAGAAAAGATTAAAAAGTTCTTGGGCTTTTTCTACAGAGGGTAACCTCAGTGATTAACAGTCCCTTTTCAGCTTTGATTGCAACTTGGTAAATGACTAAAAGGTTAGGCTTAGTTATGTTTTCCCAAAGAAGACGAGGGACCAAGCTGTGTCTGAGAATCTTTGCTTAATACCTGCTTTCCTTTTTAGCTTTATGAGGAAACACTTTGCAACCGTTTTCCTCCCCCTGCACCTCCCACCAAGACACCTTTTCCCTGCAAAATCCTCCTTGCCAAACCATCCAGCAGAGAGACCTACCACCACGAAAGCTGCACCCTTCCCCTTCACCCACCCTCTCCCGGCACGCCTGTGCCATCTCCGATGAGATGGACACACTGCTGTATTACTGCTGCAAGCATGTGGAAAGCATAATTTTCTGGTCCTTTAGGATGACGGATTTACATGGATTTAAATAACTGGTCTCAGGAAGTGAAAATAATGCATCAAGTCCTTTAAGTCATTCTGATTGCTAGCCTTGGTCTTACACTTAGTTTAGTCCAAATGATTTACAAAATAAATTAGTAGATTAACAAAAAGTGGTGCACAATATTGCAGAAACACCTTTCAAAATAAAGAATGTTTCTCACTAAATAATATGAAAAACAAACTTTCTAAAGTTCCTCTTACATGATTTCAAATTGTATTCAATTTTATCATTTCCTTAAACTGGATAGGAATTCAATGCAAATACAATTTATTCTATGCAGGAATACCAGCCTCACCTGTATTAAGATTAGCTGACACTTCTGGCTTTGTAATGCGCTTTTAAAATCCTAACAAGTTTATCAAATTGAACTGAAATAATCACAACTTTATTAAGCTGCTCAGGCTTAATATTCTTGAATATTTCATTTGGATTAAACCAACTGTTTCTGAGAAGAAAAAGTGGGAAAAATATGTGGGTTTGTCCATGTTAAAACAATTTGGCAATACATTTTGAATATTGGATGAGTGTTCATTAGTAACAGAAGTACATATTAATTTAAAAAACCATGAACATAGGCACAAGAGGACTGACTGACATAAAGTTAATTTAAGTCTGATATTTGAACATGCTTACAACTTTGTAACTGAAATAATGTACTTGCAATGTATTTTTTCTGTGTTGCTATGTGTATAACAGTAGAAATAACATAGGAATTGCATGCAGCTATACAAGACTGAAATACATGGTTTGGCTTGTTATTTTTATTAGCAACTCTTGTTTTCTTTTTTGAACCTAAAATGTATCCAAAATTAAAAACATGGTTTAAGTTGCATGTGCATAAAAGGCTCTAACCTTTGTAATATAGAAAAAATACATCATTCCTTTCTGCTCCCTGGGTAACAGAGGCAAATGTTGAAAACACACACACACACACACAAAACCTCAGAAATGAACTTATTTTTTCATACCTTGCAAGTGTGTTTTTCACTTCTGAGAAGGTTATGAAGAAGTGAACACTGTAAATCTTAGTGAAAATTGTCTCAACTCCTGCTACTCTGAGAGATGTAATGAACACCTTTCCACATTTGCATACATAAACACAATAGTGGCCCTCTAGAATGTATTTTTTTCATTTACTAGGAGTTAATATTAAACCTGGACTTCAATATTAATATTTAAGTGTCTTCCCAATTTCTTTTTAGAAATCACAATGCACTTTAGATACTTCTAATAATCATGAAATTAATTAAAATTATTTGTGTCTTCTGCTTTCGTCTTTTGATATTTCTGAAACTTTTCTTCATTCGTTGTTAAAAACCCTTTTTATTAGCAACCTGTGTTTTTCTCCCTATCTAAGAATAAAGCTGTACAGGGATCTATCTATGGCTCATGGGAATCTCCCCCCCTTTTTTTTTCTTTTTTTTTTTTTTTTTGTCTCTCCAGATCATTAAAGACCAGAAGCTACTGGTGATAGTTGGAGGGATGCTACTGATTGATCTTTGCATCCTGATTTGCTGGCAGGTTGTGGATCCTTTGAGAAGGACAGTGGAAAAGTATAACATGGAGGTATGTCCTCAAGCCCAAGTAATACTTATGGTTGCATATCAGTATCTATAGCTTTCTGTGAGACCAAGCTAAAGATGCCCTCGGTTATATGAAAGCAAGTCAAGCTGCGTATTTGGGGGGAGGAAGGATTCTGTTTTTCAAAAGCAAACAGAAATGAAATAACTGCAACCAAAAGAAATTGTCCCTGTAGTTGAAGGTGCCACATTTCTGTCACTTGCGAGAGATTTTAGATGAAAGTGTTGTAAACACAGGAGAGTCCTCTTCTCTGTTAGAGTCTGTTGCAATAAATAATAGATTATCAGAACACATTAGCAGATTTCAGTAAGAGCTCATTCAAGATAAATGCAGGAGAGGTCACTGCTTAGACTGCATTCTTTGTGGAGATGTCCAGGAATTGTGTTACCCACTGCTATATTTATTTTCAGTAATGGTGTGTGCATACACACATAGTGATTGTTCCTATTTTAATGTCATTCCCAGAAAGGTCACGCTAGAGATTTTGGTAGGGAGAAGGTAATAGCTTAATGCCACTTGTACAAATTTTCCAGTGTTGTGGTAGGTTTCTAGAAGTAGAGCGTTCTGGACAAACTGACAGCAAGAAGCATGACAGCAACAATGCAGAACTAGGAAAAAAGAAAAATCTATCTGTATGCAGATTAGCAGTGTTTGAGAGTTTATTACCCCCAACATGGAAACTGGTGATATCTGAAAACTAGATTATATAAGGACAATCTAGAAGTGTTATTCTATTCTCCAGTACTTGGCAACCAGTAAGAAACAGAATGGTAGTTTCCTCTTCTGATGTTAACATTTGCAAGAAAAGATATGATATCTTATTCCATTGTTTTCACTTTGTTCTTACTTTGCAGCATAGCTCTGGAATTTTATTAGGAGAATATTTTAGTTTTTATTTGAATATAATTTGTAGAATATATCTTAGAACGATGCCTCCTAAACTGCAAGGGATGCCTTTCAGGAATCATTTTAGAGTCTGAAAAGATACCTCTCAGTCGTTCCCTAGAGTTTGAACTTTTTTTGAAGGAATTCCCCAGTTATTACAATTGTCAATAAAAAATGGAATATGTAAGTGAAATTCGTCTTGTTGAGACATTTCTGCTCTATGTTTGTAGAGCTTGAAACAATAGCAGCTTGTCAATAGCCTTGTTTACTTCATTTTTTCCCAACTGCATTGCAACTGATATTTCAATTGTCAGTGTTGTTAACAGTTTCGTTGCCCATGTAAACCCAAACATATTATGATGAGTAGTCATAAAATCAAATTGAAATAATGCTCATTCCAGTGCTGTGGGTGAATGAGTTAGAAGGACTTTTACTTTTTTCCCTGATCAGAGGGAAGCTGTAACTGAAGATCCTGATACCTGGTCATATCAGAATCACTTCAGTGAAATTTCTGTAGACAGCAGCAGTAACTGTGAAGTTATCAAACCATGAATACCATATATTTGAAAAATAATGTTTACTGCGGTTTTAAATGATTACAATTTCCTTCTGAACTTATCAGTGTATACTCTTTGGTCATGTAATGTATACCACTAAAAACTTGGTGTGTTTGTTCCACGTTTGGTGCTATCTAGACCACAGGGCTGCACACCAGTTGCCCGAACTTTGTATCAGAGCTGAAATTCCCTGGGAACTGTGTAAGCCCATGCAAAGTCACGTTCACTGAATGCACACACAAGAATGTGTAATATTTTGAACACTCAGAATTGACTTAAACTTACTCTTAGAGCTCTTAGCTTTTACTATGAGTTGTACAGAATGGTTTTTTAAGCTAATGGATTTGGGGAGGGAAGGAAATAAAAGTATTATGCAAGCAAATTTGGTCATTAAAATACTGTACATATGTTTTTATCTTACCTAATCAGTGAGGTGAACTGCAATTTGCTTTCCTGAAGCCCATCTCTTCAGGTCTCAGAAACTCCTTAGTAAAAGCAAATGACAATTGTGTTTGCTTTAATAATAATAAGAAGAAGAAGAAGAGGAAGATTGCTTTTTTTTTATTTTAGGGGTTTTAAGTGCATTCTGCAATGGTGAATTCTTTATCTGAGTTTGCCTGAGCAGGTATTATCTTTTGTGTATTTGAAAAGTACTTAGCACACAGTAAATGCTACTGGAGGCACACTTCTGTTTTATTTCAGGGATATTGTGTCACGTATATTCCTTGTCCCATTTGCTTCTATGAAATAATTTTAAGAGGCTATTTTCTCTCAGTTCAAGTTGATCCAAGTGATAGAGGCTAAACTAAATATAAGCTCCAAAGTTATGAACGCAATCAGTCTTTCTAGCTAATGAACCATTTGAATGCTGTTTTAACTATGCACACTCGTCGGCTTCCTACGTGAAAGTTCTGCATTTGTCTGCTATCAGGTGCTCCTCTGTTAACTGTGTCTTCATAAACATGTTAATCAAAGTAACCAAAATGGGGAGCCTAAAAACGGACAGCGTCCTTTGCTGTTTGGCACTATTCACAAAATAGTTCATCTGAATACCAACACCAACAAATTATCAAGCACTTTTTAAAAATCCAGACTCCTTTTCCAGAGTTGCTTGTAAAGTCAAGCTATCCATGCCTTAAAAGCTGAGGATGGGCAGACTGCATCTAAAAATACAAAGGGAAGTGAAGGCGCTTGTGGTGACTCTCTGCCCCTGACAGAAGGAAGAAATCAGGTGGGATGCTGGGTCTGTCAATTTTCAGACTGGTCTCTGGCATCCTAACCCCAGATGTCAGGTATCTTTATGAAAAGCACACCTATGGCTGCCACAACAGACCATGTTAAAAGTTTTAATGACTGAGCTGTAAAGCACCCAGGTGCTCCAACCATCAGTAGGGCAGTTATTTGGTATATGATATGTAGACAACAAAATCACTGGATAAAAGCAGATAGGTCACAGATGAAGGCAGGGACCACTTTAAAATTTCCATACCTGTATGCTGATCTCCTGCCAAAGAACTGTAAGGTTCCCCCTATGTACACTTCATATAGAGTACTGTAGGCTTGATTCTCGCATAATACAAAAGCATTTTTTGACACAAAATGCTTCTCAGTTTCAAGCAGCAGTGTAAAAAATGGAAATTAATCCATAATGTTACCTCTGTTCATTGGTTTTGTTTGTTGCACCAGCTGTAACATTTCTCCTTTTGCTAATGTTTCAGACCAGTGAAGAAACCAATTGCTTTTTTTCTCACTACCTTCTTCCTAGGCTGCACTTAAAATTTGCTTTTTTCATCGTAATGCACCTTTTTTTGTCATAACCAAAATGCTCTGCGGATATGATCAGATCTCGACTAGGTTCCTGCCAGATTACATTTCTCCTGGTCATGTGAACTGGAGTGCATCCTCCTCCACTGTCCCGCCGGCCGGGTTCTTGGGCCCAACAGGCCATGAGAAATTACGGTGCTTCTGTGTATGTAGCTGTGGAAGAGCTTTTCCCCGGTGGCAAGGCTCCACCACCTTTTTCCAACCATCTGGATTTTGTCCTGGTTTCTTAAAACGCAGTGTTTATGTGCAAGGGTTCTCCATGGTTTTTTTCCTACTTCCTAACAAACTTTGTTTGCCAGTTTCAGTCAAACCTGACAGAACAGATACAGCTCTTAAGGAGATAGCACTGCTACGGATTTGATGGAAACAGCCAGCTGTGGGGAGGAGAGGTTCTGGTAGTGTCTCCGCTAAGATGAGGGTTGCAGAGTGTGTTTATCACTCCGTCTAAAGCCAAACATTATAAATTACCTGCTACAGGGGAGCTTCACACTTAATTAGACAAAAAGAATCGAGCCACAAGACAAAAAATACATAGGAAACCAGCTTGCTCTAATTTCAGTTGCTCACTGATACACCTGTATTGGAATGAATCCACAGTCTGAAGTAGCAAAATCCTTTACAAAGTGGAATCTGCTCTCCCTGTGCAGTAGCCATACCATAAATCAATTAGGTACTTACTACAGTTCAGTAAGTCTGTGTGTAGACACAGTCACACTCACCTCTTGCTCGCAGTACAATGGTATAGTAATTCTTTCACTCTTGAAAGCGTCTGACTGGCGTATCTTCTCTCAACACAAATATCTATGACACAGATTGCATCACTCTGGCCTTGGAAGGTAACCAATGATAATGTTTAATATATAAGAACTTGTATACTAGGGGAGATGGGCTAGATTTTATAATTCCCAAGGTAAAAAGATCTCGCATTAGTGTTAAAATCAATAAAAGTAATACTTTGCATACTACATGCCAATATTTCTTGTAGAATTTTAACAGGGCAGCAACCTCTGCATTCCTTGATGACTTAGTACAAGTCATGTAGTTATCTCTGCAATGTTTCCTCTTATGCAACCTTATGTTAAGATTATCAGCATTTAAAAATAAACTTCATTCTGGTATCTGGAATACCAGTATTTAAGGTTTCACACAGAATTGTCCTGGGATGGTAAATAAACATGAAATGGACAAAAAACCAGATCAAAGTGGCATTTTAGAAGGTAGAGAAGAGAAAAACAGATCAATGAGACACATCCTATTTGGGCTTCTATCATTGATATAGAAACAAAATGTGGAAGCTAAGAATACCCAACTTTACATGATGGCATTGCTGTAACAAAAATACCAATATGCAGGAAAGATTGAGTAGGCCAGGCCAGTGGCAGAGTAGTGCAGTCTGTTAAAGAAAACTTGGAGTCAATTCAGATTAACAAATTAATCATTTCAGTGAGTAAGGCAGAATTCCTATGCGTTCCAAGTGTATAACTATGCGATCAGACACATATTACTAACTAACAAGCCAGAGGGTCAGCTTTGACTGATAGGCTGAGAGAGTCATAAAAATTGCAAAAGCAAAAAATCACTATGTAAACTGGACAAATGTGCTGCTCAGACTAACTCATTTAGGAAAGGAGACTGCTTTGTAATTCAACAGACTAGAGAACCCACAAAGAGAGAATTAACCCTTGATTTCATTCTGAATGGCAGACAGAATCTGTTCCAAAGTGTTGATACCTGAAGGACTTTTCTGTAGCTGCAAATACATTGTTCTCAGCTTTGATAGCTTTGAAGAAGCAACAACCAAAAAAGATCAGTAGAGTGGAACTCAACTTCAAAAAGTGGAACGACTCACTTAAAGAGACATTAAAGAGGACACTGTAGAGGGTTAAATCTTTGCAGGTGGCCTAGAGAGTATTAAGAATACCATATTAGAGACAAAGTAAATGCATGCCACACATCAAGTAAGACTTGAAAAAGAAGAGATTCAGCATGATGAAATAGCAGGAAGACATCCTTCAAAAAAACAAAGTTGTATCCAAATGAGGAAAACAAGAAGGATCATAAAGTCTGGTAAGTTAAACATAGAATACAATAAAGCAGTCCAAAAAAAAATCTTGCACAAGGCAAAAAAAGAATGATAAATCTTTCTCTAAATATCAGTAGCAGGAAGTTTGCCAGGGAATCTTTGGGGACAATATTTGATCAGAGTATAAGAGCATTATTACCTGCAGAAAACAAGGCCATGTAGAATGATTAAATGATTGCTTTACTGCTTTGTTCAGCAAAATTCTTTGTGGAAGAGCTTGTGGAGATTGCTATGCTAGAACCCCGCTGATGAACTCACTGAGGAGTGACTGCAGTTACTGGTAGGAATAGAGAAACTGATCAGAAATCCATCACTGGAAACAGATTATATTCTCCCAGGCTTTCAAAAGCAATTCAAAGGAGTAATAGTCAAACTACTGACAGCAGTATGTAGTCACTAGCTCAGAACTGCTTTGATATCCGAGTGAAAAGTTGCAAATGTCTTGCCATGACTTCAAGACAGAGTGGAAGCCTCAAACTTGTAAGTTAATGTCTGTAGCAGGCCAACTTATAAAAATTATAATCAGGAGTGGAATTAGAAATAAATGTGTTACATTGAGGAACAGTTGACATGTCACTTGTGAAGGAACAAATCATTCAAAAACTCAGTGAAGCCCTTTGAAGAAGCCAGCAGGCATGTGAACAGAAGCTGCCACAGTCCAAAAAAGGACTTCTTTCGTCAAAGGCTCTCATGGAGATTAAATAGCCATGGAATAAGAGAGAAGCCCTCAAATGGATATAAAATCCTTTAGAACAAGGAAACAGAATTGAATTAAGGAATAAATAAAAGTTCATTTTTCAGGAAGGAGGGATGTAGCCTCTGGAGTCCTTCAGGACAAGTCCCAGTCCCTGTGCAGAGACCTATATTGCTCAGTGGAAAAGGAAATAAATGATGAGATGACAAAATTTTAGTGGTTGTAATAAATTATTCCAGAAAATAAAAATGAGGCCTGATTGTGAAAAATTCTGGAGGGACATTGCAAAGCTCAACATAAAGTGAAATAGTCTTTCCTGATTGCAGCTGCAGCACCAAACCTGAAGATTATTATCTCATTTGCGATGCAAAGTCTTAGTGATATAGAGGAAGACAGGATTTTAGATTTTGATTTTAAGTTCAGCTGGAAGAAACCCATAAATAGACTAGGTAAATTCAGTACGTCTTGCATCTCTTTGGATAAGATAGAATAAGTCTGACTTAAAACAATTGCAATTGCCTAAGTTTTTCATTCAAATAACTAACCCAGAACAAAATCACAATGTTAGCTGGCTTGACACAACTCTCTGAGCACCCAGAGATGTCGAGTATATTCTTGGTAAATGGATGCAAGTGCAAGAAGACTGGAGGAATAAATTTTGTTCCTGGGTATCTGATTGTCTTTTCTGTGAGACTGCTCCTAGTTTAAGTACCTGAAGAAATGAATATTCTGAAGATATTATGTGGCCTGTGTGTGGATTCAACTAAATACAAGATTCTAGAAGTTAGTCATGGTAGTAACGCCAGGCCATTGATAAGTGAGAATTGTGTGAACATAACTGAGATGTGATGTAAAGAAAACTGAGGAAGGAGTTCATATATTAGGTGTGAAAGAAAAGGAACGGTAAAAGCATGCCCAAGGTGAGCATGGTGCTGTACCCTAATGGTTAGACTAGTTGACTAAGACCAGAGGCCACCAAATATAAAACTTTTCTTTAGGACAGCTTTTTGTCTTGTGAACTTGATTTGTCTCTACATTTTTAAACAAAAGATATGTGAAAATTGAGATGCAACTGCACAGATGTAGATCAAGTATCATTTTCATAGAAAATTTTACTTAACTCAGAGATTAGTTGCCTGCCTGCTTTTCTAGGGTTCTTTCATATACTTTAATATTCTTTTAAAATATTTTTTTTGTATTTTTTATTATTTTTTTGCTTTACTATTCATCTTCAGTTGTGACATTGCTGCTGTAAGAACTGGAAAATATTCTGGCCCAAAATTATATACAAAAGAGGGTGTGTGTGTTTGTATACATGTGATAAAAATGTGGGAGTAACATAGGTCTGGAATTGGTAAAGCTGTCTGGTTCAAATTCATGTGCTCAAGTAGATTTATGTAGATTCTTTGTCATTTTGAAACAATCAGAACATGTTCTTTTCTCTTTCTGCATATGTATATATGCATAAACAGATGTGTTTAGAGGGTGTTGTTTACATTGTGCTGTTGGGCTATTCAGTCAGCTAACAGCTGGCTTAGAGAGAACTTTGTCAAACATACATTATGAAATGAAGAATATAATTGGCTGAAGTAGTTTCTGGGGGTGTTCAGCCTAATGCAGGTCAGAGCTCGTTAGTCAATTTGTTCTCTAAATACCATTACGCCCATCTGTTTCCCCTACTATTTTTTAAATAAATTTAATTTCTTTCCTTCCAATTTGAAATATTACAGACTGTGGGAGCCAAATGTCTCCTGAAATCTGGAGCCTGCTTTCAAACCCTGCCATTGTAGCTCGCAGCAGGAGGCCCGACAGCAGTAGCTGAAACTGAGAACTCTTACTTGCATCTGCTGGGGCCCACTGGTGGCTGGCAGCTGTTCCAGAGAGGAGGAAAATGAATGGTCATTAGAGTCAGCTGTAAACCTTCCACTGGCCCAGAGGATCTAGAGCAGGTCCAAAGAAAGAGTAAATATTAAAGAGCAAAAGCTGGTTTACTTCTCTTTCTCGTTTGACATCAGTTTCCAAGGAAACGGAACAAAACGTGAGAACTGGGAGCCAGCAGCTGAGATTGACTCAGCTGGTGGCTAGTCCTGCTTCTGTTCCCATGGAAACACGTATCAAATTGGCAAAAATAAAGAAATAGGGCAGGGTCAGTTCCAAAATGGCAGGATGAATGGCTGCTGCTTCAGCTACTTAATAAGATGAGGCTTGCTGGTATTTATTCCTCTTCAGTAAGCAATTCCAATTTTGGTTCTGGCTCCATTATTCTCTTCCCAATAAATGCTACTTCTCAACCTCAGGAACGTAGGAACCACTATCGTCGACGAGACTTGTAATTCATCTTGTTCAGAAGCTTGTTTGCAATAGTGACTGGCACAAATACTTTCAGAGGTGGGTGCTAGAAACCTGTAGTGCACATCTGAGAGTTCATCGGTCATGCTTAAATTTTCAGTCATGGTTCATATTGAGTAGTGACTTCAAATGTATGGTTGTTGTGTGTATCTCATAACTTTTATACGCTCACTATTTGAATACTTTTGTTATTCCCATAAAGGTCAGTTGTTCTTGACTCTTGCTAACTTTTCACAGTTCAGTGTAATTGCTAATTAGGCACTGGTGAAGAACTTCCTTTTTCAGTTTTGGAAATGTTTGTTTTCAGTCCTATTGAACATACATTATTTTTCTTTTAGGGGAAAACAAAATTGAATCTTCGACATCTACTTTTACAGTACCATACATTACTATACATCTGTGTATTTACTATACAACTTTATTTTCCTTTTCTTTCTTTGGTAGACAGTCCCAACCTTATTAAGCTCTTTTTTCCTATAACACAGAAACTCTAAAGCATCGTTTTTAGTTAGGATGACTAATATTGCATATTTTAGAAGATCCGCGTAATGGTTTTATCTATTATTCATCCTGTTCCTTATATTTAGTGTACTCTTTTTCACTGTTGTACACCATTAAACAAAGTTTTGGACTTTACTGTCAAAGTGATTCCCAGATCGCTTCCATGCAGTAATTAAGACCCTGAGAAAATGTGTAAGTAGTTCCACTGGGTTTAGGCAAAAACGGCTTTACAGTTATTGAAATCAAATTCCATTTGTCATCATATGACCCACTCAGTTACTCTCCTCACAACTTTTTAGACTCAATTAACTTCAACATTTTTGTCTGCATATTTTCCTACTTGTGCTGTTGAGCCGTGCAGATTTTAGTATGTAGTTATGGTTCTTAGAGTGGAAGCATTGCTCTGGAATATGGACGCATGATACTGTTTTTTTCTTAATGTGTAATTATTGTTAGTCGTGCTGCTGTTATGTGGTCACACTTCTGGAATGTCGCTGCTGCTTTGCACTTTGCTGTAGCTCCTCCAGTTCTGAGGACTCACCTACCAGAGGTACCCAACAGGACCCATCCTTTCCACTGCATTTGGCAATCCAGACCATTGTTCTCCCTTTGGGATTTCAAGGCATAATCCCCAGTCCTAAGAGAAACAGACTACTGGAGGAAAGTAAATCAGATGGTAGATATCTAACACCAGAAAAGTCATTACATATGCATGGATTAAGAGCAGCCATTTACCGCTTTTGGTAACACCACCACTGAGATTGCTGTGTATAGTGCGAGACTACCAGTAAATGATTCACAGCCTAATCACCATTAAAAGCAACAGACGTATGATCTGTCAGTGTTACCTGGCTGGTTTATGCAGAAGGCACTGTAACAGTTTTGTTCATTCACTGAGGAGACTCAGTGTATGATAGAGCCAGTGGCACTTCTTCACTTTAAACTTCAAATACATGGGATACATTCATTCAGATTTATTCCTCTGAAGGCTGAAGCCAGAGCCAAAGTTAACATTGGTTTTGTGCTCCCTTACAAGGCTGCAAACAGCTACAGAGTTGGTAGAGATCAACGCTGATTCTTTTTTGGCAGTAAGGAAGTGACTACGAAATAGCAACATACCTGGCTTTAGGATATTTCGGCATTTGTTCAGCAGTGCCACACTTGCAAGGGCTTAGAAGCTCATCTCCTTCACATGCTTTCCTCATTCTTTCAGAGATAAATCTCTGAGGACTCTCTGGACACATTTTTACCTGAACTGCATATTAATTGTCAAGATTTAGAGGCATTATAATCCAGACAGGAACATTTTTTGCTATTTTGTCAGTGATTTGAGTTGTTCTTAGTATCGGAAGCAAGAAAGACAAGAAGACTCTCCCTCCATCAAAGCCTGATTAAGAAAAACTTCTAAAAAACAGACTCCAAAAACTGATTAACCTTCCTTGTTGCATTCTATCGTGGGCATTCAATGTTCAGCCCTCTGTAGCCCTGTAACATCTCTCTGTTGTGTGTGGAAGCAAACACCACTGTATAGAGAAAGACAGACTTTGTCAGGAAACAGATGCTGATGCAGATGAAATGAAGCATAATGAATCACTCCAAGAATATGCTGAGGCTGCAATAGAGACCAATAAAATCCTTCCACCAGACTTCTCTGAAGATAGTGAATTCTGCATTAAAATAGCTATTTAGGATAACAAATTGTCTAATGTAACTAATGCTTCTTTGGTGGGAAGAATATTCCCTTGTTCCTTCAAATGCTTAATAGGCTGATAACTGAAAAGACGCACCCTGGGTTTCCTGGTACTCCTTTAAAACCATACCTTTAGTCACGAGCAATCTGATGGAGAAGGCAAGCCTCAGCTTATAATATAAGTGATTATAGTCAGTATCATTCACCCGGAATGTCCTGAGTTCTGGCCAAGACATTGTACCGAAACGCATTAATGGCAGTGAGGGGTTAGTCCTGCTGTCGGTGGGGAGAAGCAAGCCCTGTAGTCATCTGCCGCAAGATCTTTAGGCAGTGCTTGACCATGAAGTAACGCTCTCTTGTCTAAAAGACACACCTTGGCTTTGCACTAAACTGACTTCAGTGCTACTCACACTTAATAGGTACTGATGTACTTTTTCTCAGAGGCAGAGAGCCGCGTGGAGCACTTCTGTTTCTAGCACACCCAGGGAGACACTCGGTGAACTCGCTGGAGAGCATGGGCACACACCCAGGCAACAAGCAGATGGAAGAGTGCTGGAAACTTAACCCGTGTAAAACAGACTTCTTGCTGGTGGGGAGAAGGCCCGAAGAACTTCCGCGCACAAAGCCATCCTCTTTATGTCTGTGCACTTCAGATCATTTCACTTCGGCATTTAGTTCTCCTGGGTTCCTCACTGTTGCTAAGTGCTCTTAGAGAACAGCATCCATAAGTAGTACTATACCATATTTGTACCCAAAACTTGAAGACTCTGTCCCACCCTGGCAAAGCAATGCAGTCTTAAGTTGTTTATACCTTATCATCTGTGAAACACCAATACAATATGTTTGGACATGAAAATACAGACAATTTGAAAGCTATTTAAAAAAACCCTAGTGCCAGAACAGGATATTTACTGCAAGTGCCTTAGGCCATTCTCTGCTTGGGTTTCCCATACAGTAGTAAACCAAGACCTGTGGATGCCTATATTTTAAGTATGTAAAGATTGGTTCACTTTAGAGGGTAAAGTTGTTTCTTCTTTGATAAGCATACTCTAAAAATGCAAATGTATATTTCATATGTAAGTGAGAAAAAGCTTTTTTTGGATCTGCCAAACACTAGAATGAGTTCATTCTCTACAAAAATTGCAGATTATCACAAATCTCCTCACTCCTACAAAAGCCAGGGTTGTTTCTGAATTAGCTCTCTCCAGCATCAATATCCAGCAGAATGTGTTTATGCACATGTATTTTTATTTTAAAACATTGTGCTGTATATTCTTCTCTCCCTGGAGAAAAGAGAAGAAACACGTAATAGCTGTTAACCACGTTGTTAATGGGACCAATATACATTAGCAATGCTTCAGTGACATATATATTCTTAAAAGCTATAAAACTGGAAGCTTGTTGCTTTATAATGGTCTGAATCACCCTAAAGTCTACTTTCCAAACTGTCTCTGTTCTTACACCTCCAGCAGCTGCATCGGTACTCTGGGAAGTGCGTGCCTGCCTTCCGTGCTTCTCCACACTGCTGTAATACTTCTTCTGCCCGTGTCCATGAACTCTCATGCTTACCAAATCTTGCCTCATGCTCACTTTCACTACCATAATCTGCAGGTCATTGATAAAACTGACTCTGTGAAAGGACAGAAAACTTGTGGCTTAGGTCAGCACTGTTTTAGATCAGTACCTACAGATGAGCGGCTCTTAAAGACTGGCAAGGACCTGACCGCAGGTGGCTGTGGTTTAGGTACCACCAGGCTGATGTTGACATGCTTGTGGACAGTCAGCTCAAGGCTTCCCAGTAAGACCCCATTTAATGGTTTGTGGTAAGAATTGGATATAAATGTTGACTAACTTAATTATGTGGAAGTGGTGGAGCAAGTTCCTAGTGGATGAGGGTGGGATGGGGCCTAAGAAGAAGCTCTTGCAGAATTTGGGAAGGTGATAGTGGCCAAAGGTAACTGAGAAGAGTCAGAGATTTGGAAGGGACAGGGGGGAGCTGGGCTTGCTGCTATCACTGATTGTGCACCAGAGAGATGTGGAAACAGTGCCTCATAACGGGAGAGACCCACTCCCCACAGCTGTGGCTGCCTGGCAGCCCTCCTTGACTTTTTTTTTTTTTTTTTTGGTGGTAGTCTGTGCAGCGCGCGTTGTCTCCGTTTCGTATAGGCTAAGTGGGCAGCAAGAGTACTGCACCTCGCAGGAGTTGCTCTGTGACCTGTAGCAGCTGCCTACCTGTCCTACACCAGCGCTCGCGAAGTGTCGCAGTCCGTCCCTGCGGGAGGGCAGGCATCTCTCGGCTTGCTTCTGCGCATTCCTAGACATCATTCTCATCCCAGGGCCCTTACAGCCTTTAAGTGTGGGAGCAGCACTGACTGCCCTTCAGCCCTCTGGATTAAAAGCATGAAAAGACTACAGATTTTTGTCAGGTTTTTTGTCAAACTACATTTTTTCTTAGCTGATTTTTGACAATTACACAGCAGTATTATCTCTGGGCATACATTATATAATGAATACTTGATGTATCATTTTATTTAAAATCTTCTGAATGCTGGTAGAGTAATTAATTTCTGTTACCTGAAAAGAAAGATGTTGTGTAGAAATTTTGTCAACAGTCTCATCCCTAGAAAATGCTGAGACTTCATTCTTTTGTCATCTTTACTTCTCGCCTCAACTCCAGCAATGTTATGGATCCAATTTTTTGATTTTCAGGTACATTTAAAGAAACTCAGTGTTATCTTTTAGCTGCTTGCTTTTGAAAACCTGTATTAGCCATCCTAATTTTTCTCATATAATTTCTTCTCTTAAATATAACTTTTTTTGTATCAGCTGCCTTATTATGATTATATTTTAAGGGACTCCTAGTTGTCTCAAATAACATTTTGGATTTAAGTGCCTTGGTGTGCTGATTTCTTTAGTATTGCTATTTTATTCAACAGTTTCCATTCATTCTGAGATATTGCTATTGCTTTCTCAAGCAGCATCTGTGACCCAAGTAAGAATTTTAGAGATTTGAGAATCTTTCTAAGCAATTGATAGTTCATTTATTACTATTACTACATCAGGTTAGGGTTTATGAGGCTAGAAATCTCATTTTATGGAAATACCCTGCCTACACTTTAAAATCATTACACCTTTTTTTTTTTTTTTTTATTAACAAATAAAATATTGTGTAATTCTTAGTAGTGTAGAAGAATCTCTTCTGATGTGTGCTACTAAATTAGACACTCCAAAAGGCACATATTTTTGAAAAAAATGTTTCTCTAAATATTTAATTTCAGTATGTTGCGTATTGATGTGCATATATATGTATGAATAAGTGTGTGTGTTAATATGTACATATATACATATATATTTAAGGTCTTGACCTTCGATGTTTCAGTTCTGGTATCTGGTCAGGGGACACATGTCCAACTAAAGAAGTGCTTTTTTTCTTTTTTACTTTTTACTTTTTCTAAAACTTGATGTACATGTATTTTTCCAAGAGGCACAGAGCAGGGAGTTTTTCTTGCTTTCTCACAGGCTCGAATATGTGAGCTACTAGCTCATGTGAATTTCAAGAATCTCCTATGGAATGGTATAGGACCCAAACATAATTGAAACAACCCATGGTTCTGATTGTGGTGGGTCCTCCCTGTTATATATTTCTGTGTGCTGGTTACTTCTCTGCAGAAAAGGGATTTTGATCTAACAGCTTTGATTAGTCTCCTCTCATTTTGTGGGGCTGGTGCAAACAAAAGTGGAACAGAACACCTACATCATACATTTATAGAGCTAACGATAGAAAGTCATTTACTATAGAATTTTCTATTTGCAGTAATATTGTTGAGCAAGCACGTAACTTTGTGCAGCAGGTGAAAGCAAAATTAAAATTTCTTGCTGCCAATGTGGAGGTGTTCTTCAGCTTTGTTCTATAGGTTGATGGCTCATATCTATAACGTTTTCATTGGGGTCTAATCTTACAATAATGCTGTGAGCAAGGTTGTAAAGCAAAGGTCTTTTTCATATTCTTCATTTGCATATACTCATACAGAAGAAAGAACAGCCAGTTAAAGCACTGTGGAGACACATTCAGGGTGGAAATGTATGTGTGATGGCAGATCATCAAACAACGTTATAAGAAATGGCATTACAAAGGAATTAGGCTGGAGCAAGATGGAAAAAATCACTGTGGGGGCAGGAGTGTGATAATTTGGATATTTTTCCTATTTTGCCAGTGTTTGGGGTTTTTCTAATAAATCGATAAAATTTTAATTAATTTGAAATGAGAGTCATATCAGAAATTATCAAAGTAGTTATTTAAGATGTTAAAATGGTGAACTCTGACAAGTCATTTCCACAAGTCACTATGACACTGATTTCATAAATTGAAATCCCCAGCAAGATTTCTGTTTTCAGTGAAAATTAAATGGTAGGTGGAACTGAATGTAAATAAATACCAGGTGATGATGAGATCTTGATACAAGAGTACATAGTTATAAGAAAATGTCATCTTGATGCTCAGTAGGAGTCAAAAGGCAAACCAAGTGTAAGGAATTATAAGAAAAGAAGTAGGGAACAAAACATAAAGCAGTATTATGCCAGTATATAAATCTAGAGTGGAGTTATACCTACACTGTGTACAGTTCCAGCACACTTCCCTACCTTCAGGAAATGGAAAACATACAGACAGAGCTACACAGAGGATTGAGAAACGTAGAATAGCCTCCATCCAAGGAACAGGCTGGGATCACTTCTGTCTGGAAGAGAAATGGATGAGAACAGGGAAGTATAAAATCTTCAGTGGCTTAGAAAACGTGAATAGAAATGATCACACATAGTCCATTCCAGCACAAGACCTAAGGAGTGTGAAGTGGAACTGGCAGGTTCAAAAAACATACAACATGGGGCAGATGGAGAACTTTTCTGCAGTGTTGTCCATCCTAAAAGCTTACATGGGATAACAGCAACTGGGCACACTCATGGAAGAAGACTCTATCAAGAGCTGTTAAATATGAAGTGTTTCTATATTCCTCTGGTTTCACCTGTTCCAGCTTTCACCTCTTGTACAATTCCTTTTGAGGTCTGAGTTGAGTCAGGAGTTCCTTGTTCATCCATGCAGGCCTCTTGTTGCTGTTAGTTGATTTCTCCATGTAGGGATGATCCATTCTTATGCTTGGAGGAGGTGATCCTTGAAAATGAACAAACTCGCCCGGTCTGCTCTTCAATCTGTGACCTGTAGGATCCTTCCAATTAGATCTTTCAACAGCCAAAACCAGGACAGTTGCCACCAACCTTCTCCTCCTCCACCACTTCTGACTTTTTTTCTAGGTATCCTGTCTAGAAGGGTGCCTCCTCTCATCAGGTCATCCATCACCCGTGTCAGGAAGTTCTCATCAATGCAATCCACAGGTCCTGGGGATCTGTGGTTTCCTGTGTTGTCTTTCTAGCATATATCAAGGCAGTTAAGTCCCCTATAAGAACCAGGATCTGCAAACATGAAGCTTTTTCCCATTGCCTGAATACGGCCTCATCACCTTCTTCCTGATCAGGTGGTCGGTAGTAAACACCAACCACAACATACACCACTTTGTTCTGCCCTCTAATCTTAACCCATAAGCTCTGGACTGGCTTATCACCCATCCCAAGGCATAGCCCAATGTATTCCCACTGCTCTCTCATGTAACGTGGGACTTTCCCTTTTTCCCTTCCCAGCCTGTTCCTTCCTATTTATCTGTTGCCGCACACCAGTCATGGGAGCCTTCCCACCACATCTTTGTGACCCCAGTGAGGATGCAGCCCTGCAACTGCGCACATACCTCTAATTCCACCTCTGTGTTCTCCGTGCTGCATGCCTGCATTGGTGTGCAGGCACTTCAAAGAGATGCTCCATCATGCTGACTTCACAGAAAAAATGTGAATGCTTCCCCCACTGTCCTCTTCACCCCTGTCCTCCTAGCATTTGCACTCATATAGTTCATGTGGGCTTCCTTATCTCCTGTTTTGTTGTTTTAAAGCGCTTTCTTGTCTACCTCACCCTGGCTAGTCTTCTGCTGTTCAAGAAAAAATCAGCGAGCTATTGCGTGTATCTGGTGAAATTGTCAGATACCTCTAATTCTGAAAGCTGTTCAGTGCTTCACTGAACTTCATTATGTTTCAATGACTTACAGAAACAGAAGTGCTTTGTGAAAGCAAAAGGCTTTCAAGGTTCAGTACAAACATGTACAATTATTAGACAGAAAATCTAATTTCCACAAACTTTGTTAATAAATTCTGAATAATGGTATTTTGTTTAAATCTGGTCATTTCTGGTCAAAAAATGAACTCATAAAGGAATAGGTACATGCAAGAAATGTTGGGTTAACCAAAAAAAAGGGAAAACCTCTGTTATTAAAGAAGTCTAAACCAGTACGTTTTGCTTAATTTTGCAGAATTTATGGCAGGAGGATATATGAATACTATCTCTAAATTTCATGGAATATTAAAGACCAGGAGGGGAGACGAGCTATTCAAACTGGATGTCAGTGCTGACACATGAGAAAAATAGTTTAAAATTGATCACGAGTAGTAAATGATGCTGGAAGTGAGAAGATGTTTCTAAGGCACTAGATTCACTGAAGATCTAGAATTGTCTTCTTTTAGGGGGAGTAATGATTTAACATTTGAAATTCAGAGTTTTCTAAGTGTGTGAAGGAGATTGTATGATGGGGAGACTGGACCCATGTTTCTGTGTTTAAGAACTGGGCCCCAGATTTTTACAAAGACCTTGTGAAAACTGCCTCCATTCCTGTTATTTTCCAGTTAAAGGCTGGCTAGCTTCATCTGGATTTTGTGATATTTTTTCAGCCACAAATGGCTAACACAAGAGAGAATGCCACAGCTATCACTGCATCTCCTTTAAAATGGCTCATTTGCCTCAGGCTTTAGGATTTAGCTGTAATGAAGATGAAAGATTGATGGCTGACTGCTGACCTACTTTGAGGAAATGAAAGAGCAGGTGGCATGCTGCTGACTAGGAAAGTAAAAGGCTGTACTAAATGCAGAGAAATAAAAGCATGGCTAAATAAAGTCTCTTTTAGATCACAGCTACTTTTCAGTAGCCCAACACGGAATAATACACATCTGGGAACCTCAAAACCTCTTTTATATATATGTGTGTGTGTGTGTGTAAATATATTTAACCTATTTGAAATAGTTCTTTTCATTTTACATAAGAAGGCTCTATGAGTTACTGTTCAGGGTTTGAATCTATCAAACTGTCACAGCGTTTGTAGAAACTAATAGGAAAACCTAGATGAGGCAAATTATAAAAAACCATACAGCTTAAAATGTGACAGACTTGTGTCAATGCTTGCAACAAACTGTTCCCCAAGTTTTGTTTAACCTTTGGTGAAAGAGAGGCATGTTCATCTAAACTCAGAATTAAGGCGCTTCCAACTGTGTAACAAAAGTGTTTAATCGTTAGTGACAACCAGTCCTTCAGCTGCCACCTTTTAACTAGGAGCTGTGTACTCTAATCTGTGTCAGGAACTTCATACATGAATCATGAGAAAGGGCTAAAGGAAAACATTTTCAGTTTCTTGTTAGCAGTCTTGTATTTGAAGCAAACTAGGAAGTCCATTGGCGAATGAACCTAATGTTGACCACCAAATAAGGCTACAATTTCTCACGGCTGTCAAGTTTATAGAAAATGGCATCATTTTTAAACTAATTGCCTTCATTACAAAGCAATTATCTTCCATGTTTGGGAGCAGGTAGAGAAGAAAAGAGCCATATTGCCTACCTTGAGATCTAATGGGAAATGGCGTGAGCTGCAAGCGAAGAGACTGAGTTGTAAGTGAACGTCCTCCCCGTACATCTTACATTTCCACACTTCCAGCAGCCCTCATTGTTAACTACAGTGTCATGCTGACATCGTGAAGTGAAAGGAAATTTTACAGTTTAAGTAGGTCCCTCTGTATTCAGCTTCAGATGGCAACAGGACCCTAGCATGTCATTTAAGATATCCAATTCTTATTCGTTTGGAGAAGAGTCAAAGGTGTGTGCCATTTTTAAATCAAGTCTGGCTCTGACTTTCCCTTCAGTAAATTATTTTTAGGGTGCAAGAATGCGATAAAAGTCAACTTTGTAGATCTTTAAACTCTTGTTCTTTTACATGGAGAGCTTTTTGTTTAGTCTTTGGGTGCAATTCAGACATGGGAGATAGGAGGCTATTAGGCTGTCCAGTCTGTAACTATTCCCAAGACCTTTCCTTTTTTTAAGTCTGGGAATAAAATCTGATTTTAGCATCTGACATTCAGCCCATATTCTAAAATAGCTTAGTAACTCGTTAGTCATTTTTGTACTATCTTCCTTTTTTTTTTCCAGTTTTGAAAGGGGAGACAGCTAGAGGAAGTGGCCACTTATTATTTTGGTGTTATTCACAGCCTGACAGTGATTTAGAGGCATAAAGGGGAAAAACATGTATGTGCGTATCAAGGAAAGTGCCAAGCGTAGGTGCTGAACTTTTTTTTTTTTACCCTGTAAAACATTCTAGCTAGAAGAAAATTTACATTTGTTTTTTATATTTGTGGTGGGTGAGGGAGAATTGCAGGAAATTTTGCCTTTGTATCCAAATAGTAGAAGGCATTATGTATGTGTATCCTGTGAAGGACAAAATTTAATTTCATCATTTTTTGCCTCAAAAGAAGTTTGTTTTCCAAGTTGTTGTATTAATAATTATGGGTGTGGTTGCCTTAGGAGGTAGGAATTATGCTATCAAGACTTCCTTTTCTCTGGTTTTGGTGTACCTTACTGGGTGTCTGGTGAGGAACTTGTTTGGTTGCCATCCTACATCCCATGTCATAGACTCTCCGTCATACATTTGCACCATATTCAGCTCACTGAGAATACAGCCTTATTGAAGCTCTGCATAAAAGCTCTAGAAAGGACAAAAAAACCTAGTTACTTTCATACTGGTAGATTTAACCCATAAAGCATGAAAAACTACCTATTCATCTTTTAAAAATAATTTAATGTTAGGATGATTCAGAATCTTTTACACTTTTCTGAATGATAAGGCTGCCTATATACACTAGTGATACGGAAAAACAAGAAGGCCTTTTCTACTGATCTTACTTGACCAAAACCATGAGAAATAGGAGTGAAGGTGAGGGTAACCTAAGGAAAAAAGATAAGAGGAGAAGACTATTCTTTTGGATCGGAGTCCCAGAAGCAAGCAAAGAGAACAAGGCAAAAATATGTAGCTACCAGTGAAAATTAATGTGCCCGGACATACCTAAGACACATCTATAAAGAAAATACCAGGATAATTCTTTTATTGTCTTGGACATGGACTGCAAAGTAGTAACTGAATAGATGCTTTTTAAAAGGTTGATGAAGTCTAGCCATTAAAATTGCGGGTTTTGGAGCGTGTTTCGGAAGTTAGGACTATTTTAGTGCTCTTAGAAAACATTAATTAAAAAGAAGACTCTTGCCTTACAAGATCTATTCAGAAGATTGCATGGTGAAGTGATGTCAATATTCTTCTGTGTTAGAATTACCCTGCACCTATGTGAAACGGATACTATTTTCCTTTTATATAAAATTAGAATCTATAGAAATTTACTTCCATTGGTACAGAAAGAATTAAGATGTCTCCATATCCCTAGATGTGATTTTTATATGAAGTTGAGAGGGTTTAAGTAAAGGTGTATTCTAAACTGGACATATTTTGTGACATCTCTAAATTGATTTTGACCTGGCTTATAGCCATTTAGTTCACACCAGAACTCTCGCTGGTGTACAATTATTAATGTAAAGCCATTTTCTAATTCTGCAAATTTTTTCACCAGTTTAACCAAAATGTTTTTTACTTATTTAAATTAAGCTAGTGAAGTTTATTATGTAGGGAAGCCAAGAATATCCAAGCTAGCAAGTTACTTGTCACAAAGACATACTCACTCTAGGTGGAATTATTTGAAGGATTGGAATCTTGTCTATTAGACATTTGAATACTTGGATTAGGGTCTATTACTGGTTTGTGTACAAAGGGATAAAAAGTATGACATGGAAATCAAGTGAAAAATTAGTTTGCTTTGGGATTCATTTTTTTCTTGATATTGTCAACTGAATTATTCATCATAAACAATTTGTGGGATTTATGATAGGAGTGGTCTGTAAAAAAAACATTCAGCAGTGATTTCATTCTTTTTTTGCCCACATTTTCGATCACTACCCTCCTTTTTCTTTTTACCATGTTTGCCTAAGTCTTTCAATGAACAGAACTGTAGCTTTTTTTCTCTTTGATGTATGTCCCTTTTGATTAGGAGATCATCAATTATTTAGATTGTTCCAAACCTTGCAGCCTAGTACTTTGAACATAAGACTGTAAGTAGAGCATTTTGAAGATCAGTGTTTAAAAATAGGTCATGTTTTTCAAGAGACCAGCCAATTCAGTGCTTGAAAATCTGGAAAATCTCCCGATTAACATTCAGTATTTGTTAACCTAATATGGAATTGTTTTTAAAACATTAGCCATATTATTTTCTCTATTTAGAATAGTCACCTAGCTTATCCATAATGTTTAATGCCAGTTGTATTATTAACAGACTCTATTAAAAAAAAAAAAACAAGAACAATGATATTTAAGTGGTTTTGATGAAGAAAAAGAAGGTATTTTCCTAACTTCCTCTTAATATCCACTTCATACCATTTGGGAACCTTATAAAATTATCAGTGTTGTTTTGCAGTGATGATTATTTAGTGCATGTTCTTTGTTATTATTATTAATAGTAATAATAATATTTTGCATTTCTGAAGCACTTTTCATCTGCCGACCTCAGTTCTTTTTGCAAACAGCTAATTAGACTTCAAAACACAGTAAGTGGTGTTATACCCACTTTTCTGCAGGGCAGTACTGGAGGGCAAACCATGCTGCCTCTCAGTAGGCAGTCCAGGATGCTTGAGAGGATGAGTAGGAACCCCCCATGAATATGCACTGTGAATTAATATGCCATGAGGGAAGTTTTCTTACTTATTCCAACTAATTAGCTTATGGCCTCATAAATGAAAAGGACAGAAATTTCAAACTGTTCCCTGCAACTGCATGCTTAAGAGTTTTCTTCTTATCTTGTCACATGGCAGTGACAGTCACAGCAACAGCAAAGCTTTTCACAGTGGTTCATATGCCAGAGAGAAGTTCAAACAAAACTACCTACCTACAGGTATTTTTTTGATTAAATGGTATTTCCCATCCTAACCTATTTAAATGGTGGCAACTTTATTTCTTCCAGCTTTGCTTCTTTGGTTTTGTTCTTGTTTTTTCACGCGAGTACTGGCCAAGTGCTTTCAACAATGTAGCTCCTGATACTGGGCTAGTTTCAGTGGCTCTCCCAGCACTGTGGTGTTTTAAGGACTGGCTGTTACGTACAGGTATATTAGCGATTTTCACTCTGTGTAAATACTGATACAGAACTAGTTATCTCATCAAACCACACATTCAGCTTAACACCCTCCTTTTTAAATAAGGAGGAGGAACTTCTATGATGAAATTACTGGCCTAGTAAATGAGGGGAGAGCAGTGGATATTGCCTACCTTGACTTTAGTAAGGCTTTTGTCACTACCTCCCATAAGATCTTCCTAGAGAAGCTGTTGACGTAGGGGCTGGATAAGCAGGCAGTGAGGTGAACTGAAAGCTGGCTGAATGGCTGGGCCCAGAGGGTGGTGATCATGAGGTGTCACAAAGTCCAGTTGGAGGCTGGCAGCTACTGGTGTACCCCAGGAGTGAAGACTGGGTCCAGTCCTGTTCAACATCTTCATTAACCATCTGGATGATAGGGCAGAGTGTACCCTCAGCAAGTTTGCTGAGGACCCAAAACTGGAAGGAATGGCTGATACACCAGAGGGTCATGCTGCCATCCAGAGGGACCTCGACAGCCCGGGGAGTTGGGCTGGCAGGAACTTCATGCAGTTCAACGAGGTGAAGTGCAAAGTCCTGCACCTGGGGAGGAACAAGCCCAGGTCCTAGTACACACTGGGGGCTCACCAGCTGGAA
>JAVJGG010000048.1:13407065-13418917 GCA_035590195.1 Aviceda cuculoides | reverse complement strand
ATACAAGCTTAATGCATTCCCTGGGCCTTTGATTCATGTGGCAGCCTTCAAATACGTCTTCTTGTGCCGAAAAAAATATACAAAATACTTGATCTCCTTCAAACTGAGAACCCTAAAATAAACAGCAGAAAGAAACGTTTCATATGACAGCCTGTCTCCTACAGAAAACAGAGCTGTGAAGTGCATAGACAGATGGCTGCTGCAGGCAAAGCATATTCTCAGTGTGTGATAAATCAGATTTTTTTTCATAAATATTCTTGTAATTTTTTTTTAAATTGCTGTTATATAAAGATTATTATTAACATTGAACAATGGGCTATTGATTTCATCCTCAGCGCTGAATGGGGGAACGTCATAGTTCACTTGACACTCCTCGCTGGCAAGGCTCTCCTGACACACAGGCAAGACTGGTTTGTGCCGCAGAAATATCCTAGTTTTGGAGGTGACACACAGATTATAAATTGTAGAGCCAACCACCTTTGACAGTTTTAGCTGCATTATTTCCATTGACTTATACATGTTTATTATTAGAGTCCAAACATCTAACACTTAAGAAAAAGCCTATTTATCATTCCCTGAAATACAGAATTTCTGCTGCTCGATGTTATCAGCTCATCCCAATAATAGTGAGACTTCTGAACCAATGATATTTTAAGGTATGATATTTTATGGTGCTTATCTTTTTCCCTTTAATCGGGTCTCCTCTCTCACTGCTGCTGATTTTCCATCCTCCAAACTGAACCACTGGCAGTATCAAATTAGTACATACACTCTTAGTGTGAAATTTTGCACAACTGCATCTAATAATTCAATAGTTGAGTTGAGAAACATAGAAAATTTGCTTAAATAAAATGTATATTGTGAAAAGCTGAGCTACCTGGATTACAATGCTCTGGAACTATGAATGCAAGAAAACCTACATTTTTATTTTCCTGTAGAGAACTTGCTTTTCAGTTTGGTCTCCCAAACTTAGGACACAAACTGTTTTATCCCACACTGCATGCTCAGAAAGTAGGGCCCAGTGGACTGTTTTCCCTTCTTATTTCTCTGTTCTTAATAGTCCCCTTGGCACTCTAATACATTTTGAAAGAGCCATGTCTGCTTCTCTAGCCTGGGGGAACTGTCAGACCTGACAGACTGCTAAGCCTCTTCCCTTTCGCCATCCAGCCCAGGAAATAGATTGGGAAAAAAAAAAAAAAAAAAAAAAAAAATTAGGAAAACTTGACACTGAGGCTTCATCCTGGCAAAGAGGAATCCTGATCCAGGTCTGAGTGAGAACCCAGGAAGAAATGGGTCAGAGAAAGTAGCGTAAAACAGAAGTGCTGTTAAATTCGTGGTTGTGAACGTAGTTAATGGCCATGGTCAAGCAAGGTCAGTGTTTGTCAGCACTGTTCAGTAGCCTGAGACGAAAAGCCTCTCAGCAAAGACAGTAACAGTTGCTGAACTAGGAGTCTAACCTGTGAGGGAAAGGACTTGTCACCTACTGTTGCAAACGTAATTGTTTTGTTAATAGTGCTCTCCTTTATTCTTCTGGGGTATTCATTTTGTGTCTTCTGCCTGCATGTCGTTGTTGCATGAACCAGTTAATCATCAAGCATCCATCTGGTTTCAGTAGTGGGGTTTCGAGCAGGACTTGGATTTAGGCTTTAAGTCATGACATTTCAACTCAGAACAAGCTGTGCCAGTCACAGGAAAGTTTGCTGCAATATTCAAGCTACTCTAGGAATCCAAAAAATACCTGTAATCTTTCACAAAGAAAAAGGTCCTATCCTTTAAATACTACTTTGCAACTTTATTGATTTTTGATACTGCAGGGATTTTTTTGTACATAAGGTGTATGTAGTAGCATTATATGCATGCACTAAAATAGAATCTGCCAAACATTACCTTTGTCATTCTGCCGTTAAGATGAAATCCTTTCCTTAGCTTTTTTATTTCTATTTTGTTGTTAAGATTCTGGATTATGAAAAGGACAGTGACTTCCCAGTTTTCGGTGCACATGTTTATGCCTCATTGCACAAGGACAAAAGCAGTCAGGAGCATGCAAGTGAGAATTAGGAAGAATATAGACAAAGAGCAGCAATGGTGCTGGTTGGTTATGGTAACTGGAAAAGGTGAATGAATAAGATCTACAACTCACAAATTCTTACATTTAATAAAATACATATGTATTAGTTTATGATTTAGGTTTTTTGATAGGCTTAACTCTTAGAAAGCAAGAATAATATTCTGTCCATGTGTGCAGCACTCTTTCGCAGTGGCATATAATCCTTTATCAGTTTCTGGAGTGCTTTTATGACCAAAATAGTGGTGATTTTTTTCCATTAATTTGTTTTTGGGGTTTGCATTCACTTTTAATGTCATGTCTTACTCTGTTTAATGTTATATTATTTGCTTTGCAGTCTTTGAGGGCAGGCTTGGGTGGCCTATATTTACTCAGTGCAGCTATTATATTTGTCTAAAATTCACACTTCATGTGTAAGTTACACCATAGGTTGCACCTCTGCTATTTACCAAAAAACCCCAAACTACCTTTCATTATTTGTTTGGCATTTCCTTCAGTTCTGTCCTTTCTTGTTTCTCAATTTCATCCTCTGAGAAGACAAAAGGACTTGGACTCTTTCTGGGGAGCTTTGGCAGTATTTATACTTCACTTAGAAATCCCTGTCCCTTGGTCTGCAGACACTTCAGCTTCAGCCTCGTGACTACGCTTCTGCATCTGCACATACCCCATGTAAGTGGAAGTTCACCATCCATGTTGTATCTCTACATACATCCCTTTAGGATGTCCCTGTATGTTGTCAGAACAAGTCTAATATATACATGTAGAATAAAGTCCACTGAAAACACAGCAGTGTCAGATGCTTTGTTAAAAAAGTACAGGAACTGTTCTTGGTACAGCCACCCTAACGGCGTTCTTCCTCATCAGCCTACCTTTTGTAGTGTGCTACCTTCTTCTTTCTCTTTGTAGCCCAACATACCCTGGATGGTTTCTGTTAGTACCCCCAGAAATTTCTGCAGGTGGGACTGGAAGTGTGATGGTGGTTCAGCTTCTCAACATCTACGGTTCCCTGTGTCCTCAGTAAGACATGTATTATACAAGTGGGGAGCACTACAGCTGCACTGTCTGGGTGTCCTGGTCCAAAAAGTTTGGAGTAGACTGTCCACAGATTTTGTCTGAAGCTAGGAAGATGGTTTACTGTAGCGCAGAGACTCCAGTATGTGACTCCCTAGCGCAGCTAAACCTCTTCTGGCAGTCCAAAGCTGAAGGAGGGTGGGATTTAAGACACACTTCTCTTGTGAGCTTTTCCCTTGGGGTAGTGGTTGCGGCTCGCTGCTCAGCGTGCTGCTGCGTTGGATCTCGTTCGGCAGAGCGCTGCGGAGAGCGCAGGCAGCTAACGGGAGGCGGTGGATTGCCCTTCAGAAGCAGATGCCGACCGCTTCAAAGTCAGGCACCACAAGGCCAGGTCTCACACTGTGCCTGCATCCCTTTGCATAACACACCTTTCCATTTTTAATCTGAGACACGCAGAAACTGAACGCTGAAAGATGGCACTTAAGTCATCTCTTTCACCTATTGCAGGAACGCGCGTCACGCTAAATGCCTTAGCGCTCTGTCCGTCTCGGCGCGTAGCGGGTTGAGGCAGCCCTGGCCAGCGGTGGGCTCGGTAATCAGGCGGGCTGGCAGGAGGCAGGGATGGGCTTCTTCGGATCAGCGACTCGGACAAGCCGATGAGGCCCGGGCACGCCAAATTCCCTGAGCGGACTGTCCTCTTTTCTTGTTGAGTCACGGGGCACAACCTGCACTTGTTGATCATCACTTCCCAGCTCTGCTCCCTCTCTGCTGGTTCTTTCCTTTGCGTACTGGTGCTCAGAAATATGGAATAGAGCAGTGCTAGCCCCACGCAGTGTAAAATATCCTCCAACAGCATCGTACTTCCAAGACCATTGCACAGCTAGAGACACCTCACTGTTCACAAAGTGTCTGCTTTTAGCAGTCTTGAGTTGTCACTTGCTTAGTTTACTTGTAGATATACTATTAATATCAATATAAAGAAATACTTTCTTGAAGTTTATCCTTTTTAAATTCTTGAAGGTGGGTGTCTGGGACACATTTGTACTTCATATAACTATGCTAATTATATTTATTTCTAAATTAAATACTAAACTCCTATCAATCTTATGACCATTTCTCTTTTTGCTATGCTGCTCCTTCTATTTTGTCAACTGTTCTGGCTCCGAACAGGGAGAGCCATATGCTGAAGAACCCATCACAGCTCTTCTAGAAAGTGTGTTATCCCCATTACAACCGAGCAGAGCGATGAAGATTTTGTTAATATTTCACTAAAAGCTTTTATCCACCTGGTTCACTCTCTCCACAGTTCTTCTTTTAATATTATGAGTTTCTGACCTGTAGAATTTTTATTGGCATTGGTATTACAGGGATCCTGTGGATAGTTTTACCTTTTTATCCCCTTGTATTTCATGGCCCTAATCATCTTCTGCAAGCCCTTTGTCTGCTTTCTCTTTCCTGTTGTGGGTATAGTAACACTTCACAGTCTTATATCACCTCCAGTTTTGGTATACATACAAATTTTCCTATAATTACATTAAGAAATGCTTTAGTAATATGATTCATTTTAATTTTCTGTGACAGGCAATACCACATATTTCAGAAGATGGTGTGAAAGCTTCACACACACACACACAAATCATCCTGTCACCTAACCATATAGAAAGTTTATCGTCTGTGGCTGACTTATGGCTGTACCGTGTCCTGTCACCTGTCCTGTGCCCATTCCAGCTGAACCTGCAGGAAGGATACCTGAAATTATTTAGTTCCCAGGTCTTATTGAAGAGCAGTGACAACTGTGTTCCTGGTTCCTTTGAAGTCCCAGGATTTTGTTGTTTCAGAAACCTCTTGGTAGATTTTTCTTCCTACCCACCCCACCACACTACACACCTGTTTGTGAAATTACAGACATCATTATCTGGTTTCCATCTGCAGCTGCACATTTCTGCAGAGATTTTAATGTCATTTTGACAGTGTAATATCTGAGTTCTCACTAAGAAAACAAATATTTTCTGGGAAGCTTACTGAACTTCTTTATTCTCTGCCTGGAACCATGCTGACCACACAGTCACAAAAGTTAAAGAGCACCTCTGAACCATTTCAGCTGTATTTCACCACAAGAAAGTAAACAAAGGTTATTTTAAAAGGAGGTTAAGTACCAACAGCTAATTTTTCTTAGGAACCAGAAGCCACAAAGATTAATAGTTTCTGACCTAAGGGAGTACTAACTGAAGAAGAGGCTTAACCATGAAACTGAAAATGTCAAAGGGACCAATTTTTTTTCATCTGACCTCAAATCGCACCAAGACTGCCTACACTAATAATAACAAATTTTCTCATCCAAATTCAGCAACTATTTTTTTTAAATGGAATGATAAGTATGTATTTTACTAAAAAAACCCCCCAAACCTGTCAATTTTAGTATAGAGAAGATAAACATAGGATATTTTGAATATTAACTCCTGCCCATCAAAATCAAGTGCAGTATTTTTGTTATACTTTGAACTATATTGTTTTTCAAAGACTAACACTTTCATTTTTATTTTCCATAAGTTTAAGATCTTAAATTCTCTTCAAAACAGTGAAAAATGGGAGAAAATTACAGATTTTAAAATCCCGACTTTGTTTATAAACATTCTCTTCATATGGGAAATACACTTCATATCTGTGATTGTATTAGTATTCTAGACAAAAAATAATTACAATTATGATTCCAGCTGAAGAAGCCTGCAAATCTATTCCCAGCGCTGACTTGTATTTCTTAAAAAGACAGAAGTATATGCAGAGTATAGCAGTAGACTATGAACCAAATTCAGCCATTGAAATACGTGTGCTAGGAAAATGATATTCAATTTAACAACTAAAGATGCTTCCTTACCAGAGACAGACCTAATAAGACCTTAAAGGATGTGAGGCTAAATTCAGATGATGTTTATGTATTGAGGGTAAGAAGTCTTTGTGAGCACCAATCTCTGGCAATAACAATTCCTTTGGATGGAAAATGCCAAGACGGAGGTTGCCTCGTGGTGCAATGAAGGGAGGGTGCTTCAGCGCCTGGTGTCTCAGGTGGGCACTACTGGGCTCACCACGTACCACCCGGCCCATCTCTTGCCTTCTGTGTGGGTCACAGCCCTTCTCGCCAACCCGAAATGCTGTAGTTGTGGACAGGCTCGGGAAGGGGCAGGTTAGCACGCACGCAGGGAACAGTGACGTGTAACCAACCACCCTGAGCTGTAGGATCAGAATTTTTTAGTAAGATAGTAGTACACAAAATGAGATTGATATACAATTAATAGGATCCTTTCACTTAACAAACCCAGCTTTCTTTGGTTTCATGTAGATTATGGTAGAGATGGCTGAATATATTTTCTAGCAGTTTAAAAAAACTCAAACGCTAAAAAATCTCATAAATTTGAGATTCGCTATGAAAGTTACTGGCCACCATCACTGCAACACAGCACTAGCAACCGAACCTACATGTCTGATAGTTTTCTCAGTAATTGAAACCTATTGTTTCAGTAACTCTTTTCTTAAACAATAAAAGGTTAATTAACACCCAGTGTTCTTCACAGAAGCATTTTATGAATGTTATCAAGTGACTTCTGTTAATACCAATAAAGGAGGGTAATTTACTATTTCCAGAAGGGTGTATTTACAGACAGAGAAGTTTAGGGATTTGTGTCAGACCTTAAAAATCGATCTCCAACACTGTAGTTGCATAACATAGGGTGGGTTATTTTGCTTCAGAGTCCAGCTGCCTATTAGTTATGCACTACGTCTTTCACTGTTGTTGTGTCCAGCTTGGTTTTGGGA
The DNA here is from genome assembly GCA_035590195.1 of Aviceda cuculoides. NCBI lineage: Eukaryota > Metazoa > Chordata > Aves > Accipitriformes > Accipitridae > Aviceda > Aviceda cuculoides. The sequence goes on along the minus strand of JAVJGG010000048.1, from coordinate 13,412,031 downwards.
TCCTGACTGCTGCCCACCTAAAAATGTCACTAACTGGCTAAGGAAGGTATGACTTTTGTGTTTATCTGATACACAGTCTACCCAGAATTGTATGGATACAGCGCTTTCGCCCCGGGTTATCAACCTCTGAAAATGAAGGTCTAAAATAAAACTGATGATGTAGCCTTAGAAGGCTACAGAAGAACTCGAAGTCATTTCTGTTACAGCACAAAGTGGGGACTTTTTTTTCTCTCAGCATTGTGGGATGCTTGGACTGAGTCATTTCTTTGATGTGTAAATGCACCTTAAGAAGGACATTAAATATTTCAAGTAATTGGTATGAACATGAAATCTCTCATTAGTGTCTGCTAGACAGCTGCAAAGTGGAGATAAGAAAATACATGTGCTAGTACAAGAAAATATTCCAAAATTCTTGAGGGAAGCTTTCTGTCTAGAAATGCCCCTCTTCTTTTTGCCCTTCCAATCCATGTCTATGCGGCCTGTGTCTACTGCAAAATTTCTAGTTAAGTGGAAAAGTAAAGCACTGTGTATGTTAATCTCCTTGCTACCGAGTTTCTTCCCTACAGTGACATGACATCGAGGATCTAGGCTGCAGACCAAAATTATTTTCCCACCTACTTGCAGAGTAGAACTTGAATGGTGCTTATTTAAAATGCTTTAATTTGTCACATGTTTGATTTTGAAATGCGTTTTCAATAACAACTGCTGAAGTCCATTCTGAAACTGATGTGACTGTCTAAAATGAAATGACAACAGTAATTAACATTCCATTTCATCGTTAATTAAAATAGATTATATACTAAGAAAACACAAACTTCATCTCATATAACTAGTTAATTAGCCTTCTCAAAGCTGCTTTTATGAGGTCTGTTGCTTTCATAAGTTTAAAATCTGTCTGTTAGAGTAACATGGATGTAAAGAAATCATCTGCACTGTTTCTAGGAAAGGGGAAAGTTTACTTCCCCACACATACTTCTGGCAGTTTCTGAGAAAGTCTGGATTTATAACTTTGCCCTTCCTGAGACTGAACAAGTTGTCATTGGGAATTAAGTAAGAACCTTGGAAGGGAAAGGAATTTCATAACAGGCTGATTTTCAGCATTCATTGTGGTTACTTACTGCACTGTGGAGAGCAGGGCAGTCGTGTATATACTGCCAGTATAACCATATTGAATAATCTAGTTTAGTGGGGAGACCAGAGATGAAGGCTGGAAACAGAACTTGAGTCCTTTAGAGATCTGGATGTTTTCCAGGTAAATGACAGGGTAGAGTTGCTCCAGCAAAAAAACTGATCTTTTTTTAGTGGTGCTCTGGAAGAGGGGTAGTACAGTGTCCTTGGTAGTGCAGAATCCCAAGGTAATGAGAGCAGCTCTCCCTATTATCTACAGTTGTGACCTGCATTATGCATTAACCACTAATTCTTTTACAGACTTTTTTTTAAATTTGCAGATTTCTCTGAAGATTAGCTTCTTTCATATAGTTTTAGTATTGATGAAAGAGTACCAGTTAGTAGTTTTGGTGAATGAAGCTTTATATCTACAGATTGGGATTAAGGCAAATTTTTCTCCTACAGTGGTGTGCAAGCAAACTAAAACCAGGAGAGAGAAGGAACTTCTTCTGTAAGTAATAGGCATTTCAATCACAATGATTTGTGCAGCTTTGGCTTTCCAGTAAGCACGCAGACCACGCTGATGGATAGGGAAGCTGAATCTGACAACCAGCAAGATCACCTCCTGAGTCTTTTAAGCAGGAATAGCTCTAGCATCCTTCTGAACGGGGCTGCAGTACAGTAGATATTATACAGAGGGAATGTTCTGTGGCCAAAAGAAAATGCTGGTTCAGTGTTACTTATAAATAAAGTGAATTTTAAAAGACCACAATAAATATCAACAGGTAATCAAAATCTAGAGCAGTGTTTTAGCTTAGGTCAATCTTGTTGCATTTATGTGTCTAATATCCTGGGCCATATATAGTTTTTCCACTTTTGGATCTCGGAACAAATGTTTTCCTTTAGTGCTATATGAAGAACCATAGCACAGCACCTAGTAAGAAATACAATCATAAATGATGCAGAGATTGTAAATTAGGTATTTGTTGCCTGGCTTGTCTTCCTCAATCCAGGAAAAAGCAAGCAATAAAAATACCTATTTTAGCGATTAGTGCTAACTATCCATTTGTCTCAAGCTGTCTTAAGTATGTAACAAAATTAAGTTTAACTTGGAACATTTTTTCTCTTCCTGCATTAGTTTGAAATTTTTTCTTCCTTTTCAGACCTGATGACGAGTTTATGTATTCATAGATATATTTACTTTTTTTCCAGTCAATCTAATAAAATATATCACCTCCTCCTACAAAACCCGCTTTTCTTATGTCATTAAAACACTAGAGCTGGAACAACACTAATATTGTATATATTTTAGGAAATTTGTTCTGTGATGCAGTTTAACAAGGGAAAATATTTGTAGCTGTTTCATTAAAAACCTGGGGTTTATGCTCAGCTCTGCCTAAAATATCCTTTATATATAGATATATAGTAATATATTTTATAAAATATTATGAAATGAGCAAAATGCATGTGATATGTACTTACTGCTGAACAATAGCACTAAGAGGCCTTGACTGATGCTAGGGAGTTTGAATGTTCAGAAATACCATACGTAAGTGGGAGAGCTGGGACTGGACAGCTCAGTGAATATTCCTCCGAGCTATAAATAGCTTTTGGAAAAGGTATCAAATGCTATTTTTATATTCCCAAATACACACAATTCATAACTCTGTTGTCTTGCATTACTGAGTATTTTTGAGCTTTTTAGAGCCTGATCTAACTTTTGTGCCAGTTACTGCAATCTGGGCTGCTTATTTTCAAATACAATATTAAGGCAAATTCAGAAATACCTGTAGAGAGAAAAGATACAAGTTAGGTAGCTTTTTGATGTGGCAAACAAAAAGAGCATGATTTATTGAGTGACAATCAAAATTATCAATGCCCACATTAAGAAGCAAGACAGAACATTTTAAATACACCAGTAATTAGCCATTAGGCCACCCTGATCATGTAGTAAATTCCTCTTTCTTTGCAACCCTCTGTTCAGAATTAGGTAGCTTTCTCCAAAACCTACTCTAGGGCAGATCATTTTCATTTGCATAATAAAAGAGAAAGTTCTTTCTGTGAAGGTATCACTGGATACCAAAGGTGTTGTCTCATTGATGCAACAGGGCAGATTATTTAACTCTAACAGTCTCCTTTGGCCTGAAAATATATGGCTTCAGTGCTTTGAGCATCAACATAGCATTCATCAACCCAGCAAGAGTTTACATATATGAGAGATACTGATTAAGGCACAGAATTTGCTTGTTACGTTCATTAGTGTGATGAGACAGTCAGGAGCTTATTCAGCTAAAGCTGAAGATGAATGCCTGCATTGGTATGATTTATAGAAGGACAGGAACCTGACAGTTTTCTTTGTTAGACTAAATGTAAGATACTTAGCATACTCAAGCAAGTCTAAGTGGTTTACTCTATTTTTCCTCATAGAACAAACATAACTGATATTCCCATAATTGACCTAAAATTATATTGCCTGCTAATAAAATAATTTAGAATTTTTTAACACCTTATATATAGTATTCTTCATATTTACTGATTTTGTAGACTATTTAATTGCTAATAAGTGTTCACAGTAATGAATTCATTTCAATATGTCACCTTGATCTTAGAACAAATTGGGAAGGAAACCTTCTACATTTATACCCTTGCAGCTGTAATTCATTATTGCTATGAGCTTGTACTATGATTCAGTTATATTTTTCCTAAAGGAGTTTATCCCAAATGACCAGTGTGAAGAATTGAAATTGTACTCCAAATATTATCTGACATGTCCTAACTTTTGCTTGTTCGCTTATCAAACTTCATAGTATTCATTTTAGCTGAAGGGATTGGCCTTGGGGTTGGGGACTTTTGGTATTTATTAGGAATTAACCTTGAGGATACCATTATAACCTTGCATTTCCATGTTTATCTGCCAAAAACATTCACTGTGGTGAGTCTTAAATCTCAGAGAATTATTTACTGACTATGGGCAAAAGGTAAGGAACTTGAAATTAGAGTGCTCTCTAGCATTCAAACCACAAAAGACATAGTGATCCAATTTTGTATTACCGCAAATTAATCTCCTTCTAGTCATCCCAGAATATAGCAGTTTCCTTGCCATCTTGTAATCCCTTTCTTTTTCATCTTCCCAATTACATTGATAATTATTTTCTATTTTTCATTATCCTGATACAATCTGTAAATCTTTCACATTAGGAACTTCATACCATTTCAGGTCTCTAGAAGAAGGATATATCTTATTTCTAACTTTGGTTCCAAACCAAGAAAGTATTTCAATATGTTGTACACCTTCAGCATATGGGTAGTCACACTGAAGTCAACAGGTGACTCATACTTAAAGAGAAGCATATGGTTAAGTGGTGGGGGTTTTTTCCAGATTTGGATCTAAAATCATGCTGGAAAAGCTTGAATATAAAAAAAAAATGCTGTTATTCCACAGTGTGGAAGAGCACGACACCTGACATATTTCCAAATTTTCTGCCTGTGTGCTGTCAAGATATATTTTGCAGGATTTCTTTCTATATATGTGCATGAGGTTAGAGGAAAAGCTGATGTAGCGTGATCCTATACAACCACAAGCAAATTATGTAGTCTTCACTGTGTAACTGGAAAGCTGGATGAACAGTTCTACTAATGTTTTGCAGAGATAATCTATTCGACTTCTGTGAAGACTGACAGAGTAATACCAGGTTTTGGTGAAATAACCAAGGTTTTGTTGCATAGATACTAAACAAGATTTTGCCCCACCCTTGTCCTGGTTTCAGCTGGGATAGAGTTACTTGTCTTCCTAGTAGCTGGTACGGTGCTGTGTTTTGAGTTCAGTATGCGAAGAATGTTGATAACACCCTGATGTTTT
>JAVJGG010000048.1:13379897-13406965 GCA_035590195.1 Aviceda cuculoides | reverse complement strand
TTCCTCCCCCATCCCACTGCGGGGGGGAGTGAGTGAGCGGCTGCGTGGTGCTTAGTTGCTGGCTGGGGTTAAACCACCACAACCCTATATTCCAGGTTTATTTCTTTGTACAGCTCTGCAAAGAATTTCTGTTCAGATCGCAAAATAGCGCTAGGTTTTCAATGTTCATTCCACTCATTAACTTAGAGGGAGCTAGGTTTGGATGTACTATTGTTTGCCGCTTCTGTTTCACACAAATTCTTTATATGTAATTGTAGCAGATGAATGAGATTGCGTTAGGGTAATCTACTTAGCATAATCCATTCATGAAATCAGATTTTTTTGTATTTTATATTGCCTATTTGCATGATGGAAAGCAGAGAGACTTCTGGGAGCAGGGTCAAAATCTAGCTGTGCTCTCTCCATCTTGGGTTTTAGCTAACCAGTGGATTTTTACTTGCTTCGGCCTTTGTGTGGAGACAGGTCCATGTCAACAAGAAGGACACTAGGAATTCCTCTTTTTTTTTTGGTGAGATCGCTGTTACTCAGTGCTGTTGCTAACTGTATATGCGGTCTTTCTCCTGTTTGAAAGGAGAGGCAGGTAGCTGCAGAAGAGGATGCTCAGTTCGGGACCTGAGCAGCCCGAAGTGCCTACCGTTCAACCTTCACTCCCGAGCTGAAGCACCTGGGAAGGGTCGGTGGTCAGGCACGGCTTGGCACTCCTTCTAGGATAGCTTCCACTTTGGAAGAGCACTGAAATGCCTTTTAGAAGCACCCCCGTTGCCGTCAGCTGTGCTCTAGCGCGTGGTCTCTGGGCAGTTTACTGCCACCAAACTTCCAAGCCTGGTATCTACCGGGGCTCTCCAGATCGTTAACAGAAGTGACAGAATGACATTTTGGCTGCCGCAGTGTGCCACCTAAGTTATTAACCTAAAAGAAAGTCAGCAGGGATTTTAAGTTAATGTGAACACTGAGTTGCAGCAAGCATATCATCCATTCTGCCACGTCTGCTACAGTGGCAATAACCTGTGCCAGAGGTAAACAGCTGAGATCGGTCACCTCCTGACTCTTCCTGAATTCCCAGTCACCACAGAGACTGTTAATCTGTCATTGACTGCACTGGGAATTTAAATGTCCAACTTGGGTACTTTGATACTTAGGTACTTTGAATCACGCTCTCTTTGAAGTAACAATAACAACAAAAACCTCACAAAAAACCCCACACACCTATACAGGATATTTAAAGCAGATGTTTGGAATCAGCCTCTTGTGTCATGTGCATATTGGTATTATCTTTTTGCAGTTCATTGGTTTGGGTTGTATTTTGCCCATCACCTCACAGCTTTGCAGTAACCTCTTTTGTAGAAATGTGAATTTTTAAATGAAATATATTAACTTTTTCTCCCATAGCCACTATTTTATTTACAGTCAAAGAACAGTAAGAGATAATTCCTTTGCAGAATCCATGCCAATTAGATCATGCCAGCAAGCCTGGTCTCTCAGGTCTCTTTTCATTCTGCTTAATTTATCATTTCAAGCCATTTGCCAGGTTTAGATGCGAGGTTTATTGGCCTAGAATTGCCAAGATCAAGCCCTGGAGTTTTTTGAAATACAGGCATAACTGTGGTTGTGCTTAAATAGGATTTCATTTTTGTAATTACTTTTTAAGTATATCTGTTTCAAAAACAGACTCTTTTCTCCCCAGACTACAATATTTAAGGGATGTGGAAGAAATACGCACTGAAGTCCCAGTTGGTAGCTAAGGGAGTCAGGCGCTGACATCTCTCAGATTCTTTTGCAATCTTACCTATACAGTGAAATTCCAGCAGGACAAAGACTTCATAATAGGCTATAAATTATTGTACTGAGGGTGACTATTACATAAATGAAAACTGTGATCTGCCATTTTAAGAGGCGTTTGCTGAAGAATGATTGATGGTAGAGGATAAATCCTGAGCCGAGCACCCAGGGTCCCTCCAGAAATACGCCGGTTTCATCTCTGTGCTCTTCAGCATGCCACGACCCGCCATTGGGTTTTCATGGGTGCTGAAAGTGCTGCCGTACCCGAGAGTTCGTCTAAGCAGGGATGTGTCACTCTCGCCGACTCGTGTGTAGGTCTTGGTTATTGCCTCGACAGTTCGTTTCATTCTGATGTTCTGCTGAATGCAACAGAATCAGTACCTACGCTTCAGAGTCCAATGGATGTTTTATCACATAGGAGAAATGTACTGTTAGAAATGAGTGTAAATCACATCATTTCAGGTGCCAAAGTATCACATCAAAATTAAAATCCTTTATGGTGGATCATATTGTTCCATTTGTACCGTAAGGGATCCATGGATGGCTGTGTAAATACTGTCACTGTTGTAAAGTGCATGTGGAAAATATTTCATGTACGTTGACTGACAAAATCTGGTCTCAAAGCTTTTACTGCAATACTTGGCCTACCCAAGTTCATACAACAGCAGTTCAGAGCTCCTTACCGGTCATAAATAAAGAACCCTTACTATGGCAGTGAACAAATTTAAAATAAATTAATGATGAAGTGTTGTAATTTGGACAGTAGATATTGTTTCATTCATCTTTCACATCACCTGTGTATGGCTTTTCGAACACAGCTGATTTTAAATACACCCTCTCCCTGACCTTAGGCGATGCATGGGGGAGGTGGTAGGCTTCTGTGGGAAGGCTCTGATGGCCGTGGCATAAACACATATTTGAATATTTGAAATAATTAACTCTAGCAGGTTAAGTTTAGGTCTAAGGAGAACACAGCACTCACTTGCAACCATTGTTTCCAGTGCAGTTGTGTAGACATGCCTGACAAATTCAGACCAAACTGACCCATTACTTTTGTAGCTTTAGAGTCTTGTCTCTAATGTTAGCTTCCTAATATTTTAGCTTAGCTCATTCTGGGATGCCTTAGCCATTCTTATTATTAGTATAGTTTATTAATAGGGTGTCAGTGTTAAATCATTATTCATCAAGGTAGACAAACTTCTTTGGTACAAAAGAATGAAAGGGAATCTTTTGCTATGGGCACTAAATGTTCCGTGTGTGCAGACCACAAATGCTGCAAATTAGTGTCTATAGTGTTCCTACATATAATACACTTAAAACCCATGAAAATATTTTCTTTATATCCCATAAATGTGTAATAAAAACTCGATCTCTATCACTGTTAGGAATAAGGCAGAATATCAGTGAACCTTAGGACTATTTACCTCAATCTATTCTGATTAAAGAATATGAAAGAAATAAATTTTTATGGAGGGATGTCTTTTACTAACCAATTTAGTGCTCATCCCTCTTTCTGAGATTGCTTGTGGACCAGTATACCTAGCAATATAATTCTTATTTTCTTGGATAAATATCAGTCATATATTTCTCTTGACCTTTTAGTCTATTTAAAGAAAAAAGGAAATAGATATTTATTGTTTGCCAGCCCTTTTTTCTGTCCCATTTCACTGCACATGTTCTGGAATCCAGTTTTCTAGGCAAGCTGACTGCATTCATTCCATTCACCATTCTGCCATCTGTGAAGTAATTAACTTTTGACTTACGGAAAAAAAATCAAGAAGAATTACAATCATTTTATTTGTTTCCCAGTACCCTGAAAGATAAGCAGTAATATTGTTTCTATTTAAGCCAGGGGCACACATGAACATCCAAAATCTCGAAGATACTCACAGCTTCCTTTACAGTAGCCATTTTAATTTTATTGTAGCTAAAATTTTACACTCATTACTGTGAAGACTGCTACAGTGAGCCTTATTTCTGCATCTGGGTTGAGTGTGGCCCTGAAACTTAATATGAGGACTGGATTAAATAGTTTGATACAGACTGACATCCTCCTCTGCCAAACCACAGCACCCCTAGAACCAAGATTTGCAAAACTGTTAAGAAATTTGCAATGTTTTATGTGCCCTGGGGGCAGTTTGTTTTGTCATTCACAAACAGAAAATTTACATTACTCTCAGTGTAAAAGATGCTGCTGACCATCCTTACATGTTATTAGCTTTCAGTTAAAAAAACCCCAAAACCTTACAGACCCATTACAGTGCTGATCACATTAGAAGATCACAAGCTATGTTTTGGTGTGCAAAAGAGCAGAGAGCTGGCAAAACATCTATTTACATGCTTTGCCTATACCAATTCACAGTCTGATGAACTAGCCTGAAGCATTCAAGTTCACGCTATAGAGAAACCATGTGTAGCTACTCGTCCGGGTTGGTTCACTGATTACTGTTCTTTCCTGCTGTTTTAATCCAGTAGAGTTGACACAGGGTGAGTTAACAGATAAGGCAGAAGTGCATTTTGCCTTTATCACTTTTCCCACCCCTAGCTCCAGGTGTTGCCCCTTCCAAAGCACGTGTGGCTAAACCACGCATGAAGTTTGGAACCCGGAAGGTGGAAAACATTATAGTCTCTGTCAGACTATTTTCCGCAGCAGTTTAGGGACTGCTTCAGGTGTGGTTCAACCACCCTTTGACATGGGTATACAACAGCTTCAGGCATCCTACTGCAACCCTCACTGTGAGTCAACAATATCAGGATTACAGTCTTTCCTTTAGAGCTGCTAATGTTGCAGAAAACATTTCCTGGGATGGTCATTTCGTGGCCTTTCCCCTGCAGTACTTTCTGTGGAAGACTCTCTTGTGTCAGGAACAAGCCTTTCAAGTAACTGTGTCTCATCTGACTTGCCGGTGATATTTCACCTATCATCTAGTGAGTGACCTGAACAGACTGTATGGATGATAACTGAGAAGCATGGTTTCAGGCCAGGGGTGACAGCAATTTTACCCGAAATATGGTTACAGCATAACAAACTATCCATAAGCCAGATCTCCTGGAGAACTGAAGGCCATCCTACCAGCTAAAAAAAATTGAGAGCTGAACAAAGATAAGGAAGGAGTAAGGCCGAGAACTGATGTACTAATCCACGCTCAGGCTCCATGAGATGGGATATAAAACTGCTGTGTCTGTCACAGGCTTGGAAAAAGAGCGGCAGAGCCGGTCTCTGCCTTTCCGCACATTGCAGAAAGGAAAAGATTCATCCCAATGAACCATCAAAGCACAGAAGCGTCCCAGCTGCTCATCTCTGTAGCCCTTGCAAATCATGTAGGTTATAAACGTAGGCAAATTGTTAAATGAAAGAGGTTACATATACTTATTTTCTAACAGGTTCTCCATCCCAGATGATGTGAATATTGTCCAGCTATATTCAGCATTTTTTTCTGAGGGGCCAGGGAGGTTTTCAATGGAATGTAAACGGTATACAATTTTTAGTTTGAGTTCAGAGTTTAAATGGCTGCTGAACTATGTATTGCCCACAGCACTCCAAAGTTTTATTTCCCTTTCAGCAGGCCACAAGTTTGGGTCTCGTTAATAAAATTTAGAAATGCAGGCTTGTTTATGTGCATTGTCTTACAGCTCCATCTTTTAGTTTCAACTCTGCATTCAAAATGATAAAGATATGGATAGTGTTCTTGAGGAATATTGATGGGTGCCCTGGAACTGCTGGAATAAAAAATCTGGCATAATATTAGCTGGCATAATCTTTTGTCTCAGACTTCCCACCTGTGTTGTAAAAGTTATTTATTCATATTCCTGCACAGCCCAAACCAAAGTGAGTTTTTCCAGAGATTTAGTTAATGTTGGCATAGTGCTTTCAGAAGGCAGAGAGCTTATTTCTGTAACATCTGGTGTAAGACGGTCCAATCCCCCCAATTTGTGCAAATCCTTCTGTAGTTTAAGTCCTTTGTAGTATTTTAATGCTTGAAACCATTTAGTACAATCAGCAAACTTTAGTAATGCACAGTCCAGTTCTCCCTTTATATAAATACGTAAAATAAGTATTGTTTATATTAACTCTGAAGGATATTACCTTTTGACCTTTCACTCTGCTGAATAGTGTGAAAATGGCAGTTTTCTGCTATTGTGTGCTCTAACCCGGTATAAAGCTAGACACGTTATCACTCTACTGATTTTTCAGCTATACTTTGGGCACCCAGGAATGGGACTGGCTTTTTGGGCAGAGACTACCGGGGCTTGCTGCAGAGATGTTTCACACAAGGAAAGTACCCCAGGTACAGGCACACTTAAGAGGGGATAAAATGTGGCAAAGTTTGTGCTTCTTTTTTTTGTTTTATCTGATAGATCAGATGTTAAATTTAATTATCTCAAATTGTGTCTATCTGTGTCTTACTAACTTGTCAACTAGATGCTCAGACAGTTTTCGTGGCTCTGATTTAAGTTGCTTCTATCTACAGTTTACAAGATTGTCTTTTTCGGAGCAGCTTTGCTATCTTTAGAAACAGTTCCTGGTTTTGAGAATAACTTGCATAAACAGTAGGTTTAATTGCGCTGGATTATGCACAGTTTTTCTGGATATATGGTAGAGTTAGCTCAATATGCAGAAGTGCCCAGAAAAAGAAAGGAAACGTGTTTTCTAGCTGTTAAATGTTAGGGGCTGATTTCATCTTTGATACTTAATCAATTCTTATTGGCCAGCATAACGTAGTTGAAATATATGCACATTCAGTGTAAAATCCTATGTACGCTGCCTGTTGAAATAGTTGCTACCAGTCTTGAAGGTCTGAATGCCAGATATTAACATCACTTTCATCTCTTCTATCCTTTACCCAATAAATCTTTTTGAGTCTTTAGTACTGAATACCAGAATATCGTGTCATATGTAGATATCTGTACAGACTCTGGTCGACTTCATTATTGCCATCATAGGCACAAAGCTGCTTAGTTCTTAACCATTGGTACAATGGCAATTAAAATATCCCCCTGAAATGTCCCTCTCAGATTATTGTGATGGATAAAGTATGACACATTAAATACTCTGATACCGCTATAAATTAAAGTATTTACAAATGTCTCTATTAATTTCTGTGTTTATTTTTATTTTCCTTACGTTCAGCTAAAGTTTTCTTCTCCACTATTGCAGACAAGATGCTAATTATGCTAAATTTGGGGCAGCCAAAAAAGCAAACGCACAAAACCCAGCCCGAACTTCCAGACCATGAGACAAAATTCTTGGTCAACAGCAACAAAACATTTAACACTTAACAGAATCAAGGAGAGTTTCAGGGGTGATTCACAGGGAAGAAGAGGTTTTAGCTCGGAAGAATCATACGGCTTGCTCTGGGATGGGGCAATATTCCTCCGGGCAATCCTGTGATCCTGTAGCATGCCCTTGCCATGAAAGCTGCATTGCACCCGTTTGCACATGACACATCACCCACAGTTCAGCCTTTTGTACTGGTGCATCTCTTACAAGCCAGAGTTTTGTATTTACCTCATAGATACAACCAATCCAGCTTGAATCACATGGCTGACCTATTTCAGGAAGGAACAAATGCAATACCTTCTGCATTTCTACTAATTTTGCTATCTGAGGTAGTGGTAAAGTTGGCAAGTTTCATCTTGACCTCTTGAAACTCCGTGTTCTCACTAGAAATCACTCGATGTAAAAGTCCAGTTTTTCTTCAGAGCCCAATGTGTTGACTTTGAGAGTTAGAGAGTTGTTAGACTCGTTCCTTTACTCAGGGAGCAGCAAGGACCCGGAGACCAGAGCTCGCTCTCGTGTCACCACAGTGGACAACTGTCAGTGACTATTCGTACACTGTTCGTTCTGCTGAGAGAGTCAAGCCTGCCTCTTTGGAAGCTGCAGAATAAATACCCTCTTCAGTACATTCTTTCACATTATTCCTTTCAGTCCTTGAATGAAATGCCATCTGCTCCTGATGACTTACTGTAATTGCATTTCTAATTGCTCTGTAACTTCCTCCCTAGAGAGTTCAGTCTCTGTGAAAGACATATTCTGATTTACCATCAAAATTGCCTTCAGTATAGCAATTCAGTTATCAGGACTCTCCTCTTTCTACATCTCACTGTATGTAAACTGTCTAGAAGGATAATGGTTACCATAAGGTAGGATTTTTCTGGGCTACAGGAACCCTGCTTTGGTTAAGTAGAGATGTTTTTCTTGGAAAATATGTTACAGATCAGACAAGTAAAGAAAGGAGATGGATTGGGAACTCCTTAGCACCAAAAAATCTGATATTTATTATCAGTTCTGTTGCTTACATCTCTCTAGACTCAGGATTGATATTATCATTGTCAATCACATTGACATTATACCTTTACTATGGAATGCTTTCCTGCATTTAATGCCTCTGTTTCAGTTCCTTAATGCTTCATTCTGATGTTGCTCAAAGTCACACTGATTTCCCCTATATTTTTAGGAAATCTTTTTGAAGTACTGAAAATAATGAAAAAAAAGATGCACACACATTTTTCCATCAATGTGCATGCATCTTTCTGGCCCTGTAGTTACGGTGTAATGCATCATGGCACGTAGATACAAGATGTTGAAGCATTCCAGTTAATGACAGATGTCACTGAAAAGTTGAAAGTTCTCTGTGAAAGCTAAACATCTATTCTTTGATAGACTTCAAGCTCACTCTTCAATTAAAGAAACAGATAAAGGAAGCCTTTTTTGATCCATGAACCAGTAATGGAGATCCTAACACAAGAGCATCCTGCAAACAGGGCAAGACACAAAACATCTTCTCCCAAGAAAAAGCAGCATATTTAGCCCTACCTCTTGCTTCCCACATTTTGCAGTTGCCATTTCCTCTTCTCCAATGTCTGAAATAATTTGCAAATAGGTTTTGTAAACCAGTGCTTCTTAAAGAAATTACGTATCTCATATCCATCTCAGAGCTACAGAAGAACTTTCTGTTGCTAGCTGCATCACTTCCTACCACACATCCAAGAGAAAATGGGAGGATATAACCAATACAGCTCAGTCAGTTTCCCCTTATGGATCTCCAGCTCAGGATGGTGACATTGGCCTTGATCGCACTCATTAGGATCTCAGGATTTTTTTGCACCTCTTGAGTTCATCTCCGTTCTTGGTTACATAGGAACAGCCCTGGGATCCTGAGCAGTTTCAGCAAGATTTCAGGTCAATATCATCAATGTGGTCAGCATAAATCCTTGCATCACAATGTGATTATAATCATTACGCCACATGGCTTCTCTTGCAAGATTTCACCTGAGGCTACTGCAGAGCTGGCTGCCAGTCTGAAGCAACATATGGGCATTTATAGTATCACTTCTCTAGTGCTGTCTTCACACAGGGGTGGCGAACATACACAGTCTCGGCGTTGTATTTCCCTCCCTTCAAATGTACGGTCTTAACACATGCCTCAACACATGCAAACAGAAGGCATATGGACCCTCAGTCGTCCACTCTTCCTGAAAATGTATTGAAACTCAGACAACCCAGTTCGCCTGCAACAATTTTGTTATCCTAAAAAGACGTCACGCTTCGCATCCTGACAGACTGCACTGTGCATGTTACACTGGCCATATTCACTGTGTAAGGCAATTTTCAACCTTATACATTCAGCATGAAATAACTTGCACAGCACAGCAGTTACCAGGTGTAAACAACCACCCACTAGACTATTTTAAACAGTCAACAATCCCCAGGCTGCCAGGTAATGTGAAAGGCCAATCCAGCCAGTACAAGAAGGAGAATGCTTAATGAGTTGAAAACATACCATTTTGTGCCATAAGGGGCCACACTCCAGGCCCTCTCTGAGATGCCCTTTGGCATCATTATAAAAAAACATGTATCGCTAGAGTCCAAACCTATTTGCTGTTAAGAAATGACAGTCATTCAAAATGTTTTGTCGATGTGGACCCTATTATCTATTTTTCTTTCTCTCTACACCATCGCCTCGCCGTGCTTCCAGGGTGACTGAAAGTCATAGATGTAATACAAGTTTCTAATGTCTCTGAGATGAGACGTTTGAAGTCCTTAGATGTGTGCACCAGCCAAAGAGTATGAGAGGTATGAGAGTATCCCTATGTACAAGGGATACATAGAGACAAATATTTCAGAAAACTCTGGCTATAGTAAATTCAGTGAACGTATGAATGTCGGTTACTTTGGTTGGTGGGAGGAGGGGTTATATAGAAACAACCTGGATTATTTAATTTCTTTTTGAAGCCCTCTCCTTCTTCTGGAGTCTTTGTGTGTGCAAATCTGAATGTTACCTTTGCAGTTGTTGGTATCTTTCCTGTTAAGCTATACCACTGCTACGAAGACAATTATACTGTTGACATCATTATAATTAGTATAATGGGTTAGCTATTGTATTAGTTAGAAAACCCTTCCCTAACTAGTTGAATGTATTTTTATGATTTGTGAGGCCCTTACTTATTCTGGATTTAAGTTTAAAATACTTAGCAAAATTATTGTCAAATCTCAAAGCATTGTGAACTTTATGTTAAATTATTATGTATTAATACAGCAAATTTGTTTTTCCAACACAGTGATTGTCCGCTATTCATTCTTCTTTTTGTAAAGTAGTAAACATCCAGGGAGGAAATTCAAGCAGTACTCGTGTGATAGGCAATAAATCAGAAAACACTATTTCTTTGTTGTGTTGATAAGTGGCTCACTATTTGTTTTCAGGTTATTTTTGGTGTGAGGGAAGGTGCTAGCATTTATCTGGATTTGTACAGCAAATGTTGGAATGGAATATTTTACATTAAACTGCTCAACACTATGACAGTTTAAAGCCTACAAAATTTATAAATAATTCATATTTAATAAAGAGAGGAATACATGCTGGCAGAAATCTAAGAGTTATGGACCCTTTCTTTTAAGGTACAGAGACAAAACACACAATTTGTCTTCAGGCAAGAATAATTGAAATGTCATCCAAGATCCATGCACCTTGACCTCTTTTCGCTGAGTAACACACCAGTTGCATGACAGGTGCAATTGAAATATTAAATTTTGATGGAACTGGGAAGTACAACTAGAGCTAGATATGTATGTCAGCAGAAATGAGAAACATGGCTAATCTACCAGGAACAAAAAACTCTTCTACCCACTTCAGACAGAGCACCCGATCAGACACTGTATCACTGGAATGGTGATAGAGTTCCAACCAGTTTCTCTGATAGGATGATGAATTCTGTCAGATTTTTACAAGCAAATGACATGGACTCACTGGACTGGGATTTGAGGAGAAAAATGGATTGAATCCAGAAGTAACTGACAGCATGAGAGATTGAAGGGTCAAAGGGGGGAAAGCAGAAAGTGCTTTCTTAGAAAAGTAATTTTTTATTCAATATAACTAAACCAATCTAGATGAGCCTTCCAGAGAGTCAGACTAGATAAAATATTCAGACAGGCTATTTTAATCTGGTCTCTGTCTATTCTGTATAAATCTGTTTTTAATCTGTGTTCCCTTACCCAATATAAATAATATAAGAGTAAGATTGTATAGCTGAGATGAAAATACGGGGCCATAATAATTCCTTAATGGTCTCAAATCCAGCCTAAAAATTGAATGCCTGAATTCTGAGGCCACTTTCTAAAACTGTTGCACATCTGCCATCCTACCGATAGCTCCTGTTCGTAAATGGAGGGGAGTTGTTCCTTATGGTATGGAGAAAAGCATTTTCCTGACTTTTGAGGCAAAAAGGGATTTTCCCAGAAACCTCACAATGATATGTTCTGATACTCTTATTGCATTGCTACAGGCATGTCTTTAACTACACTGATATTAAAAAGGACAATATGGACCATGATATGCAGTCATTTAGCTAGCACAGCTCTGCAGAAGTGAATATAGTGGGAATTCTGAACTGAGAAGCACAATACCAGCTGACATGATGATATTTTGTTGCACGCTAGTAGTATCAGCCTCTTCTGCATCACCTGAAGTCAGTCATGTCATCATAGCAAACCAGACTGAAAAGGTGTTTTTTTCTGAGAAGTGTCTCCCTTTCAACCCAAAAGGCACACCACTGCTCCAGCAGTACTTATCTGCAGACATTTATTGGTGTAGACTTATCCAGAGATCCTTTCAGGCATTACTTAGTCTTATTTAAAGAGTTGCAAGCAGTGGCTATAGCCTCTCTGTTCTGTGATGGAATAAAGTAGCAGGAAACCGAAGCTGAGACTCAATCCTGCCACACCAGGAATCTCTGGGGCCAGAAAGACCAGTTTCTCTCTTTTTCTGATATCTGCATCAACCAGTGCTAAAGCTGCTCTGTTTGATGTTTTCTAAGTCCAAATGTCTTGGATTGTGCATAAACATCAGCCCGACCAACTTCATAGACTGAGTTATATTACAGTTGAGTAAATATTAAGACTTGAGGCTCTCTGAAGAGAAGTTTGGGCCTACAGAATAATATTACTGATTGACTTCTTTTGTTCTTAGTTTTGCAATGCTGAGTTGATATGCAATAGGAAGAAAAAAAGCTAGAACGTCAACAGACAAATTAAAAACTGAAATTAAAGAGAAAAAATTCAAGCACCTTAACTGCAACTTGAGCAGAATTGCGTAATTATATCCAAAACTGCTGAAGACTACTGTGCAGCTGTCACCTAAACCAGTAACACTCCATTTATTGCTTTAAAATCCTCCAGGATGGTAACACACATGATGAGTTGCCTCACTCTTGGCAGAATGGAGCAAACTCTTACATTGTTTTACCCCAGTACTTGGAAGGGAAGCATCACTCCTCTTATTAAGCTTGAGCAGCTTAACCCAGACATCATTAGGTTTAACTCACTCTGACAGACTTAAAAAAAAAAACCCCAAACCTCTGTGACAGTTGCCCCTTCCTTGTAAGGCATAACCCTTTATATAGCTCAAGATGATGTTGAGCTTGTTTGCCCAAGAACAGTTTCAATTCCCTCCTCAGTTTTTAAGCTCCCAGTTCATCAGTCAATGCCCTAATCACCAAGCATTGACTCTTCTTTGTAGGAACATTTGTCTGTCTCCTGGAAAATTATGTCACTTTGCATTATTGGATTGGAGACACAAACTCTTTTTGTAAATGATTGATCCCTAATCTCAAGGTTACTTTTTTTGCGTTTTATTCAATGAACCAGGAAGCAGTTCTCCTCTCCCTGATCGGAGCTCTACGATACCAGTTTTTATGCGGAAATGGAAGACCACTTCTTTTGTTAGCTTTGTTTTTAAAGAAAAGCTCAGAGGTATGTTTGATGAGTGGATTTTGTGCTGGAGAAAAAAAAGAGGAATCTGGATGATGTGCCTAAGAGGCAAGATTTAAAGATCCTTCTATCCTATTGCCTAACTCTAGGCAGCTTTCCACTCAAGGTACTAATTGTTCTGGTTCCCATTTGGGGATATCTATCTATGTTCACATATCTAATCTAGCCACCAAACCTGTGAAGGCAGATGCCTGAAAGATAGCCATCCCTGTCCTTACTTTTGGAATCATCATTTATTGGATCCAGCCTTGAGAGCACATTGCTGTTGGGCAGCAGCAAATTAACTTTATGAAATGTAGTTTTTAAAATTCCTTCTTATCTGTCTAATAAATTGCAACCTTAAAAAAGAGGACTCTGGCCTAGAGAATTAAATTTATCATGACATTAATCTGACTATGTTTTTATTCTGCTTAAAGTTTAATTTGATTCTTTCTCTCTAATAAATCTCATTTTAATTAAGACAGCCCAAAATGAATTATAGGGTCTGTTACTGGATGCTCATTGTTGAATATTTCAGCGATAAATGAAGCTGACTCCTGCCCTCAAGTGAAGCACAAACAGCATGAGGGCAGAAACACTGATGGGCATGAGACAGCAAATTGTAACACGAACTAGGACTGTGAGGCTCCTACCATTAGATCTTGGCTAAAAGACCCTGTACAGGCAGTGAAAAAGCTTGTAATTTCTATAGGGAGTACATAAGACATGCTGTCAGTCCTGTTTTTTGCAGTGGCCATCCATGCAAGTACCACATGCCAGATGTACATAGCATAGCTGGAATAGCAGATACAAATTCATATACAGATTTGACAGTATTGCATTACAGCTTAGCCAGTGAGTTTCAACATTTATCTATAACAATCTGGCTGTCCCAGTCAAGCACTTTTCCTCTCCTTAGAAGATGACTGTCAGTGATGCCAAACTATACAAACAGCACTCAGTTCTTCTTTCTAATTTGCATTGGCTTGAAATGGAGTTGTTCAGATATACTTGAAGGCAGAATTGAGTCCATAAAGGCCCCATTCCTGCAAAGTGTGACGTACATGCAAATAACTCATCCTACAAAGATTCCCATTGACAGCATTAACTTTATGGCCAGATGTACGGTTTTGCGAAATCAATACCTTTGGCAAGAGGGAATTTTTTTGAACATGAGACTCGTGGCTTTTCACAGCCATTAGAAATTCAGTAAAAGTTCCCATATTTGAATTTCAGAAATTAAAGGAAAAGCAGTATTCCTTGTTTGTAGAATATGACTAGCCATATAGTTCTCCTGGTTTACTGGCAGATATTGCCAGATATAAAACTAGAAAGTTCTTTGACAGTACATGGTTCTGTACTGTAAAACTATATTTAAAAGTCTTTTGAGCATAAAAGGATCATGAGTCCTTAATGAGTTTACTAGACTCTATGAACTGTATAAATGAGAACAAAAGATTTCTATTCCAGTATTGCGCAGCTGGTGCTGTATATTGTAGTATAATTAAAATCAGTTACTGAAATGGTGATAAGGTCACAGTTAGTATCTCTATTAGGATAATAAACTGTGTTAACTTTTTTCCCAAAGGGATGGACTCACAGGGCTGGGGTTTTAGATGAAGAGTGCACAGATTGTATAAAGCAGTTGCAAATGGTAGAATTATCAGCAGAATTGTAAAAAGATAAAAGCAGCAGCAACTGATTATGTTATAGGTTGATGCCATCCAGTGGTTCAGTAGAGCACTGAGGGACAAGTTTTGAGTAGTATCTGGTACAAGATACCATTTACAGATCAGGCTACAGAATTGCTCCTCTTTGATTGAACTCGATTGTGTTTAGCGATTATCACTTGTGTTCTAACCTACAGTTACTTAATACTCTTCATATATGCTTTGGCCTATAGACATATACACAGGTACATATTGTCTTGCATGTGTTGGGTGTCTGTGTGCACATACAGACAATAGTAATGTTATACAGGACATTTTCCACATGAAAAGGCACACCTCGGAAGAGCAGTTATTAAAAGAAAAAGCAGCTAATTTTTGCTGAGGTAAATCAGGTTAAAAATACGCTCTCCAGGAGTGGAGCAATTGTTTTATTTCAGAGCTCTACACAACAATAAACTTTCTATCTTACCAGATGCCTGTAAAGGGGAGACATAGTACATGAGCTGCATGCAATTCTGAATGCTCTTAGAAGTAACCTACCTACACCATCATAACAATACTGCAATTTGTTTATGTGGCCTCTATGTAGAAAATAAGGAAATACCAAAGGACTTGGTGTAACATGGGTTTCAGATTGATGCATTGCATTGCCAAGCTGCAGAAAAATTGCCGGTAGATGTTAATTTTATAGTGTTCAGTAATCAGAACTGATATTCTGATTAGTTTCAAATTAGCAGATCAGTGCAAAATTTATAAAAATTAACTCAAGCCTTGACAAGAAATCTGCTTGCTAGTTTTTTATGTACAATGTTAATTTTCATCCTCCAAAATATTATCCTCTTTTAACAACTTGAGTTCTTTGGTTTTAGGCTAACAGGATTGTTGATTTAAAAAAGGAATACAATCTTCATTATAACAAAATACTCCTCCAGAAAAGTACTTGTTGCATGAAAATCCATTGGTAATCGTCAAATGAGTAAAGAACCATGGTACAAATAGCAAGGTATTCATGTCACAGTGAGAAAACTGGATTACGTCCCGAGTTTGCGTTGATTCACAATGAACCTCATACCTGCAAGCAAGTGTGAAAGAAGAATACAGGCCGTAATCTGAATTTCCATATTTGAAGAGTTCTTATGAGGCAGGAGCTTTTAAGGGAGCATTTGTGCTCTCTCAGTTACTGTGTAGAGCCTCCACTGCCTGTGCTCCTAGTTCAGGTATCTCGGTTGCCTTAATTAAGTGGAAATCCTTCATGAGCAGGGTGCAGTCTGAAGAGCAGCACCATCGTTCTGGGGAGCTGGGAGGCTGTTCCCTCTCCATTCCGAACCATTACTGTCCCTGCCTTATGTGCCCCAGCCCTAGCTTCTTCATCTGGAAGGACTAAAAGAGGAGACCCTGTCCAGGGACAGTAGTGAAACGTAGTAATGTTTTCTTCTACAAACATTCAGCGAACATTCAAAGAATAACTTTCATCTCCCACCAGCTTCATTGCCCAGGCCTCCTACTCTTCTTCCACTCCCTCCAGCCCCCATCTTCCTCCTTGCCGTGGGACATTCAAAGTGGCTTCCTTCCTAAAAGAGCGTTCAGCGACGTCTTTTTAAAGCACTCAGAGAAGTGGCAAAGGCATGTAGCACCTGACAGCGCTGCAGGGGACTGTATTCCAGGCAGAACAGGACCCTTGTTGCTGTCAAAGTTAGCGTATCAGGTGGAAGCATTAAAAAAGAAAATCAATAACAAAAAATATGGTATAAGGTCAGAAAGAAGTAAGATGCATCAGTATTAGTTATCTCAAAAGGCAACACGTTCATTTTAAACTTCTCTAATTCCTTCTGTCTACTTTGTTGATATCCTCTCCTTGGTGTCTTAGAGACAGGAAAAAGGTGAGCTGGAGGAGAGGAGAGCATGTCTTCTAATAGTGATTGAGTGTGTATTTTTCCAAGGTGTATTTGGATTCATAGAAGTGGTCTATTCATGTTAATACGGTCTGTGAAACACAGTATCGTTCTGGGTTACATGGTATGCAAAGACACCTGAATTTGGCAAACCTGACCCAATCTTTGCCTTAAAATAAGCATGAAGAAATTGTGTGTCTTCTGTTGATGTTTATATAACAGTTTATTTAGGGGATTTAAGGAGGTATTGAGACTTGCTGCTTCTTTTGAGAATGGAGGTCAGTGCTACACAGGTTGGAGAGATCAGGAACAGTTCACACTACTTTTCCATCCAAAACAACCTCAGGAGTGCTCCATATTAGAACCCCTGCAATTCCCTGGGGAGTGACAAGTGATAACGTCAGCATGTGGTAAAAACACTTTGAAGTACATTAGAATTACTAAATTATATTGTCCACTATGGAAATTCCATGAATTGCAAAATTGCAGATTTTGGTGGGAAGGAGTGTGCAGTTATGAAGGAGAAAAAATACCTTCTGTGTGCTCCCTTTTTTTTCTTCTCTAAATAGCAGAAGCAGAAAGAGAAAGGAAAGGGCTGAGAAAATGCAAAATGACTGACAAATGGAGTTATCCCACTTCAATTTTGACAGGATCATAAGGGGTGTGGAAAACAAGACAGTTTCCTGGCAGTCTGTTTCATAGGAATTCCTATCTGCTAACAATGATTAGAACAGCAATTGAAAATTAAATCCAAGTTACCAAAAAAGCCTTTTGAATACTTAATTGTTGCAGCTTTTCTGTCCCCTTGAGTGCCAAGCAGCACTCAGTTACTGTCATGTGAGCCTTCCCCCAGCTTGTAAAGTCCACAGTGTTTCAAATACAGACCTAAGGTTTTTGCACATCTGTTAACAGGGAAGTGCCTTCTCTCATTTAGCAATTACCACTCTTTTACCCTAATCTCAGCCACAGGCAGTTAAATTTTACTTTGATCAACTGTCTTGTCTTTGTATCACTTGTCTGAGAACTGAAGAGAGAGAAACATGACTGAGGAAATGCTTGTGAACTGGCATTAATGTGATTTAACTCATTTGAATAAGTTTTGGATTAAATTTGGCACTTTTTTTATCTGTAAGTTTGGATAAATAGTTTTCATAGATGTTGGGATGGGAAAGCATGAACACATGGATTCACTGCAATAGTTGCAGGTGCCCACATACGTCTGTGCTCTGACTGTGTAAGTTGTAATACATAATTCTGTACTTTGTTGTATACTTACATCAATTATCCCCCACCTTCTCTAACTTTGATCTTGCCTTTTCCTCTGAAATACAAGAAGAATATTGGTCGTTACAGCGTGCTAGAAGTTGACAAATGGCATGGGTGATGAGAGTAAAACTGATGATATCTTAGGGCAAAATGCTAGCTGCCTGTCATGTCTTCTGCAGAGCCTCTGGTACCCTCAGAGGCTGCAGTACAGAATAATGATTTTGGTAATGGATTTTGCCGTTATTATTTAGATCCTTGTCAGACCATTTAGGGCTTTATAGGCTTAAATTGTCCCTTTCACTTCCACCCAGCAGCTCACTGGAGTCCAGTACAGTGGTGCTGAGGGTGGTAGTGTAATGGGCTTAACTCCTACTCATCCTTCCACGTAACCAGGTTTCAACATCTCAGGCATCACCGGCAAGCTCTTTCTGAAAAGTGTATTACAGTGACCTTATTTTGGCAAATCCTGCAGTGGAGAGGAAGCAGCACAGGGGAGTGGACTGGTCTCTGCATTAGAGTGCAGGAGCAGCCTGGCCAACCAAAAGAAGGCCCCGTGTTACAAAAAGGAGTTTCTCCTGTTTAAAATAAGTTGCTGATATAAATTGGGATGTTATCTCTGACTTGTTTAACTGTGTAGCACCTGAGTGCTAAGTTCATCCAATTACTGGATAATACATTCCACGAGTCCAGCAGCTTCAGACAAGATGAAGGCATAGGACTGTGAACCATAGGAAACTCCTTGCTTTCTTTACTCCATCCAGAGCGGTCCTGGGAGTTATACAGGAAGGGGTCACTGCTCCAAATAATGGTTAAGACCAGACAGTACACGACATAATGGTCTAACCTGTCGTTCAAAGCATCCAGATTTTTTACAGCAACCTTAAAGTGTTCTGTTACTGAAGGTTTCTGTAAGAATAACATTTGTAAGCAATATTGTCTCGAGGCTGGAGCACTTTCTAGTTTAGTATTGCTCACAATCCTTTGCTGCACTGTGTTGTACTATGAGCTAATTAAAACTGTTGTCCCTCAGAAGTTACAGATTCCTCTCTCTGTGTGTGTTTAGTCAGGTTGAACATGAAGAAAAAGTTTGGAGGTAAAAGCAGATTTATAATTGAGATTGCCATAGATAGATCCCACTGGATTTCTTGCTTAGTCCTGTCAGGCTGCACTGTCCAAAGAGTGAGATGGTTTGAATTCCTGAACACTCATGATATGCAAAGACAATTGGCAAAGGAAGGATAAAACATGTAATCAGTGGTTTTGTTTTGCTATTTGTTAAGAATTTGCAGACAAGCCCATAGCAAACTACTTTTGTTTTGCTAACTCTGTGTAAGGATCATGACGGAAGATCTTCCTGAGGAGGACTTTGAAGGAGGGTAAGAAAAGGGTTTCGTGGCCTAATTCAGAGAAGGAATTAAAAAACGTCTCTGTAGAGTCCTCATTACTTTTTCTTACAGAGTAAATAAACAGGCTTGGAGCAGGCACAATTGCAATAGTAAAAGAAACAAAAGGCAAAACGCAAATACAAAAGCAGGGACAGAGATAACAGGTTCTTGTTAGAATTTGTAACTTAGTTAAAAAAATGTGTAATATTTACGGTTACATTATAAATTGTTGACTTTGAACTTGGACATTCAAGAATGCTTTGACTACAATAGAAATTATCATAATTTTGTAAAATATTGCTGATGACAAAATATAAATTGTAGAACAGTCAACCTGCCTTCAATTGCCAAAAAGTTACTGAAACAAGTTGTTAAAAAATCAGTTTATAAACACACAGATAATAAAATAGCCAAGTGATATGAAACAGCCAACGTTAATTCATCAGGAACAAATCAAGTCAAATCAATCTGTTTTCCTTTTTGACACTACAAATGGCCTAGTGGATACAAAGGAAGGAGTGGATGTGCTATATTTGGATTTTAATAAGGCTTTTGACACACTACCTCTTATATTCTCATAAGAAACTTAGGGAAATGTTCTGGATGAAATTGCCATCTGGTGGGTGCACCAACTTGTTGCAGAAATGTACTAAAAAATAGTTATGACAGTTCACTGTCAAACTGGGAAGATGTTTTATATAAAGTGCTTTACAGACTTCCTGTGTTTTGTTCCGGTTTCATTAATGAGCAGAAAATGCTTATCAGAAAGTTGTGATTTTTTTTTCCACTCGTAAGAAGGGAATATTTTAGAGGACAGGATTAAAATTCAGAAGTCATGGAAGTTTGAAGAAATGGTCTGAAATCAGTAAAATTACATTCAGTAAACATGAAAGAAGTGATACAGTTACTAAGGAAGAATAAAATGCCTAAACAGAAAATTTGTAATAAGCGTGATAATACTGTACAAAGGGGCAGGGTGGATCACAATCTAAATATGAAACTACAGTTTAATACTGCTAAAAAAAAAAAAAAAAGGAGCAGACGAATTGCAATGTTTGTATGTAAAGCATGGGAGATAGGAGGTATTTTATTTTACACATGGCATTTTAACTAGAGCATTATGTCGGCTGCTTGGATTTCAGGAAAAGGTAAAAATATTGCTGAGAGTCCAGAGGAAAGTCAGAAGAGGCATGAGAGGTCTAGAAAATGGCTTGCGAGGGAGGTTTGAGAATTTGCTGATTTGTTGTGCCTTCTTTGTTCTAAACTAAAAAAATATGAGAAAGCTTGTCATAAAAAGAACAGTGAAATATTATTATAATGACAAGAAATCAGAATTTCTTCCTATCCACTGAGGATAGGACAAAGGTAGTTAGCCGAATTTACCCAAGAGAGAGTTAAGTTAGATGCTAAGAAAAAGTGAGTGTAGGGACAGATTGTGCTGGAACATGCGGAGTGTGCAGTCTCCTTCACTGGAGATTTCTGAGGACACGCTAGATGAATGTGTAATCAAGAGTGAGCTGGGTATACTTCATCCTGTCTCAGAGGTTTCTTTCAGCCTAGCTTTGTGCGATTTCTACTTAGTAATGCAAATGTCTGAAATTAGTACTTAGGTGGATTCTAGAAAATAGCTCTTAGGTGGATTCAGGCAAAAGCATCTCTGCCGACAGACTGACAGCACAGCCTGCTGAGGAGACCCCGGAGCTAGGAACGATGGGGTGAAGGGAGATGGGGACCCACGGTCCGTTGAGGAAGTGGTGGGCTGAATCGGCAAGAAAGCGCGAAGGGTCTGGTAGACAAGACAGAGCTTAAGGATGACAAAGCAGGGTGAAGGAAGCCCACTTCAAACACGTGTGTGCAAATAGGGAAGTGCCAAAGGAGCTCTCATACTTTCTGAGCAATCAACAGGCTGGAGCACCTCTCTGAAACGGCTTTACAATAATGCATGCATGTAGCATGGGACAAAGCCAGGAGGAATCAAAAGTATGTCTGCAGTTGCAGGACTACGACCTCGTACAGACGTGGTGGGAAGGCTGCCCCAACCAGAGTGCTGTGATGGATGGACACGTGCCCTTTAGCAAGGACAGGTGAGGAAAGCTGTGGGGGCATTCAGCTTCTTGTGAGAGACTAGCAGGAATTCATGGAGCCTTGCCCTGGAACAGATGATGAGCCAGTCAACAGTTTATGGGTTAGGATTAGAGGGCAGACCATGTTGTGGCAGATGTTTGCTACAGACTGCCTGATCAGGAAAAAGATGTGGCTATCTTCAGACAAGAGGAAGAAACCTCACGTTCAAAAACCCTGGTTCTCATGGGGGACCTAATATGTGCTGGATGGTAACACAGCATTAAACAAGCAATCCTGGGGATACATGGAATGCATTGATGAGAACTTCCTAGCAGTGGTGACTGGTGATCCAACGTTCCACTGGACTGGATGCTAGCAAGCAAGGAAGGGTTGGGGATGTGAAAGCTGGGGCAGTCTTGGCTGCAGTGACCATGATGTGATGGAGATCCCAATCCTGAGAGAAGAAAAGACAGTGAATAGGAGGAGCTCAACTCTGGATTACAGGATAGCAGACTTTGGCCTGTTGAAGGATCTGTTTGGAAGGATCCCACAGGAGACAGTCATAGAAAGAAGAACAGACCAGGAGAGCTGGCTGATTTTCAGGGATCACCTCCTCCAAGCATAACAGTGAGCCATGCCAATGTGGAAGAAATCAAGCCAAAGTGGCAGGAGGCCTGCAATGATGAATAAGGAGGAGCTCCTGACTCAACTCAGACCTAAAAAGAAATTGTACAAGAGGTGAAAGCTGGGACAGGTGAAACCAGAGACACTCTCTGAGTGTGCAGGAATGGTGTTAGGAAGGCTAAAGCCCGTCTGCAGTTGAATCTTGGGAGAGACAGGAAGAGCAATGTGAGGGACTTTTACAGGTCTGTCAGCAGCAAAAGGGAGATAAGGGAAAACGAGGGCCTGACACTGAATGGGGCAAGGGACTTGGTGACAGAGGACACAGAAAAGGATGAGGTATCCAATGCCTTCTTCACCTCAGTCTTTACTGATAAAATTTGCTCTGAGGAATTACAGGCCCCTGAGAGCAGTGGGAAAGTCTGGAGCAATGAGGTTTTATCCTCAGTTAGGAGGACCGCCTTAGGAAACATTAAACCAAGTGGACGTACACAAATCTGTGGGACCCAACTAAATGCATCCATGAGGGCTAAGGGAGCTGGCTGATGTTATTGTGAGGCCACTCTTGATTATGTTTGGAAGATCATGGTGACTGGGGAAAGTCCCAGAGGACTGGAAAACCAATGGTCACCACTACCTTCAATAAGGGCAAGCAGAAGGATCCAGGGAACTACAGGCCAGTCAACCTCAGCTTAATCGCTGTGGAGGTGATAGTGCAAATTCCTCCGGGAACCATTTGCAAACACGTTATTGTGTTTTAGGCATTTTCCCATCCTTCGCAGAAAAATGCAAATACACAGAGGTTACATGTCCACAACATTGAGGCTCTGTTCAGTTCAGTGATCTTGCTAGTCAAATGTCACTTACCCTTTTCTGTTTCAACAACAAGCAGACTATAAATTTTAGCATCTCACAAATGCTGGTGAAGCTTTACGTAGTCAGACAGTGTCTTCAAAACAGTACACTCCTACTTTGTAGTAGGGATCAGATTTCCAAAAAAAAGCCTGCTTGTTCTGGACTTGCCCATTTCTGCATGACCATCCTAATGCCATAGTTGGGCATAATGAAGTGGAACCGTCTGGGACTAGTAGATATTTGTGAGAGAGAGTGAAGATGAGATTATCTGGGTACAGACTGATTGCAGTTGCAGAAGAAGTAAATTCATTTTTAAGGGAACAATTTTCAGGAAGTTTCATTTGCAGAGTGAGAAAATTAATTGAGAGCATGGGTAATTTTCATCTTTCCATCCAGCAAGGAGAGAAAACTAAAGGGAAACAGTGAATATAATCGGAATGACAGGAAAAAGAAACAGTCATTCATAATTGTTCTTGGTGAAAGCATAATTTTTTCAAGAATATGATCAGAGGTGTCTGAAAATTACTTTCAATAGCACTGAAAATGTGAATGATATCCAGTCAACAGTTTACTACGACCAAACCAGTTACACAATAAGTCAGACACTTGGAGGGGACAAATCCATATTCACAAATTTAAATTATTTTAAAAACAATGATTAAAACATAAATGAGACAGACACACACACACACACAAATTCTGTGTGTATGCATAACCTGTATGTTATACTCTTAAGGCAAAACAAAAAAAATTGCTTTTGTAATTCAAGGGGAAGAATTATACAGCTTTATTAAGCAAGGCACTGCTGTAGATCTCTATTGAGGCTGCAGGGGAAAAAAACTGTCTTGAAAAGATTAAGATTTCAACATTTGCATTTGTTCTGGATTATCATAAAATTAAAATATCTAATTTTTTCATAGAACAAAACGACCTTTTGTAACAAGCTTGTTTTCACATTCATGATGATCATGGCTGAGACTGCCTGGTTCCTGATTCTGGGGATGGTTCTGCATGGGTTATGGCGTTTGCAGAATTAAGTGCTGTTCTGAAGACTGCTAATTAGCAACTGGCCTAAAGGCGTTGTTTGCCAAACTAAGCAGAGTGCAAGAAAACTACAGCCCTTTCCAACACGTTTCCTTTGCTAGGAGTGGTGGGATACTACTGTATTTGTGATGATAATGAGCTGTCTTGTCCCAAAAGAATCCCTAGCTAGCAAAATGGGTCTCGTTTTTAAATCCTTTCTGCTGGTTGAATTGTGAAAAGTAAGTGAAGTGGATCTGATAATCTGGCCCACATGACTCCTTTACAAAGTAAACATTATCAATGAACACTTGATTTCCCGTATCCTCAAGGAGAATTGCTTTGGATGAAAAGGCTGCTCATGAGTGGCTTTTGATAGCCTCTTTTCAAATGCTTATCTTCCTGGATCAGCAGGCAAGTCTTGTCGGTTAGGAGGGCTCCACTCTGTCTCCTTGTTTGGGATACCAAGGGTAATTCAGGCGCATCTGTATCTCGGTTTTCATCATGTTTTGTTCTGCCGTAAATATCAGTTTATTGACAGATATCAGCCTCTCTGATACACTTCTGTTGGCTGGAGATGTGAAATTCCCCAGCTCCATTTTTTATAAGAGCATCTCCCAGAGATATAATGAATGGCAGCAGGGATTGGAAAAAACACTTGATAAATGCTCAAAACCCAGCTTTGTTCATTCTTTGTGGTAATTTGCCCTAATGTTTGCCGCCTAATAGTGCTTATGCTACAAAACAGTGCTTCTTACATGATTAGCCTTTCCCACCATTAAAATACTGCATTCTTTGTGTTTGACCTGATTGTAAGAAGAACTTCCACATCAGGCTGCCGCTGGAATTGTTTTACATGAAAAACACTGGGACTGTGTTTCAGGGCACTCCAGAATCTCTCTAAAAAATGATAAAATAAATAAGCTGTCACTGTCAAGGACAGAAGACAAGTGCAGTCATGAAAAGATGCCATTTCTGCACATTTGGGTGTCTGTGTAATCTTTGCTGCATAGCACAATTATTCTGCAAATTGTAATGCTTTCACTGTTAAAAAAAATACGTCTTTAACCACTAAAAATAGCTGTCTGTCTGACTATAATGTTATGCGATTCTGCCCTGTAGAATTAGCCTTGCAGAAAAATGCCTCAAGGCAAAAAGATGCAAGTCTGAACTTGACCCACATCCAGAGTTTTTTTGTGAACACGAACCCCATGGGCTGTTGAGTTGGTAACAATTAGAATTGCAGAAAGTTTTTTTCTTATTCTGTTTTACCTCATGGCAATGCAAAGCAACAAGAATGAATGCAAAAAACTGTGTTAGTACATCCATATCACAAATTTAAAAGCACTTAAAAAGCAGAAACTGAAGAACTAATATTCTGGTTTCAGAAATGATACCAGGTAATATTAAAGATGGTTAGGTATGCATCTATAAGTCCAGCTGAATTTTAGTCACAGAAAATAAGAAAGATCAGCCTACTGCCTTGCAGTTTTCATGATGTTACCATGAGCTTCGTGCTTTTGAGGGTTTTCTTGGCTTTCTTCTCTCCTCTCCTGAAAAATTTTGCCTTTTGTTGTGGTTTAACTCCAGCCAGCAACCAAGCACCACACAGCCGATTGCTCACTTCTCCCCAGTGGGATCGGGGAGAGAATCGGAAGGGTAAAAGTGAGAAAACTGGTGGGTTGAAATAAAGACAGTTTAATAGGTAAAGCAAAAGCCATGCACACATGCAAAGCAAAACAAGTTCATTCCCCGCTTCCCACGGGCAGGCAGGTGTTCAGCCATCTCCAGGACAGCAGGGCTCCGTCACGCCTGACGGTGACTTGGGAAGACAAACACCGTCACTCCAAACGTCCCCCCTTCCTTCTTCTTCCCCCAGCTTTATATGCTGAGCATGGTGTCGTATGGCATGGAATGTCATCTATATGGTCAGTCGGGGTCAGCTGTCCCGGCTGTGTCCCCTTACAGCCTCTTGTGCCCTCCCAGCCTCCTCGCTGGTGGGGTGGGGTGAGAAGCAGAAAAGCCCTTGGCTCTGGGTAAGCACCACTCAGCAGTAACAAAACAGCTCTGTATTATCAGCACTGTTTTCAGCACAAATCCAAAACATAGCCTAGTACTAGCTACTATGACGAAAATTAACTCTATCCCAGCCAAAACCAGCACATCTGTCCAGCTGCAGAGGGGGAGTGATAGAACAGCTTTGGCGGGCACCTGGCATCCAGCCAGGGTCAACCCACCACAGTCTTTTTTGGTGCCCAACATGGGGCATGAGGAATTTGAAATAAGGAATGTAATTGGGAGAGGTAACTGGCAAAACATAGACTGAACACAGCTAGAGAGCAAAGAGAAGAATGACTGTGGGGAATTTATGTTGTTGTAATTGTGGTGAAGGGACAAGGAGTGGATTGTGTGTAAATTGTCCACTTTTGTTTGGTGTTGTGATGATGTCATTTTGCTTTTGGTGTGGGGAATTGTTTTTCTTGATGGGAGTGAAGTTTGTGTGATGAATGTGGATTTTAACTATACTTCTTAAATATGTGATTCACAAAGGCGAGGGATGGAATGTATTGGGTTTGCATGGCAAGGTTTTGGGAGTGTGGGGCCTACAGGGTGGTTTCTGGGGCTGGACACCAGGTGCCCACCAAAGCCGCCCTATCATTCCCCCTCCTCAGCTGGGCAGGGGAGAGAAAATGTAGCAAAAGGCTTGTGGGTCAAGATAAGGACAGGGATAGGTCATTTGACAATTACTGTCATAGGCAAAACAGACTCGACTTGGGGAAAAATTAATTTAATTTATTACCAATCAAATCAGAGTAGGATAATAAGAAATAAAACCAAACCTTAAAAACACCTTTCCCCCACCCCTCCCTTCTTCCCAGGCTTAACTTTACTCACAATTTTCTCTCCCTTCTCCCCCCCAGCAGCACAGAAGGACGGGGAATGGGAGCTGGGGTCAGTTCCTCACACCTTGTCTCTGCTGCTCCTTCCTCCTCAGGGGGAGGAGGACTCCTCACTCTTCTCCTGCTCCAGCGTGGGGTCCCTTCCCTGGGCTGCAGTCCTTCAGGCACAGACTGTTCCAGTGTGGGTCCCCTGCAGGGTCACCAGTCCTGCCAGCAAACCTGCTCCAGCCTGGGCCCCTCTCTCCACAGGGCCACAGCTCCTGCCAGGAGCCTGCTCCAGTGTGGGCTTCCCATGGGGTCCCAGCCTCCTTTGGGCATCCCCCTGCTCCGGCGTGGGGTCCTCTCTCCCCGGGCTGCAGGTGGAGATCTGC
>JAVJGG010000048.1:13338678-13369794 GCA_035590195.1 Aviceda cuculoides | reverse complement strand
TGCTGGTATATAGAGAGTTAACTGCGCAATAAACAAAGTTGTTGACGCTCACACCGTGTGTGCTATCTGTCTCTTCCTTGGTCCGGGCCGACCAGTGATCTAGTCGCAGCGCCATAATATGTAGCAACGCTACATACCTTTTACATATATCACTCATAGTGTACACTGGTATGGGTTTCACACCAGTAAGACTGAATGCAGTAAATATTCCTTACTGCTGACTTACACCAGCATCAGATTCTTATCCCCAATTTACATCCTGTTAAAGGTTACAAAGATGCAGACAAATACAGACATACTGCAATTTTCTGTGCTGATGGTAAAATAGAAGCAAAACAATTTTTTTATATGTGGAGGAAATGTGTCCTAAAGGATACTTTTACATTGATGCTTCACTGTTCTTTTAGGAGCTCTTTACCAATAACTTGCATTCCCTCTATTGCTCAGTTGGGCTCTATTAAAAAATAAATATCTAGGTACCACAAAGTGTGGTTTTGTATTTAACAATACCGGATTTTAATTATCTCTTCCTCTATTCCCCTTAATTTTAACTATCTTATTGTTTATCTTGATAAATTAACTGTTCTTTTCTCCACTTACATGTTACCTCTCCAGCTAATCATTATTATGCACTACTTCCTACTTGTACTAAAGCTACCTTTTTGACTTCCCCTGTTACTAATTACTTTTAAACTCCCTCCTGCTGAACATTTCTTCTCCAATACAATCCAGCTTAACACTCTGTGTAAGCAACTGGGTACCATAACTGAGATGAGGCTGCATTTCATCCCTTAGAGAGACAAAATACCTTCCCAAATTTCTGGTCTGACCTTTAAAAGAAAGTTTGCTGGAAAATAAAGGCATGGGCTATGAATTATACACAAATTTATACACGAGATGACTTGCCTCATCTGTACAATATGGCTTCCCAGTTGGTTTGGCAGCAGCCTGAAAATGAAGAACAAGAACAGCATCTGGACATCTTTTTAGTATCATCAGTAAAAGCACTTCTCTGCAGATGGAGGGCTCAGGGGCTCCATCTCAGCAGGGCTGACCTCACTCAGCAGCTGAGAGATAGCTCATCCCACAGAAATGAATTTTACTCTCTATAGTTTGGAGAAGCGTGACACTAATTTGCTCCTGCTCCCAGCCATGCTCCTTCTCTGCCCAAAGCCACCATGAGCCAACCTCTACAAAGTTCAAAGGAATGGACCACCATTGTCCCGCCTCTTAATAACAGCTTTGGGTCACTTTGATGGGTTTTCAGCTTCTCTGTGCTTAAATTAAAGTTTCCCAACAGATTGGTGAAGTGTAGCATTTCCTCTGCTCAGCTCTTCTGAAATAAAGAAAAAATAGCAGTGACCCTACTTTCCTTATAGGCTAATTTCTCCATGTGCATTTGCATATATTACCACTGACCACAGGCATGCCTAGCCTTTACTTCTTTTGCTCTTTTCTACCTGAGTAAACTTCTCAGTCTCCACTTCCCATCTGCACTTTGCTACAGTCCCGAGTAAGGCCACTGCACTCCTGCAAAATGTAAATGAGACTATTAACCTTTCTATTGCTTGATCAAGCAAGTCTGGATACTGTATGTTCACAATTAGTGCCAGGGACATTCCCGAGGAAAGGGCAAAATTAAGTGGAGCAAAAGGCAAGTGCATACTATACGCTTTCCCAGTGTGATATTTGTGTGTACTTGAAGCAACTACTGTAGATGAATAGTGTAAATTTTACCAGCTTGGAAAGGAACTACAGGAAACAAGCAGAACATTTCACTGTAGTTTCATGAGAGCTGATTGTCACAGGTGGGTCTGGAAAGATGGCAGACAAAATTATTTGAGATCAGCTTACAGAGAAAAACAATTACCCCTCATATTAGACTTGAATCAGACTTGACTCTGCAGAGTCTAAAGCCTTTGCTAGTCAACTGAGTCAGCAATGGCAGAAGTGAAAATGGTAAGTCAGGGTACAGCAAACACTATTCAAGCTGTGCAGCTGTTCCAGGTGGGGGTTTAAAGCACAGCCTATGGAAAATCACAATACTGCAGACACATGCTCAGCAGGCTCCAAACACACAGGGAAAACTCTGCTACCACTGTGTCTCCACACAGTATATTGGAAATGATGCTGGTTGTCCTACAAGAGAAATGCAGTGCAAATACTGCATGAAATTGGACATTTCGTGAGAGTATGTCCTAGTGCTCCAAATGAGCAATAGTTATGTGAAATCACTTGTGCCAGAGATTCCTGTTATGAGTGCTGATAGAAATAGCCCTAGATTCACTGTGCACGTAGCTACATATACTGTTAATGTTGCTGCTGTATCAGGAGACCCACAAGCCATTGAATTGATGCCAGTCATGAGCTTCACAGTCTCTATACTACCCAAATCTGCTTACTTGCAAAAACATTGGAATTTTGCCAGTTACAGACCTGAGATTATGCCTAGTGAGCTAGCTATGGCATTGAGCTCTTCTGCTTCGATATGTGCTTGTAAATATGACTTCAGGTTCTGCAGCTGCTGAACACACTGCTGTATTTAGCAGTAATGCTAAAGGCAGACAGTTTCCTGTACTGAATATGTAAATAATAAATAGGTATATTACTTCAGCATCAAATATTAGTACACCACAGGCTCCAGTTTTACCTATTTTGATTCTGAGAGTACTGAGAAAGTTTTGTGCAAAACATTTGCTTCCAGAACTTGAAACAAACATCCAGAATGACTTTATTGAAGAAAGCGGAACTTCTGACTGGTGCTCATCAATAGTGGTGACAAGGAAGAATACTGAAGAGATTTATCTTTGCATGGACTTGAGAGCTAATCTAGGTTATAATGATTGATAGTCATCACCTGAACACTGAGGAGCTGTGTTTGCAGAACTCAATGATATAAAGGGCCTCTCTACCCTTGTTCTACAGTATGGATGAAGAATACTACAGGAGGAGAACAGAGGCCTTACAATAGTTAATACATGCTGGATTTTTACCCCCATTTTATACATGTGCGTTAGTAGGCATATATCTACACCCAGGTCTTGTCACAGAATGATGCCCATGATTCTCAGCTATCAGCTTTGCAGTTATAGTGGAATGGAAGAGCAGAAGCTGAGTTTTAACAAATTCCCCTTCAGCAGACATGGAATGTCTTTGTCTTTTCCTGGGCGCATCAGCTTTCTCCACTGAGACTGAAATCTGACCTAGACAATGCCATTCTCCTTAAGGAAGTCCCATCATCACAAGCTCCACATTTCTAACTCTTGCATCATGGTATGAGGCATTGTACCTTGACTGTGCTTTCTTGGTAGAAGCATTACAAGCACTAATTTGCAGAATCTCATGCTTGTTTTTGAAAATGCTGCATTAGTAGTTTCAAGATGCCTTGCAGAGGTATCTAGATAGACTGGAGCACTGGGCAATGGTTAATGGGATGAAATTTAACAAGTTGAAATGCCAGATTCTACATCTAGGATGAAGTAACGCCAAACACAAGTATAAATTGGGAGAGGAGTGGCTGGGGAGCAGCCCTGCAGAAAGGGATCTGGAGGTGCTGGTTGACTGCAGGCTCAATACGAATCAGAGGTGTGCCCTGGCAGCCAAGAGGGCAAACCACATCCTGGGGTGCATCAAACACAGCATAACTAGCTAGTCAAAAGAGGTCATTATCCCGCTGTATTTAGTGTTGGTGCGGCCTCACCTTGAGTACTGTGTGCAGTTCTGGGCCCCACAATTTAAGAAGGGTGTTCAGGTCCTTGAATGTGTCCAGAGGAAGGCAATAAAACTGGTG
The DNA here is from genome assembly GCA_035590195.1 of Aviceda cuculoides. NCBI lineage: Eukaryota > Metazoa > Chordata > Aves > Accipitriformes > Accipitridae > Aviceda > Aviceda cuculoides. The sequence goes on along the minus strand of JAVJGG010000048.1, from coordinate 13,366,004 downwards.
AAAGACTGGAAGGCATGTCCTGTGAGGAGTGGCTAAGGACTTTGGGCTTGTCTAGTTTGGAGAAAAGGAGGCTGAGGAGTGACCTCATCGCTCTCTACAGCTTCCTAAGGAGGGGAAGCGGAGAGGGAGGTACTGAGCTCTTCTGGGATCCAGTGATAGGACACATGGGAATGATTCAAAGCTGTGCCAGGGAAGGCTTAGGCTGGACATTAGGAAGCATTTGTTTACTGAGAGGGTGGTCAAACACTGGAACAGTCTTCCTAGAGAGGTGATCAATGCCCCAAGCTTGTCAGTGTTTAAGAGGCTTTTGGACAACACCCTTAGCAACATGCTTTAACTTTTGGTCAGCCCTGAATTGGTCAGGCAGTTGGACTAGATGATATTTGTAGGTCTCCTCCAGCTGAAATTTCTGTTCTATTCTATTCCATATGAAAGCCAGTTTTGAAAATGTAGTGAAAGTGCTTGGGTTACCTACGTTTGTGAATACAAATGCTGCAGCATTATGGAACTGATATATTGTCTACCCCATCTCAAAAGCAGACACCACTGTATTTGCATACTTAGATAACATGCATATTTGAATACTTACATAATGTTACGGAATACATGTATTCCAGAAAAATGCAGAAGTAATGTTTGGGACCTTAAATTCAAATACATTACAGATCACCGCTCTTTGACCAATCAGAAATGACTTGGGAAGGTGGGGATGTGAATTGTCTAATGGTTAGCAAACGGACCCGTATGGAAGGAACTAAAAATGTGATGACTTTCCTTGTTTGCTCTACTGGTCACTAAAGGCCTGGAGAGATGATGACTCGGTTTCATCAGTTGCGCAATTACCAATACACTACCACAGCTGCAGGAGAGTGATTTAAAGGTGTTTGCTTAGTGGATAAGATAAAAAAACCAGCTTATTTTATGTCCTTGGCAATCCTGAATGATACTGCTCCTAAGGGTACTACCACAACACTTTAGAATTCAGAATGAAATTTCCACATAAGATATGTGATTTAAAGTGATTGACTTACTATTCCTAAATGCTTAAGCAGTAAATCTCTTAGAGCCAGTGCTAACAACTATTACCTCTACAGCTCCATAGCACAAGGATAGAAATGCTCAGCACACAAAAGTGTCCCCTGCTCTGCACGATAGGCACCGGGCTTGTTGTCAGAGTTGATCCTGAGGAATAAGGTCTGTCCCTTCCATTTGCTTCGGAGGGGGCTTGTTGCCCCTGGGGACCAGGGAAGGAGGTGGGATGTTGCCTCTAACAGTTTTATCTGACTGTCCCCAGACATAACAGTATACAAGAAGTAATATGCTGCTCTGCTTATGGGACAGAGCAAAATATTTGGCCACTTTTCTCAAGGCTTTGCAGTAGTGTCAGCTCCAGATGACATTCTGGTCAGAGGGGACAGTGCAGCCCCAAACCTCCCTAAGGACTAAGCCAGGACTCTTCACAGGAACAGCAGGAGCAAGAGACCCTTACAGAAGCAGCATTTTGACAACTGCTATAGTATGGCACAAGGTCAGTCATTTGTGTATCATGTAAATCAAAGAGAAATTTTTAACCATCTGCTTATATGTGCTGATGCCTGGGAAATTTAACAAAGACGCAGAGCAATACAATTAACTGAGGAAAGAAAATAATGAGAGCTTAGTTGCATTTAAATGAGATTTTAGTTGTATTTCAAAACATAATCGTGGTCTAGAGCAACTGGCTGACTTCCTCCAGATGTTACTGAGATTTTGCTCCAGCAGGTGTCCCTGTGATACAGGGTACCCCGGCAAAAGACCAGGCCTCTGTTCTCTCAGAGAGCCAGCCAACCAGCCAGCCCCTGGGTGTTACATGGCATTTTCCTGTGTGTCAACCCCAGCTGTAACATGGGCGAAGGCATTACAGAGTAGCTGGAGGCAGAGTGGTTTTCGCCTTATAAATTCTACTTTCAGTAACTACCTCCAGGCTTGGAGCAACAAGGTCTCTCCACACTGCTCTCTCTGTAAAGTCTAATAATAATTAAAAAATAAAATCTTTCATTATCTGCCTGCAAAATAAGTGCCATAACACATTTAATGGGAATGATAGTGCCTGCAGGATGTCTACGGCCAGTAGGGCACCCCACATGTCAGCCAGGACATGATCCCATCCCCTGCTTGGTAAGGAGAGCTGCCTGGGGAGGACCAGGCTACTCAGGTCCAGGGAGCTGTTCTGTGCAGTCCCTCTGTGCCTCACTCAACAGCAGAGGGATTACAAGATCCTGAATCCACTGAATTCTCTCAAGACCTCCAACTGCACTCCGTCTAAATAAGGCAAAACTGTAGTTGCTTAATCCATAATTTGTACATGTACCCTAGTGCGTATGTGCCTGCTTCTAATTTGGAGCATCTGCCTCCTTTTTGTCACTACATGTATTTCATCAGCAAAGCAGCAGAAAATAGAGCCCATAAAGTTGGGTATATATCCATGGTTAGGCTGCAAACAGGATCAGGCAGGCTAGGTGGCTCTTCTTGGCCTCTGTTTCCTGATATGTCAATTAAGAACAGCAGGACCTGCCTTCCTGCAGGCTGGAAGGTTTGATTTGGGCACAGATAGTACATGACACAGGCTGAGATTGATGTTGTCTTTGTAGCTGCTTGCTGCCAGCACTGACTGGGGATGCTGCCTCAGCAAGCGTAAGCACTGGCATGTAAGCCATAACATGCCAAGTTCTGGCAGCATAAAATTTGCTGCAAGTGCCTCAAATATAAGGAACTATAGAAATGGTAAGCAGTCTGTTCATTTTAGAAGTCACATGCTTATTTCTTTGGTGTTAAGGAAGAGCTCTCACTTATAGGCACTGCAAAAACAACACAGGGAAAAACAACCATGAACATAAGACTAAAACATAAATCAAACCATCCCTACCAAGCTCTGTGGTCTCAGCTGCTGTTATACTCATATGTCTAATGATGATGATTTATGCCAGCTGGACTATTGGCCCACAGTACTGAAAAGAGCTAGAAATAATGATGAAATGGAGGCATTTAACCTAGTATTTTTTTCAGATAAGGAAAATGTGGTGGATTGACCCTGGCTGGATGCCAGGTGCCCACCAAAGCTGGTCTATCACTCCCCTCCTCAGCTGGACAGGGGAGAGAAAATATAACAAAAAGTTCATGGGTTGAGATAAGGACAGGGAGAGATCACTTAACCATTTACCATCACAGGCAAAACAGACTTGATGTGGGGAAATTAGCTTCATTTGTTACCAATCAAATCAAAGTAGGGTAATGAGAAATAAAACCAAATCTCAAAACACCTTCCCTCTACCCCTTCCTTCTTCCTGGGCACAACTTCACTCCTAATTTTCTCTACCTCCTCCTCCTCCAGTGATGTAGGGGGTTGGGGTCAGTTCATCACATGTTATCTCTGCCAATTCATCCTTTTCAGTGGCAGGACTCCTCACACTCTTCCCCTGTTCCAGTGTGGGGTCCCTCCCACAGGAGACAGTCCTCCACGAACTTCTCCAACATAAGTCCTTCCCACAGGCTGCAGTCCTTCATGAACTTCTCCAGTGTGGGTCCCTTCCCCGGGCTGCAGTCCTTCAGGCACAGACTGCTCCAGCGTGGGTCCCCCACGGGGTCACAAGTCCTGCCAGAAAACCTGCTCCAGCGTGTGCTCCTCTCTCCATAGATCCACAGGTCCTGCCAGGAGCCTGCTCCAGCACAGGCTTCCCACGGGGTCACAGCCTCCTTCAGGCACCCACCTGCTCCAGCGTGGGGTCCTCCCCAGGCTGCAGTGGATATCTGCTCCCCCGTGGACCTCCCTGGGCTGCAGGGGGACAGCCTGCCTCACCATGGTCTTCCCCACGGGCTGTAGGGGAATCTCTGCTCCGGTGCCTGGAGTACCTCTTCCCCCTCCTTCTGCACTGACCTGGGGGTCTGCAGGGTTGTCTCTCACATGTTCTCACTTCTCTCTGGCCACAGTCTCTGTTGTGAAGGGTTCCCCCCCACCCCCCTTCTTGTTTGTTCTCCAGGCATATTTTCCTCAACTTCTACCAGGTCTAGTCATAACAAGCTGAACATGGCGTGAATGTTCCCAGCCTCGTTTTAACTAAATTAACTACATTTACAACCTTGGTGTCAGGGCTCTGAACAATGAAAGCTTGCCACCGAACACATGAAACAAAAATGAAATTAGCCAGCAGTAGGAAACTACAAACAGCTGAGGCATTCAATTGTTAGCCATTTGAAGGATTAACTTCTAAATCATGTAGAGCTCCCTTGGTAGTTTAGCTAGTTGGGCACTCTAGGGTATATAAAAACACACTTTAAAGTAGAAATGTATTTCTTTACCTATAAAAAAGAGATTTACTGGCAGGTTGTGATATTATTAATACTGGATTTTTCTGCCATCGTCGGTAGTACTTAATCATGCTTTCTTTTACTTTCTACATACACTTTTCTGTTGGGTTCCCAATGAAAGACAGTGCAGATGAACTTGGTGTTGGGAGACAAATGACACTATTACCTAGAAATATATTTAACCAACTTAAGTTGGTAAAAACTGCCTATTGTATGCAGATCTTGTATGTGAATAACTTCCTCCTATGGATATTTATCCACTAGATGTATCAAATACTCCCCTGGTCTTAAATATTTGTATCTGATTGTTATTATACTAATAATTATGGAGAACACTCTGTATATTCTCACTCTATTGAAGGCTAAGATATGCAGTGAAATAGTTTTTTTAGTAAGAGTTGATAAAATATTTTCTTAGTTAATTCACTGCAAAGAGTTGCCAAGGGCTTAATCAGAACCACGAGAAAGGGAACTCTACTAATTATGGTCATATGTTTATTTGAATTCAGTCTTTTCCCTATCACCCGAGAACACTGTCATGGACCTATGGAACTTCACAGGGGGAAAATTCCCCAACTCTTTCCTTAATGTTTCTTTCAAACAAGACCCTGAAGTCTTCAGACAAGTGTTTATTCAATCAAAATCCTTCAGATTGCACAATTAAGATTGATGAATTTTATAGCAGTCTTTTTCTTTTTAAATGAATAGCACTAAACAGAGATGGCTTCCTCTCCTAGCACAGACTTGATAATGCAGCCAGTGAATTTACTTATGATATAAATATATATTTGTCCAGAGAGTCTTTTGCAGCAGAAGTCCAAAGCAAGGAGCTCATTTGGAGGAAAAAAGAAATAACAGCAGCAAAACCAACACAAAGCTGAAATAAAGGGGGAAAATGTAGAATCACAAAGAAAACCTAAACAAATAAAGTGCAAACAGAGAGTGACAAGCGCACTCAGCCCCTGGATTGGTTATGGATGAGACGACAAGTATATGATGAAATTAATGACCCTCTGTCAACTTTTTAGATCTCACTTTTAAAGAGAATGGACCAAAAATCAATAGCCCCCAAACCACTAGTACTCCAGTGAACCAGTTTATCATTTATCTTACTGCTGGCACTCATATAGAAAGTGCAGCCAAGCACAGCGTAGGACTTTCATTGGTAGTCATCATTACCTGCAGTGTTTGAGCGCTCCAGCTAAAGGTCAAAGGTGTGCAGTACAGCTCCTCTGAGAAGTACCTATTTGAAATTACCAATATCTGTGTATGGCTTGTCTATGCTCTACACCGCTATTTTTTTTTTTTAAATTTTTTTTTTTCCCCTCCCCCCATGTGCATTTCCCCTTTCTGAGCTTCACCTGCCAGCTGCAGCAGAAGCAGTGGGGCTGCAGCCCAGCAGCAGTGGGGCTGCACCCAGGGTTAAGGCTGAGCTGATGTTTCCATTATCCATTCTGATTCTCAAAACGTTGCGTCTTGGTTATTTCTAGTGGCATCAAGCTGAAATCACTGACACGTGAGCTAACACCTCTAGTGATAATTTATCTCTGCTCTCCACCCTCAAAAAAAGTTTTAGAATCCTATTTAACATCTGGGTTTTAGATGCTTACTTTAAGAGGTCCAAAGCAGACTTGGCTGAATTTAGTCTATGTATTGTAAATCACTTTTCTGGTAGCTAATCCTAAATCCGGATGGCTAGCAAGATCAGTTTAAAAAACAAAACCAAACACATCTGTGGGAGAGGGAAAGTGTTAAGATTACCTTTTTGTCGTTTCTCGTAAGCCAGTTATTATTGTTGTATGACTGCAGTGAGATCGAGGCGAGTTGTACCAGTTGCTTCACACACATAGTAGTTGTTGCCTAGAAATGTGCATGGTCTGAAGGGATAAACTAGGATAAAATAGGGCAATAAACATTATCCCCTTACACAGATGGGAAACTGAGGCACCAAGCAGGTAAGAGGTAGTTTTCAAAGCCGCCCGAGTTAGAAACTACCAGTTCCCATGGGAAAACTAATGAAGTAGAGACACGAATCTGGGTTTTCCCACCCGTTTTCTAGTGTGTTGGCCAAGGATCCCTCTGGGCTGCTGGTGTTTGATGTTCAAGCCCTGTTGGGGGGGACTTGAGCTGGCACCTTCTCAGGTGCCTGTGTCATGCTGTGGCTGGGGATGTGGCTCCACGTGTTTTGTCCATGTAACCGGCCGGTCTGTGTGCTGCATGTACTGGGAGTTCCCTCCTGGGCTTCTGTGTGTCCCCACCTGTCCTCACCCACACCTGTATGCAGCCAGGGCAGGTGCTGGTCACACTGGGATTGAGATGAGTGTGCAGACAGTGCTGCGCTGACCCCGCGTGTCAGTCTGTCTGTCTCTCCTCCTTGTGCATGTGCCAAACACAGGGTCAAAAAGTCTGCCTTTACAGAGTGAAGGCACTCTGAAAATGTTGGCACAGCTGAGGGAGAATAAAATATTTCCTGCTACAGCGCTGTGGGAAGGATGGCAGTTGCCTAGCGCTGCTGCAGGCAGCGAGGTATTTTAGTGCTCTTTTAGAGCAGAGAAGTTTTCTCCAGATATCCACAGATGTGCATGGGGATGCGGCCCCGATCTGCGGGAGGGGAAGCTGTGCAACCACGTTTCCATCAATTGCTGTGGGATAACACAGTGGTTGCCGTGGGAGGTGGGGTCTCCCAAAATACACCCTCACTACTTGATAGGTGTAAGGACGTGTTGCGTGCACCAGAGGGGCAGAGTTTTTGAAGGACTTGGAAGGAAGGTAGGTTGTGAATAAACAGAAGGTTTTGCCTCGGCAAAAAATTCTGTTACAGGCAAGAAAGATGATGCAGATTTCCTACTGAACATGTGTGTCCTTAACCTCGACGTGGTGGCTGCAGGCTGAGGAATTGGTTGCAATGGAGAATAGTGTTAAAATGGAAAAAAACCCCCAAAACAAACCCACAGAAAACCTCAATCCCCAAATATCTCTATGCAATACAAATTTTTAAGGAAAAGAATACCTCTAGACATAATGTAATGCATAGGTGAGAGGAAATACTAGGCCAAGAGCATCCATATGACAGCACTTGGAAAGGACCTGTCGTGTCTTCAGTATTGCCGCGCTGACGCACGAGGGCCCCAGCTCCCGCTTTCACAGGTGCGAGATGTACTGGTAGCTCCGTGCCTCTCCAGCTCTGACCAGCTGCCCCTGCCGCAGCTGAGAAGCCTGGTGGTGTCCTCTGTCCCCCAAGCATCGGGGATGCAGGTGATTTCGCTTCGTTGTAAAGGAAGTCCCGCTTTATTTCTGGCCTCCTGATGTCGTTTTGGTCCGCCGTTCAAAAAGGCTTGTGAAGTTACGTGCAAATTGCAGCAGTTCCCTGTAAGTCTCCCTGTCTGCCTCTTCATATTGAGTATGAGCGCAGTCAGGCGATGCAAGGCACAAATACTGCATCTCTAACAGAAGTTGCATGCACATTTTTGGCGTTCAGCTCTGTGCCTCTGCTGTGCTAAAGCAATGGGCTGTTGCTCTCCCATGTGGGGCACGATGCGAGGACAAGCGTTAAGGGTAGTAGTGGACAGCAGCGAAGGGAGAAGCAAAGTGTCCTTGGGGGGAGTGGGGCTGACAACATGGAGCACTGCTGAATTTCAAGCGAGGTGTGCATGCAGCAAAGTTCAGGCTCCTTGTAACGCACTTCAGATCCGCTGGGCATGAGCGGGATGCTCCAACCGCTGAGTGAGGAAATGCACTTGATGCTGGATGGAGTTTTGGGTGCAAGAACTGAGGTGGAGCATCAACACATACACCAGTGTGATGGGCAACTGGCGCCTTGAAGATGGGAGCTCAAAAGAGCAAAGATTTTCATTAATTTTTTGCCTAGAATTAATTTTGTTGGTAGATGAATATTAGAAGGCTCAGCAGAAGGAAGAGCATTTGCATGCACAGCTCACAGCGATTTAGTGCAACTTCCACTGACGTCAGTGGAAAAACTCCCGTAGCTGTGGAAGTGGGGACTGGATCTGCTGTGGGTCTGTCTCAGAGCTGCAAAGTCAGTAGATAAAATTAAAACCACCACCAGCGACTATGAACAAACAAGCAATCTCTTCCATATTCAGTCAACGTTTTTTTCCCAGCGTATTAAACCCATATTTTATCCTTAAGAGTGAATAGAGACAATTACTTGAGTCACACCTATCATATCCTGTTTGCTTGTACAGTAAGTGCCCGATACCAGAACGGCGAGCTCGCATTGTGTGTTCCTTTCAAACAGAAAAGGCAAGTTGCTTCAAGTAGAACAATTCTTGTACTAATTGCAACCATTTCAAGTTTGCCACTCTAGGCTGGTTTCCCTGAATGAACATGCTAATCTGTTAAGACTTGTAATATGTTAAGACATTTAATAAATATTTTCTTTTTAGTTTTTCTTTTTTGTTTTACAAGTAGACCAGAGACTTTTTGGTGGAAGAAACCAGGAAAGTCTTGTTTACTTTGACATTAAATCATTCTGTATTCAATGTGGCAATAGCTTAGCTCCAGGGGATGCTTGATAAGATGGGGGAGGGAGGGATGATCTCTGATACAAGCCTGTTCCTGGTTTTCAGCAGGAGCACTTGAACCAGTTTGCTACCGCATCCCTCCTTAGAGAGGGACAGGCACCATTACACTTGCGTCCAGTGCCAGCTGCATCTACATTTTAAAGCTTTTATGAGCCAGGCTTTCAATTTTAGTCAGTTCAGTGGAAAAAAAAAAAGTGTGTTTTCCTTCCCTGCCTCCCTGAGCAGTACCAGCATCAAACTATTGTGTTTACTAATTTGTGCTTTTATGATCTGTGTTTCTAATTCTAAAGCAAATGTTAAATTCTAGGTCAGGATGATGAAAACTTGCAAGCTGATTTAATGAGCCGAGCTTGGAGCTGCTCTTTGGAGCGCATATTTTCCTGGTGTGGACAGACTGTCCTTCTTTGCTCCCCCTGCCCACAAGCTCCTCATCGAGGTGTTGCTCCCTGGTGTGGCTGGTGGGTCACAGCCCTGTGGGGCCCATGTGTGTCCTTGCTGTCATCCTTCCCCTCTGCAGGAAAGGAGCACCCCAAGCCACTACCTGCGCTGGGACTACGTAGGGTTCATAATTAAGTAGTGTCGGCATGGCATTAAAAAGCAAAGGAAGAGGCTTCCCATATCCTAACTTGGAAGGGTCATAGCTACTTTTGTGCATATTAACTAAGAGTCTTTCTCTTTAAAATCGAGTATTGGACATGTTGTGCTTATTATAACTTAAAAGCTTCAGTGGAACTGCATTTTTGAGAGTTGTATTCATTCTGGAACTGTACCACAATTCATCATATTAAACTTCATTTGTTGGAAGCCTTGCACTGGAATATGGGCTTGGTCTCTAAGGAAGTGCTTCATTTCTGTATTCCTTACCAATAACAGCACACGGCACTGTCTTTTTATTACTCTGTGGCTAGCACCATTCATATAGTGCATTTCTACATCAGGGCTGGAGAGACCCCCATCCTGCTGAAAAATTTAGACTGCTACAGCAGTAATCAGAAATACCAATAAAGTGTCCCTGGTTCTAGGTGGTGATGTGGGATGGAGGGAGAGAAAGATATAAAAATGAATCATGATGTGAGACAGCATTGCTCTGGCAACTGCTTCAAAACCCAAGTGCAGTGAGACTGTATAAAGGCTTGAGAATATTCCTATGATCCTAAAGAGACCTGCAAAGACATTGCAAACTCATCAGGCGGCCGGTGCTGCAAGGAGGAGGAGAAATGCTGTTTTGAGTCATTCATCCCCAAACAACAGATGTGCCTTAACCTAGAAATAGGTAATACAGCTTCCAACCGAGGTGAGCTGCTTCAGATAAACCTGGTTAAAAAACAACCATACATTTAATGCAGGAAGCTGTCGAAGGTGTAAAGAATGGCTGAGTGAGTGGGACACCATTAATCTTGGTTTGTTTCAGCACTACATCTTTAGGCATTGAAGAAAAAAAAAAAAAACAAACCTTGCTCCTAGCTCATAACCCTAGTGTTAAAACTGATGTCCTCCCCATTAGAGCCTGTAAGCTCATTAGCACATGGCAATTTATCCTCTTTTATTTCTTCTCAATTATCCTATCATCCATTGTATCTGGATCTGATTACCCTTTCCCAGAGTCAAACATTATCTTGTAAATCATTTTCTTTAAGTCTAAGCCTGCCATTGCATTGCTCAGGATTTGCTTAGGCAGGTAATAAATCAATTAGCATTAAACTTGTGGCGTCATCAATTTTCTTTCCTTGTGACTGAAAAAAGGAGTACCTGAACTTTGCGAAGCCATATCAAATTTCCTTACACTGTCCACATTGAGATTTCCCTCTTCTTCCCTTCCTTTCCCCCGCATCCCAAATCAACATCAGTATACTTTGTACTGAACTGGAGACGAAAACAGTCGGGGAAACCGCTGTGGACCCAGAAGGAAAGTCTATGGAAAGAGTCTTGTTGACTTGGGATCCTTCGGGTCAAGCCCTGGGTGAGACCCCTGTAGCCAAGGGACTTCTGGGTTCTGCTGTTCGATAAGCATCACAACCTGCATAGTGATGATCATCTAGCATGACAAGCCTGCGACCTCAGGAATGTGAAAATAACGTGATATTCCTGCCCTTCCAGCGCTGGGAGGGCTTGCTGGGGCTCTGCCAGCCCCGGGGTGGTGGAGGCACGGCACTCTGCTCCTGTCCCCGCTCCTTCCCCAGGGCTGAGGTAACTGGTGTGGTTGTGGTGTCTCTGCCCAAGGCGGTGCTTTGGCGTAAATGCGATCCAGAACTGGTGTGGGTAGCAGCAGCACAACTGGCTTTCATCTGCTCCTACATGCTCCTCCTCCGGACTTAGCTCCCACGACTTTTTGGCATATCCCCAGGATCTGATCTGACAGTTACAACAACATTTATTAGCTGCAGTCTGGGCAAATGATGCAAAGGGAAACATTTCTTACACCCTTTGCATATAACCTACCAGGGCAATTGCTGAATCAGCTTTCTTGTGTTTGGATTTTGATGTATGCAGCCCCTACAGTACTATGCCCTTTTTTCCACGTTGAGCCTTCAAAATGGGAGATGTAAAAATTCTAGCAATGTTGATTTGCTGTGCTCCAACCACAAGGTGCCTGCCTGTAAGACTTGTGCTGAGAACTATGAAGTGGAATACCTGAGATTAGGTTTATCCAGTTGTCTTGCTTATTATGAAATGTGTATTAAAAAGGCCTAAAGAATTGACTTAAAATACATTAAAAAAATAAAAAAAAAGCAGACTTGTTCAGACATGGACTTACATATTAGGGCTTTTGAGTGCCAAGTCCTGTGGAATACGTGTTGTTCCATAATACAGTTATTCCCCTTGAAACCGTTGCATCGTCCTTTGAAGGAGCTGGTGCTGGCCACTGCCAGAGATCATATGGGGTCACCCAGTGCTCAAACCTGGAGTGGGACATCTCTGCTTCTTGTGTTGCCTGCTGAACCCAGCTGCCAACGCATGGCTGTGCGGATTGCTGGTGGACGTACCTAGGGCTCGTTCAGGGTTTCTGGGCCATTGTTTCTATGGAAGAATGTTCTCCTGCATTTATTTTGTTTGTTTGTTTTGTTTCAGGTTTAACTGGTTATTGCTGTGTCTTATATTTTGGTTGCTTCACACTAATTTCCATGACATTTTGTTAAAAAAAAAAAAAAAAAAAAGTGTAGCCAGAAGTAAGAAATGCATACATACATGTGGTATAAGTTATTCATTCTGAAGAGAGCTCATTAGAGGTGCCTGGCTGTCAGTAGTGGGGATTCGTATTTGTTTTTGTGGATGTTAGAAGGTTTCCTATGAATTCCAGTTGTTGACTCAAGTTCACCCCAGTAGCTAAGCCCTGCAGGTGCAGGATTGCAGAGGAAAGGCCTGAGGAGTTTGTGCCCTGTCCCTCCCTGTCCTGTCCCATCTCCCCCATTACCGTCACCTGGGGAAGGTGCCTTAATTTCCCTTCTTTCTGCTGCTGCTCTCTCTGAATAATGGAAACTTGGTTTTCTGTTTAACCGTGTATAAATGGACTAGTGCAATTGCTGCAGCTTCTTCAAGTGTTTCATGCTTGAGATGTTTTCCTAAGGCATATGTTACACAATTTCTGTGATTCTGAAGGCAGACAGGCTCTTGCTTTGATCAGCTGCCCAGTCAGAAGTAGAGGTGTCATAGCATCTGAGCCGCAGAGCAGAATTGCCTGGTGCATTCCTAAAAAAATTTGTGGAGGACTTGTCTAAGATGGGCGATACTGTATTTTACAGATATTTACTAACTGAAGAAACTGAGGCAATCGGCAATGAAATGGCAAGGTCATGCAGAAATTCTTTGTCAGAGATAAGAACAGAGAAGCTCCAGTTCTCAGTCTTGTGGTATAACTCCCAAGACTACTTTTTTTATATCTCCCTCTCTTTACATCCTCCCCTTATAAGGTCTGTAAGAATAAAAGACAGACAGCAGTTCTCTTTCCAAAAGTTAGGATTTGAAATGGGAACTTTTTGAAAGTTTTCATTAAAATCTCTGGGGATGCCAGATATAAGGCATTTCCTGGGACTCTTAAAGGTCATTTGTTGAACAGTTTCTTCTAAGCATATATGACAAATTATTCCCTTGGCACAATAAACAGGACTCAAGCCCTTTAATTATAATATAGCACTCAATATCTTTAGACATTTCAACATTTCCTATGTATCCTACACATTTCATTACAAGGAAAGGTTGAACAGAATTAAAAGGGTGACGTTAGCCGAAGATTGATAGTTTACCTGTCCAAAAGGGAAAAGTCGCAGTACAAGTGAGCACAAAGGAAAGAAGGATCCAAACCAAGTTTTGATTGTGGAGGAGACTCGGATAAGAGAGTTTTTATTATCTGCAGCTTTTAGCCTTATTTACCATCAGGCTATCTTGCCACAAGCATGCTTTTTAGTTCTGACAGCTCTGAATTATGACCATTGTGGGATCCTATCTCATTAACTGAAATGGGAGAATAAAACATCAAACAATCATAAAAATAATTTGGCACTGTGAAACCACTTAGGAGCAGCTGTCAAACAGGTTGGAAGATAAAGTTCTAAATAAAAAGAATAGAGAGAGCTGCAATGTCCTGCCATATGCTTCCTCTGCATTATAGACTCCTTAATAATATGAAGTGCCTGTGTTTATGCAGAATAGGCCAGACACTCCATATATGATATTGATTATGCCTTAACCCCAATTTAGTAAAGACATACTCCTCCTTTTCCTAATCAGATATTGCAGAAGCAGTTTTCTGAAAATGTCCCTAATGCCAAGACATATTTTATCTCCGAAGGCTGTGGCAGGAGATAGGGCTTTGTCTTGCTTGTTGTCATGGCTTGGAGCCCAGTTTTAGGACAGCAAGGCCCCTGTGGGGCTCTTCTCCAGCAGTTTTCATCCAGCAGTTCAAAAACATACATCTTTATCAAGCTGTTGTTGTCAGACAACATTAGATAATTAATAGGCCATTTGTCAGCCTGCACAAAACATGTTAAAATCCCAAACACAATCAGGATAAATATAGTTGCCTGCTCTCTGAAGGCTTTTTGTTCTGACATGCAGGCATTGCAGGCAGATATTTACTATTAAACAAGACTCATTATTAATCGCATCTAATGTTAATTAATTAACCGCTTCTGTGCATTGAGGGCTCTCTGTGACTTTCAATTGTTTTAAGGAGCTAATTGGTAACTTAGCAGTTTGCATGGAAGCTGTTTCTTGTTCAGTTCACATCAACTTTTTCAACTTAATAGAATAACCGTGTTCATTAAAAAATATAAATAAAGTGGGATATATTTAGCAGTGTAAATTAACACTGATTTAAGCCCACATCTGAACTTTTTAGGGAAGGTGTAATGATTTGGTTCAGACCCAGCTTTACTATTGGCATTGCTGAGTTAGGGCAGGTGTGTAGATGCAAAGCTCTCTGAGGGCTGAAAGCCAATTAGATGGGATACAGATGATATCGTACCATGCCCCCCCAGCCCAAGCAGAACTGCTGGCAGATGCTGACCACCTGGAGACACCACACCAGCCTTCTTGAGCTACCAGCACCCAAAGGTAGAGCTGCTGAGGAGCAGGCAGTACAGGGATGTCTTTGTAAACTCCGATGCCTTTATGGTTTGGTCCTAATTCTCCTTGGCACTGCACCTTGGCTCATCAGTAAGCAGAGGAGAGAGTGTCACTCCTGCTGCTAAAATGCCGCCAGGTCCAGTTTGCACCGTTTGCCTGATATGTTTGGCTGTCTGAGGAAAGCAGCTATTGAGAAGCAGACCCTTTCCACTTGAAGATGGCTGCCTTCTAAATGCTGTTTATTTCTTGTGAAAGGAGGAGAGAGGCAGGACTTGCCAACGTAGGTTAGATCAGCAATCCACGTGGAAGCCAACAAGGCAACGCAACGCTTGAGTAGTCACTTTGGCTGCAAAATTCCTGATGAACAAAACAGGAGGGCCATGGGCTTACAGGTTGTATGATTTGGCCCAAGAGTTCCACCAGGCTGTACGTGCCAGTTGATAGCACTGCAAACAAGTGTTATATTTTTCTTTATGTTTTTTCTTAATGTGCCTATTTTACTCTACACTCTGAATGTGCCTTGGATGCTGTGATGGCTGGTTGTGCCAAGTAAGCATGTAGCAACTAAGCACACACCTAAGAAGAATTAACTTGCATAACCGTATAAAACCATTTTGTAGAAATTGAGGGGGGTAGTATTGCTTAATGGACTGTTCCTAGAAATTTTGCTCTAGCAAAACTTCCATGGAAATCAGCAGGAGTCCTGCATATACAGAGCTTGCAGTGTTAATCCCAAGCATAACTCGTGAAAGCTGCCTTTCCTTCACATTCCCATTATATAACTTCGGGGCATAAGTGTCTGGGCTACAAAAACTATGAGTCTTTTAAAATAGTCACTGATTTCATCACCCACTAAATAAAGATGACGTTTTTTTGTGAAATGTTTCACATTCAGACTGTCTGTCCAGCCATGCTCTTGCACTCTCTCCTCTTTGCTGTGTCAATATTTGCATTACCAACCCTATTTTGGAGGCTTTCTAACTTGATCTTACATTTATTTTGGCGAAGAACATGGAACACAACTTCTTACTCTGAGAGAGAATTTGTTTTAAGAGTTGATGATGATGATGAGTTTTGACTTGGAGAGGGTCTGGAGTCCTTGAGGAAAATGCAGCTCTCCTGGGCCAGGAGGGGTTGGCTTAGCCTGGCTGGGAGCGTTGTCCTCCAGCCCAGCAGCAGCACAGTGGGTAAGAGATGTCTGGGTCTGGTGAAGATGGTCCACATGCTTCTCCATTGCTGTGGGGTATCACCTCTGTGTTGAGTCTGAAGGTCTGGTGAGTGGGGAATGGCTCATGTAGGGGAACTGGGTTTTTCTTGGCACCTTATGGCTCTGTGACTCTTGGGTGCATGTCCTGCTGCCTCTTCCCTCCAGTGGGATCTGCAGGTCTGCCCTTGAAAGGGGAGTGGGACAGTCTCTGTTGCGTGTTGTCTAAGGCTGCTTATGGGTCAGCTAGCAAGTGAGTCCTGCTAAAACTGTCTCATTACCCAGATCTCAGTATTTGAAGTTGAGAGTTTCATCATGGCTCAATTCTGTCTAGCTTCCAGTCAAAAATTCCCCAAATAATTAGGGAAATGGACTTTTTGAGGTCAAGGATGCAAATACAGTTCCTGAACGCTTTTGAGACTGTGCCTATAATTTTGTATTTTAGCCATTTATTTGCGGATACGTCCAACAAAATCTGTCATGTACCTGTGCCAACAAATATATTCTTACACGTGTATATGTTCATAATCACATACATGCACAGGTAGATATGTTTCAGACTTGCATTTATAACGTGTGCATATCAAGTATTTCCTTGCACAGATATACCTAAATAGCTCTTACACAGGGGAACTGCAGAGCTTGGATTGTCTTATTCCTGCTGAAATGCTGACACCAAATTATATGAAAGGGAGAGCTTAGTCCGTAGTGAAAAATGCCCTTTAGCTAACAAAGCCTGGTGCTGGGATTAAACTTAAAGCAGTGTTAGCATTACTGAAGAAGCCTCATTGGCTGAAACTGTAAGTGTTGTATGAAGTTGCAGTATATTGTCTCATCATAAGCCCAACAATATGTTTCAATTTAACATATGTCACAGGCACTTATCCTGAGAGCATGAAGCTGTTGCTGTTGGGAAAGTTCATTTTTCATTTGTGACTGTGGCTCCAAGTACAAGGTTTTTGGGTGCATCGCACCCCTATCTCTTTTGGGCATATTAATCCAGGCTTGAATTTTTAGATGTTCAGGTTGCCCGTGTCATCTATCGGGGCGTTAGTCACATTGGGTTGTGTGCTGTGCTCTTGGTGATTGAGAAAATAAAGTACCCTTTCCCAGCAGCCTGTTCATCACATCATGCGTTGCCCGCTGCTGTGGGCTTGCTGTTGAGTTCCCGGGTTAGCCCACTCATCCTGCCTGTAGCCCCGGAGCTCCAGCACTGCCCGAGACCTTTGTGCCCACACCATGACTGGCTGGCAAAGGTCTGCCCCACATGGGAGTTGTTGCTGCATTGCTGTCTTAGTGGTAGTCTTCAAAAAAATCTAACAAACCATGTGTTTCCAACCGTGGGCTTCAAAAGATGCAGGATTAAATGGTTAAGTAGGTTTAGGCTAGTGTTTCAAGCAAGGCGCATGCTTGAGAAATAATATTTGTGTTGGCTCTGTGCTAGCAAGTATACAACCAAGAGACAAACCAGAAACTTTTTCTTTCAAGCTGCAATGCTCTTTTAGGAGGAAGGGATATTTCATTCCCCAGATAGCGGAAGAAGCTTCCCTCATCCAAACTCTTAGCTGTGAAACACTGTTTCAGGCAGAGAAACACCCTAAAAATCATGGAAATATTTTAAAATAATAACTTTCAACTCTTCCTCCTTTGTAACCCCAGATGAGCAAACTTCCAAGAAAGGAGATGAAAAGCATGGCAATATCTACAGAGAATGCAGGAATCTGGCATCAATTTGCATTTTCCCCACCTGTTCTGGACTGAAGGCTTGCAGCCATTCTCAGTCTGGGTTACACCTACGCCATCAAAAACACAAAAAGCCCCCTTAGCCCAAAAGGCAATTTTATTGAATCATGTAATGATTACCAAGTGGTTTCTAAGACTGACCAATAAGGTTATAACCTAGATTTCCTTATGGACTTTTAAACAAGCTTGCCTGAGGTTGTGTAAAAAGAAATTTTAAGACTACCTCCATTCTGAAAATGCGAAGCCATTTCAAAGCAAGAAATAATTCTAAAGAAAATTTGTATATGCTTGATTGATTATCTTATTTTAATCCATATTAAAGCTTTAAGTCTTTAGGTGTGGCTCTTTAGTTCTAACATCTCATAAATTATGGCTATAATGAAGCAGTCATTTATCCAGGGCTGATGATAAATGGCTTGCCCTAGGAGGAACTAAAGAATAGGCAAGTAGATCATTTTCATATTTGGTGAAAACAATATTAAGTACCCAGACCTCAGTGATTGCCCTAATAAATGAATAATCTGAGGTGAGGGGCTTGGCAGTCAGCGTAAAAAATAACCTGAGCTTTCTCTGTCATTTGTCAGGCTTTGCTATGACAGCATGCATTATGGGTAAATGAGCAATCAGCAAGAACTATGTTATGGCTGGGATGTTTTTGAGAAATTTATCATATGCATTGCTTGGTACCTTTAAGACCTTAAGGCTTAATGGCTATAGTGCATGACTGCAAGAGAACACAGTTCTTATTTACCATCCTATGCTTCATTTGCACTGGATCCCCTTTTTTTTTTACCATGTATTAGGGGAATGAGCCTCTGTTAGTGTTGTTTCCCAGACTTACTTTCATTTGTACAGGATATTCCAGCCTGCACCATGTTAGTTTTAAGGCACCACAATATTTAGGGGATTTTGAGGATACTCTGCCCAGTATGGTAGAGATGTCAATTTATATTTAATGAGCTAAGTCAGTAACACATGGATAGGATGTGTAGGAACAAAACCCAGGGGAAATGCAAGGAAATGCAATAAAGTTCTTCTCCAAACACCTGAAGTGCAGTGGGAAATTAGGTGTTTTTACCTCTTAATTGGCCATGAAACATTCAGGTACAGGGCGGGGAGCACAGTGAAGGGTGTTAGCAGGTGTCTCGGCATGATATAAACCTATTTTTCCAGACTGCTCCCCATGGGAGTGCAGTGCCAGCGGTGTGCTATGTGATGCAGTGCATGATAGCCCATGGGATTGTGGCAATATTCAACCTTTCTGCTCAAAAAGTGCCCGGATTACTCCTTTCTGCCTCTGAAATGTAGTGCTTTATCCAATAACTCTTCTCTAGGTTGTTCAGCTGTAATGGAAGGGAAGACACAAAAGCAGTGAAACTCTTGTTTTGTATGTCCTGCATAATCATTTAATGGAAATATAAGAAGGCATCAAATGATGGAGCAGAACTGGGGGGACCCAGATGTGCTGAGGCGCTGGGAGGAGCAGACCAGTGGTGCTGAGACTGCACACGTGGAAGGGGAGTCCCACGCAGTGGCCACTTCTGGAAATGTTGACATAAGTGATATCCTCAAGTGGGCACAGATGTTGAAATCCAGGGCCTGGATTTCTGAGAGACTTCTTAGTTGTGACCGAAATGGATAGGAATTTCTCTCTCCCTAAACAAACACAGATTAGCAGGAAAAGCAGTTAGGCAAAGGAACGAGCAATGAGTTGTGCTCTTTTGCTGGGCTGAGGCTTGTGAAACAAAGCTTGTGCTGGCATCACACCTACCTGCTTTGTGGGATGGATGTTACATCAGATTGATTTTTCTCTTAATTTTCTTAAGGTTTCTGGGGGGAGAACTGATGCAGGGACATGAATAATTTTTTTTTAATATCTGGAAAGCAAAACTGTAGAAGCCAAGTCATGATGTTTTCCACTGACAGCAAAGACTGCCAAGATTGAAGCTTTTAGGGGAGTTCTGATCTGCAGCTTTCTGTTTTCTGCTCCTAAGGCCTCATCCTGCGAGGTGCTGAGGACACTACCAGCAAGAAGACTATCTTTGCTTACTTGTAAGCTGGGCACTGTGCTGTTTTAGAAATGCGAGCTCGGATGAGTGTGTTTCGGTGGTTTGCCAAACCAGGGCAGAACTACTCGGCACAGTTTTCTCGGACAAAGCCCACAGTCTCCTCTCTGCCCCACTCGAACTTTGCACTTCTGCTGATGTGCCATCTTCCCAGCAACCACAACTTTGCACGTCATTGGTTTTGTAAATTTTTTTTTTTTTTTACTATCCTAGAAGAAAGGAATGTTAGAAAATGCTCTGATCTAGCTTTTCTGAAAATTTAAATGCTAGTCTGCCACAGCTTTCAATATCTCTTTACCTGCTGCCACTTATACCTTTCACTTCTCATTAAGGAAATGAACCCAGAAGATTAAAGCACTCCCAATTTAGCTTTCTAAATAGGAAGTGAAAGTTGAAAGCAGACCAGCTGAGAATAAGCGCCACTGAGAACTGCAGCTGGGCTGATGCTATTAGAAAAAAGAGACCATTTCTTGCTTCTGATCTGTCATTTAAGGAAGCTTGTTTATGTATAGGTCTGACATCAGATGAATATGTTGTGACCTTTCTCATTGAGATGAAAGTTTTACTTTAGACCGATCAGATATCACATCACTAAATACTAAGAGTTTTATAAAAGTAAGGCAACAATCCTGTCTAGAAACAAGTTCATCTTTGTGGAGCCCATTAATATCCCAGAGATCTGCACGGGATTGGAGCCTGAGATTGGAGAGAGTGATTTCAAACCCTCTTAAATGAATTTTGGGAGACTGACTGACTAATTTGAAGGCCCAGAGGGTGGAGGGAGAGGAGGGCAGAGGGAGGTGGAAAGTTCCTGATGTGCATAGAATCATTTAGGTTGGAAAAGACCTTCAAGATTGAGTCCAACCATCATCCATGCCCAATAAACCATGCTACAGAGTACCTCGTCTATGCACTTTTTGAATACCTCCAGGGATGGTGACTCAACCACTTCCCTGGGCAGCCTATTCCAATGTATGACACACAGTAATTTATCAAGAAATGTTTAATTTACCTTGACATCTACCACATTTTAAACTTGTGTTTCTCCTTAAAGCCAGCAAAACAGCTGGCAGGATTGATTTCTGTGCCACATGTAATGAAATGTTAGACCAAAAATAGAAGAGGATTACAGACACTCAATGGCCAGTGATTTCCATATTCCAGTACACCATCTCAAAATTTCTCAGCCTCCTTCCTAATCTGCATACCCTGCTGTTGGCTAGCCACCTTCCTTCCTCCCATTTCCTTCACTGCTGCTCAGCCACAAGGAGACCGGGGTCCATTTTCAAGTACTTGTGCCAGTTAATAGAATTCCTGACCCCAAATTAGGTTTTGAAGAGCCTTGTTTCTGCATCTCCTATCCTCCAGTTGACATCAAGGTGTAGGGTACACGAGGAGTTGGCTTTTTCTCTCATGCTCTTTCTTCCCACTTTGGGTACAAGGTTTTAAACACTACTGTGCTAGAACAGGTTAGGGTACTCAACTGGAAGATGCTGGTTCAAGTGTGATGAGGTGGAAGAGAGTTTGGAGCCCATGTCTCCTCTGTCCTGATAGACGAGAGTTAGGATGGGGGAGAGGGAAGAGGAAGAGAATGCCTCCCCTTCCTTCCCACAAGATGGGTTTTACACGGGGACGGGTACCGCCTAAGCAGCTTTACGAAATCAGACCCCACAAGTCAGCCAGTTGGGAAACATTTTGTGGTAAGGCTGATCATAAGACAGGCTACAAGTAAACAACTGTCCTGCGGTGCCACGCATGCCCCTACCTGCAGAAACAGAAGTGGCTACTAGAAATAAGTGCAGAGGAAACTGATGTATCAGAGAGATCGGATGCCTGCAGAGGTGGCCTGCCCCACAGGTACTCGTGAGATCAAAATGATGGACATGCATCCTTGAAACCCAGCACTCCTCTCCCGTTTGTAAATACAGCCTTGAGCATCTTTGTGACAGTTCCCTGCCTTAATTGTTCTGGTTTGTTGTCTTTGGTCCTGGTGAGAATAGTCTCATAAAATGTCCTCCATCTAACACATTTAAAAGAATTGCCTGCTATTTATTCCTGTGTCTATATGCCCATTTGTTCTTCATGTTCTAATGGCTGTGTTTGAGATGGGTTTGAATTTTCATGATCGATATAAATAGGATGTGCATTGTATCCTTATCTATTCTCCTCCAAGGGAATTGCTTTTAATTATTATTTAAGGTTCAACTCTAGGTACTGCTAAAACGAACTTCTGCCTCTAGCTTTAGGACTGAGAACTGAGCTGCAAATAAACATGAACTGAAATAATTAAATCAATTGCTACCTTTGGTTATTTTACTGTTAATCTGTGTAGCCTTTATATTTTCAGAATAACAATGTCTAAATTCATTTTAGCTGAAGTCATTTTTTCTTTTTAAGAATCATGGCGTCTTCTCAGTACTCAGAACTAGGTCTTGCTTGAGGCAGTCATCTAATTTGTAAAGAAATTTCTTCTCTAAACTTTGTCCCAATATGACTTTTGACTAGTTTATATGTGGCTAGCTGAAATAATACGTTAGTAACAGTTTATTAGCTTCAGTTGCCATTTGTCTCCTTTGGTATTGTACATTCAACACGCTTTTTAGGGTTGGAGGCCATCATTATAACCTGCCAAATCCATCTTTCAGATGGGCTGAATACACGTGTAGTTTTGAAGTTAAACATAATGGCTTGGGGAGCTCTGGATGCAGTGGGCAACTATTACCAGGCTTCTCTAGTGGTACCGTTACAGCCTTCTCTCATACTTCTATATCCCTTTCCCACACAGCACCAGTAAGGGATTGCCTGTCGCTCAGCCTCCCACGGGCTGAGCCGCTCAGGACCATACGGGCGATGCGGCTGCCTCCCTAACACTTCCCAGGTTTTCTCAGCCTCGTAGCAACCTGGCTGTTTCGTTCTCACCGCCGCCACCAGAAAGGAAGGAAATAATAAACAGAGAATGTGCCCACAAACGCCAGGGATGCAAGGAATTAAATTAATTAGCTGCCTGGAAAATGTGCGGAGCTAAGGAGGGGATCTGCTTTGGACAGGAGAAGATGGACGGTGGCAAGGGAAGCAGAAGAAAAGGAGCTGGTGGTGGCAGACACGTTGGTTGTGAGTTGGAGGTAGTATTTGTTGCATGGTGGTGCATTGTTTGGGGAAGGCCAGCAATAGCCGAAGCGCTGCAGGACGTATGTGGGGATGCAGAGCCAGGACCCCAAATTAATCTAAAATCTTAATTGCCTAAATGCCTCATAGGCACCTAAGTGCAAATTAACCTTCTCACAACCTCAGTGTAGTTGCCACTTCTCCTTGCAGGCTGCTGAAATCCTAGATCTTACACTTTCCAGGTGCCCAAGTGCCATTTCTAGGGGAGAACTGCCTAAGCCTTCTTTGCTGCTGAGCAGCTGGGGTCCTCCACCTCTGCCAGGGTTCATGGACTGAGCATTCCTCCATCTGATCTTCCTCCGTCTGATCTTCAGTTTGCAATCCTGGAGCACGTTGTCTGCATTAGAGGACTCAAAACAGAGATCACAGCAGCGGTAGTCTCTTTACTCTAATAACCTGTGGGAATACAGAATGCACATTTATAATTTTTTCTCCTGGCTTTTATCACATTTCTAGAAAAGTACCTTGGCCTTTCTGTTTGCACAATCAGGAGCTGAAAATAACACATCCTTTTGATCAAGTGCTCAATTTTTATGAATCCTTGTCTGACATTGTTCCTCCTCATTTAAAAAACCAAAACGAAACAAAAAAAACAACAAAAAAAAAAACCCAGAAGACCTTTAGTTTGTAACATTTAATATCCTAGGTCCTTGCTGTGAACCTCACCCGTAGTCCTTCCTCACAAGGACATTGCAATTTACAACAGATTGGGCATGGAAACCAGAAGAAATGGCATTGATTTTGAATCTGTTCATGAAATTCCTATCCATAAATTGAGCATAAATTCAGTGCTACAGATACACACTCACTGTAGGTCCCACAACAGTTTAAATGTAATTGTAATGGTAGGCTTTATGTTCGAAGACTTATTTTTTAATTGGAAATAAAATCCTTGCTGCCTGACTGAAAGCTGCTCTCATTTATGTAAGCATATAGCAGCTCCGCTCAAGCCACTGGAGTTGTACCAGGGCCACTGAGAATACTATCGTCTTTAGAAGAGTATAAACTTATTAGGATAACTGTTTGATCTTATAAGTGAATTCAGCAAGCTAAAATCACCCTTCATCTAAAGCAGATAATTACATTAGGGTTAAATTAATTGATTTATTTGATGGTTATATCCTGGAGCCTGCCAGGATCCTGAGAGTACCTCTCTCTTTACTGCCTCGCTTGTTTCTAGGGTGAAAGCGATGGGACCGAAAGAAATGTGCAAGTTGCAAATGCAAATGTGCCACCACCCACTTCTCTGTTATTTATTGCTGTTTACATAGCAGCTCAGGTTTGTGTGACATATCAGGCAAGTAAAGCGTCAGGTTGCTGCCTGATAGGAGAAGAAGCCTGATTGTTCACCACCTGGCTTAGGCATAGCTGCTTGCACAAAATGAAGGTAACGTGTGCGTAACCTGACGGCAAATTTAAATTCGGCATTTGCCTACTCTCCATTAGATTTGTGCTTTATGCTGACTGTTCATGGAGGTATACCAGCATAAAAGATGCATCCTGTGCCAGCTGTGCTCCTGGAACAGGAATCAGACATGATGAAAGTTTGCTATTGTGTCAGCAAAGGGGCGGGAAGAATAGCTTGCACTTGTGGAATCCTTTTTGAACGTGACATTTAGAAAGGCGAAATGCAGATGAGAAAGAAGGGAAAATTTGCAAGGAAGATTTTCTTCTTTCCCATACCTCCCCTGTTTTCCTTTATCTGTATACGTGTTTGCTCTTTTACTTGTATTGTATTTTTTATTCCAACTTGAATCTCTGATGTTTTTAAAAGTAGTTTAAGGTCACCCATACAGAAGTATGGGTCATCAATTCGTTGCTGCTAGGTGCACCATACATCATCTCAAGTCCCTTTAATTTTGTTCCAGACTTCGGCATGTAAACAGTCATATTGTTTGTTTTACCTATCTTCATGTCGTTACAAACACTGGTTGAATATCAGGCTTCTGGTAACCATATTCCTCCTTTAGACAGTCCTGACAGTAGAGCATCGGTGTAAAAGACACAGAGGGAGAGGGAAAGAGAGAGAAGAGAAGGACACACATCTTTGATCTATTCCAAGAGTGAGGAACATGTCGGTTGGGACTTGGACCTTATTAAACCCCTGCATCTATCAATCAAAAACACTGATTTTGAGCAGTCAGGCTTCATTAGCTCCATTTGATGCAGAAGTATCTGTTTAAACACAGAATGAGACGGAAGAAGTCATAGAAGTCAATGTGTTTGTTAATAACTCTTGCTTCTGGTAGATGATATGGTAATTTTCATTGAAAACCGAATTGTAGAAAGTCATGAATGTGGCTAAACACAACCTAGGAAATTGTTCCGAGAAGAGTATATTCTGTATCTTGGGAGAAAAGTAAAACATCCTAAAATCTAGCAGTTGCTATGGAAATGCTTAAATTAAATGTAAAGCATGCATAAATTTTCAATATACCCAGCACTTTGGGAATTGAGGACATATGTTAGGGGAAAAGCCATATACATCAACACTAAGCAGAAGATAAAACATGGGATTTTTTTCTATGTATCTGTGTATGGAATATTCCACTGGCACATCTATGCTTCATTCTGAGTGCAGACCAAAGCCCACACTTGAAGACCAAAGTATTTCAGTGCAAACTTCAGGACAAGCCAGAAACTTGGGCCTGAGCCAATTGTGCCACCAACTATCCTATCTTCACTTGCAGCACTGCAGTTTGGCTAGCTTTGGGCAAACACGCTGAATATGGAGTCAATTCCAGAAAGGCCCCGCATACCACCACAGAAGATGATGGTATGTGGTTGACCGTAGCTGACCCTGTGTGGAGCAGAGGGGAAAAGATGACTTCAAGAGGTGCCTTTTGACCTCAGCTATTCCGTAGTTCTCTGAAGCTGGAATATGTGAATAGCCTGATATCATGTTGCTTTTCCAACAGTCTATCCACGGAGCTACAGAAGTTCTTCTGAAGAAGTAGATATAAAGCGAAGAAGACAGGAGAGCACACTGGGCTAAATTCAACTCCCTTACCCCCATTGTCTGTGCACGGTGGATTTGATACGAACTGAGGATTTGAAAGTATGCAGTTTGCATGACACTCCAAAAATTGCCAGTTCCCTCACAAGACACTCTTTTGGCCATAAGAAGAAATCCTTGGGAGCCATGCTTTTTACTAGGTGCTCAAACTGTTGGCTGTGTAAGCTCTATGCACTAAGGAGAAGATAGCATACCATGGCTTCTCTCCTGACCGTCGTCAGTAGGTCCCAGAGTTGTTGCACAGGCACAGCTGTACCTGTACATGCTACAGTATCACAAGTGACTGGCTGGATGCAACACCTCCAAGGAACTACCAAGAATGACTAGTGTTTTGTATTATGGTACGTAGGAGCTACCCTCATAAATCAGGCTTACCATACAAGATACTATGCTACCACTATTTGACATAAATTAAAAACCACAGATCTAGAGTGAGGGTATAGCTAAAAAAACCCCTCCAGGTTTCTGTCTGTAGCGATACTGTCATGGTGAATGTCTTATCAGCCTGAAGACTGCAATTTACAGCAACATTCTGAATCTTTACATGCTTGAAAGACAGCTCTTGTAAGGTGGTTTGGTTTTCTGTTTTGATCTTGTTAAATTATAGTTCAGCATTCTAATGCAAATTAAAAGAGAAACTCTGAATCTTCAACTTGCAGCTTCTTAAATATCAATTTCCTCTTTAAAAAAAAGCATATCAGAGAAATGTCATATGAAACTATAGACACACATACACACATGTACATTTGATAATGCAAGTTATTCAGTTTAATCTAAGTCTTGACTTAGGGTATGGAGTGGCTTCCCTCCCCAAGGAACTTTGTGTCTGCCTGCTTCAGGGTTTTAATTTGGGAATGCACTTCTGGAATGGTTCTCAGAGATGAAGTCAAGAACTGGTGTCCTTTTCAGTGAAACTAAATTAGGTGTGCTCCAAAAGTGTGCCTAATGTGCTCCACCCACTGGTGGGTTCTCAGACCACAGGACTTTGTTTGAATAGGTGTAGCTGGCCCAGGACATGATACAGATGGTGATTCAAAGTAGCTGCAGTTGTAGGAACCCTGTCAAGCTTGAAAAACGCAAGAGATCACAAGCATAATCCTGACTCCAGTAAAGTGAAAAAATAAGATTCCCTTTCACTTTGGGGAAGGCATATTATACCCAGAGTAGGCACTCTCCTCGCCTTGGCAGCTGGGTGACAAGAATGAACAACCACAGCAATCAATTTGTAGATACAGCTACTGGATCCGAAGTCATAATATACCCTGAATTGCACTTATCTGCAGAGCTAGAAAATACACCCTTTTGCACCCTTTAGTAAAGGCACATTAACCCTGCTGGACAGACCCATTAATGGATAGCTTTAATAACGTCATAGCTTCTTTGTTTGCCACCGGCCATGCACACAAAATAAATTCCTCTGCTAACACAGCCTGCACCTGCCTGTCTTTTACAGCCATTTTAAACACGATTTTGTACAGGTGTGAGTGTTCATTTGTTAATAGGTGGCATGATGATGGGGGGAAAAAAGTGTATTCATTCATGTCCTTCATCTGTGTATTTATTACTTCTATTCTTATTGTTTCATTTAGATAATGCTGAAATGCTGAGGGTTGAAGATAGCCATTCACATGTGCAAATAACACCACATGCTGTTTTGGGAGATGCCAGTAAAAATGCTGTTA
>JAVJGG010000048.1:13317004-13338668 GCA_035590195.1 Aviceda cuculoides | reverse complement strand
TATAGGCAGGTGTTTGGTCAGGGAATTTCAGGTATATATTTATAGTAATTCTCCACCAAGTAAAATATTCTGGCAAAAAAAATCCAGAAGCAACAAATGGTACACGGTGGATTTGATTTTAGGCTGTAAGCTACACACTGTGTCTTCGTAACCTGTGGCACGGGCAAATGATTTTAACCATAGAGATAAACGTTACTGGATTCTTTTGAGACTATTTTGGCAAACATAGAGCCTATTAAAGAGAGGATCAGGAGTCACATTTGTGAAAATATGTTGGGAATAGAAATTAAACTATAACATCTGCATTATGAGAATATACTTTTTAATTAAAAAGAACATATTTGCACAGCTAATATAGATCGGAGAGTATTGGAGGAAGCTGTTATTGCTTGTCACAAGAGACACTGGTCCTCAGGTTTGATTTGATTCACATGTGAACAATGCATATCTCAACGTTTAGATTCATAGTTGCTTGATTCAATCCAAATTGCATACTGGGACTATTATATTTGGTACAGTACTTGAACACAGTGTATTTAAATATACTACATTGCAAATTAAAACCTTTTGTTTAGTCATAATTAGCAACTATAGTTATGAAGATACCACAGACTTTATTTCTTTGGGGGCAAAAAAAGTATTTAAAAAACAATAAGAAGTAAATATGCCTCCATAAAAATTGAAATGCATAGGGCCAGATAGTGACAGTTTGCTCATACAGCACTAAGGTACTATTTAATATGCAAATTAGGACTCTGCTTTTGAAGAGCTGGATTCCGATATCCTTATTAATTTTTGCTTATACTTTATTCCACATGTTGCCCTAATTACTACAGTGAGAATCATTTGTGGACTATGGTACTATTTAATTGAGGAAGGCTATCATAAACTGTCTGTAAGGAATGGGTTCATGTAACTTTTAACTATGACAAGAAGTCCAGGTAAAAACATGAAAACTTTAATATTCTGAAATTTAAGGTGAGAATTTGGTTGGGCAGGTTTTCCCTGTAAATAATATAATGAGTACTTTGAAATAGCTTTACTTTGGTGGTGCTTTTAAATTTTTTCAGGAACAATAGATGTTCTAATCCCTAAACTGTATGCAAACCAACCATGCTACTTATTCACTCTATGTAATATGTAAATCTTGGAGTTTTAACAGGGTACCTAAATCACAGTCTACTCAAATTTTACATTTGTTCATCCCATTGATGATATCCTAGCACTGCTCGGTGGCAGATACACTTGTTTATAAACAATAAGTGTATGAATAACTGTCATATATCTTTCCCTGTCCATTCTTCCCTGGATGGGAACATTGGATGGACATTTTTCAAGTTAATAGACACTGGTTTTGTTAAGTCAAGATCAAAGCACTGCACTCATATTTTGCCTCAACTGGAGTTCCTGTTTCTAAAATAATAATACAGTTTCTGATTCATACAGATGTGAATTTCATAATCTTCAACCACCTTCTAAGAAAGCAGTTTTCCATTTCTAAGCAATAATTGCTATTGTTTAATTTGTTGTATGGAATGCCTGATGTATTCATAAAGTAATAGCAAGGTGATTGTGAGAATATCAGGCCTTGTTGCCATGGAAATACACATTTACTTACACAAACACATTTCAAGAGAAAAATCACTTTTAGAAAAGTTCATAAAAAGATATTTTATTTTTTTTATTAATATTGATCAGGTTACAGAAAGAATTATCTTCCGTTTTTTGTTCACATATGTTAACTGGGGTACCGTGTGTGGGACTGATGCTGAGTCAGTTCATACCCCAGTAGCTGTCACAGACAGTGGCAGAAGGAGATGCTGTTTAGGGGGAGCATGTGAACCTGGCCACGTTCTGCTTTAGCCCCCTCTTCCCTTTCTTCTTAGTTGGGCAAGCGAAAGGGAACATTTTCACCACCACTTCATCTCTTCCCCACAGTCTTCTTGAACCAAAATGTTTCAGTAGTCTTAAGTTTTCAGTATTTCCCTGGTTCCATCAGATCTCAGCATTGCTCCCAAGGTTTATTTCAATCCTAGCTGTATTTGTGAGACTCTTATTTCATCTCCTGATTAATTTACCAAAAGTCTCTTCTGCTGCGTAGAGAATCAAGTGATCGAGAATTGTCACCACGGGCGCTTTTTCAAGCCTCAGGTGAGTTGTGAACACAAGCTCAAGCTTCAGTTTCTCGTTGGTAAGGAAAGCTTCTTCCAGTAGAGGAGATAAGACGTCTAACCTTGCCAAGCTGGGTCATTCTCCTCAAGTCTTGTCACACTGCTGCCTTTAAGGGGATACGGTGGCAGCGTAGGAATTGCTCAGGTAGCTCAGACAGCAGAGGTTTGTCCCAAAATGTGTGACAGGCTGGTGGGTGTAGGTGGATACCACAAAGGAGGTGAATGCCAAATCGGGCAGACCTAGCCGACACCGACCGTCACCGTTCAGAAATGTGCTGCTTTTCCTGCCCTCGTGCTGATATCGCCCGTCTGCCTGGGCTTATCTCATCCTCCGCCTGTCTTTCAGTGAGCAGTGGAAAATGGTGTGGAAGAACAAAGGCACTGATCCACTTACTGTTTCTTTTCAGTGTCTTGATCTCAGAAACGAAAGCTTGGGTGTAAATGTAACCTGTCGGGGGTTGTGCTGAGAAAGAGTTTTTGAGGGCTTTCATGTCAGCTCTAGAGGTGCTCTAGAAGAATTACACATGCTCACCTGCTAAAAATAAAATTATGTAATATTATTCCTAAAAAAATAATGTGAGGAATGATAAAATCCCTAAGTACACCCTATAAAAAAAAAAAAAAAAAGGATGGATAGAGAATGATGGAAGCTCTTTACCTCAGAAATAACCACCTCAATGAATTGTTCAAGGCCGGTGAAGATTACAAGCTTTGCTGCCAATAGTGGATGCTGAAACAGTCCTTTTAAACTAACACCTGACACATCTGGACTGGGAAGATGCTTGTGGGTAAGATCATCTGTATCTACCAAGACAACTTAAAGTTCACATGACAAAAGAAGAAATATACAGCTATAGATAGACACTCTGTATTTAGTTATAGAAAACAAATGAAAATACATAAGAGCATGGTTACAGATCAGCGCTTCCTGTAATTCGTTAAGTTGGAAATAAGCATTTTGTCTCATCCAGATCTTTTAATACAAGAATTCATTGAAACATAATCTTATAAATAAGAAAAAGTACTACTTTTGTCAAGAAGATGTAGGAATTGCAAGGTAGAGTAGGTTCAGACTTATCTGCTTGTACTACATATATATCAAACATATGCTTCAAAAGCCGAAACACCCCAACTATATGATATGGAGCTTAACAATGTAAAAAAACAATTCTATGGAAATATAAAATGGATTTTATGGTTGCTAGGTTTTGTTTCATGTTGGCTTGCTTTCTTATCAACTGAAAACTCTTCTGTTGTATACCAGAGCAAAGGACCTGCAACATTTAAAGTGTGTGGTAGACTTGTGTTAAATGAAATCTGGTCTGACAGATGCTGAAAGAAGATAAATTATTTAAGAAAAATGTTGCATAAAAGTTTTACTGAACTGAGAGAAGGAAAAAATTCCCATGACTACCTGCTTTGCACTGAATGATGTCAATAGAAGTGGCAACACTGAAATAGCTATTTGCAGAAGAAAGACGTAATGGAAAAAGTAAAAAATCTCCTTAACTGCTATTCTTTTTGTGTTTTGGGGGCATGTAACTTTTAAGGTTGCTTAGTGCAATTATTATTGGTTCTTACTCATGTCAACTATTCCTCTGAAATCAGGAGAAATACTTGATGAATAAGATTTCAAGATTATCTATTTTCTTTTCTATACCTTTTAAACTATCTTAGCATCTCTCTATTCATTTAGAATAGAGTAAAGAGAAATTGAGAGATTTTTATGGCATTTGTAGTTTCATATATACGCTTTGGTCTAACTTGACCTTGGGTGTTATGGTGGTATTAATCCTGGATATGGCTCCAGGGCAACCATAACAGCATAGTGTGCTTCGTCTCACTCTTCACAATTCAAGAAGCTTCTGGTCCAATTGTCCAAGGGAAAGCAATAAGACTTTTTAAAGAAAGATAAAATTTGTCCATAGAGAAAAACACTAGGAGCTTAATATTTAGCTTATGAAGGACTACATTAAGAGTTCACTGGGCCAAAATTTGTAAATACCAACATAGGAACAAAATTTTGTCACATAGCTTTTCAATTCACTAGACAAAATATAGTAGGAACTAAAGGAACCTGACACTAAATCCATTTTAGAAATGAGGAGCAAAATGAGGGCTGATTTTTTTTGCAGTCAACAGAATTGACTCAGCAAGAGTTATATAGGTTCATCATCACTGAATGTTTTTTCTAAAAGCGATGTTTTATTTCAAACTGGAGTTAATGCAAGGGAAATCTACATCCTGCATTTTGCTGAAGATGAGACAATGATCAAAACAGTCTTATTTAACTGTAATGCCAATATGAACTGTGCAATCCTAAGCCGCATATCAGATTCCTTCTTTAAGGCAGGAAAAGCATTGATTTAAGATTCCAAAAGTAATTTTAGTTTGCTGAGGGCTACATCTTTCACAGCCAAAGCAGGACTCTACCAAAGATGAAGGCATACTTTGTGTACCTTTACTCACCTACACTCACCTCCAGCCTGTAGGCTTTGCTGGCATAATTATGCCAGTAAAAGTTGTAAAGATATGTGGTTCATTCATTGGAGTCATTCTACTCTAAGATAGGATCAGTTACACTATCAAGGGTGAATCTTCAGAATTAATCTGTCAAGACCATGGATTTACAATATTATTGCTGTTCATGTTCCTTAATTTAGGTATTGAGATATTGTTCTCATAAAACATTGAGTAGTCATAAGATTTATATACCTGTAAGAAAAAGGCAATCTCAGTGAGTTTCCCCATGCAGAATTATTTTGGTAGAAAAGTGCTAAAATGTTCTTGTTGACCTTTGTTAACTAAAAAAAAAAATCTTTTTAATTCGAAATGACCTTTCTTTTCAAAATGGAGTTAGGTTATATCAAATAAGGTTAACAGTTTTAAAAGGTCAAAACCAGATTAAATCTTTTGAAGTAATAAAAATATATCTGTTGACCTGACCTTTATTTATTTATTCTTCTGTTCAGTTTTGGATCATGGTATGTAAAAATGTTTATATCTGAGACATTACTGGTGTTGCAAGGTGGGAGAAAAAAATTGAAATCTTCAAAATTCTTATGAGGGACAAATGTTTTCATGTACTTGCTTATATTAAGGTGCACCTTATATTTGACTGTCAACAAGAATTTAGGAGTTGATTTTAGACAGAGCAACTTTTGTGATGGGGAAGTTGAATCACCTAATTCTAAAAAGACTTTGGAGGAGATTTAGGTGCTACAACTATTATGATGTAATTATGAGAATATACTTATTAAGCTAGTCTTAGAGTTTATGAATTAAAGATTTGCTCAACATTTTTGAAAACAAAGACCTCCACTTAATACAGCAGTTGCTGAATTATGTCTTAGCGCAGTCATAAATTTAGCAACAAAATCCTCCACTAGTGCATTGACGGATCATCATCTAACCATTTTGGAGAGTATAAAATAAGAGGTGAGGGAATTAAAATGTCTTTCATGTTGAGAAGTAGCCCTTTTTATTTGCCACATTGCCTGCATAGGGGAACAGAGGTCTCCACTGATATTTACCTCTGAAAATGTCATGCGATCCTACTTTATGTTTCTCTCTTCTCCCACCCCTCATATGTATGTTTTTAAATCCTCTTAAGGAATGAATTTTTCACTTTCTGCATGAAGGCAGTGTCCATTTGTTGTTGTCACTGCAATGGAAATAGGCATAGTAATAAATATTGTCAGAATCCATAAATCAAAGGAATTATAGCACTAAACAGAAAATATAAGACAATTATAGAGGTGAGATTATTGCCTTCCTTGGCCCAAATAGCTGGGCATAATTGGGAACCTGAGAGTTTTTCTTGTTGGGAGGAGCAACCCATGACAGATTCTGTTATCTATTGGGTGCAAATCTGGCTTATTTACAGGAAAAGTGCTAAATCGTGTTTCTCTAAGTGCCACAGAAAGAACAAGAAGTCATATCCTTGCTTACAACTCAAACCCTACCTGCTAGAAACTTATCTGCAAAAAAAGCCTCTATCTTGGTTCCTGCCGGGGCCACCCTGACAGTTTGTCTATGGCTGTCCTCTGCATTTTTGCTCTCCCGTTCTCCCTTACGCATTTGCCATCCTTCCACGTTAACGCTGTCTGTTTCCATTACCATAAGCAAGGACGTATTGAATTGCTCCAGCAACCAAGAAGAGTGGCTGGCATGGTCTCCAGCGCAGCAGGAAATCTAGTCAGGAAAAGAAAAAAAAAAAACTAGAAGAAACTGCATGTCCAGCTTGTCAGCCACAAGTCTGGGCAGCTTCACAGGAATGGAGGGGAATATACCCTTCCTCAGTTTGTGAAGCCGATACCAAGAAGTGCACGTTTCTGGAAGAATCTGTGAAATGCAGGAAGGTCTGGGTAGTAACAAAGGTCTTCATTCCTCTAACCCGCTTTTCTTACATATCTTGGCCTTTTGCCTTCCCTTCAAAGAAAAACAAATGTTCTACTGCTGAGAATGCTTTATTAAGTCTTTGCAACACTTTTGTCCCGCTGCCTCCATGCACATACACAGAAACGTTTCATTATGCAGTCCCTAGATATGTAATTGGGGCAACATTCTCCGAGGAAATAATATGATGTAAAATTTCTACTGAAGAGATCGCTGAGTGCAGAGTGGGAAGACTTAGTCACAGTTGTTTGAAACACTTCATGGTACAAGAGAATTTTTACCTTTTCCCTTTCATTACTAGTCTGCATTTATTTGCAGGGATCACAGGGGTTTCTTTCCTCAGTCTAATCTATTATTTTGTATTTTACATTAATGCAAGTAAATGAAGCTGCTTGGATTAGGGGATGATAGTAATAAAAAATACCAAGAAATCTCTGGGAACCTTTTGGCTCTCAAAAAACAGTTTCATTTAAATAAAAATGAAGCACCACAACAGCAAAATAAAAATCATTAGGTAAAGTGATGTTATAAATAATGCTGCTGAGAGATTTTCTTTACAAGTAAATGTATGGACACATTCGCAATATAAGTGCTTATAAATAACTCTTCTGGCATTTTATCATCTTTCAATCACACTAACTTACAGTATGTATGTTTACTGCTTTATGGAATTATTTGTACAAGAGACAGATGGAGAGAGAGAAAGTAGGTTTGTTTTAAAGATATCACACTGTGACTATCACTGTGACTGTATTACGAGACCTTATTGTTTTGCAGGAATAGGAATTACAGTGGTTATCTCCAAGATGTTTTCTTTTTTTTGCCGTATGTCTTTCTTTGCTTCCATCCACTTGTAAAGTTAGACCCGGATTCTGTATTTGTAGCAAGTTGAGTGATGTAAAATCTCTACATTAGTACCCCTGAAGCCCCAAAATGTGTTAATACTTTTTTCCTTGGCTTATATGGTACATCTTTTTTGTGTTTTAGGAAACCACATTGAAAAAAAAATGACGTGATAAAAAAATAGGGATCTACATGTTGGTATTCCAGCAAATGTCATTTCATTGTGTGATGATTTCTAGCTAGTCAACCATTACAGAATTGCTGTCCCATGTGTATGCTGTGCTAAAATGCCACTTGGAATGAAGATTTTTTTAGGAGTTACAATGTAAACAGGATTTTTTCTGAACTGTTGGAGGAGTTTAAATTTCGAAGTTTTTGCGAAGCCAGATAACGCTTAAGTCCATTCCATTGACTGAGGTGGGGTGGGAAGCTGAATTTCAGCCTAACAAGAAAATGAATGAAGCAGAAAATACCCTGTAATCACCCTGGATAACCTAAAGATACCCTTTACTTCATGTCACAGGGGCAGGGGGTGTGTATTCGGATCCACGGGAGAAACCTCGCATCCTGAAACACTTCCTACCACAGCTCTGTGCAAATCCTCCTCTGGAGACCTCCACCAAGCCACTCCTGTTGTGGGTTTGGGAAGAAGGGACATACTGGCCCCCAGGCTGACTTCTGGGCGCACAGGTCCCACCTGAGCCCAAGCAGTGGGTTTGTAGTGTAAAATAATACTGCTATACTGCATTGCTGCGGTACTCACCACCACTGTGGAACCACTGGAAACTTTAAGAGCAATCCTTAGCCTTATTCATTAACGTTTTTGAAGTGGCTGGAATCTTCTCTGTTACAAACTAGGATAAACTTAAGTTTTCTAAAAATTTCAGAAAACACAGAGCCAACTTTTTTGCTTTTTTGTTTGCCTCAATTTGAAATGCCAGTAATTTGGTTTTAATCTGTATGATTAATATAAATAAATACTGGTTTAAAAGTTAGTTACAATCTAAAAATCACACATTTTCATTTTAAAAAACTTTGCAAGGTGACATCATAAAGAATTATAAAACTGATTTTAAATATGATTTCAAGTCATTAGATTTATTGAAATTGATTCTTTTCCAAAGAAAAAAAATATTCAGATAGAGAACGTTTTCTTCAACATTTTTTCCCAGTAAATTTCTAATTAAAATTTATAATTAGAATTAGAATTTTAGAAATTCCTAATTTTAATTTCTAATTAGAAATTTACTGTAGAAAAATGCTTCTTTCTCTGGAGCAATAAAAACTGGAGTGAGAACTTGTATATCGATCATAGTTATCAGAAAGGAATATGTTTTTTCTAACTCAAAAAAGTAAAGCAGAATAGGCTGAATTGCTCTCAGATTTCCTAGGCAATTTGCCTAACCTTCATATGACGATGACTCCTCATCTACAGAAATGAGGTAACAGCTCCCTTTCCAATAGTGCCATGAGCATTAATCTGTTATTCTGGTACAAACTAAGTAAATCCACAGATTAGGGGCTGAAGCAGTTGTAGCTATTTCATGAAATAAAATTTTGTCTTCCACCTCAGATTATGGGAAAAACACAAAAGTAACATTCCTAAACTTTTGATCCTTATGAGAACTTTTTCCATTCAGATGGGAGCTGATGTAGCATTTTATCTTGCTGCAGTTGTGTATTCATAAATCACCAACTGTACATGTTTTTACAAATATAAATAACATTATTTAAACAATTTGAAAAAAGCAAATCTAAATTCAAGTCTAAAATAATTTTCGCCTTGGGGCCTGCATGAGAGAGCATCAAGTGTGCACACTGGGTGCAATGGACGTTGTGGTTGCTCAGAACCTCGGACTTACCTTCTTCTAAGGTCAGAGGAATTATGTTTCTCATTTCTCTTGCAGCTATCATGGAGTGGCCAGGTGTAAGCATAGTTATTTAGTTGAAAGCCTGCTTTTATTAACAGAATCCTGCATTTCCATACTGGAAAACAGCTCTTACTATATGAAATAGTACTGTGCTTACCTACTAAAAGCTGATTTTCTGTTCCATGATCAAATTGTCCCATGACTCTGAATCAAAGAAAAATACGTGAAGAAAAAGTCTTTAAATCAATCACTCTCCTGGATCATTAGACTATTACAGAAATGTTGAAACTTCTCAATTAATCTTGAAGGGAAATTAAATTGGTCACTGGACTGCAAGAATCCAGTAACAGTTTTGTACTCGGCTGAGCAACTATACAACATACAATGTGATTCATAACACATTAAACCCAAGCTCAGGTATGAACAAAGACAAACAAGCTTTTATTCTGGATTGCCTACCAAATTTTTAATTGGAAGATATTCCAAGTGAGCTACCCCAGCTTGGTATTGCATTCGCTATTTTGTATTCATGGAAGGTATGACCACACAAAGTAATAGACATATGAAAAAAGGGATCCATTTCCTGACAAATCTCTTTTTGTATCACAGTTGTTTTTTCTCTAAAAATACATCAAATTATTAAGTAATTGAAAAGTAGACAGCCTTTGATCTTTCTCTTTCTCTTTTCATCAGTAATTGAGAGCCTGGCTACAGTACACTGCATGTGAAAACTGTTTAAACCCTTTTGTGGAACACCTTTCCATTCGGATATGCAGTTTAGCACAGAGGAAGGCCTGTTACAACATGCAAGTAAATTTAATTTCTTACAGAATTTATAGTATAAACTAACTATAATTATCCTTGGGGAAAAAAAAAAAAAGAAAAAAAAAGAATTTAAAAAGAAGTAAGGATGATCTTCTAATTTAGCAAAGTCTGGGTTTTCAGATAAGGAATCACATTTGAGCTCCATATGACTGTTAAATGTGCCAAATTAAAAATGCCAGAGTTGTCTAATTCATGCTGCAGACTAGTGATAGTATACAGTCATTATGCCAGTTAGATGGAAGCCATTTAAAGGGAAGATAAAACAGAGAGTGGGATGGTATATGAAGACCATTTTAACAGTGTGACAGAAGAGTATGGTCCTGTATTTTCCTATAATATGGGAACTGCACAGTTTATTTTAAACATAGTAAACTGAAGCTGCAACTATTTACCTTATGTTTCATATCCATCTTTGGAAAAGACTGAGGCCTAATGTTCTGTTTTTCTCATGATGAAACTGCAGCTGCAGAAATGGCAAAATGTCACACTGGAATTCTGCTGCAAAGTTTCTTAGAAAGCTTGGTGAGATTGTCCACCTGTGAGCTGTGTTACAGAGCAGCACCACAACTCTGTAAATAAGGATCATCTGATGTTCTGGCAATGGGACCTGAAAAGGTGACCACCTAGAAGAAGTACCTTTAGGAAGGTCAAGGACTTTTGGATACTGTGCCAAGGCCCAGTCTGTTCTTCGCAGACATTTGCTGGATGAAATGCCTCGTGGAACATGGACCCTTTCTCCTTTTTTTAAGGCCTATGTGGAGCTGTAGAGAAGGAATGGCAATAAAGACATTAAATAAGTCAACGATACGTTAATATTCGTACAAATATCTCCCCACTGCGCGGGGTCTTTTCCAAAGGGATTTGGCTAGTATAATAGCAACTAAGAAATTGTACTTAGAGATGAAAAAAAGGAGACGAGAGCTGTCTGTATATGGATCAAACAACATCCTGCCCAGAAGGCACAGGCGCCTCAGGGTGGTTTGCCCCATCTTCCCACACCTTAGCCAAGGAAAGCTGTCCATCACACTGCACGCATTTGTTTACTCAAGTGGAGCCAGACCCTTAAGGGAATTGCAGATAATTGTTCCACAGAAACTGCGCTTGCACTTGTAGCACCGTCTTTCTGCTTCCCTAACACAGGACACTCCGGAAAGCAGCTTAACCCGAGCCTGTAGTTTTGTGTTGCAAACCATAGAAAGGTGAAGGAACCAAGAGTCTCTTTGCTGCTCAGTTATTCGGAGGAGGGGTAGGAAGGCAGGAGGCACTCGACGGTCTCCGTCATTGCCCCTGCCAGGGTCCCTCCTGCAAATTTCCCTGCTGGTTCCAGGTGGTTTTAAGCTTCACTCCTCCCTCCGGCAGTACTCACCTAAGGCATCGCTCACCTACTACGAGGAGGATCTGCCAGCCCACCAGCAGACTGAAGAGCAAAGAAAATGGAAAGGCGACAAAGCTACAAAATTGACTAATAATAATTTGAACGTGCACAGAGAGGGGATATAAACATTCTGTAGGTAATCTTTTTACTGGTTTGGGTTGCTTTGTAGACCTAGCGGGTCTCATGTAAAACAAGAATTTCACTGGTGATGGTATGCAACTCCTGTATGAAGTGAGCAGATTGAACTGTTTATGTTCAACTCCTGAAAACACTCCAGAAATTGATGACAATGTCATAAACCTTATTAGGTTTCAGAAGAGGTAGGAACGCTTCGGCCTAATCACAAGATAGGAGGTCTTCAGGCTTTCGAGAGTGACATCTGAAGGGCATTTAGATTGTTTTCTATAAAAGGAAAGGGCAAATTTCCAGTAGATACATAATCACTGGTAGCATTTATGTTGTCATCCTCTCTAAAGCAGTAACAAAGTGCACAAATGGTGGATGATTAGAGAGGTCAGTGAAGTGCTCCATTCAGCTGTAATTGTAGAGTTTTTAAAAATTCTTTTGACATCAGAAAATATCATATGTTTTTTTAACCCAGCTTTTTGCTATGATTAGTTAATTCATGCAAAATCAGTGAAGAAACAGAATGGCAAATTAAAAGCAGTAAACCAGGAATGTCATTCTGCAGTAGCCAAAAGTAATCGGGAAAATCAGTTCACTGTAAAACTACTGCTACCTGTCAATGCTTAACTCCACATGCACAAGATATCAGCAAATTTTTGTTTAAAATACTACCACTTTGCAGATCTGGAAAGTCTTTTGAAAGAAGTGCTGCCCCATCTACACTTTTGCTGATGCTGCAATCAGTTTTCTCTCTTTTCCTGCTCCCCCTAGAGCACTTCACAAGATTTTCTTATCTCACATAGAAAATCTGAATACACTGTTTTACTGAATTAACATAACTTTTAAACTATCATTGCCTTATACAATCTGACAATCTTCCTGCTAAGGAAATGATGCAACCTCTTTCTCTCTAATAGTATTTGAAAACAATTTTGAAGCAAATTTGCATTAGAGAATAACCACATTGTGAAAATAAAAATATAATCTGCCACTGACCAAATAGGAGTTCTCACTTCAGTAATGTTCTTCAAAATAAGGAATAATTCCTATTACTCATAGTTGGCTAATAGTGGTGGAATCCTTCAGACTGAGTAGAGGTTTCAGTCCAGGGACAAGGGAAATAAACCACATGACATTGTCCATTGCACCAAGTGGAAGTCTACTTTCTTGTTTCTTGTAAACTTTCTTGTTTCACAAAAGTACAAAACTGAAATAGAGGGAACACATGGCAGAAAGGATGTAGAGCTGGGGAAATGAAGAGACAGTCCTGTGCTGACTCCCTGATGTGAAGGGGGAAAAAAAAAAAAAAAAAAAAAAAAGAAATTATTATTACCACAAGCTTAAGTTTTATTTAACTTCCATAATTCCAGACAATGAGGGATGCAACTGTTGGCATACTGTAACTCGAAAGATGAAAAAAAAAAAGTATCTTTATAGCAGGCTTAGATGTAGTTTAGAATTTCATAAAAATGTCTCTGTAGTACAGTCCTGTTCACACATTAGTTACACATTCAGGGCTATATTTGAATGATTTGTCATGTGAACTTTACTTTGTACTAGTCAAAAATGATGTTGAACATAGCAGGTTGTAACTTTGACATGAAAAGATAGTTTCCCTTCTGTGCACCTGAATTTTAACATCGAGCTTTTGTCATTGATGGGGGAGAATGAGGTAGTTCAACTGATCCCCAGACAAACATTCATAGCATCTTAAATGCACTGATGCCACTTAATGTTTGCAGTCATTTCAATTTTTCAGTTAAGGGTTCTTTGCTTGCCATCAGCAACCATTACGGTGGAGTGATAAGCTCTCTGGGAGAGTTAATAGTGCCTTCTTGGGTTTTATCTTATCTTATTTTAGGACACCTTTTTTCAAAGATCTTTATTCTCCTCTTCAGGGTTTCTACAGAAGTCCAGGAAAGGAAAAGGTTTTAAATGTTGATGTCTTGTCTCCTTCAGGATCTGCAAAGAAAATCATGAATCCTTTGACTGTGCAGTGCTTTGCACAAGGTTGTTTGGTGTCGCGTGTGTCGTTCTGTCCATCGCCCCCCCACCCGCCCCCCAATCTACCTCCTTATTTTTTACATTAATTTTTTACAGCGTATGAGGTCAGGGGCAATGCCTCACATGAAAAAAGACTGATGGAAGGAAATGAGTTGTGGATTAATGCTGTGACCACTGAAATCCATACCAAAATTCATACCAGCATCAGAGGCAGCAAGAATAAGCTTTAGGAAATTATTCAGATCTCTCTAAAGTCCTTCCACATACAATTCTATGTTTCAGTTGGTAAAAACGTGATTTTTTCCTTACCTCATATATTAATCACTATACTTCTGCATAAGACATTTTGCATGTGTTACTCATCAAAAAAGGAAATTGCAAAGCCCACTGGGACAACCAGGTACAGAATGTTGTGTCTGGGTTGATCTTAGTTTAGCTGAAGCTCAGATCTGGTGTTTCAAAGTAGGGAGGAAAAATAGCTTTCACTGTTTCAGTGTTTTCTGTAAAGTAAAACAGACTGTAGGTACACACAGCTCAGAAGAGCCACCAGAGTAATCTGCGGTATCTAACTAACACAGGATTTATTAGAATCACATACGAGAAGCACCTTGTGTTCTTATCAATAGACACCATTAAAAAGCATTTGACCAGACCCTAATATATATTCTAATAGTAGGCAGCATAGTAGCTAGTACCCGTTTGCCGTTTGTGTCAACTGTTTTTTCCCCTGTTTTGAAAATTAAAGGCCAAGGAGGTGGGGGGTGGTTCTTGCAGGTTTCTCTGAGTCTTAATTGTAACTTCTCCCTCATACAAACAGCCCTGATAGTCTGCAGGCCCTCTTGATTCTGCAATATGTCAAACAATCTCCTTTTCAAAATAAATGGAAAGCTATAAAGCTTCCAGCAGTATTAAATTTTGTGTAGACGTTCACTTGCTCTAAAGGACATTTTTTCCAGATTTTTTGATGATTTATACTCTCTTCTAAGCTGCTGCTGTAGTTTCCATAGTAAATGGCCTTTGATTTAGCTCATGGTTATCGATGAAAAAACACCTGAAACACAGCCTTGCTTCAGACATTGTTTATCAGCCATTTGCTGGTGACACAAGAACCGCAGGTGAAAGGAAGGATGACTTTAAGTACATTTCTTTTCATGCCTGTGCATTCAAGCTGTTTGCCTTGTAGAAAAATTAGATGTCCTAAAGCTGATAAATGTGACTGACACTGTTAAAGACAGAGTGACTTCAGACATTTTCTTTCTGGTTTGCAGTAGAGGTGACCTCACCTGGTGGTAGCTATCATGCAGTTTTTCCCTCAGATCTTTACTTTTCACTGTATCCCTTTGCAGGTTCATGGGTCTGCAGTCATCGCAAGTTACTTTAAATACTCTGCATTCTACCCATCCTCAATCTACTGAGAACAGATTTAAGTGCCTCTGAGGTGGTACAAATGAATACAAATGAAATCTGAATCCAAATATTTCACCTTTTATTTTTGCAGCCGGACCCTGCGGGCAGAGATATCTCCATCCGACCAATCTTGGAGCACTGCGAAAACACTCACATGACAATTTGGCTTGGGATTGTCTACGCTTATAAAGGGCTGCTGATGGTAAGCGTAGCTTGTTCTGCACAACACTGACTTCAGCTTCTAATTACTGATAGGCATGAAATGAATTATATTTGCTTTCCGGATGGCTGGGACAGAGTTAAAACTTCCTTGAATACATCTTTTGTAATTGAACCTGTTTTAAATTTCATTAGGTGGTAGTATGTGGATATATGCATCCGTAAAATAAATAAGATATCAATAGCACTTAAGCTGAATACTATAGATACACCGCAAACCAAGAAATTCCATAGTGAAAAGATGGGTCTATGAACGAGACAACTCCGTAAATAAAGCCTGACCATCTGAATTCCTTTAGGTTCTCCAAAAATGTGGGACTCGGTTATTCTACATATTTTCCTCTGAGTTGCAAATGTCCTTCAGGAGCAGTTGCAGGAAACGCAAGATTAATTTGGAGCCTCAGTCAAAATAACCCTTTTGTCACTGAGGCCCATCTCCACGAAAAGATTTCATTACTAAAATGGACCTCGGGAACCAGGAATCCTGAGCCTTGATAGTTTCAAAAAAAAATCCCCAAGCCCTGTAAAGGTGACTATTAGTGATTAAAAGCTCCTAAGCCTGAAGGTTTTAAAAACATCTGATTTTGACAGTACTGACCAGCTGAACACCTACCTTGAGCCAAGCCCCATCTGGATCCTAAACCTAGATAAAGATTACACTGCCCGAAGGGTTCAATCTGTTCGGTGTGCTCGTAGCGTGCCTGTTCGTTAGGACACCCACGAAGGAGCGGGTCGGGGTGGTTGGCGCTGCTGCCCTGGGGCAAGCCAGGGAGAGGGAGATGCTGGTGCCCGTCTTCCCTCTCCACAGCGAATGCCTGCTCTGCTGGGCTGCGGGGTCCTGCTGCTTTTCACGCTGCTTTTTTTCAGGCTGCAGGACCTTTAAATACATGATACGGAGTTCAACAGGAAGGAATGAGAGCTCTTTTTTTTTTTTTTTAATTTCTAAACGGTCAGTAGCTTTGTGGTCAGGCTGGTGTGCGCCTTCAGGCAGAGAAGGCACTAGCACCAAGTGTCTCCAGTTCCTGGGTGAGAGCTCTCATTCTGGACCTAGTAGCCAAAAGGAAGTCTTCCCACTTTCCCATTTAAAAAAAAGAAAAAAAAAAAAAAAA
Organism: Aviceda cuculoides; assembly: GCA_035590195.1. NCBI lineage: Eukaryota > Metazoa > Chordata > Aves > Accipitriformes > Accipitridae > Aviceda > Aviceda cuculoides. The sequence continues at coordinate 13,322,320 of JAVJGG010000048.1, read as the reverse complement.
AGCAACTTTAGGTGTAGATGCCTATTTTTCAGAGAACATCCAAGCAGGCTGTGAAATCAAGAGCTAGGACATACTTGATCCCCCCCAAAGGGATCAGGAATTGGGAGAGATTCCACATCTCATCTCCGAGTGGCTCTGGATTCACAGTAACCTCAGCATGTAGCACAGCACCGAGGGATTTGTCTTTTGAAGGCAGGGACACCAGCAGTTAGGAGCTGTGACACTGACCCCCACTGGGACCATAGTTTGACAGTAAGATATAACGGTGGCATAAAAAAAAAATCATGTTTTATGCAAAAACACAGCACGCCACCCAACCTTGTACCAGTACATCGTATGCGGAGCTTCTTTGCAGACCGATGAACTAGTCCAGCTCCGACTTGTCATCTTTCTTCCATTCTTCCGAAGCTGCATAGTGCCAGCTTCGGATTTTGTCTCTGGTTTAAGCCAAATCTTTCAAAGAGATACAGCTAACCTGGAAAGCGTAGCTTTAGTACTCAGTTGCTGACAAGGTATTTTATTTTATTGCGACATTTACACTCTGGGTAGTGAGGGTTTGTATCTGTTAGGTCATTTATTTATCTTCAGGGATTAATTTCTTAACTTTTTGTCCCTTTTCTAGTATATTGCTTTATTACCGGTTTGACGTATCTGTCAATAAATTCCTACTCTTCACTTGGGAGAGTATTTTTCACTTTGCAAATTTAATTTTACAAGATTTTTCTTAGAAAATTTATTAAATGGAACAATGTTTTCCATACTTCCGTTACTTTCTAATCTCCTTGTATAGATATTTTGAACAGTTCATATTCTTCCAGGTAGAATTTGACAGTGTTCCTTATACAAGTGCTTAAGACATTTTTCTCTGTGGTTCCGTTTGAAAAGTAAACAAGTAAATACATTTGGTTCACTTAAAGCAGTGTAAATGAACAAATAAAATTGAAATTCCTTTAAAAATATTGAAAGATTCAAATAAATAGTGGGGGTTTTTTGCAAAAATAAGTTCAATAATGTTTTCAATTAAAAATTAAAGAGGAAAAACAACATGTTTTTTAAAAATACATTCTCAGGTAACTTTCTTTGAAGTTTCTTTCAAGTTTGAGTCGTGCTGCATAGTAATCAAGCTGCATTCATTCTCACTAGTCCTTTGCCCTAGATAGGTTTGTTGGCACGTATGTTGGACTGTTTTCTACAAGATATGTGACTCAATTTGTTTAAGTTTGCAAACGCTATTTGGCATTACTCACTATACTTATTTCAGGCACACAGTGTTTCATAACCACCAGTAAAATATACGTGTTTTATTACTCCCGTGCCCTTTTATCACACAAATCACTACATATGAAAAAGGAAGATACTCTTCTGAATCACTTAAATAATTGCTATGGTGAGTTATATGAGGACAACAGGATTGATGCATTTTATCTCATAACCAAAGATGTTTCTGTACCCCACACATACTTCGCATTTAGAACAAAAAACAGAACCTCTCATGCTGCTGTATCATTTTATAAACTTTTATCTAATATGAAATTCTGCAGTTTGTAATAACAAAATACTTACCTCTAATTTAACATTTAAAGAGCTAGTATTGCTAGTTACAGTATAGTGCAATATTTAACGTGAAATGGCTTAATGATTCACTCAGGCGAAAATTATTTACAGTGACCTCTTGTTGTCTCAAAATGAGAATACAAAAAATTGGGTTAACCTAAAAAAGTATTTTTCTTTTTTGGCTTGAAGTTGTAAAGCAATACTGTCCATTCTGACGACTTAAATGCACTGATGCAGTGAATAAATCACTTGGGGTAGGGTAAAGCACAGAAGGGCAGGAAAGGGCAGGGAAGGCAAAATAAGGGAAGGCATTACTTGCCAGGCTGCACAGGTTCCTTCTGTATTAAAGTAAGTGAACATTAAAAGTCAGATTCACGATTCTTCGCTTGCCTTCAAAGGGATGTGAGGAAATGCTTGCTACCTTCCTGAAGGCTTCTCAATTGCTGGATTCAGACTCCTCAGGACTGACGACCAGAGAATAATTGGAAGATGACCATCGTAAATCTTGGCTTAGTTATAGTGTTAGTCTTCTTAGTGACCCTGGCCAAGTCCCACCAGACATACGGAACCCAGTTTTTTCCCAGCTCAGGTTCGGCTCCTAAAAGGCTACATACAAGGTCAAGGTCTGTCTGTGTGTACGTGGTGACCATCAGGTGCAGTATGTCTAGCTTTTGACTTCTGACGACGCAGACACGGTTGAAAAGTACCTTTATTTCAGATATTCCAAAGGATGATAGAAATCACACCGTCTTAAATTTGCCAGTGGTGCATTATTAGTGAGTGCACTAACATCTTTCTGAGGGGTATGAATTATTTTTCTGATCTCAGCTAGGAAAATACCAGGTTGAGGATGGATTGCACTCCTCTAGAGCGCTTTGCTTATTAACCACACACACTAGCCTTGTCTACAGTTTTATTCCCTTTTTACCCCGATTTTAGTCAAATTGCTGTGACTTTTCTAAAAATCTTACTGCTTTATGAAAATTACATCTATTAATAGTTTACCATTCTCCACCTTTGCTTCCTCTGCATCATTTTCAGCCATGATGTTATAGCCTCCTTCAAGTCAATATACAAATATGAGGCAGTATTTGGTTAGGAGTTTTTGGAAACATATCCTTTTCTTCAATAGCTTCTCATTAATAGTTGCAAGTTGAGATCTATCACCTAGCTTTCAATCAGTTTGAATTTGTTATATTGATTTTGTAACATACTATTTTTAAATAACAATACCATGCAGTATTAAGACAAATACTACTGAGAAATCCAAGCAAGCTGCATAAATTTGATTATCTTTATTCAGTCTTGCAATCTCACTGGAAAAAATAATAGCATCTTAAATTATATTGCCATCTTTTTTTTTTTTCTTTTTTTGTCATTTATTGCCTGAGTTCATGTATCAGCTATTTCATTAATTTGCTTAGGATAGAAATTACCATAATAGCTCTGTAATCACTGAAGATGTTCCACTTTCTCTTTTCCCATATGGCCTCTTTATATCTTAAGTGGAGCTTTGCCAGAATTCCAATAAATATCAACAATTAAGTCCAGCAGTCCAGACAACTTCTAAATCAATTATTAAAACTCCTGCACGTAAATTACCAGACAACAGCTTGTCTTGACAGGGTTTTCAAGAGCTCTCTTACTGTTGGAATCAGCTGCATTTCACTGTTTTGACAAGACGTGAATGCATTGTTCCATCTCTATATAAATATAGGACAAAAATATTCATTAAGCATATCTTATCACGCATCATTACTATTGAATTTGTCATCTTCCAGGGAATGAATCACTATTAGGATTCCTTTTTCTCCACATACATTTTTAGAAATCCTTGTGAATTCCATTAAAGCTGCTGGCCATTCATTTTCTACTGTGTATTTAACTTCCCTGTCCACTATAAGTATTTTAGAACTTTAATTCATATTCATTATTATGAATCTTTTTAACCTTTGCTACATTCTGTCTAGTCTTCGGCCAGTCTTATTGCTTGGGTTTTTTTTTAAATTCCACAACAATGAAAACAATTTTTAAGGTAGGGAAAGCTTATTTACACTTAAGAAGTTTAGGGCAGATCATTCACAGCACATACCCAAACCTCTTTCAGTTGCTGTTTGTAAATATTCCTGTTGCTTCCCCCGCTCCCTTCTCCAATAGCTTCCTTCGCTTTGATGGCTAATCCCTAAACATTACTCTTCCAACGTTTTCATGCACTTGGAAGTAGATTTGCAAAAAAGGAGTTAAGCACCCTGGCTTAGACTTTGAGCTGCAGTCAGCGCCCAGCGGCCCAAAGTCTTCAGTCAGCACTTGGTGGTCTTGCCTTGGTGGGCAGGAGGGGAGAGCGTCTTGGCCGGGGCACATGCTCCCCACCAGCCTGCAATGCCTCTTCTCCGAACGCCGACGGAGGTTGGCTGTGTGACCGGTAAGCAAATACCCGGCCAGAGGCCAGGCAGCCGCCAGCGTGCACGGAAGCAGAAACTTGGGCACCGACAGATGATGCTGCGGGACGGCCTGGCCGTCCTCGCTGGGTGCTGGGTGTCGCTTCTCGCCACCGCTTCAGGTGCTTAAGCCCTCTCGGTACATCTAGCCCAGGAGCTGCTTAGGAACAGTAGAGCTGTGGGGTGTAACACGCGCTCCTCATTTTACCGTTTTACTGTGTTTAGTCAGTATAGACTGGATGTAAAGAAAATTTTGCTCGCTCTGAGGAACGTGAAGCAGTGGAGCAGGTTGCCCAGAGAGGCTGATCAACCTTCATCCTTGGAAGATTTCAAGACCAGGCTGGATAAAGCTATGAGGAGCCTGGTCTGACCTTGCAGCTGAGCCTGGTTTTTGAGCAGGAGGGTGCACTAGATGATTTCCTCATGTCCCTCCCAATTATCTTATGATACTATACCAACAATATGTCTATTCTTAATTGATCTCTTTATCAAATTAATGAATTTGATGTGTAGAAAAATTGAATAGTCTCCAGATTATGTTAAAATTCCCAATTATTTTCTGAAAATACCTTTGATTTTTGATGTGTTTACTTGCATTCTTTCTAATTCCCTTCATGATTGAAAAGAGTACTCAGAAGAAGGGACTGCCACCTTCTCAATTAATTTGCATGATTCCAGCTCATATTTGTGGTGGTTTTAGCACCAACCCATCTGTCCCGTATTACAATCACTAGAGAGGAAGATAGTTAAGCTTTGTGGTGGGGGAAGGTAGTTTATAGTGGTACCAGATATTTATTATATCCTTAATAAAACATTGACAGTGTTTTAGCATCCAAAACATAAGTAACCATATGGTTTTGCAGGATACATTTTTCCCTGCTATGACCACAAGGAAACTTCAAATAAATTCTTGAAATATTGCAGTATTCCCTTACAAGTCTCTTGGCATCAATTTTTATATAGCAGAAATAGATTTAAATTGTAGCACACACTTGTTTTTATCCGAGGTGTTTGATGGTTTTAAAGGGTTGGAATTTTCTGTGGTAATCTTATGCCAGGGACAATATAAAGCTATTTCAAATGGATATTCGCTAATAACTGATTGCGTATTTGTTTCAACTTAGTTACTATAGTGTGTTTCATGACGAAGCAGAATTTTCACAGAAGAAAAAGTCAAATACAATGTGAATAGAAAGAAGGGAAAATATTTTATTAGCCTGTTTGCGGGAGTTCGAAATGGACAGACACGAGACGATCAATATGATCAAGCGAATGCCATTTATTGCATACAACAATACTTCTTTTATATGATTTCTATGTGTCC
>JAVJGG010000048.1:13266946-13316904 GCA_035590195.1 Aviceda cuculoides | reverse complement strand
TTTTCTACTTTTGATACTTTTGATAATAAAAGCTCTTTTGGGTATATGGCATTTGACCTCATTTGTGTCTTAATCTTGCTCTTGGGATCATATGGAAACCTTCCCTGACATTGGATCGAGACACATGGACCCTGGTTCATCCCTTGCTGTGGGACTTCAACCTGGTTAGTGAAGGCATTGCCTGTGCTGGGGTCACCATCAGCTCCCATCTTATTCCCCCTCCCAGCGCAGCCCTGCTTTGCACCCCCTGACAAAAGGTTAAAAATATAATTATATAATGTTCCTACACAGTAGTTAAAAAAATTGTCTTCAGTCTCACTGTGTATAAAATATAATAAAAAGAGTATTCTTGCCCTAAGAATTATAAATGAGGTAAAAGAAAAATACATATTTCTTCTGTAATGTTTTTATCAAAACTTGGAAAGAAAAGTCACAAGAAAGAAATATGACTATTTGTGATGACAACTTCCTCAGGAAGGATCCACTCAAAGAAGGCAATAGGGTGACACTTCACATCAAAGAGTTTTTGGTTTTTACAGAGCTATATACATGTTCTTTGCTGAAGAATGACACAAGAAAGTAAAAAGGAGGTTAAACTAATAAATGTGGTTAATATTCTAGGTAGGTGTTAAACGTTAGGTGAAATGCTTCCAACTTACTGCATGAGTGTTATTCTCCCTGCAGGAAAATAAGGTGAACCCAGGTAACTAGCTTTTGTCTTCTGAAACAAGGAACTAACTCTTGCGACCAGGGTGGCTGATCAAGAGGAGCTCAAGAAGTTATAGAGTTAGATCAGCAATGCCTCAAAAGATGCATTTAGGCAGACCAAGATCTAGAACAATATCTGTGCTCCTGAGGAAGGAGCAAGGGAGATGAAGAAACTCATCAAGGAAATGTTCAATGAACAGAACAGTCTTGTCTCCAAGCTAACATACACAACTTTGTGTGAAAAGACCTTCAAGGAGACTTGAAGTGTCAGTATCAATGTTCTCCATTGGAAAGTGGCAATATATCCCTCTGCACTGGCAGTATCTGCCAAAAGGCAGGAACATTTTTTGTTTGGTTATCAAGCTTATACATATCTAGGTTTGAAACACCAGCAAGTTACATTAGCCACATCCAAAAGTGAATGGCTTTTTGAAACACCTGAACACACTGCCAGTGAACAACAAAATTACATTTTGTGATGCCTAGTTTTAAGATGATGACTTCATAGTATAACAGAAAGTTTGTTGAAGAGTGATATACAGAACATTATCTGTAGGACATTAGGTGAAAAGTATATGCTGGAAAGCGCTTCTTTTGGCTGGTGAAAGCCTATTTCTGTTTGTAAAAATAAGCTCAAGGGTATTCCATGTCAACAACATTTAAATTCCTGTCCTAATTAGGAAAAAAGTAATACTAGTACCATTTTATGAGCTAGTCAATGAGAATTGTAACAGAAACTGTGACACACTGAATCTGAATGAGATCATCCATGCTATGGAGGAAGGAAACACAGTGACAGATGTTTATGACCATTGTGTGAACATGGTGAAACTAAGAAAGGACAATTTGACTGAATTTTTAGACAGTCCATGAATGGAGCAGATAGATACCTGAAAATGAAAATATTTGTGTGTGTGTGTATTTGTTCCTGCTCCTGGGCAATGCCATAGATTTATAATATTACTGTCCAAATCTCATCTATAACAGTGACTACAATGCACTTAGAGTCAAAGACTTTCCAGGATTACCAAAAGCCAGAAACCCCTACGTCTGTTGTGTTTAATTTCAAGGAAAAAATTGTGCACTACGTGAAAATTAGGAAGCTCATAAAGAAGACAATAAAGTATATGTAGGAAAGACTAAAACATTTTCAAATGTCAGGAGCTTTGAGAAGATACTGTACTGGAGGTTCAAAAGCAATTTATACTACTTCAGGATAAGGTCTGAAAAATGTGTCAAGGAAAGTGTCATAGCTAAATAGCAGGGAAAGAAAGTTATTAAATTCAAGTTTAAAAAAATCATAAAAGATTTTAAAAGCTGGCAGGTTAAATTTAAAAACACAATAAGTCAGGACAAAAAAAGCATTGAGGAAATGCTAGAAGAGTGCATAAAAAAATAACAGTAAGTCATTCTTCAAGCAGATCAGCTGAACAAAGCTTGATGGGAACTTTATAAGGTCAGTAGATGATCAAAACCTGAGAGGGGTGTTCAGAGAAGATAATGTCAGAGCAAAAAAGTATAAGTATTTCTTTTCCATCCTTCCTCACGATGAACAAGACACAGAAAGTTTTACCACTTCAGCAACTTTTTTTTCTTTTTCCTTTTTTTTTTTTTTTTTGAGGGGAAGATTTTTCTGGGCAGTAAATTATCAAGAAAAAAAAAAAGTTAAAAGAAACATCTTTCTGTAGCCCTATGGTATTTACCCCAAATCCTATAGGAAGTAAAGGATTAAATCCCTCAATAATTAATTGCATTTTACATCAGGTTGCGTGATAAAAGCTCATCTGCACACCCATAAAAGAAGCACAGAGTAACAATGGCAGATCGAAGAGCCCAAAAAATATCCCACTCTGGCTACTCCTAAACTAATTACGGGAGCCATCAGCCTATCAAAGGCCAGTCTCCAGAAGCCCAGAGAAGTATAGGGGAACAAAGGCAGATGAGAACCCAAATCACCCAGACTGGGGGAGGAAAGGATTGAGAGCAGCCCTCCAGAGAAGGATTCGGTGAAACTGATGGATGAAAAATTGGACATGAGCTGGCAGTGTGCACCTGCAGCCCAGAAAGACAATCATATCCTGGGCTGCATCAAAAGCAGTATGACCGTCAGGGTGAGGGAAGTGATTGTCTTCTGCTCTGCTCTTGTGAGACCCTTCCTGGAATACTGCATCGAGATTTGGCCCCCCGTACAAGAAAGACATGGATCTGTAAGAGCGGGTCCAGAGGAGCGACATGCAAATCTTCAGAGGCTGGAGCACCTCTCCTATGAGGACAGGCTGAGAGAGTTGGGGTTGTTCAGCCTGGAGAAGAGAAAGTTCTGGGGAGACCTGAATGTGGTCTTTCAATACTTAAAGGAGGCTTATAACAAAAAAGGAGAAAGACTTCTTACCAGGGCCTGTAGTGACAAAACAAGGGGCAATGGTTTTAAACCAAAAGTGATTAGGTTTAAAGTGGACATAAGGAAGAATTTTTTTACAATGAGGGTAGTGAGGTACTGGCACAGGTTTCCCAGAGCAGTTGTGGCTGCCCCATCCCTGGCAGTGTTCAAGGCCAGGCTGGATGGGGCTTTGAGCAACCTGACCCAGTGCAAGATGTTGCTGCCTGTGGCTGGGGGTTGGAACTAGATGATCTTTAAAGGTCCCTTCTAAGCCAAACAATGACTCTATGATCCTATTCTTGTGTCTGGCTGTTCAGTATAACTGTAAAAGTTACAAAAAGTGGTGAATACTGAAGTGACAAAATCTGCTGCTATTAAAGAGGCAGAGATGAAGAACTGCGGAATATCTTCAGAATACCAACTGGGTACTTAAAAAAAATGGCAGTTGAAAGTAAACGAAGGTAAGTGTAAAGTGATGTGGAAAATCCCATCTTTTTACACACAGTAACTGGTTCTGAGTGGATGATTACCGTATTAAATTATGTCTTGTGTTTATAATTGTTAGTTTTTATATATATATAATTGAGGTTATATATTGTATACAAGAATATCAATGTGGTAGTCCTTAAAAGATTCAGATGTTAGGAATTGTTAGGGAAGTAATTCAGAACAGAAAAAATATTTTTATGCTATTTTAAAGTCTATAGCAGGACTGAAGAAGACACTCGTATGCGGAAGTATGAAAAGGGTGATGATGCAAAACAGCTTCCATATGAAAAATTAATAAGTTAATTTTTAAATATAAAAGTATACTTCACCTGAAAAAGAGCTAAAGGAGGTGCATAGAGGGGGGGAGGCATTGCGGTAATGTCAGAAAATGGGTGGCATGGATAATGTGGTTTACAGAATGACGGCTTATTAAGTTTTTCTGTTGCAATAACTAGGAGTTTTCCAATGAAACTAGAAAATGGTAAGATCAAAATAACTTAAAGAAAATACTTCTTGTGATATGTAGCTATGTGGACTTTTCTGAAAAATGAAAAACAATCTCATTTAATTTATTTTCTAAAAAGTAAAATGTTTGTGGAATCACGTTCTGTTCAACAATGGGCCAGCATTATACAGACATTCCTAACCAACCTATCTTGCTAAAATAGGACCAAGCTGTTCACTGGCCATCTGTTATCTGCCACGTAGAAGGGGAAAAAAATTATATTGTGGTCTCTAAGACATGGGAAAACTTTCTGGAAAACTCATGTTGACAATAAACAATATATACTTGATACAATACAAAGAAAGAAAAGGTTTCCAACACAAATTCTGCCATTGTAAACAAAGTAAATCAAAGAATTTCTTTCATCTGACATAAAAACCAGCATTAATTTCTGGCTGAGATGGAGTTAATTCTCCCCACAGCAGCCCTTGTAGTGCCGTGCTCTGCATTGGTAGCCAGGAAGGTGCCAATAACACACCAGGGTTTTGGCTACTGCTGAGCAGGGCTGGCACAGCATCAAGGCTGGCTCTCCAACATTCGCCCCTACCTCACTGGCAGGCTGGGTCTGGGCAAGACCTTGGGAGGGGACATGGCCAGGACAGATGACCCAAACTGACCAAAGGGATTTTCTATACCATATGACGTTAGCTCAGCTATAAAAGCTAAGTAAAGGGAGGAGGAACTGGGGGGCATTCACTATTTTACATTTGTCTTCTGGAGCGACTGCTACGTGTACTGAAGCCCTGCTTCACGGGAAGTGGCCAGACATTGCCTGCCAATGGGAAGTAGAGAATAAAATCTTTTTTTTTTTCCTTTACTTTCACGTGAGACCTTTGCTTTTGCTTTACTAAACTGTCCTTATCTTGACACATGAGCCTTTCATCATATATTCTCTCCCCTGTCCAGTTGAGGAGGAGGAGTGATAGAGTAGCTTTGGTGGGCATCTGTGCGGGAGTTCGAAATGGACAGACGCGAGATGATCAATATGATCAAGCGAATGCTGTTTATTGCATACAACAATACTTCTTTTATATGATTTCTATGTGTCCATGCACCCAAAGCAGCCCTCTAAATGGTTAACATCCTAAAAGCACGCACCTATTCTCCTACAATGATTGGTTACAAGCAGGTGTTCACGCGAATGCTATCTCTGTTGTTTCTCCTTCTTCACCCTGTTTCAGCTGGAGGGAGTTGTTTTTCTCCTACGAACCATAACCTTGAACTTGTTTTGTTCCTCAGCTAAGCGGCCTGCAATATCTCAATAAACCTAAATCTCACTTACATAGGCTGGATTGCTCACACGTCCTTTTTCCCTCTAAGAATGCTTCCACACCTGTTGATTTGGGAGGCCAGAGTATAAAGTGGAAAATTTTATCTGGATCCATGTTGTCTCCATAGCTTAATGCCACTTCTCTTCCATCTTGCCCTGGGCAGGACCATACTAAGTGTCCTGCAGCATAAAGGACTTTGCCAAGACCTTTACAAAGGAAGCCCTTCAACTGAATAGCTGAATATAATATCTTGCAATTTAAAAAAATTTAGCTATTATCCTAATGCTCAATCAAAATATTAAACTCCCCTTTAGCACTGTCTATTGAAAGCAACTCTGTGAAAATGAACTAAATACACAGCTGATTTGTACCGGATCAGGGGAGTGAGTGATGGTTTAACGTCAGATTGTACTGACACTGAAGGTACAGGACCTACAAGGGTATAGTTTGTTCAGTTTGCTAACCTTAATTGGTGTGCTGGCAATTAAAAAAAAAAAAAAAAAATCACTTTTCTATGCATCTCCCTGAAAACTGTTCAGTATTTTTTACTGCCCAATTCTCCAGTGAAAACCTGAAAATCAAAATGCTTTTTTTTTTTTTTTTAGTTTTGAAAATTCTCATTGAAAAAAATCTGCAGCCATTCCACTGAAATAAAAATGTGCCTATGCCTGTGATGATCTGGATTTAATGAATGAACGTGAGTAGGGAAACCCACAATTTCAGCTTCACAGAAACTTTAGACTGAGAGATCTTTACAGGACAGACTCTGGAATTGCCTTTGCTTTAAGGGGTGGCAGGAGGGGAAATCTCCCAGTAATCTAGCTTGAAAAAAAACCCAAACAACCCAGAAAACCAAAACCAAACAACAACAAAAAACCCATCCCCAGATGGAAGATCTTTGAGGTAAAGGCTTGCTTTTGTTCTTTCCTGCAGCACAAGCAGGGCTATGATCCACAAGTGAGCTTGGTTAAGTGTTACTACAAGACAGTAATTAGCTGCAACGCTGCAGCCTGGTCCAATATATAATCTTTCCAAAACCAAACCTTCTAGTTATTGGCAAGAGTGACTTCTGAACAAGATTGGAGACTTTTCCTCTGGTATTTCTCTGCTCTTGTCTGATAGCCTCAGTATAATTTTCTCTCCTTTCCTTTCTTTCCTAATACTGCTTGTAACCCATGGTCAAAGTAGAAGCAGACACGACTTTGAAATGAAACATACAGATAAAACAATTTAAGGGCGGTACAGGGCAAGAGGGAATATAGGAGGATAAATAATTTCCTGCCTGGTATCTGCTAATCTATGCAGTCAACAGCGAATTAGACACTTAATTGTATTAATATATGTTGTGGATCAGTAAGAAATCGTTACTGCATTGAGCAGTAATTTTGGTGAACAAGATTTAAAATTAACTAGCTAGTAGAGTTTTGAAAAGCAGTGTTAAATGTTTTCCAATACTTCAGCTACAAATACTTGTATTATATTCCTAGCTATCACAATTTAGTCAGTACAACATTTTTTCAAAATTAAAGTTTGCCTGTTAAACTCTGTAAACACAAATATTGTATTCTTCATAGTCCTGTTATCCCTTTAAGACTTTAATATAGATATCTTTCAGTGACCAGAATTCTATCTTTAGTCACAGTGGTATAATCCTGTTGTCTTCAGATACTGTTTTCCCCAGATTTATACAACGATTGTCTCACAGCCTTTTTTAGATGTGCTGACAACAGAGCCTAAACTCACCATATCAGCTGCTACACAGGTAATGCTCTAAATCAGTGTAGCGTCAAATGGAAGCTCTCGACCCTCAAACAAAAGATGAAACAAACCAATCTTGCCTGTACAGCCCATACCTTCAGAGAAAACCCAAAATAACATTTTATGACACTTTCTACATCAACAAGATGTGTATTTAGTAGACCAAAATGGGAAAAATCTTTAAGTTAATGACTCATGATGTAGGAAGCCTTCCTAGTTGCATTCTCAGTGTGTCTTTGGTTGAGATCCCCAAAGGGACTTAAATTAGACCATTAGACTTGACAGTAGACTATTGTGCTCCTTAACTTTTAGATAACCGCTTTCTATAGGAGAATGCATAGCCCCGAGTTGTTCAAATTCCTACTGTGATGCACAGGATCCATCAGGAGCCTCAGGATGGGAATTGTAACTGCCAGCAAGGAGCTGCCTAAGCGAGCTGGTATGAAACAGTGGGGACAGATATGTCCTACCCCTCTCCCAATCTAGCACATTAGCACTGCTAAGAGCCACCCACCTCCATTCCAATGTGTTCCTGCACACCTTCTCTAAAGACTGTTTAGTCAAAATGCTCAGAACTAACATCCCATGCAAGTGCTCAAGTAATTAAGACAGTGAGTGTCATTACATAAAAACTGAGAGGTCTGAAAGAAGTTTGAGAGCTCCTTCTGAAGACAGCCTCTACTCTGGGGCTAGAGAGTACATCACAGGCAAAATCTGGAATTGGGCCATGTTGTCCAAACGTGGAGCTATGCAATGGTCATCACCAGCATCATTGTCTGGAATGAAGATGGCTGCTGCTGTATTTTGTGGGGGGCCCAAGCTGGTAGACACACTCTGAGAAGCCTTTACCAGCTTGAGCCCTCCAGGAGCAATAGCAGGAGAGACAGCTGCGTCGCAAATCCCAGCAGACAGCCTTAAATATCAAATAGTCCTTAAACTGTACAGCAGTCTCAAGATTTAGGTGCCCCCAAGCATAATGAGAAGTGTGATTTACGTAGCTGGGGAAGATGATTAATGTTTAAAATATAGGTACCAGGAGTAAAGAGCAGCTGAACTGGGGTACTAAGAGTCTGGTTTTTTAACTGGAGCTTTTAAGTTTCATATTCAAAACTTGTCAAGGTATCATGGAAATCTGGACCTTTCACTAACAACATCCTATTCCTCAACCAAGTCATTGTAGGGTTTTTCAGGATTTTTGCAGTCATAAAAATGAATCTTTCATTTGTGCAGATTGGCTGAGCCTCAGAACAGGGACAATAAGAAGGGCATATGTCGTGTTCCCTCAGGAAGGCTCTGTCTCAGAGGAGAAATCTTACCAACCCCATGGAGCCCTGCAGGCACCTGTAGCAGGCAAACAAGGAGCACATCTGCGATCACCACTGTCCTGGCAGCAGGCTGCAGAAAACTCTTAGTTTTTATCCATGTTTGAGTCTCAAAGATCAGCTGTAACTTTTAGAAAAGGAAAGCTCTCTTCCTGACGAAAACATCTTACCCAAAATGGCAATAAAAATTAAAAACAATGCTCTCAAATTTATGGTGCATCATTCTGAGGAAACCCACTTGCTGCAAGAGCCTCTCCCTTTCTTTAGTTACCATATAAATAAATATCTTCCTTTCATCTGGAAGATACTTAAGCATTTTCCATGCTGTTCTCAATTATAAATGAGAATGGGCCAAACCATAACCTCCACAACACTGTTCAAATGATCTTTTTCCATTATAATTGATATTTTAGATTGCTTTATAACTGCCTCAGCTATAAATTCATGCCCATTATTTGTAATAAGTGCTGGCCTCATTTAAGTATGTTGGCTGTATTCCCAGAATAATGCTTTTGGAAGGGAATCTGTTCATACTGGGAGAAGTATGGGAGAGTGGGGAATGACCTATAACCCCAAAAATCTCATTAATAATTAATTGTAGCAGGATAAGATAGAAATCCCTTTAAAAACATGATCTAGATGTACACACAAGGATTTCTTCTACCCTTCAAAACAGCTCAGCCCAGCCCAGCCTGTTCGTCAGCTCAGGGGCTGGCAAAGCGTAATTTTGCAGCAGAGCTGAGCTCCGCAGCACCACGAGTGCAGGGAGTGCAGGACAGGGAACTGCTGAGACGGTGGAGGATCTGGAGGGAATAGGTCGGTATCCTGAAAAAAGCTATCATCACCAGTGTACGTCCCCAGCGCGGCCGGGTCAACACAGTGGACGATTTGCTTCTGCAGCGCCCGTAAAGGAGTTTACGTTCCCTGCTCCGTCTGTGCGCAGTGCGAGACCCAACAGCGGAGGAGCGCTGCCTCCATCCTTCCTTATCAGGAGTATCATTTTGGTTGCCTGAGGGGCTCTGAAAATGTATTAGGGGGTGAGCTGCTTCTCTGGCACAAAGCTACCCAGCTCCATAAACGTCTTACCCACCTCAACTGCCCTACCCGAATGGCTCTGAGACCCCTCTCTGCTCCAGGGAGCTGCCTACATACACCTTGACCCCCCAAGGGCAGCCCGTTCCCATGCTCCGCTTGCAGCACTTCTTAGGCTGCCGGGAAGAGCAGGGGAAGAGGCAAGGGGCCGGGGTGAGGTGTGGGCTCTAGTCACTAGAGGAGATGGGTAAAACAGAAGAGGTAGGCCTGCGACAGGGAGGCAAGGGAGTGCCCCGGATAGGACCACGTCCTGCAGGAGCGTGTGGAGGGCACAGGGTAGGACCGGTGCCGAGGAACTCTTGGGGAAGGATTGCAAGTGCTACTGCTGTTGCTCGGAAGGGCCACCCCTGCCTACGTATCTTGATACGGATTGCGGCAGTGACGGCAGCGCTGGAAAGTGGGTGAGCAAGAGGTTTGCGTGGACTAGGCAGCACCTCCAACCTGCCACACTCCATGGGCTGAGAGTAGATGCCTAATCTGCCAAAGCCTTCCAGCTGGGTCTGCTCACGAACACGTGGCAGGGTAACATATGTGCTGTAGGCAAGAGAACGAAATAAGCTAGCAGACGAGCTCGGCGATGGGAGGGCAGGGCTGGCAGTTCGGCAGTGAGTCCTGGTTTGAAGTGCCGGGGTGAGTAGGTAGGTGGCTGCAGCCTGCTAGTTTCTGTGGGAGTGCAAAGCAGCTGAGTCACAAGTGGTTGCGTTCGTTGCCATTGTTAGTTGAGGTAAAAACTAAGCAAATCATCAAGGAAATTTGCAGTTATTAATGTCCAGTTGTTACTATCGTTGAAAGCACATAAGGGGAAAAGTGAGTTTGTACAGCAAACATAAGTCTGCCGGTACCCAACTCTCTTGTGCTTGACTGACAACCAAACAGTGTTCTTCTAGTCCAGGTTCTATGCCTTTGAAATTTTTAATGTTTTTTCCCACAGGAAAAAAGCAGAAGGTAAACTTTTACTAGGCAACTGCAATAAATCCCCAAATGGCATCATGACAGACCTCTAATTTCCTGGATTACCACATGGGTTGCAGTTGCATAAAAAAGATTGTCTCCATGACATGGCAGTGGACAAATGTGATGGTCTTGAAGGAAGGATACCAAGGTCAATGGGCGTGCACCTTTTTTCTTTCTCCTTCTTGTCTGTCCCTGCAGCGTGATCAGAAAAAGCTAGAAAACGCAGAAACCATGCCTTGGGTCTTAGTGGTGGTCCCTCTCTCTGTCCTTCCCTTGCCTCCAATACCAGATGCTGTCTGCCATTCTTCCCAGGGCACCATACACTCTTACCGGGCTTTGCCTAGTCTGTAGGCTGGGTTACCTATTTACAACATCTTGAGTTCATTTGTGGTCTTACTGTGTTGCCAGAATTTCTCTGAGGAATGCAAGAGAAAGAAAATAATCGTTTGCAGCAGTTCATGTTGTAGAAAAATCTAATTAAATTTCAAGGGATGAAGGCAGCTTCCTTACACTAAAGACTTTCCCCTGCTGAATTGCAAAAGCATATTGGAAATAACAAAGGGCCTAAAACTTAAAAATACACCAAAGAAAAAAGCAAACAAAAATTGCCACAAGAATGTTTTATGCCAGAAATCATTAGGCAACTGCAATTGAAAGGCCATTACCAACTCCCACTATAATAAAAGACATTATAATTGCAGTCTGAACAGCTAGGGTGACACTTTCTACATTGTATATTTGTCTCCCATGGGACACATCTTGGCACTGCTGTTTATTAATGTAGGTGATAATCATACAATGAATGACTGGACTGATAAGAGTATATTGAGGACAGCTGCTAAAAATAGCTAAAAGAACAAGGCACATTATATCCTTACTGGAATCCTTGAAAACAGGAAAGACTGTTTTTAAAAATTACTAAAAGTATAAAATAAAGATAGCCATATCATTTAGAAAAATTTGTTCCCATCACAACTAATTCCAAGTTTCACATTTTTCTTGTGAGAGCAGGAATCTGTCCTAGTAAGCAAAACAAATCACATAGATAATTAGATATTGGGTAAAAGGTAGGTGTACATCTCTGTATTGTAGTATCACCTGTATTTGTCAAGTTAGAAAACATACCAGCTTTAAATTAATGCTTTTTCTGGTTGTCAGCCAATTCTTCTTCTAATTATCATCTTTTTTCCTTCTTTTACCATTTCAGTTATTTGGGTGTTTCCTAGCCTGGGAGACACGAAATGTCAGCATTCCTGCTTTGAATGACAGCAAGTACATCGGAATGAGTGTATACAACGTGGGAATAATGTGCATTATTGGTGCTGCTGTTTCATTCCTTACTCGGGACCAACCCAATGTGCAGTTCTGCATTGTTGCTTTAGTCATAATATTCTGCAGCACCATTACTCTCTGCCTTGTGTTTGTACCTAAGGTAGGTGAATTTGTTTAGCATGGGTCTGGATTTTTTTTCCTTGTGTTTTGTAATTGTGATTTAATATGTAAAAGTTTATTGCCTTTTCCAGTGCAGGGGATGTGTGTGAATGCTAAACCAAGTCCACCTATAATCTCTTGTCTCTGGATCCTGAAAGGAAGAGCAAAGCTTCATGAGATTTTGGAGAAAGTGGAATATGCAAAGTTACAGAAGTGTGAATTCATGTGTTTCTAATGCCTACATCTTTACCGAATCTGTGACTGGGGGAACAAGGTTGTTTTTTGTAATTTCAATGGAATAGTCTCCATTTCCAAATTTTAGGAACTTTTTGGAAAGGGTGACAAGTGGGGATTCAGGAGGGACAGGTCCAGTTGTCTACTCTGCCACGTTTCTTATGTACCCTAAGCAAGATAATCAGGATCTCTGCTTCTATACATACAGAACAGTAAGGCCTTTTTAGTTCAGGGGCATGCTGTAAGTTAACTATGTTGAAACCTCTAAAGTATTCAAATACGGTGGTACAATAGGCTTTATCAGTACTTCAGAGGAAAACTGTATGTACGCTGCAAATGCTGACACTGAAGATATCTTTATTAATGGGTATATTAATGGACTAAGTGAGGCACAGACTGGGAGGCATATGCTTTCATTTCTTTTTGCTCCTTTGGGCTCTGAGGCTGTGTTTGTTGTGCATTATTGGAAGAACTGAGAAGACACTTACCCACAGAGGGCTGGAACTTGATCATTTCACTTGCAGAGTTAAGCTTTAGACATGAGTATGACAGATCTTGAATGAAGGGAAACCGGTTTCTACATAAGTGTACTTTAGCAAAGCCTCAAGTTCTGGAGAATGTATTTGAAATTTTGAAGTAAAATATATAATCGTATTCATTTTAAGTGATTTGCATAAACCTAGCTTATCACCTCAAATCAAACGCATATGCAGTTGGATGTCTGAAACATTTGCAAGGCAAGAGTCAAGATGCAGGTCTTTTCACCTCTGGAATCTGTTTGTAGCTTCTTCAAATGAGTAGTGATAAAAAGTTTGTGACTCTTCACTGTTCAATGTATTGAGCAAATTATAGGGAATAGGTTCTGGTGCTAAGTGGTGTCCCTGGTGATGGTTCTAAAAGGGGGACCAAGAACTGTATGTGTAAGAGGAACAAGCTAACAAATTTATCTCAAAGTGTTCCCTCTGAAAGAAATTAGAGGCACAGACTAGCAATAGAAACTGACTTCTGATCTGCAAAAAAGCAAAAGTAATTCATTCTCCAGGACCAACTAACCAGGATGTTTTTACAAGATCTGCAATTCACTTCTCAAATATTAAAAAGCTGTACAGGCGTATATAGTGATATTTTTATTCTGGATCTTAGGGAAGAATCACAACTTCATTCTAAATTAAGGGAACATTCACAAGCACAGCAATGGAGAGTACTTCGAAATACTGCAAGATTTAGGTGTGTAAGCTGTATGAAAATCCATATTAAAACTCTGATGCCAAAAATACCTCCACAGAATGTCAGAACTCTCTTCAAAGAGAAAATATTATTAATGCTATGACATGCTCTTCTGCCCCTTTGCTTTCATGCTCCTTTGCCCATCCTTCTTTGCTGCTGCCACAGGCTCTGAAATGACTTTTCTGTTTCCTTTTTTAACCCCTTCCTCTGCTCTTCTTTTAAACCCCAATTACCGTGCCCTCATTTTTCCTCTCAGCTCTTTCTACTCAAAATACAAACATGAACCATAGCCAAACATGAAGCGTGAAGTACTTCGTCTCATTCCATGTATTGTCAGGTTACCAAATGCTTAGCTATTTTGCATTAAAAATGGTCATTGGATAAAGTACAAAAAAAAAAAGAAGTTGAAGCAGGAGCTGGAACGGAGCACTTCCAATGCCCACGTGAGTGTTTTCACAACTGGAGAGGTCTTCTTGCACTTGTATATTTTGCCCTACATTTCTTCTGGCCATGCTGTGCCACAGTTACAGCAGGACGGCTGGCAAGCACTCTCTCCTGCAACCTGCTTCAGCACAGGGTTTCACAACAGCCCGTCTGGACCCCGCAGAAAATTAGATCTGATACCACCCAGTTTGTACATCTAGGTAAGATGTCAGCGTGAGACAGGCACCAAACCTCTCCCCTTAACAAGCGTGTAGTCAATTAATGCAATTTTGGTGACATAGGAAGATCACTGGTGAAATACTAAAGCCTGTGGCTCATCAAGCGCAGGAGATGATAATGAAGACTTGGGAGATTGCACTTTTTCATTTATTAAACTGTGGCCAGACAGATGGAAGCAGTAATGTGGTTCTGGGCCAGGAAAGTACTTCTACTTCTCTGCCATACAGAGTAAAACGCGTTCCTTTTAACTAATCTTCACCAGTCTCCTGGGCCAACAGTGCTGGAATTCAATTTTGCCCCACAGCCTTTTTATGACTCTGAATAGGCAACTATTCAACGATGTAGGCAAACTACGGAATGAAACATGACATTTTCCCCTTACTTCTTGTCAGCTCTAGTAATCTTATTTACTTAAAACATGGCAATTACTATACTTCTTTAGTTAAATGTCCACCTCATCCACTGCCATTTTGCTCAGCACCAAATGCCTCAGAATAACATGAGGAAAATCCCCTAGTAGAGTAAGATAGATCACAGAAAAAATGTTCATCACTCTCTCCATTTAAATGTATCCTCTGATACAAATGTTGATGTCCATTATACTGCATCCAGCTTACAGTAACTGCAGACGTTCTTGTTATCTGATTAAAAAATGTCCAGACATTTTCAAAACTATTATAGATTTCTGGGCTCAAGGATATCTTGTAGAAGTGATCTGCGGAATTCAAACATACATTATGTATATTTTATCTGTTAGAAGTTAACTACTCTGCCTAATCATCTTTTTCAGGGCCAACATGTCTATACTATTTTTCAGCATACTCATCGCTTCTTTGAAAGAAGCAATCCTAATATGTATTCTCTCTTTGTGAAGTAATTTTCCCATATTTATGCATGTTTATCAAACTTCCATGTCCTCCCATTTTTTCTGCTCCATCCCTTTTGAGACAGAACACTGCTCACTTCTAGTCACCCAGCAAATGCATACCATCGTTGGCCGCAGTGGCATTAATACATTAATTTTGATCCAGTTTCCTGTAAAGCAGCAGCAAGGCAAAATCAGTTCTAGGGGGCCAGGATTAAAACATTAATTTTCTGTGTCGGTAGCATTTTTTGTCTATTTGGCATTGAATCTTCGTAGATATTCAGCGTTGACTCTTTTGTTGAAATTGAAATTGCACAGATGTGAGGCAGCAAGACACAAGTTCCACTGACTTTATGGCCAGAAAAGAAGAAAAAAAAAAGTCATCTAACCTCATCCCTTGTACAGTGTGAGCCAACAACATTGCCCATGGACTTTTCCATCTAATCCACACCATGTGAATGAATTCATTAGAGCGTACGTCCTTGTGGCAAAAAGACATGCAGTATTTAGATATAAACTCCCAGATGAAGATGAGTCGATGGATGGCAATACTTGTATCTTATATTCAGTTTGAACTTAGACAATATCAAATTGCAGAGCTTTTATCTTGTAACAGTTTTGCCTGCTAATTTAAGAAGCCTTGTAATTACCGTTCTTCACCTTTAACTTCATTTTAATGCAGTTTTTGGTCTGGGAGTTAGACACACCAGTCATTACAGCCAGCCTAATTAGAATCAAAGAACTGGGTGAGAGGAGGGGCAGGAGGCTCTAGGAAGACTCAGCTACAGCAGGTTGCTCAGGACCCTGAGCAGTTGGGTTTTGATTATCTCCAGGGGTGAAAACTCCGCAACCTCTCTGAGCATCTATACCAGCGTTTGACCACACTCACAGTAGAAAAAGTTGTTTCCTGATGTTTAAATGAAATTTCCAGTGTTTCAGTTTGTGCCTCCCTTCCTTTCATTGGGCACCACTGGAAGCGTCTGGCTCCATCCTCTTTACTCTCTCCCATCACATATTTCTACACATGAATAATGTTCCTCCCAATCTCTTCCATCTCAGGGCTAAACAATCATCAGTCTCTGCTTGTATCATAAATGCTCCGATCCTCTTCAATCTTTGTGGCCCTTCGCTGGGCTTCCTTCAGTAGGCCCATGGCTCTCTTGTACTGGGGAGCCCAAACCTGGACACACCACTCCAGGTGTGCTCATACCAGGGCTGAGTAAAAGGAAGGATCACCTCCATTGGCCCAGGGTACTGCTGGCTCACGTTCCACTTGGTGTCCACCACTATCCCCAGTGCCTTTACTGAAAAGCTGCTTTCCAGCCAAACACCCTCAGCGTGTTTGGGTGGGTGCTTGGGGTTTCTTCCTCCCCAAGAGCAGGACTTGGTATTTCCCTTTGCTCAGCGCCAGGAGATTCCTGTTGGCCCAGATCTCCTGTCTCGTGGCATCCCACTGAACAGCGGCTATACCACAAAATCTGGCTGTGCCGTACTTACAAAATGATTTCCCCTTCTCTTTTTTCAGACAACTCAACGCCTTTGCATTTATGATGCCAGGCCTGTGCTCTCTGTGCTCTCAGGGCAAGTTGCTCCTTCAGCTTTTTCTGTATACAAATATATATGTATGCTGCTTGGCAAGTAATCATAAATTCTGTATTCTCTAGAGTAATCCGAGAAGCTCTCTCCCCTTTGCCAAACAGCTAGTAGCTTTCTCTCCTCATGTCGAGGTGATATTTTCACGTTGTCACTGAATGTTAAATCTTACTTTTATTTGCTCAAATGAAATATGTTTAAGGTTAACCTTTTTTCTTTAAGTGGCGTATTTAATTTATTTGAACAGATTTGGTTTATTTTGGGTCACTAAAACCTAATTAAGTTTCTGTTATCTCCAGAGTGCAATCTCCCATGAGTTCTTTCTGTTAATGCTCCTGCTTGTGCCTCTCTCTGCTTGAGTGTTACTTGTAACAGTAGGAAAGGAGAAATTTCAGATGAAACTGTGCTTGGGAAGAGAAGGGCTCGGTGGGTTGTTTTTTTCTTAAAGAAGGAATATATCATTTGAAAATACAAAGATATCAATGAAGGCAAAAAATATGTCTGATTAAGTATTAAAATGTATTTTTAACATAATTAAAATCCAGTTAAATACATTTTAAATGAGTTTTTCCTAATTTTTTTGAACACTTCCCTTTGCAAAATCATTTTGGTTCAACCTATTCTGTAAAGTTATTGAGAAATCATCTCAAATACTGCACATGGCAAGCAGAGCTCACTTTCCACAATTTTGTAATTGAAAGTCAGAAAGGAACTCTTGGTTTGCCTGTCAATATTTTGAGATACAAAAGAAATAGCTGCAAAAATAAAACCGTGGACAGGATTTCTTAAGGCTTTTAAACCTTTCAGCTCATCACACTGAGGACAAATCCAGATGCAGCCACACAGAACAGACGATTTCAGTTCACTCAAAATCAAAAGAAAGAAGATTCAAAAACATCAACATCAGTCACCAGCGTCAATCAGGCCAGCACATCTCGACTAGAAGGGTTGCAGTCAGAGAACCACCGCTTGAGAATGAAAATTACAGAGGTATTGTTTATTGTATATACTGCCTAGGCAGGGGTTTTTTATTATTATTTTGCTGCAATTCTGTGATCTGCTTATATGTTGACTCCTTTTTAGAGGAAAAAAACCTAGCTTTCCCCATAGAAAAATACTGAAATAATAGGAAAGAGATGATTTCTATGAATAGCTAATTAATACAGCAAATACTTAGCAGGTGTGATAAAATGAAAATGTGCCTTAGCAAATTAAAATTTCCCCTATTTATTTGTAACAGGCAAATTAGCCTGCTGCTTCCCATGGCCATGCTGAGCACCACAGAGCGATAGGTCTAGAAGCACAACCTTTCCACGCAAGGGTAACAGAGAGCCGCAGCCCCAGGGGCACTTGAGAGCTATCTTTGTTTCTCTTCGTGGCTGAGCTCAGAGACTGCTGTTGCTGTTATTTTCCAACCTCTCTGCGAGTTCGTTCAAAAACTTGCTAGACAGATTTTTTACATCTGCCATGAAACAGAATTACATATTTTCTTAAGGTAGAAAAGACCTTTACGGTCACGTAAGCTGACCCTTTTGGCACAAAGGCTGTGAAGCTTCTTCAATCTCTACCGAGAGAAAGGCTAAGTACATGGAATGCATGAATTCCATTAGAGCTATAACATGTATATTTGTAATTATGTCCGTCCTTGCTCAGGAGACCTCAAACAATGACAAATCAGCCTTGAAGACTTCCCATTTTGTGAGAGAAGATAACCGTAACTGATCCATATCTTACAAAAAATGAACCTGTTCTTGCCTAGTCTGTGAAGTATTCTTATACCTTGAAGAAAAGGTATTTCATTGCAACCATTAATTCTTCATCCAGATCTTAACTAACAGCAATTGCCTAGGTAACCAAAAGGTGTTTACTCAGACTGCCAAAGACACCAAAAGCAAAAATTATCTCTGCCTTGTTAAAGCAGTTTAGTCCAGCTTTGCCAGCTCCCTTTCATGTGAGAGCCTTGCAATTTTTAATGAAGGCTCAGCTGACTACTGGCTATTTCAGTTCCTTTATCCTACTGTAGTTTTTTCTACTAAGCCTCCTGACTCACAAGATCTCAGCCTGTGCCTTGCAAGGCTCGTAATGGTGATTACCAGTAAGGCTGGTCAGGGCAATTGAGCCATATTAGTGCACGCAGGGCCCTGCCGATCTTTTTAGACTTTGCTTAAATAGATTAAATGAAATACCTAGAACCAGTAGGTCCAAATAAGAGATTCATTGTCAAGGGGATCTGGAGCATGCCCTACCGTGGCTAGCAGCTACATCTCTGGCTTATCTACCTTGAGTTGCTATGTCCCGGTTCTATAAGGAAACAATGGAAATCTAAATTCAGCACTGTTAAAATTCGGTTAAGCCAGTAGTGATTGAGACATACTCTGGACACCGCATCCTGGACAGCTGTTCACAGAGAGCATCCCAGATCACCATTAAGATGCTTGTATCTGGCGTATCTCCCTCTCCCTCTAGTCTTTATGGAAGCTTTGAGGGAGAGAAAGGACTGTGATTTTTTGTTTTTTCCCCCTCCTCTTATTTCCATTTTTTTCCGCCCTTGGAAAGTTATGCTTGCAATGGCAGTTTAGCGCTAGCTATCAGATGACACAGTTTAAGACACAAAAGATTTAAAGCACAGGGGTAGTTTTCAAATCACAAAAGTATAGAGTCTTCTCAGCCCCCAAACCCAAAGCTGTGAGCTGGATTTTCTTCAAAATTTCACACACACGGAGACACAAACAAAAAGTCTAACAGGAGTCTGTCTCTTTAAGAAAGGCAAAAGGAGTAAAGATAATTTTTAGGGGAAAAAACGTTCCCAGTAGAGTTGGCTGCAGTCACTCACGTGACATGCCCCTGATGCCATAGTTCACTTATATTCTCTTGTAAGTTCGATAATTTGATTGACTCAACAAAGCGGTTATAGCTATGTATGCAGCATTTGTACACATAAATAATAAATAGTTGAGAGGTTTTCAGACTGGGCTTTCTAATGCCCGTTTCTTTCTCATTCAGCAGTACATCTGAATTGCTTAAACTGTCAACTACTAAACCTTATTCCTCTCATACGCCCTGTGTGCAATATCACAGCTGAACGCGGTTTGTTACTTGTAGCATGATTTGTAGAGGTAGTGTGGTAGTGCTATAAGAAAACGGTATTTGGCACAGTATGGCAATTACATTACCACCTGCCTTCTAATTATAGAAAGCTATGCAATTGCTGAAGCAACAACTCTTGAATTTTTAGGGATTCATACTCTTTCTGTTTTGCAGCTGGACAAAGACTTGGAAGAGGTCACAATGCAGCTTCAGGACACTCCTGAGAAAACAACATACATCAAGCAGAACCACTACCAGGATCTTAATGACATTCTTAGTATACGGAACTTTACAGACAGCAAAGGTGAGAGTTAGTAAAATCCATTAGTAGTTTAACCCACCAAGATTCTGAACAGCAATCTCATCGGATCGGTTCCAGAGCGCTCGGGCCTTGGTAAGATAGAGCTTTAGATAGTTTGGTTGCATTACAGAAAGCATGCAGATTCACATAATAAGCTATATGGTACCCACTGAGTAGTTATTTCTCTGTACATATGTCTTCTAGTGTATGCCCTGTGTGCATAACACACATGGCAAAGTGAGAAACTATTAAAAGTGTACTTGTGTTCAGAGGTCAAGGTTTCTGTGCTGCATAGAGGGAGGAAAGTCACAGAGTGTTGCAAATATTGTGGGAGTTAATTGTGCCAGCCTTCAGCAGTAGGAAGCCCAGTTTAATATGTGCTCGTCTGAGTAGGACGTTCAGATTCTGCTTTTGGACACAGCTACCAAGCACGTAGAAGAGAAACATGTAAATATTTCAGTGCTGATTTGGACTCTAAATGTAGAATTGAAGGCACTCATGTATGAAAATTCTTCCCTAGGAACTGATAAAAAAGGCTTTCGTGACGACTGTAATATTCCTAAGTTGTTCCTACTGTGTCTCTTGCATCACTCCCTGAAGAAATACATGTGAAAGAATTGCTTCCATTAAAGCTATTTCGCTTTTGGGAAGCAATAAGATCTGGTGCGTAGTGCAATAAAGAGGAAGCCAGGACACTCAGCTTCCATTTCTGACTCTAGAATGGATCTACTTTGCGACTTTTGGCGAATGACTTTGTACAGATGAATATTAGTATAGTACGTGGAAAAACTAGTTGCCCTGTGTTGGGAAGCCATAGCCTTGCATGTTTGTTGCAATGGAGCTCAGGCTTCCTATTGATGCGGCAGCGTAATCTTGGTTAAGTGGAACAGAAGCTACCACTGTAAATACAGTTGTTGAAGAATAATTTTAGAACAGCAACAGTTCATATATGCTTTTGAAGTATACTGAAATTTTGGTTGGATAAGGTTACTTTTTCATGCGCTTTTTGTTTTAGCCTGGGTATACATTTCGTTGTGTAACTTGTGGCGAAAAAAAAGGAAGAGCTCCGTAGAGTTCCCGGTGTCCTTTTTAAAATTAAAAAAACAGAAGGGGGAAAAGGAGGAAAAGGAAAACGTAAATAGCTGCTGGAGGCGTGTGATTATTGGGCTGAGATCAGCAGCAAGAACTAACATCAGTGAGTGGGATGAGGCAGTTTTACCAAGTGTTTGAAAGGAACACATAGAATGTTCCACTCATGTCAGATGCTCCAGGAAAAATGATAAATCATGAATAATATTTCAAGCAGAAAAGATACATTACATTGTGCCAAATGCCCATCTGAGTTTGGGTATGAGAAATAAAAATGCTTCTCAAGAGATACGCTGGGTATAAATTTAGGATGGGATGCTTCCCACAGCAGGTTGCACTCCATTAGCAGTAGGATGCTGGCAAAGAAATCAAGGAGAAAATATAACCTTTCTGCACTTAACTTGTGGCTGTATCTACAAAAAACATTGATACCTAACTGCTGCTTTAAGAAGTAGCATCCAAGATTGTCTGTGCTCCTTATTTTCCCCCAGTACAGTTCCCCAGCTTCTATATTTTTGCTGAAGGGTACATATTTAAAATCACCTGTAAGTGCAGGATGCCTTAATGTACAGAGCCTTAATGTACAGAGTAGCTTGGAACTGTGTATTACTGGGATTTACAGGGTAGATATTCTTCCGCATACTGAAGTTGCTGGATGCAGCTTTTTGAATGGACCTGCCACATAAAGCTCCACACAAAAGGGTGGGGGGAAAGAAGGAGGTTTTCCCTTGGCCATCTCTATATTGAATAAGTTAGAGCATCTATTCACCTGGGAATGAGGAAGACCTGGATCCCAATTTGCAGCAGGTGTTTGAAGCTTGGTCCCACACCTGGTGGCGAATGCCCCAAGCATGAGTATTATGGAGTATCCTGATCCTGACTCGAATGACATCAAATATTCATACTTCCAGACTCTGAGCTACCATGTCCAACAACCCTTGCTGGCCTTTTTCTGTCCCTCTATTTCCATTTCTTCTGCCTCTTGTTTTTTGTCTTCCCCTGTTTCCCTGTCCCTTAGCTACACATCTGAATCTCCTGTTTCTCTCACCGCATCCATCCCCAATAGTCAACCTATGTGCTTAATTTAAATTTGCCATTCCAATCAAAATAACAAGGCTTTGGAGAATTCATGCTGCTGAGTCACTGCTGCTTCTGTGCAGATGCAAACAGACATCACTTAAATGGTACTTAAAAAAATTATGGCCCTTACGGCTACAGGAAAGCTAACTCTGACTGACATAGCTACGCTTTCTGTAGCTATGTATTTCATGTAATTTTCTGTAAATGAATGTACAGAACCTTGAAATTATGCATCCCTGATGATACTTGACCAAAGCTTCAGAATTGTAAATAATTTATTAACATGACCTAGAAGTGACCATGTCTCTCACCTCCACCGTGCAACCGGGGAAGCCAGTCCAATGTTATTTTTAAGGTGATGACAAGGTTTGTGCCTACCTTGGACCTTGTAAAAAATGCGAGCTGAGAGAGAGGGAGTAGGACAGCGAAGAGAGATGCTAAATATAGCAGCTGACTCGGAGCTAAAAGTCATAGCAGATCATTTGCCACATTTGCATTGTGGACATGGCTGAATCCTGTGTCAATCTTCTTTATAAAATACCTGGCTGTTCTGAAGGAGTTCCCACAGAGAATGCTGTGCAGTCTATCCCCATTGCTATTGCTTATACAAGTTCAGGGCACTGCGCTTCAGAGAGCAGATGAGAATGCAGGACTTACGCGATGCATCTCAAACAAGTCCTAATCAAACTTTAATGTCATAGTACACTTCAGTAGGTTTCTGATCTGTACAGAGTTAAAATCTCTAACTCCTATAGCCAAGTGCTGAAGGAAGTTATTTGATTCTTCCCTTCCTTCCCCACCACCCTCATTTACTTCAAATATGGATTTAGGATACAAAAGTTAAATTACTTTAGCCAAAATAGATAGACACAGCTGTGCACTTCCATAACTGCCTGACGTCAGGCAAATTTTCATAACTTTGGAGTTCCTGGTTAGTTATTAACAGCAACAGCTCCTGGTGTAGCCTGGGAGCTCTTTGCTGGCATGGGGACTCCTTCTTTACAGCACATTTCAATTCAGTACGTCTCATTTAAAGAGAGATATTATCCGAGACACTCATCTCTTGTTCACAAACGCGTAATGTCCCTGAGACATCTACAGCAATTGGCTATGCAAGAAAAGCAATTAGGGAATGTGGTTTGTAGTTTATGGTTTGATTGCTTTTTTTTTTTTAATGCAGGCTTTCGTCTGCGCTGCTAGATAGCTTTGTGTGGTCAGGCAGCTCTCAACGTGCTCCGTGGACCGCAGCTCTGGGACCTCAGATGGCTTCTCCAGTTGCATTTAAAAAAGGCATCCCCTTAACTTCGTTTGATACATTCCTCAGCTGATTTTGAGTCACGGCGTCTGGTAGCGACATGAGCTTCTCCCCCGGCATTTGTGGGATCTGGTGGCCTTGCCGGAGCAGCAGAGCCACATGAGAGCCTGGGTTTGAGGCAGGGACGGGCTGTGGGTGAGAGCGACGCTTGGCTTGGGCAGTTCCTCTAACTGGCAGTGCCGTTCAGCAAGGAGAGCCAAGCTTGGAGACACGGCTCCGTTTTCCAGGCTGACATTTGGAAAAAGGAGGACAAATGCTTGTAACTGTGATGCTGTGTAAAGAGGAAGGTTGTGCCGCACGGCTCCGGGGAAGAAATACCCTGGCACGGGCACAAACCAGAGCTTCCCAAAAGGGCTCCCTGCACCCATGTAGACGGTGTGCCAGAAACAGCAGAGACTTCGTGAAGGTAGAAGTTATTTCTACCGTGCAAGTTCCTGCAGAGATAAAAGTTACTGAGGAGCAAAATATAGAGGGAAGATACTGTGTGGTTTGACGGGGGGGGTTGGCTAATTTTGCCGCACTTGGAATCTTACAGTCTTACTCTGACTTCTATCTGACATTTTATTACATGAAATTGTATCTACCTGAATGATTCGTAGATTGCAAGAGGTTCATATAAAGCCAAGCTCAGACAAAATCCTGCAGGAGAATCTCCCTTTATTGCTACCTTTGCCAGTACATTTCAGTGCATCAGGGAAACTAATGAACGACAGCCATCCTATGGAAAGTACAAAAGAAGCAAGAGACAGCCTTGCAATAGTCCCCACTTATGAACAAACCCTTTTTACAAGTTGTCTCTCTGCAGGCACCCTAGCTTGCTCAGAAGGCCTTTTCTGGCTTGAACCAGAAAACAGTCTTTACTCATTGCTGTAAATGGACTGGGAGCGTTCATTTGCATGTCAGATATGCCTACATGCTGTCAGTTGTAACCCCACTCCAATGTTTCCTAGTGTTAGTTTTTTCCTATGTAAAAGCAGATCAAAGAAAAACAGATTTCAAAGGCATGTTGCTTGTAAATGCAAAGCAAAACAGAGTTCATCTGTGACAGAGGGGGGAAATATTACTTCTATGAAGTTAGTGTGAGTCAAGCATTAAGCGTGAGTTTGAAACCACAGACTCAAAGGAAGGGCTTTCAGAAATGGGTGTACAGGACTTTAAAGGAATGCTGTTTTAAAGACAGGATATAGTTCATTATATCCTTTGTATAGAGAGATATATAAAGATATGTATACTAGTTTCTATGAAGCCTAGCAAATGGAGTCCAGTCCTGAAGTTGGAGCTTGTTTCTATTTCAACAGGGAGACCAAACTCCAGAGGCTCAGAGTCCGCCCTTCCTTGCGCAGAAATAACTCTGTAGTAAAAGGAGTTTCTTCTGATTTAAAGTAGTATAAAACAGAGGAGAATTTTGCTGGCTTTTCTTTTAAAAAAAAAAATCTTCTTTTCAAAACATAACTATCAGAAGTCATGTTTTAGACTGCCTGGTGCTGTAAGCTTAGTTCAGGAGATCTTTTTCTGATATCCAGCAGACGATGTAATTTAAATTTTTCCTTTCATTTTCCTTTCTTTTCATCCTGTTCACATAAAAAGCAGGAACTGGCTAGTCTTGTTTCATGGTCCAAACAACAGAAGTGTGAAAAATTACAGCAGATTCAAAAAAATCTGCATTTAAGGTTTCCAGAGTTCTTTAGTAAATCAGCAAGGTTATCTCTGCCAGCTCTTATATGTCATTATTAAACCACACTTGCTTCTTTGTGCAGCATACAATATGCTTTCTAGCAAAGAGAAAACAACAGCAGAATTGAAAGATGGGGGGTGAAGAATGGTTCTGCCATCTAGTTGTAAGCCGTCGGGGGAATATTGCCGCTAAAGCGTAATGATGAAGATGTTCAATAAAGCTGCAGTGTACAAACATCAACAAAACAAGCACCTAGGTAAAGAAATACACTTTATAAACTCCAGGAAGAAATTGCAGCAGTGGCAGTCACCTGGTGTTTTCTGCCTGCAGCCGAACCGGAGCCATTAAAACGCACGACGCGTTAAAGCCAGCCCGGGTAATTTTGGCAGCACCAGGTTGCGGAGCGATTATACGTACGGCAGGTCCGAAGGGAGCGTCGCCCCTGGCAGGGGAGAGGCGAGCAGCCGGGAGCAGGGACTTCCTCGGTGAGCCTCTCCGCAGCCAGCATCCCGTGTGCTCTCCCAGCTCCGAGCTTTGTAGTTGGAAGTTGTTTCTCCGCTGCAGGTAGGCGAAGGTCCTGAGCCGAAGCCTTCTGGCTCTCACTGACAACCGGGCAGCAGGTTTGGGTTTCTAAGGAACCCATCAGTGAGTGCCATGCGAGGCCCTTGAGATCGGTTTGTCTTTTTTTCCCGATGGTTTTCGGAATGGAAAGTGCTCGGGCATCACTTATCGAGACTTCTGAGTTCCAGTTTGAGGTCGACAAAGGTGAAAGTTACTTAGAAAGTGCTTCTAGCTAATGTACATTCAATTCTGAAGGTAGTGATATCATTCCAGTGAAACTTACTCAGTAGCATCTGCAGTGGCAGACAGTATCCTGAGAATGAAGGGCATTTTTCGGGTGGCAGACTTAATGGACAGAGGAAGAAAACATGGGGAATTACTAAAAGCAGTGCTACATTTTCCAGGGGAAACTGGGACCTCAATTGTTTACCGTTACCCTTAATTCATTTTCTTTCAGTCGTTCATGTATATAAAATCAGTTTCCTCCATCCTTGAGTTTTTTAAATGCATATGGTAACAGTGTTTCTTCTTTAAGCTCCAGCTCCTGGAAGCATATGACTAAGTGAGAATCTTGTTCTTCATTATTTAAATGAAAGGTAAATTAAAAAAAAAAAAAAAAAAAAGAAAGAAAGATATTCTAGTTTCCATAGCTGCAGAAAAATCTAAAAACTCTTCTCCCAAAAAGCTTGACAAATAAGAATTACCCAACTTTTTTGTATTTTGAAAGAAGCAAAGGAAAAAGAAAAAATTCTCCACAGTGCAGCAGTTTTACATGAACTTTGTCTGTATTTGATACCTAAACATTAAAACTTGTATATGGTAACCTTGTATACAGAAATTTATGCAGTGTATTAAGGGAGAGTCATCTGCAAGAGTGGTAGAAAAGGGTCTATTAAGAATAACACACAGTGATATATGGGCAGTTGGTGTTGAGGGGTGAGTAGGCAGAGAATATATGATTTCTGCTCTACTTAAAACTAAATCCCCCACCTTTTTGACAGGGACCACCTCCTTCTCTCTCTCTCTCTCTCTCTCACACACACACAGCAAAACTGAAAGCATAAGAAATCCCTTTAGGGATGTGCAACACCAATTAATATATGAAATCACGTACTCCCAAAGCCTAACAGTTGCATATTCCAGTCATTTGATGAAGAATTATATCTTCAGTGGCTTTGTAAAAGGTTAAATTGTTTATCTTGGCTGAAGGAGTTGGAACCCAAAAATAGTTAAATAATAGACTTTTTCTATCCCTAATTACAAGGATTACTCAAATTTTAACTTTGGTCTATATCATAAAGTCACCAGTTTTCATTGTCAGCTTAGATCAGCTCAGGATTGAACATTGGTTTTAATCATGGAAGTAAAAAGTGTTCTTTTCTACATGTCTGTTTATAGACATCACAAGGCTTTTATGCAAATGTCAGGCTCAATATACATAGAAATGTGATATATAGAAGATAAAAACTGAACTCTTGTGACAGTAAATGCCACACCAGCAAACTTCAGGCTGCCCTGAGATGATAGACTTCATTGCTTATCTTAGCCACTGTCAGATTTGACTCTTTGCTGTCCTCCCTTCACGTCTAAACCATCACTGAATCCTGTCATATCTTGCTTTTAAGCGCTCTTCTTGCTACAACTGAATTCCTTGGCTCTCTTTTACTGACATTTTCTTGCCCCAACAAAAGCAGTTTCGTGTGTTCTGGTTGCCTCCTTTCTCACCCAGACCCTTCTCTTCCATGCAACAATAAGTGAAAAACCTTCTCCCCTGCTCTCCCGAGCTGTAGCGATCCCCGTGTCTGCACACTTTTGCATCCTCACCTATTCACTTTGGTCCAAGTTGCTCGTTACATTTTTCACAGCAGAAAGTGAATGCTACAAAATAATGCTAGGGATGACCACCCTGGGAGGGGAATTACACGTGTTGGAGTTTGCCCTCAAAACATTCTCCTTCTGCTTCCAGTTTCTTTCCTCAGTCTTTGTTTCTGCTGTTTGTTTTGTCCCACCAGTGCTCTTCGATAAGATATATATTACTAGCATGCTGGGACCTGAGCATTATTTGGGGCTTCTGAGCGTTGGTAGAACAGAAAAGCAGCTTAAGCCTTCAACACACTCTGGGTTTTTCATACTATTTTCATTTTCTCTTCAGTATATTCCTGCTTTTCCCCCTCATACCCATTTTTACATTCAAAACCTCCAGCGTCATTTTCAAGAATTTACCTTTGAGTCCTCTTCCATGCTGCCTTGATGCCTGCAGCAATCACTCTTCCTCCGTGTGTGTGGCAAACAACCGCCGGTGATGGATTTGGAGCTGCTCTGTAATTATTTATGAAAACTGTGCACTGTCCTCATTACTCAGATGTTTTCCATGTGACTTTATTTGGCTTCACACAGTAGGAGACTTTGGAAAAGCAGGCAGGAAGAGAAAGGATCCCCGGCGAAGACAGTCTTCTTAAAATGGCTGTGTTCATCCCTGTTTCCCAGGGGGACCGATGCCACGGGCTTCAGCACAGCCAGGGACTCCCGGGACACCCGGGGCAACCACGGGAAGCTACCTGCAGGGAAAATGATGATCTTCTACGTTATCACTATGCAGAAGAGAGAGCAGCAGGAGAAAGCTTAATGAAATCATTAGCTGTCCTTCCCGCAGACAGCCTATGGACCAGTGCAACTGATATGAATCATATTTCCGGGCTAAATGATAGCAGATAGTTAATTGACAGCGCTTAATTGCTTATGTGATTGCAAGAGTACCAAGGTTTTATAGATCAATGAGATTATAGTTTTTCTAGGAAAAGACTTAAATAAGAGGGGTTTTTTCATATGAAAAGGTAACAATTTTTGAGCACAAGATAATATGATGGTGCAGTTACATTAATTTTTTATCCAGCCTAAGACTGGGTGAGAGAGCATGATAGGGCTGCATAGAGGTGGGCAACAAGTTTTGGTTTGTGGTTTGGGTTTTTTTAAAGGTGGGGGGGAAGCAAAGGAAGAATGAAAGAGGTTTTGTCCCTTTTCTGCTTCTTCATGGTAGTTCCTATGAAGGAGCACATCATCGAAAACATAAGAGTACCAAAGACACAGGGAAACCTGAGACTGTATCGGAATGTAGGCAGAAAGAGTTTATTTTGTGGCATTATGAATATCTGTGAAATTTTAAAATGAAACAATTTAAAAATGGTCACTTGGTCACAGTAAAGTAAAATTGAATGTGTTCTCCATCCAGATGGTGAGAAAGCCATTTTGAAAAATCATCTTGATCAAAATCCACCAGCACAATGGGGCTCATCAG
The DNA here is from genome assembly GCA_035590195.1 of Aviceda cuculoides. Classification (NCBI taxonomy): domain Eukaryota; kingdom Metazoa; phylum Chordata; class Aves; order Accipitriformes; family Accipitridae; genus Aviceda; species Aviceda cuculoides. The sequence continues at coordinate 13,288,012 of JAVJGG010000048.1, read as the reverse complement.
ACCCTTCCAGAACAAGCAAAGATCCTATAGAAGACATCAACTCTCCAGAACAGTAAGTATACACCATTACATACTGGTACAGAAAGAGGCAACCCCTTGCTCTCTCAGGTGTGCATATGCTTGGACGCGCACACTTTCTACTCTTTTAGCCATAAATTACATCCTGGACACCAGCTGCCTTGCTGATAACATGTTAATTTAAATTATTACATTTCATCGAAACCCGTATTTCTCTTTCATGCTTTTTTATGGGAAGACCTTCACTGTAAAACCCTTTCAGCCAGCTACAGAGAGAGCCTGGACCATCAGCAACAGAAGATGCGAATGGCCCCTCCTGAAGCACCAGTGGGCAGCAACGCTGTACTGTGATGGCCCCCCCGCCACCAGCTCACCATCCCCACCAAATTAGGAGGCTATCAAGGGCACTAGATCCTAAGGTGCCCCAAAGGCAAACTAACGCACTTCTTTTCTCTTGTCAGAAACATCCATAACATGCCGTCTAAAGTTTCTGCAGAGAGTTACAGGACAAGCTGTGCCCAACCACGAATGTATATAAGGAGAGAAGAGGATGTATGTACACACACACATGTTACGACTAGTGTCAAAAGTCCAAGTCCTTCCACACACCAGCCAGAGGGGTTCATGCTGTACATAGCCATTTCGTTCTTTTTCAATCTTAAGCTAGCTAAGAAATAAAAACAGTCTGAGGGCTTTTCTACGTTGCCATAGCAGCTGGACCTGAGTTTTGGCATAGAAATGCCTGCACCGAGTAGTTTCCCGTAGAAACAATGCTGTGGCTACAAGGAGAGGATGGCACAAAGCACTTGCTAAATTCGTGGAGGGGAAAAAGTCTTATGGTATCAGCTTTTGCCTCCAGGAACCTGTATAATAAATTAATGTGCTACCAGCTCAGCAGGGCCTGCCGTGGGCCAGAGCTCGGGGAAGCACTGTGCTCGTTTGTCCCTGGATCAGCCATTTCCCCATGGCAGCCCAGTTACATGGGCACCTCTTCACCAGGAGCTGAGCTAACAGCTGTCAGACTCCTGTTTTGTGCACAGACAACTTCAAAGCTTATTTAAAAACAGAATAAATTAAACAAATTACTAGACTGAGTCACATGTTACATCAGTGACAGCACACCTGATTTCAGAGAGCAGTTACTACCTTGTACTACCTGGTGCAAGGAAACGTGGATTTCTAACTCTGTCCTTGCACTTAGGAAAAACCCCAACCCAAGCCTGCACAGGAGGTAACACACACACACACATACATATGCACCAAAAAAACACCCTCAGTAGCTGAAATATCTGGTTATTTCACAAAAGCAGGGCACTCACTGAGAAAGCTCTCGTGACTATATATGGGGTCAGCAGGGTGCTTTCATGCATAGCTATTAGAGGTCTGTCTTTTTCCAGCACCATTTGTCAGAAATAACACAGTGTGAATGCAACCTCATCTGTACACGGCCCCCTTACATTAAGAGAGATGCTAAGAAAAACACAGACACTCAGATAATCCAGTTGTCCCAATACAGACTTAATACAGAAAAAAAAAAAAAAAAGGAAAAAAATTTGGTGATGACAAAACTTCCTCTAGGCTAGTGGTAACTGATGAGAAGACTGAAATTTCCTAAAGGTCTTAAAGAGCGGGTCAGTACAAATCTGAACAGTCACTGACATTTATGGAAAGCAAGTCCTGCTAAATCAAAACAGTGTCATTCAGCACTTGCACAGCTGTGACTGGGCCAGGTCCAAGGGTCAGTGTTTCCCCCGAGGATGTGTTGGCAGTTTGGGTACCAGAGCCACACCACAGTGGATTTGCCAGCGAGGAGAAGTGTAGCCATCTTCAGGACTAGGGTTTTGTGATTCCCTCTCTTTGACAAGAGATTGCCTCCTTCCAAACTTTGTGCTCTTTAAGAATATCCTTCCACATGCATGGGTTTTTTTTCAACTTGTCTGGCAGCACTTCTGGCCTTCCGTGGTTATTAAATATATCATTTTTGTAAGGAAAAAAAAAAAGAGTTAAAGACAGGCTGTAGTTTGTGCCTTCTCTTTCTCATTTCACTGCATACATGGGGCACCTGGTAGAGATGGTAGTCACAGAGTCTGCTGAACCTATTTCTTATTCAAGAACACAAATCTCAAGGATGTTAGTCTGAAAAAGATTTCCTCTTTGCTGCAAACCTATGAAAGTAGGACGTTAAGATAATAATTTGCCTGCAGAAGTGTTAACTCTTTAATGCCTGTGGCAAAAAGAAGCATCCCAGCTTCCTGTTACTGGCAGCACTCAGGAGAGCTGACATCTTCCAGTATGAAAGTTCTTATGGAGTGCAGAAATGAGTTTGACTTGGGACTTTTTTCATTCTTTCTTCCCACTAGTGCTACATTTGACTAACTGCAAATGTGATCCCTTGTTCTACAGTTGTGTCCAAAGTGAAGGCGCAGCAGTACACACGCACTTCATGCTCAGCAGTGCAGGAAGTTGTTTTGTGTTTGTTGATGGGGTGATATTTATATCGTCTCAATCAGAACGTGAAAAACCTTTGTTTTGTCCTTGGCTCAGATTTAGAACCCTGCACCTAAGGAAAAATGCAGTCTGTATGACTGTAAAGGAGCTTTAGAGCATGAATACAGATGACTCACAGTTCCCCTTGTCTCTTACTCCCTTTCCTGCTGGGCAGGACCTGGTAGGTTATCCATCATGCAATGTGAAATTTGCCATAACCAGTCAGACCATCAGACATGAGGAGCAAAAAGTGGGTGCTGGCTGTTTTCTCTCCTGTTCACACTGGCTACACAGTGTAAATTAACACTTCCTATAATAGGCAAAGCAGTGCTGGTGCACAGGCCCCAGCCCTGCACTTTGATTTTCCATGGTGCTTATTAGCGTACTCCCTAGCACAGCTGTATCAACTTGCGCTCTCCCGGTTAATGCTCAGGCACAATCTGGTATTCAGAAACCCTGTTTGGGGGGAGCTTAGCCGCATGGATGGAACCTGCACCTTGCCAGTTCATCTCAGGTCCAGAGAGCAGCCTGAACCAGTTTAGAATAGATATAATAGTTCATTTCCCAGTAGGCTGGGGTGTCACGCAAAGTCAACTCTTTCCTGCTGGGCAGTCCTGCTTACTTATCTAAAGATCCCATCAGTCATCTTATCTGCACGATGGCCATGCAAATACATTCAATGGGATATCTTCCATGACCTTTAAAGACATTCTTCTGTGCACCTTCATTCCTGCATGTTGTCTGATCTCATCAGTGACCTGCATTCACTGAATTAGTTTTTGGCACCATTAAAATTTATACCGTTCTCATTTTAACAGCAACGATATGTAACAGTCTTCCAGATCTCTGAGTAAAGGTGATGATAGATTTCTGCAGGACCCCACTATACCTGCCATTTTGATAGACTATTTCCTATATGTGGTCATTTTTGTAACCATCAAAACAGCTAATCGTTGTATAACCCTTATGACAGAAACCACCTTGATTTTTTTTTTTTTTTTTGAGCTTTTACCAGCATTTAAAAGACAGTCAAATACCCTGCTGGAGCCAGTTATGTCAATTTTAGTAACCAAAAATTCTCATCAAAAAAAGTTGGTTATGACTGGATTATTGCATTGAAGCCATATGCTTCGGCATGAACATGCCTCTGTTATTCAGTTTCTTCACTGACAGTGGTTTGTACTAGTCTATCTATGATCCTACTCAAATCTGCAATTAAAATAAGGTAGATTTAGAATTGTTAGTTTACTTGTTAGTACATCTTGCTTTATTGTAGTCTTTTAGAACTTCTCCAGCTTCCCAGCATTTGCTAAAAATCAAATTAATGGGCTGAAAAATCAACTGAAATGATCCCTGAGTGCTTAGACACAGTTTTACACACTCCCACAGATCTTCAGATGTTTGACTGTAGCAGCAGTTGTTTCAGTCCCCCCACTTACCAATGGATCTCATCAGTGGTTTTTCTACAGCAGAATCAAAATATTTTTCAAATGCCTCTGCTCTCTTTGCAGCATCATGCATTCCCATGTGTGTTCCATTGTGTTCCTATGTGCATTGACATTGGAAGTCAAGTTTTTACTTGATTTTATTTATCCCACATAAATGGCATTTCTGTACAGAGCTGAAAATCTATGCCCTATTCTAACACAGTACCTTGATGAGTGGCTGCTCTGTGTGAGGCACCACCTTTCCTTTCCATCCCCTTCAGCAGCTGCCTATGATTCTGTGATTCTAAAACTGCTGATACTAGCCATTCCCTCCCCAACATACTTGACCATATATGTGTTTTGACATATCTATTCTATGGACAACTCAAAACAAATTCATAGAATCATAGAATCATAGAATGGTTTGGGTTGGAAGGGACCTTTAAAGGTGATCCAGTCTAACCCCCCCTGCAATCAGCGGGGACATCTTCAACTACATCAGGTTGATCAAAGCCCCATCCAACCTGGCCTTGAACACAATCATGGGGCATCCACAACCTCTCTGGGGAACTTGTTCCAGTGTTTCGCCACCCTCATGGTAAAAAATGTCTTCCTTATTTCTAGTCTAAATCTACCCTCTTTTAGTTTAAAACCATCACCCCTTGTCCTATCACAACAGGCCCTACTAAAAAGTCTATTCCCACCTTTCTTCTAAGCCCCCTTTAAGTATTGAAAGGTCACCATGAGCCTTCTTTTCTCCAGGCTGAACAACCCCAACTTCTCAGCCTGTCTTCATAGGAGAGGTGTTCCATCCCTCTGATAATTTCTGGACCCCCTCCAACAGGTCCATGCCTTTCCTGTGCTGAGGACCCCAGAGCTGGACGCAGAACTGCAGGTGGGGTCTCACCAGAGCGGAGCAGAGGGGCAGAATCCCCTCCCTCGACCTGCTGGTCACGCTGCTTTTGATGTACCCCAGGGTACGGTTGGCTTTCTGGGCTGTGAGTGCACGTTGCCGGCTCCTGTCCAGCTTTTCATCCACCAGCAGCCCCAAGTCCTTCTCAGCAGGGCTGCTCTCAATCCCTTCATCCCCCAGCCTGTACTGATACCAGGGGTTGCCCCAAAAGCATTGACAAAATGTGCTAAGGGTGGGGGAAGGGAAAAACTGCTGATATTGGAGAAAAAAAAACTACAGAGAGTGAGGCAAGGTACAAGATTTACTTTTGCTAAAGGACAAAATAGCAGGTCTGTTTGGATTTTGATACTTTTTTTGTTTTGTTTTGTTTTATCCCTTAACAGTTTTGCCTAAACTCTTAATTGTGTGCGAGTCTCCAGGCTACAGTCCTCCGCCCCAATTCCAGGAACGAAGCTTTCAAGTGAAAGTAAACTTTAAGTACAGTTAAAGCAAAATTTGCCACCCACTGCAGCCACCGTTGGCTTAGCCAAATAAACATGCTTTGTCCATGGTATGGCTAAGACTTAAGTGGGGTAAAAAAAAATCCCATTCACTTGATTATGCAACTGGATTCTCTTGGAATAGCTTCAAAAAGCTCTTTAATGAGAAGTCTGTAACAGTTGAACAAAGTAAGCATTTCCACTGGTGGGAAAATAAGCTTGGGCAATTCTGTGTTTGACCCTGCAACGGGAGGCAGAATGACAATCCGCGGCGTCAGGCTCATAAGGATTCAGCACGTGGAAGCAGTGAGCCATGCCACCTCTGCACTCCCTGGGAACAGGGCATGGTTTCATTGATAGCACCAGAAAGAGTTGGGCACAGTAGCAAAATAACAATGAATGGATTTTGTTTAGTCCCAGGAATGCATTGCCAACACTACAATGATCAACGCTGCGGATTAATATTGCATCAAACTTCTTTTAAAGGGTGTTTGGGGGGGGTGGGGATGATGAGAAAGAGTTTCCCAGCTAGGCAGGCCACAACTATTTCCACCGCATCTCTGTATAAACAAGCCTTAGTCTGTGGTGAAGAAACTAAAGAGAAGCAGATTACATTTCTTTCTGTTTGAATTTGAAAGCTATGCTGCTTGGTCCTCGAGCGGTGCAATGGATGCCTTGGTAGCTGTCTCCACTTCCTAACACAAAGCAAAAAAGAAATGAAATGTAGTTTGAATCAGAAAGGCTGTCCAAAGGCAAGCTTTCAAACATACACTCCTTATAAAGGCCTGTCTATACACGGTCATTATGTCAGATAACAGGGAAATATAAATTCAAAATTCTATTGTACTGATACAATGCTTTGTATGGGCATTTTTCTTCTGGAATCAAAAAGCCGGTCTTCGGGTCAGCTCTGTCACTTTGACACCTGCCTTCTCTTAAAAATGCCCCTCTGTGTTTCAACAGTGAATGTCTCCAAATGCAGAAGCGATCCTGCTCTGATAACATCTTAATCACTGAAAACCTCCACTGGATTTTTATTTTATGTAAGGTGCCAGTATACCCACAGCACGGGGATAGCAGAGCCCATGTCCCACGGCACCAACCTCTCCATGGAGAGGGGTTAATTGGGCTGTCTGTGAGCACAGTTTACTGTCCTTTTAAAAAAACAACCAAAAAACCCAAACCAAAACAAAGCCCCACCAGTTACAGTGATGTCAATCTGCTTGGAAAATTGCATACAGGAAGCTGGGTTCCTAAATACTGAATTTCAGTGGGGGTGGAAGGTTGGACTGCTTTAGAGCGCCAGCTCCTCAGTCCCACGGCACGGTCTGTGGGAACTCAACAGTGTCCAGCACCTCAAAGGCACAGACCTTAACTGCAGAGAGGAACCACTTGGAAAAAGCCATCGGTCCCAATTCCCTCCCTCCCTCCGTGCACCTGTGTTTGCCTTAGCTGGTTGCAAAAATGCCATCGTTAATTCTAACATCCTAAGTGTTAATTCTAACGTCCTAACATGCTCAGTGACGCACAGCCTCAAACTCAGCCCGTGACCTCGCGCGTGTCCATGCAGCCGGCCAGGGCTCCGCGTGCAATAGATGGCTTTGCGAGGGGCGAGGAGTCGCTTAGCCACCCGCCCTCATTGCAGGCTTAACTTTTTGCAGTATCAGCAGTCTAACAACTACTCTGAAAGCGCCTGGGAATTTCAGAAGGTTGTGGGATGCTGAGAACCTTAGACCCCTTTGCCAGGTCCGGCCTGTCGGAAGAATCCCCCAAGGGGAGGTAACGCCGCGGCGGCGTAGCCCCGACAGCAGCGAGCGCAACGCTCTTGGCGTTAACCCTCTCGGCGTTAACCCTTTCGGCGACCCTCGCAGCAACCCGCAGCCATACCAAGCGTGTAACGCGTTATATTTTCCTCGTGGCTAACGCTCCTCTCTCCCCGTCTCTCCCGCAGCATACAGCGCCGGCTGTCTTTGCAGCTGCCCATCCTTCACCATGCCTACTTGCCGTCCATAGGAGGAGTCGACGCTAGCTGTGCCAGCCCCTGCGTAAGCCCCAGCGCCAGTCCTCGGCACAGACACGTGCCGCCTTCCTTCCGAGTAATGGTTTCGGGGCTGTAGGAGAGGGAGATCAGTGCTTCCCGAACTGCTTTTAAGTACTCAATGACTGGACGAAACATCCCACCTAGAACTCTGCCACAAACGTGTACCTTTGGCTCTTAGCGCGGAGGAACTACCGCTGAGGCCGTCGTCACAGGAGTGCCCGTCTAACTCGTGTGGGAAGGCAAAGGAGAAGGACGCGAGGAGTTTGTTCTGTAGCCTTATTCATGGAGTTTTTATTTCTTCACGTAGAAGTCACTGAAAAACGTTTCTTCCCAAATTTCTACTAGCAACCAGGAGGCTGGGAAATACGGATCTTGCAAAAAAGACACTAGGAAAACAAAACAAAACAAAACAAAAACCACTCAGATGTCACTGAGCTTTATGTGGCTGCTGAGACCATGCAATTCTATACTGTATCCATGTAAGGAAAATACAACGGTTGAGCTATACCATATTTATTGAAATAGATACACTCATTTTTACAAGAGTTGTGTTAAATTGCTGGAACCATTCTGCACTGGTTAGTCTTGCCTGTTTTCATTTCAGGGATGATGTTCGATAGGAAAGGAGGGTTATGAGAAATGATTCTCCGGGTGGCATTGAGACTCTGCAGTGCTGTGAGCAGGGTCACCTCTGACTCGCAGCTGTACATGAAAGCCAAGCAGAGGCTGAAGCTCCAGCTCCCAGTTGTCACCAGCTGGAGAGCTGCTGGTTGGAAGCGGAGCACTTCGCCCTTCTCCAGGGATGATGGTAGTGACTGCTGACCATCTGCAGCTCCATTTTAGCAAAGTTTCTGCACCTAGTTCGGAATAAACACCACCAACCGTAATGTACTAAACTGTCTGGAAAAGTCCTAGGGCTGATAAATCAAGAAGCTGAGGACAGATGGTCAGTAAAGTCTTAATGTCACAGGACGGATTGTTTTTCATAGTTTCTTTGAATTATGTCACACATAATTACAATAAAATTAATTTAGTGAACTGGGGGGGAGGGGTTAGGGCACAGCACTTTGCTGCTGCAGGCAAAGCCTGCAGAGCACAGAGATGTGAATATACACTATGTTTGCTTTGTACCTGCGTGTGTGACAGTTGTAGCGGATATTAGAGAGGACAAATCAAATTTACCAATAGAATATTTTACCTGAATCCTAAAAGGACTGTGAAAAACACAGCGGTTTTTATACTTTAGCTCCATCCCCTGAACCGAAGTAATTAGGAGGAACGCTAGTGGCATATCGTCTGGATGAGCTCTGGAGCCAATCCTGCAGGCGCAGGTGAGGAACACATGCAGCTTCTTTTTCCAAGGGACTGGAAATGTGGCATCTCACTGCCGGGGCTGTTCGCTAAGAGCAGGGGGGGAAAAACCACATGAAGCACCCACTGGGCTCCCAGTTTTCTTTGACCAACACCTGTGAACCTCAGACCAAACCTTTGGAATGACTTTTCTACAAAGGTTTATAAATCAGCAATGACTGAAGCACAGCTGAAGAGGTTCATTAGCTGAGGGACTTAACCACAGCTTTGACAAGCTAGCATAAATCTCCATTAAAAATAAAACACACCTCATAGTGGCCAAAACCAACATGAATATGTATCTGAATCTTACAATCAGGAGCATCACAAAATATTTCACTTGGCACATACAGTAAGAGAGGATATGGAAATACCTGTAGCTTTTAGAACAAAAACATGTAAGTATAAACACAGATAAAATAGAACTCATTACTCTGTTTAAGCACTAAACACTGACGTTGTCACTCAATGTGTGTTGACAGTATTCTCTTGCTTTATTAATATCATCAGGGCCTGGTTTATTTTAAAAGGAATGTTCATTTTTAAAAAGAGAAAATTACAATATTGTATATAATGTATACACAAAGATCTCTGTAGAAATATTATTCCAACTTAGCAGGAAAAAAAAAATTCAGAAGTATCGGACCATTGGAGGTGAGTGTGTGTGTGTGTCTGTAACTTCGTGAATACTGACTGTGTGACGTTTATTAGGTTTAAACCATGCAGTACATTCTTTGTCTCAATGATACTGTAGTTTCTCCCATAACATTTTTTTTTTTACTTTACTGCAGATAACAAGACCAACCAAGTGAATATAGCTATTTAATGTTTCTGTTCTTTTATACTGCAGCAAAACTGTACTGTAAATTTATGAAGAGGCTGTGCCCCAATGGCATTTTCCAATGATGTTAGTGCACAAATGCTTTAAACTAGACTGGAACTGCCAGGATAAAATGTAAATGAAGAATTTCTTGTATAACCTTATACTGCATGAGATCAATTTTTAATAAATTGTTGCAAATCTGTTTTTATGAATAAAATATATAAAACCTAGCTTTTTGGACTTAGTGCCCTCTTCCCCCATAGCAAAACCATTTTTAATGTGTAAGTGTGTGTGTCTATATATATAAACATACATATATATAAAAGCCTCCCTAGAGAAGGAGCGATCCTATTACAACACTACATTGTAATAAAAAGTCAAAATACACGTCCTAGTAGTTGAAGGGTTCACATCTAGAGAAAAAAAGAGACACAAGCTTCTGCCCTGAAATACAATTACTGCAGTACTCATGAGTGAAGTCTAAGCCATTTTTGTAATGGGAAAATAATCAAACATATGCTGAACATTTACATCCAAACCACACTTAATACATGCACTATTCTCTCTTGCACCACAGTTACTGTGAATTCAGGAGAAAAAGAAAGATTTTACTATTTCACATAAATTGTTGAAGTCGAGCCAGTCTTCTAGCTCTATAGTAAAATCTCTGCTTCGGCAAACAAGAAGTTTCTGCGAATAATCACTGATCATTTCCTGAAGGCAAGCACTAAACTTCTCCATCCAGTTTCACGCAAGTGGTGGGTTTTGTGTCTTAAACCAGGTTCTTCTGCATGGCAGAACAGGAGGAGGGTGGGAAAGTAGTGTAACGAGCCAGCTGGAGGAAAGAGCATTTTTAGTCATTTGCTTTTCAACAGGAGCATCCTCAAGCCAGCACAAAATGACATAAAGCCCAAGATGAGGGAATTCAGAGCTGCCACAAATGTGTTTTCTGTAGATTTTTGATGCAGCTTAGGAGTCGCACCGAACACATGCAAAAGGGAAAATACTAGTGAGGAATGAACAGCGTGGATCGTGGATATCAATGCAGAATACCAGATGGCAGGAGAAACTCAAACAGATACATCAAAGCTCATTCAAGAAAGAAAAAAAAAGTCTATAATGGCTTGATTTTGAAACCTATATTCAACCAGAAATTTTGGGAGGATGTGAACAACTTAGAGTTGTTCAAGAATAATAGGAAACCAGAACAAAGCAAAACATTGCTTTAAGAGGTCAAGAAAAAACACAAGAGGGAGATGTCAGGGGAGCAAGTTTACTCTATCTGTTGAGTTTCCACAGTCACAGCAAATACATTTCTTATGAAATTGTAAAATTGCTATTGAACTTATGGAAGATTACTAATGTTGCAGCTCTTCTTTGAAATAATAAAGTTGAGGATGGTAAGGGAAGAGCAAGAGAGGCACTTTTTCAGTTTTCTCTTTCTTTTAAAAGATTTGAAATCTTTTCTTAAAGGTTTATAATCAAATCTTTTCTGGTCTTTTCAGAATTTGTTTGTTCATTACAAACCCCAGTACAGGATTGGAGAACACCCCAAGACTGGATTAGTGTTTCTGTCCCTTTCTGCTCAGGCTTGCTTAGCTGCTGGAAGCCAGCCCAGCAAGACCTGTCCCAGCATTTCCACAGCACCCTATGGATATCAGCAGGGCTTTACTGTGCACTTACACCACAGCCCAAAGGATGGGCCGGTCTGCCCGTTCAGCAGACTGACTCTCCCTGTCGCTGACTTGTTTAATAGGGATTTCTTCTCACTGCCCGAGAAGACTGACAGGTTTATTACAGCGGCTTAAACATCATGATTTTTATCTGCCTTCAGTCCTCATATTTACTGACTGCCTTTTCCACCTCTTGAGATGGCGAATAGTACTTACGGCCGTTACTTTAATGCGCACGAATATTATTCACGGACGCACTTTCAAGAGCACTCTGCCTCTTGAGCCGATCAGGATTCTGCCAGCGCTGAATCGCTGCGCTTATCGCTACTCGCTAAATGACATTGCCGAGGAGCATTAACGGGTCTCGGGCTGCATTGGAAGCGGTGGGGAGGAGATGTCCGGAGCCCTCGTCGGGCTGCTGGCAAGGACAACCCTGGGTGGCAGCACCGCCGCGCCAGCGTGGCCACAGACCTCTCTTGCCCGCAGACGTTTTGAGCCACCAGCTTTGCAAACTGCGACTGGTCGAATCCCCCTCCCCTGGTTGAGGAGGTGCCGAAGTGGGACGAATGAGGGGAAAGAGTGACGGGCAGGCAGGAGGAGGAAGGAGGGAGAGGCGTCTCTAATCGCTGAGCATGTCCTTCACCACCCCCAAGAAAGTGGCTGCTGCCATCAGAGCCAAGCATCGCACAAGCATTTAAACAAATTACTGAACTTTAGAGGCTAAATTCAGTAGAGATCAAATAGATCTGAGGAGAGGAGCAGGAGGTAGGAGTGCCAGCTGTAGGTACCAGCAGCAAGCAGCCTCTGGGCTGGCTCACTAGCAGAAAGGAGCTCAGGTGACCTTGAGCTTCAGGAGAAAGGACAGACATCTCCATGAGTTGGCAAACACAGGCTTCGACTAGAACCGAGGGGGGTTTTTTATCTCCTGGCAAGAGGTTATGCGGCAGGAGCCCTGTACCCACACGCACGGGGTGCAACTTAAGCCGAGAAAAGTGTCGTCAACTACATTTACAACCTACAGCAGTAACCCCCTCAGGGACCACATCGCCCACCTGCCTACCACTGCAGTCAGCAGTGTGGGATGCCTGCTTGAGCACGGGAGCTGCCACTGGTAGAAAACCGCCCCACAGATGGGAAGTTGTCCATTCTGGCAAGTCAGTTTGACTGGAAAATTGTGTGTATGTGTGTGTGTGTGTTGCAGAGAGCACTGGCAGGACACTGGGCAAGCGTAAGCAGCCCAGCGTTAACGGCCTGGAAAACACCATGAGGGCCAAGGCAGAGACATCCACGCTTCCTCCTGCTTTGAGAATTTGTCAAGCATCTAAAAGCAAAACCCATTCTAAGGACATACACACACACAAGCCCACAAGCCATGCCCAGCTCAGAATTAATTCTGCCTGCCCCACTCTGCCACACAGTGCAAAACCCTGAGCCTGCGCACCTGGACATCCCCTGTTTGTCCAGGCCTAAGGAAAAAGGAGCATGAAGCAGAAATGGAAAACCAGAAAAGAGCGGGCAGGAAATACATGCATGGATTTGTACTTGTAAGGTGCTGTGCTGCACTGTTACCCAACTGGCTCCTACCCTGCCCTGCCTAGGGGTACGCCAGTATATCCAAACACCAGGGACTCCTCCCAGCAGACAGAAGGATGGAGACATCTCTTCTACAGGAGGGAGGAACCTCACATCCTCACCAAATAATCTAGCCAACATAATAATTAGTACACCTTATTAAGTAGGCCATCAACTGGTGATACAAACCAGCACAAGCCTTGTTAGAAGAAAGCACTCCTCTCCAGCATACGGACATCTCTCTTCGGGAAACCTTGTGTTCCTGTTACTTTGTACACATCTCTACAACACAGCACCAGCTACCCCAGAGAACAAAACTGTTCCTCCAACCTGAGAAACCCTTGGCTTTATCCCTTGCTAGAGCTGTGTCTGACGCAGAGAGACACAGACAAAACAGCAGAGCTGGAAGTCGTCTCTTGAGCAGTTCAGGAGATTAAGCCAAGGGAGGTGGCAGTGCTAGGACCACCTGCCCAAGGGTGCTCTGAAGGGCACCTGCAGGTATAGGTGCCACTAAAAGACTTGCTGAGAAAAGTAAATTGCTGAGCATAGATCAGCTTCTCCTCAAGAAAGGTAAAAGGTAGCAAAGTCTTAGTTGCTCATCTTAAGGGCAGTCACATTTCCAAAGACATTGACTCTCCCCATGATGAATGGCAAGGGGAGAGACACTAACAGTAACAGGGGGAGCAAGGACAGTAGCTTCAAAATAGGGCTATGGAGGGAGGGTGATGAGATAAAGGTTGAAGACTTTAAGTCAACAATTCCCACAAGCCCCACAACTCATCCCAACTCTCAACACTGGAAAGAAGTCCTCTTCGGTTTGCCTTGGCTCATACTTAGGTCACTGGAAGACGCTATTTGAGCAAGTAACAGAGCTAATGGGAGAAAAGGAGAAAAAAATATCAAAACAACCAACACACACATATGAGAAGATGGCATGAGAGTCATAAAGATGCAAATGAACAAGGGACTCAGCTGCAATGGCTTCTGTGGAATACATATCAATGTCAGCACCAGATACAAGCACCCCTAGCAAAAGATAGTCACTGTCATCCCACAAAGCTAGCTGTACAAATGAAGCTGTTAAAATTGTCAGAATCTAAGCCAACACCATCACTAACTGCCTCAGTGTTGCTAGTAGCTAAAATGGGAGCAACCTTCCTCCAAATTTTGACCTCAGCTTCTAGTGGGCGCAGAGTTTGACGTTCAACTCAATACTTCAATAGCCTAGGCTGTTTTCAGGCTTTCATTATTACTAGAGGACTGCAGGAGCATTAAGATTGCAAATTACCAATCCTTCTGAAAATTTTGCAGAAACTGGTTCTTACACACACAGAGAAATATGTTTTTTAACTGGACTGCCTTAGTCGGGGTGTGGGGAGAGGGTATATTTCACTATTCTCCCTATGTATGCACTTTTTAATGTCTTCAGAGGCCTCCACAGAATTTTCCTTTGAGATTACAGACTCTCCAACTTCAAGCTGAAAGTACAGCTGAAGAGCTGTTATACTGCTGTTGTAATAAGGAATATTTCTCTAATAAGCCTCTCTATTCTCTGAGGACCTTTCAGTCTCCCCGCCCCAGCTACTATTCTATATTTATTGCTTTGTTTTAGTTTTAAACCTGCCAAATTTATTCACCTAAGAATTAACTGACATTTGAACTTAAATAAGCAATTTATGATGAGACTGAAGCTCAGCAAAGTCGAAAAACACATGAGTTGTTCCAGCACAATCCCTGTAAACAAATAAGAACAGTACTTGCTACAGTTCAAAACTTTCAGAGGTATTTCACTGGGACAAATGAAAATAATTCCAAAGCGAAATCAAGTAAATGTATCCCAGGTTTACTTGACTGTTGAGCTAGAGGACAAAGTCAGCTTTCGGTTATCCTTGAGCGGCTGATTCAGCTTGCTACAACCTGGGATCAAAGCTGACTGCTCTACCCGCTGGGGCCTGTTTGCTCACTGCTTATTAAAGCTGCCCTCAGCTCCGCGAAAACTGGCTTGTAAGTTTTTGAAGGTGAAGGAATTAACTGTGAAATTCAGACTAGCACACGTGAATTCTCCATAGACCTTTTCTTGCTTTGTGTTAGCCCGTCACTCCTCCCATCCTATTATGCTCTTTACGATACTGCTGGTTGATATAAAACTACCCCTATTAGGGACAAGCAAAATTGTAGTGAGGGTGGAAAGACATATGAAGGCATTCATTTAGTTGTTCTGTGGCTCAGCATTTCAATATTAGGAGTGGCAAACTGGTGAATCCAAAGGCATCTCGCCCCATTGAGCACTGAGTTATTTGTTTTGTCACGGGATGGGAGCAGCCGCATCAGATGCCCACCAATTCCTCTCAACAGAAGCTTCCTTCGCGTTTTGTTCTAACCTGATCCCCGGCCAGCAAGACTCACTACTCCTCTCTGCTTCTAGACTTCAACAAACTCTCCTGGCTGAGTCTTTTTAAATATACCAAGAAGGGGAAGCCTCTCCTTCACCCTCCTGCACCTGCTCGACTCTGCGACGGCACCCTGTGCTCTCGCAGGCCGGCAGCGGCCGGGACGTTCGGCAGCCGGACAGACCCTCTCCAAACAACATTTCCCTGCAACGCAACGTGCAGAAAGGCTGCACTGTTGCACACCTCCTCTCTTGCTTTCTTTTTTTTTTTTTTTTTTTCAGCTTCTCTGTCAGCTTAACTCCACATGCCACTTCCATTGTTCTTTGCATAGTTGTTACCGATGCTGGAACACCTGATATGTTCAAATCCTTCTGAAAAGGCTGTCAGTCCTTACTTGAGAAATCATTAGGAGCAAACACTCACTTCAGGAGTCCCAAATGTGACAAAAATAGTTTCAAGAATTAAAAAGTGCCTATTTTAATATAGCCTCCTTTAAATAAGCTCTCTATTTTTTCCCAGTGTATGTCAGCAGTCATCAACCACTCTTTGTCTTCTACAAAGAAAAAGTGCGCACCCAGCTCTGTTTCAGACCTCGCAGGCATGCTTGCGTTATTTTTTCATACCCCCTATTTTCTGCCTTTTTTTTTTTTTATGGTCATGTTGCTGATTTATTGTTTGTTTGTTTTCAAGCAAGACAGAAACAAAATGAACTTTCCCATATGGAGAACACCAACCACAGAGCACTCACGTCTGTGCAGTACAAATGCTCAAGTATAAACTGCTTCTCCTCATCCAGCATGCAGCGTGCGTATCCCAGGCTGTGCAAGTAGAAGCTTAGAGCTTCAGTCAGATAAAAGATAATAAAATGAGCTTGGGCCTCATTAACTTACCCTGTTGATGTGAATATTAACATAGATTAAAATCCAAGATCCAAAAAGAAAATGCAGTTCCAGCCTTCATCACAGGCAAACTGCAAGCAATAATAAATTCCTTGAATTAATTTAATTCATCATACTCTAAAGCTACAGTAAGACACGCTACATAAAGGCCTTCTCCACATGGTTTTGCAAGTTTTGTAGCCAAATGCAATTTCAAGAATTAAATCTCTGGTTATGCACTTTGCTTATGGCTTTGATGAATACCCTGCTGCTCTGGCTGTGTATACAGAAAGAGTGTAGGAAGGCACTTTTCTTTCTTTCAGGACCTAGTTCAGCTTGGTATGCGTAAAAACATTTATGAACATATCAGAATTTAGGCAACCTTGCTTAAATTAATTTAATGGCGTATATTCAAAATGATGAAAAGATGTTTCTCATTAATTTCTCTCTCTTTCAGAATAATGTTTTCCTTTTACTGATATTCAGTTCTTTTACTCTGTTCTAAATAGATGTTATATTACCTTCATTATGACTACATTACTAGCACTACACTAGTGATGCAAATAAGGACGCTTCATCTTATTTTTTCCCTTTTCCTATACGAGAACAGCATTTACAGTATACTGTTTGTACTTACGTAAGAAAATCTAAGGTGGAGTGAAGAAAGGAGCTGCTTTTTTTTTACTTACACTACAAACTTTGTGTTTATTGTGGAAGTTCAAAAATGCATTTAACACCATAACAAAGGGAAAGAGATTTATGGACATCATTAGTTCCTCCAAAAGTCCATTCCAGTCCTGAACTGGCCCTTTGGAAAACAACACCCTCTCCCTGGGGTAGGAAGTTCATTACATCATGGAACGGTCATCAGCGATCCTCATCCCAAAGCTTTCGGCCATCTTTTAGCTTTGTTAATCCCAGTCACCAGCTGATTATTTAAAAAGTACTTTCCTCAGACTCCACTGCCTCACTTGACTCCCATCAAGAGATTCCTCTGCTACACTGCATGAGACTGCTCTCTTCTTTCCCGACATAGCTGGCACGGTGAGATGTTGAAGATGGTTTTACCCTCAGACTCCCCATGCCGAATGGACAGACACCCTTGGCCAAGGGGATTTTATTCATTATGGAACTTCCCTCAGTCTTTGGGATACATCTGCATACTTCTCCATTTTTACATGTGATGTTGTAAGCTGCACCGTGTAAACTGTGGTGGTCTAAGGTGTCTGTTCCTGCATCTGTGATGATAGAGAAATTTCCTATCGATAGCTTGTACCTCCCAGTAAGATAGCATTATCCCATGAGAAAGGTAAGAAGTAGCATATCATATGCTTTTCAGGGATGTATTTGCTTAATTGGCAAAGATTTATTTGAATGTTTGTGGTACATCAAGCAGCACACTGCTTTGTGCACTGTAGTTTTCTTCATATTTAATACACAGATCACTGGCTTAGCATACAATGGGTGCTTCTGCCGATGATAGTCCTCTGCCACGTCTACCTTCTTTCTGGCACTGTTCCCAACGCAGTCGCTGTGGGCAGAGCAGCACTTCCCTGAAGACAGACCTTTCTGCATAAAAACATCCCACAATCTGCTAACTCGCTTTTGCACCTGTCAGGCAGTCATTTGGCTACCCATAAATTACATTATTCATTCTTGCCCTACCTAGCATCCTCCTCATTTTTCTTCAGTCCTGTTCATGAGAGTTTCTGGCTTCAAACCCTAAGAAGTCTCCTCTGCATTTCTCTGACTACTCACTTTCATCTCTTTGGGATTCTTTGGTGGCCAAAACTGCTCCTCACAACTGCCAAGCTCATCTGGCCGCCTAATAGTTTGCTAGACTATTGACTGAGCCCTTCTTTTGCAGGTGAAATGGCATGAATCCCAAGAACGAAACCTCTGTCAAAGACGTAAACCAGTAGAACGGTGTTGCTATTGCTAGTGGCAGGCCACGTTATCTGCATTTACTGAGCGATGACTCTGCTATCAGGACTTACTGGGTTGTGTTTTGGGCAGCTCTGAGCTCGGTTTGGCTATGGCTGCAGAATGACTAAAGGGTTGGGAACGACTGCTTAACTTCTTCTTTTCGTTAGCCTGAAGCTGACTGCAACGGTAAGGTTTAAGTGTACACGGTAAAGTTCTAAGAAAACACCGTGAATGTTGTGCAACTAACTAGCTCGCCAACAAGAAAGAGTGGCCAAACAGACTGTTTAGGAAGATACAAAGATAACTCCCCTAAGCCAACCTCCAGGACTGGAGGAAGGGAGCCCACTCCCACCACTGAACTCCTCCTGGTGGAGAATTTGGGTGACCAACAGCTCATCTCAACCGTTTTGTTCTAAAGGAAATCTGGCGCCGTAGACCTTCAGGGCCCAGAAGGGCACAGGAAAGGAGTGCACAAAAGCCCACAAAAATTTCATGAGATCTAACACAATGAAGAAAAAGTGAAATTTCTTGCATCTCAAGTTGTTCAATTGCCTGAAAAAAACCATGTGTGTGCTGCTCTTCTCCCATCCCCCAGCAATAGCACCAGAGAGAATGAGAGCATAGACTTCACTAGCTCATGTAAGATGCAAGTTTTCGTACAAACAAGTCCATATCCTATATCCTCAGAGTTACATAAACTGAATGATTCAATGCTCCCTGAAATTGTCACAAAAAAGGTGGACAACAATGAGAAATACTTTCCTGCTTCTGCCTTAGCACTCACCATTATTTTTAGTATTTATGCCATTGCAAATTCATCTTAGGTTTACTCTACTGAAACAAGTTCATCTTGTCTACAAGGGAGAGCAGACTGTTGCCTTTCTATGATCATTTTTTAATCAACACTCTAAACATGGGCAAGTATCTGGAAACCGAAATTTAGGAAAAAAAAAAAAAAAAGACAACTAGGGAATACCTGAAGAAGGAAGAAGAATGCTTTCCCCCTTCTTTCTCCGTGGGAGAAAACATTTTCACACTCAGTTCTTAGATCAACCTGAGCAACATCTCAAAAACAGTAAAAACAAACCAACAAAAACACTACAAAAAAAGAAGGTAACAGTGAGTTTTCCACCACTTGCTTACCCCTCCTCCCCCAGTTGTTATGCTGGTCAAACCAGTCACCAGGCAGAAAACTTTACTTGCAAAGGGAGAAGACGATTCAATATTGAACCATGGTTATTTCATATGGTTTCCCAGATGGAAAACCATAAAGCAGGGTGAGGGTTTACTGCAAAACAAAACAGAGTCTGGAGAAGGGGGAAAACATATGCATGGATGCATATATTAAAAGCAGTTTTAGAAAATCATTTAGTCTTCTAGAAAATGATAAGAAAATACAGAATAAGTTTCCACATTTTTTCCAACCAAACCTTTTTATCAGAAACTGTTGTCTGGGCATATTGACAAGTTGCATATATACATGTATATTGATTTTATACTGCAGAATTAAACCTCCCTGCTGCCAAATTCGGAACATTGAAGTCCTATGTGCAGCTAATAGAACCCATATCCATGAGCTGATAAGAAATATTACATAAATACTATTTTGATTTATCATGTAAGGAATTTTTGACAGGATGTTCCGGGCTTATACATTTTTTATAAATTGTTGCTATTTTGGTAAAGCAGAAATGTTGGGTGACCAACGCCAGCAAGTAGTTATGATTTCCTGTATTGTTACTATGCAGCATGCCAAGATTTATAGCTAACTTCGTCAACAGCTTTCATTGTCCTGCCTTTATATACTTTCCTTACTCTGTTGTTGTTGTTTTAATCACTACCTTCAAATTGACATCCTTAGGCCAATTAATTTTTAATTTAGGAGTGTGAAACAAAAATAGCTTCATGAGTCAAGAATTAAATGAACGAGAAATGAGCATATGGCAAAACCCAAGTCCTTTTAGCTGCTCTTTGAATGTACTATGATTTATAATGGTGAGGTTATGTGGTAAAGTTTAGAGTACAAAGCTTACTAAATAATAAATATGGTGCTTCCATGTAATTTTGCTGGCAATAACCCTGAGCAATTTTAATTAGCTTCACCTCCCCTTAACTGCAAGGACAGCTGTGGATATGCAGCCTTCCTACAAAAGTAGAGTTCTGCAAGTTCTCTTACCTAGATTTAATTTTTTTGCTATCAAAACTCAGCTTTGCAACCGATTTACCAGAAGCGAGCCCGGATTTGTGTCGTTTCTGTTACCTTATGCAATCAAAGCATCATCCCCACAATGACAGCCAGGGAAACCCCGATAACCCGGTGAAGAAAACGGAGCCCCCTGCCATCGCCGCTGCCCAGGCGCCGTTGCAGAGCGGTCAGATCAGCAAGGGTCCGTCTCCACCAACAAAAAAGGAGCGCAGAGGAGCGACAGCAGGCGACCAAACCCCAGTCTCCTCATCAGACAGAGGGGAGCACCCTGACCTGGCTACTCCCAGGCCCAGCACGGGAGGATGCTCAGCCCACCTTCCTGGTGGGAAACCCGTCATCGAGATGGGTTTTGGTGGGAAAGGCTCTCCGGATCACCTTACAGACTGAAGCGGGGATTACTGCCTCAAGGGGTGTGGGATGCAAGAGAAGAGCACTCAGGGATTCTGCAAGACTTACTACAGGCTGTTTAGAGAAAGAACCAGAGGCAGGGACAGTGAGGGATCAAGGTGGCTTGGGAGGAATAGTCATGGGAAAAAAAGACAAGAAAGGGGATAAAAGGGTCTGATTGTGTGTAGACAGGTTATCGGTCAGTACGCTTCTCTGGCCATGCCCTGTGCCTGATGACTGCAGCCTGTCCAGTCTTCTCATTAAACCCCATTTCTATTTTCCTGGCTGAGGGACTCTCTGCTCTGTGTGCATGGAGGTCCAAGTGCCAGCAACCGGGGTGGGGAACCATGAGTCACAGAGCCATTTGTCTGTGATGCCAGCAACTGGAGAAACTGGCGTGCCTGCCTGCGTGCACGAGTGTGTATAAATCACTAGCAAACCTGGAGGCAGACTAGCCGGTGAGCAGGGCGAGAGTCCTGGGAGCCAGGTATCGCGG
>JAVJGG010000048.1:13240061-13266925 GCA_035590195.1 Aviceda cuculoides | reverse complement strand
GGGGCTGTGGGTCTCGGGGGCTCCTTCGTCCAGGGACAGCTGCTGGGGAGACCTGGGTGTCCAGGGACAGCTGCTGGGGAGACCTGGGTGTCCAGGGACAGCTGCTGGACGGGCTGAGGGTCTAAGCCCAGCTACCGGAGGGGTCCTTGTTGTGTATATGTCTATATATTCTCCACTAGAGCGCTTTCATCCTGACCAGCCAGAAAGGGAAACAGGGTGAGGCCGCCGGTGCTGCCTGTAAACGCTGTGTTTTCCGTCCACGCTGATGTGCGCAGCCAGCCATGCGTACACACGTGCTGTGTGCCCGCAGGACATGTACCTGCCCAGCCTCCCTGCTGGCTGCAGCAGGGGACACGGAGCTGCAGCAGCCTCGCCGCTGTCTGGCTACCGGATTTCGCAGCTCCTAACAATTTTTTCCCCGTCTTGCAGCTGAAGTGTGCAAACAGCCTCCCACATCACTTCCTTAAGGAATGGTTAACAGGACGACTTGCTGCTACCGCAGGGTCAGAGTCCCCCGGCAGCAGCGACCGCTCGTCCGGCAGGTCGGTCACTCTGCTGCTTGCCTGCGTTGGTAGAAGCAGTGAGACTCGTTTCTGTTGTTACTACCTGCTTTCTGAAGCCTGGTGTTGACCGAGATCATTGGCCTCAGCTGCATTCCCCAAAAGGCAGGACTTAAGCAATCAGCCAGGGTTTTGGTACTCTTTGTCCTTAACCACTTAGCTGCTGCCATATGGAGAATTCATGTAAGTTATGTTCTTCTGCCCCTTTTCCTCCTCTGCCCCACTAGCCAGCTTTCAGCTTGATTTGTTTTTTTTCTCTCCACCGCTGAAGCCTTCGGGCAAATCACTTCAGCGAACTCAAGAGATCGCTGTAACGCCCAGGGAGCAATGTGCCACCAGGAGCCGCTCACCTCTTCGCTGCCTCTGCCTACCATGCCGATGGCTGGAGAGCAGACCTCCTACCTCAGTTGTGAGGCACGGAGTCCTGCCTGCTTCCCAGCATCAGGAAAGTTTGGGAAGACAGTATTAAGCAGAGGTAACTTGCCTCGGGACCAGAGACCAGGGGATCAGATGAGGACTACAGCTACTGCCCAAAGAGTTTTAAACCTGCCCTTCCTTGACGCTCAGGACCTTTCCAGCCCCAACACCACATGCAACAAGTTTCTTTAGTGAGTGTGGATAACCCAGCAAACACACACATCCCAAAATGCAAGATGGATGGTCATTCCCTGCCTGTCCAAATTTTCACTTACTTTAAAGGAGGAAAAAAACAAATAGGGGGTTTTTTTGTTATTTTAATAAAATCTAATGTGATGTCAGTATTATTACCAGAGGCATGTCATAAGGAACATAAATCTGACCTCATAGTTCTCATTATCTTCTGTTGTCTGGTAGCAATTTGGGTTTTTTTTTTCCAGTCACTAAGGGAATGAGAAAATTGGACCTATTCTGTTTCAGTATACCAATTTGCTGCAAAATGTTGATATTCTTAGAGAGCAGATGCTTGGAGTCTTGCCAAATGGGAGAAGAAAATTGACATAGGTTTTCTGTGGTTATTACAAGAGTACTGTGTATTTATAGGTCTATAACATATCCTCACCTCTGTAACAGTCTGTCAGACAGCTGGAAGGTTTCTAAATTACATGAAAATACCAGTTTTAGGTTCTGTCACTACAGATACTTAGAGCGGCCAAATCCAGAGAATAGAGCAGAAGTCTACACCAAAAGGATGAGCCAGATGGGAGGGCTTTACGTGATGGCAGACCCCACCAAACGTTCTGACTGCACAGCAAAAGCTGAATGAATTACTGAAGTAGTGTTTCCTTAGAAATCCATTCATGTTGGCTGTGGTATACATGAGCCCAGATGTTTCCTCCTGTTGTATTTTAAAAGAACTCTTACCGCAATGGATGTAACAGCGTATACGTCTAAATCCTTCAACAGCTGCTGGCGAAGAGTCCGACGGTTCCAGCTACTTTGTTGGGGATGAGAATCAGCCAGTGAAACTCATGAAAGAGAAACGCCAAATGGGAGAGGGACTAGGAGGTCAATTAGTGCCTTCTACCCTTTGATTTCCACAACACTTCCTCCCCAACCCAACCCATCTTCAAACCAAGAAGTGCTAGCTAGCAGGAGATGCCCAGGTGATGTCTTCACAGCCAACACTTTCTCTGCACGATCACACCGCTGCTGGAGCACACGATGCAGCGCTGGGCATCCTCAAAGCGAGAGGCTGCCTTGGCAGGGAGGCAGGTAACCAGGCCTCAGAGTTGCTAACACTGTTTTATTTCATCGCACCCCTGCTGTTATTTCGCTCTGACTGTATAGTAGGTTGTTTGAGCCTTTAGAAGGGTAGCTTTCGGGAGGCAGCAGGCTAGTTTTTGCAAATTTACAGGGGTCTTCTTTGTGTGGGGTGCTTTTGAAACCTGTGATAAGAAGTGGATTATTCCCCTGTAAAACCATAGACAGAATTAGCAACAAAGAACAGAGCACATGCCTAGAGAAAGTGACTTATTCAGTACAAGACAAAAGCTAACAGCTGTGAGAAAACCAGTTGAAGGGGCTGACTGCCCAAAACGTATTTAAGGGATTTCAGTTTTCGAAAGCACTTGACCCTTAGAGTAGTCTGTAATCAGACATCCAAACAGAGGTATCTAAAAATCACCACCCATTTCTGAAAACTTAAGGCAGGAGGTCTCCCCCTCAAGAAAGGGAGGATGATGCACTGTCTCTAGATAGCTTTCTAATTTAGGAAAATGTATTCTGGTTATACAAAGATGTTGGCAGTCCTACCTAGCTCTTATCAACTCTGTTTAGGCTTTCTAACAAGACACCACATGGTGTCTAACTACAGAGTTAAAGAAAGTTTCTAGCTAAATGGCTTACTGACAAAGTTGTCTGCTTTTAAACTACACATAAAATAGGTATTTAAAAAGTCATCCAAACCTCTGGGCTCAAAGGTAAAATATATTAAAAGAAGAAAATAACTGCACATATGCTAATGTCAACTGTCATCAGCCGTTCACAAACCCGTTCACAAGTCTCACCCATCGGCCTCTCCTGATCTATCCCACTCTTCTCACCCAGGAAATTTTGCAGCAAACCCTTCAGATTCACAAGTACAGTCCCTGTAGGACAGCATAAAAGCTATTTCCGAGGTCAAGGTCTCTTCTGTTGAAAATACCATGTGTCTCAGCTTCCTTCAGCTAAGCTGAGAGATGTCAACTTTAATGCTTCAGGCAATTGTAGTTGTCACCAAATGACTCGAGAAAGTTGACCTTTAAGATATTTGAGAACTTTAACCGCTTTCTGGAGTACTTCAATTTGCAGCAACAAGAAATTAACTCAAGGTCAATATGTAATACAGAACATGGGGTTAATCACAATTTAACTGATGGGCTCGTTCACACAAGGAAAAACAGCACATTTGGAAAAACAAGGTAACTAATGACGTTTAGAAAGACTAAAACTCTTGTATTGGGTACTGATTGGCAGATATAGGGCTGGCTCAATTCTGAGAGGTCTTCACTAAAAGCTTATACCTAGAAATCTGGAAGGTAGATTGTATTTTCTGTGGGGGCAAGAGCAAGAATGCAGAAGTGGCGTTATATAAATGAGCTTTAAACAATCAGAAAGGGAGAACAGGGGAGACAAGACACCAGTATGGAAAACCTGAAACCACCCTAAACCCCAGAGTATTCACATCTTGGAGAACAGCCGTAAGACCCTTGACCATATCCTCTTTCAGCCCTTCTCCTGGTTGTATCACACTCTCACTTTAATGCCCAAGTACAAAGAAATCCACGTAAGGGACAAATCAACCAGTTGCACAAAGGAAATACTGCCTTTCCCAGCTAGGTAAGGAAGCCTTATCAGAGCTGGTGCTCCAGGCTGCTGATCGTGATGACCTGACTCATCTGTCCATCACTAGCTGGGATTACTTTGGCCACACCTGCTGCTATTATTATGAAGTGCGTGTTCCACAAATCTTGCACTCCAGTTACTTCTGTTGGTCTGCCTTGCTGGGCCACCGCTGACAGCAATCCCAGATCACCCCTTAGATGGGTTGTACTATGCTCCTTACGAAAGCCACAGACTCTGAGTGCAAACTCTCTCTTCCTTTTAAAAAAGAAAAGATCCCTCTTAGAGACTGCTTTACCTGCAGCTTCTTCTCCCAAGCAAGCAGGTTGCCGTCACTGACTAAACCAGTAGCGGACCCTAGCCCACCTCCAGGCACACGGGGTACGACCTAGCCTAAGAAGCGACTTCAACAGGAGACACAGACCTCTGCGGTCTCTGGCCCAAACAGCCCCGAGCCTCCCAGGCAAAGACCCCAGGAGAGAGGGGAGAGGTGATATCCAGAAAGGGTTCGGACTCTGCAAGGAGTGAAAAGGGCTGGGTTATCGCTCACGCGTTTAGCTTTCCCCAACACCCCCATAGCCCTCCCAGCTGTGGGAGGACAGCCTACCCAGGTTCAGTTTCCCTTCCTTACAAAAGAGAGGTCCCACCAAAGCAGCTTCTCTCATGAGTGCTTCCCACATGGAAAGAGGAGGCCGCTTACCACTTAACAACACAGATACATTCTTCTACCCATGTATAACACCTGGTGAAGCTGTACAGACTAGCCAGGAATGGTTTCCATCTTCCCCATCCAAGACCTCTGGAGTTGCTCTCCATCTCTTCCTTTACCTCTCTTTGTCTAACAGAGAGGGATATTTTCTTCTTCTTTCATTACCCCTCTTGCCTGACTGTCGGATTAGACGCTAATTTCCAACCCAAGCCCAAACTGGAAGGGGACAGGTACATACTGGGTATCTGAATAAATGAAAACACTCACAAGAACATCTGGATTTTGAGATCTCCATCTCAGAAATAATGTCTTAAAATGGCCTCAGGGTGCCAGCCTGCTACCTGCCTCCCCCAGGACCTGGTCTCTCAGTGGTGCAGGGCCAGCACCCCACTCTGTTTCTGTGGGTGGGGGCTGCCATTGCAGCAGCAAAGCTTCTGCACCCCCTTCCCCACTAGTCCTCTCAGCGCTGGCAGGGCAGTAACCCCATCTCCATTGCAGCCACTGCCAGCTTCCCGTTGTCCTTCATTGTCACCATCACAGTCATTGCCACCGCCCATCCCTTCCTTCATCTGTCATTAAACCACAAATATGGTAAAGCAAAGGACTCCAAGGACTTTACTATAGTGAAACTTGCCCATGCCAGCACAGAGCAGACGTGCTGTTTCTGGTTTCTCTGTCCCGCCCCGTAAAAAAAAAAACAAAAAAACCCACAAAAACCCCACAAACAAACAAACCCCCAAAAACTTTGACAGATGGAGAAAAAGCAGGGTCCTACCCTTGCCATTGCTACCCTCCTCCCATTGCTCCTCCACAAGCAAACAGTAGCCCCATCCTCCTCTTCACAGAATAACTGAGGTGGGATGGGACCTCTGGAGCTCATCTAGTCCAACCCTCTTGCTCAAGCAGGGCCATCTAGAGCCAGTTGCCCAGGACCATGTCCAGATGGCTTCTGAATATCTCCAAGGATGGAGACTCCACAACCTCCTTGGGTCCTCCTGTGCCTGGGTTTGACCACCCTCACCATAAAGAGGATCCTTCTGACGTATAAATGGAATTTCCCATATTTCAGACTGTCCCCATTGTCTCTCATTCTTCCACTGGGAACCAGCATCCTTCCTGCGGAGATCACGTTGAGTCAAGACCTCAAGGCCTCTGCGGAGTGACGCCTGCCCAGGGCCCCCAGCAGACTCTGTTGGCTGCCTCTGTCAGCACCGCTCCTACCATCCCCTGAATTTTCAGCTTCTCTTAACTAGAAAGAAAAAAGCCAGTACACAGCTGCCTCCCGACATCTGTTTTTCCCTTCCCTGGTCTCCTTCCTTGTCCTGTTGCCTGGATTATTCCCGCTCAGTGCCTGTCCCGGCTCTGCTACGCCTTCCTCCCCGTACCCCACCACTCGCACCCCTGCACGGTCTCTTCTCCTTTACTAGCTGCACCCTCACGTCAGCCCCACCACCTCTTACCAACTGTTCGGGGCAACCAGAGGTGAAGTTATCCTTACTCCCAGGCAACCCAGGTCCTCGCAAGAGGATTATACTGAGCAGCCTTACCCACCTTCAGGGAACTCCGGTACCTTTATGAGACAGGACTTTGGCACAAAGTCACGCTAACATTTCAGTTTGTCATTTTTACTGCCTGTCCACTGACTTTCTTACTTTTATAGTTCCTATTAGTTTTCCCAGCACAAGTGTCAAATTTACCAGCCTACAGTTTCCCCTCTCTCCCCTGGAAACCTTTTTAAAAAACTGGCATCCTCCTTGTAACAGCCTTATTATACAGCAAACCGGTTTTAGAGAAGAGGTTGCACACTGCTGCATGTAGATCAGCTTTTGCATCCTTACATTCTCCTCTAGGAGACTTGGGTGAAGATCTTCCAGTCCCGGTGATCTGGTAATACTCATTTTGTCCGTTTCTTCCATAATCTCTTCTGCGGTCACGTAAGACCGGGCAACTCAACGCGTGACTTCTCCGTGATGCACTAATCAAAGATGAACTCTGCTGTCAGGATCCTTTCCCCTGAAACGTCCACCCTTTTCCAGATGGTGGGAACGGGGAGCAAACACTCCGCTCTCTCACACACCCACTCCCTGCCTACTGAAAAATGTATTTTTTTTACGCCCACGCTCAGAAGGAAGAAATAGACGTGCTGCAATTTCAGTATACTCATTTTGTTGTGAATCTACACAACCTGCTTGCTTTCTGCTTCCCCCACCCCAAAAGACTCGGAGAGCCAAGCGAGATGCTTCCAGCCGCTGCTGGCAGCTGACCCAGCCGCCCAGTGCTGCGCGTCCCCAGTCCTGCACGGCCCGGACAGACCCGCCGGTGGGCTGGTGGTACGACACGGTCAGGTCCTCTGCACCGGAGAATAAGACTTGTATCTGTTACATAAAATACTTGTGATTTCCTCTGTCGTGCGGAAGATGCCTTTGTTTAGCTCTGATTCCTGCCCCGGAGGATCGCGCAAATGAGATGTAAATCCATTCTTGTTCCACCAGCAAAAGAGGTGGATCCTGCCTGCTCTCCGTTTCAGAGGACCGGCTCTCATGCCTTTACACACTTCCATTCTAGGGTGCGTTGTTTTTCATTTTTTTTTCCCCATGTCCCTCACGTCACAGTAGCTTACATCTCTCTCCTTCCTTAGAGGGCTGTTACAGTTTTGAAAGGGCCTCACTCCACTCTGTTGGCTTTGACAGAAGAAAAAGCCTCTCTTCCCGAGCCTCACGCTTACAGGAAAGCCCATGCAGACTTTTTAAATATGTATCATCCCACTGCCTTTTATCCAGGAGGACTGCTGTGGATTTCCATTGCTTCATTATGCAAAAAATATATAATCAAATATTCTGCCAACCAAACTGGCTGTGAAAATGAAATGTTACGAGTGACCCAAATAAAATTTAACCACTATGTTTCTCACTCGCTTGTAGCAAAGGTACAGCCATCGCCAGCTCTGATCCCTGACTACAGATTATGGAAGCAAGATTCCCAGTGTACTTCAGCCGTTTATATATTTTTAAAGAAAAACAAAACAATTAGTTTGGTGTAGAATGCTTCAGATACAGGATTCTAATCTGTGTTTCTACAATCTTTCAGGAAAACACTCGTTTCCGTCTAAATGGACCTAGGTTTGCCGCCTGGGTGATAATCCTGATGTGATTTCACACTGATTGTCAAGGACTTTTACCGTGGCATAGCTGATGGGAGGGGAAGGGGACTCATAGGTGATTCTGTAGCTGTCTGGGTGGTCTGTAAAAGCATCGTGCTTCCTTCTTCGTTTTTAATACAAACCAGAATTGTTACATGTAATGCAGCAAACCAGAATAAAGAAGTAAGAATATTAAAAATTGGTTTATGTAGTGTAAGCAGCAAGGTGGTGATGAGACCCCAGAGAAGCCTGCTGATCGATTTTGTTGTTGGAGAGCAAGACAATTTCATTGCTAAGAAGCACTGCTGAGGAGAGGGGAATTGCTAATAGCACAGCAGCTCCAAATAGCATCCATACTTTTGCTTAACCGTGTGCTTGGGCAACAGTATGGGCAGCGAAGCGTAGAGGTACTACCGGTGTCCCCAACATCAGCTGATGGTTAAACTCATCTCATCACCAGCTGTCCCAGCAAGGCCAGGTTTCCTTCCCTTTCCTCACCCTTCCCTCCCAGAGCTGGGATCTCTCTAAACACGAGGGAAAAAGCAAAGAAGGCCTCTCCTGAGCAGCGTGGAAAGGCAGCCCGTGCTTTTCACCCTGCACGCCCAGGACTTCAGCTTCACGGCTGACATCGTCTAGTAGGAACTTGCAAGAACGCGCCCAATACACCTGTTCAAGCCAAATAAAATCCAGGTACTTGTTTCATCCTCCAAAGGGAAACATTTTTGTACTTTTTTACAAGAGCATTAATTGTTTCATAACCTCAATATTCAGCTTCTTTCCTCAGTTAGTTAACAGTGTTTCCAGAAATACCCATTCATCTGCTGGTTTTGAAGGACAGCTAAACCACTTACACAGCAGCAGCAATCAGGGTGCATCAACTTTTAAGCCAAAAATAGGACACTCTCCTAGCAGTAAACTTTCTTTGTCACTTAGTTTTGCAGTTATATTGATTTTTTTTTTTTTTTTTTAAACAGTTTGGGCCACTGTTGGCATAAAAGATGCTTTAGAAAGGTACGCTATATTGGTTTTCAAATTATTTGTTAATGCACTCCCATACCAATTTCTGTTATCTTCACTGTCTGTCCCCCTATATTAGGAAGGGACTTTAAACAACCATCCTAATTCCAGAACAAATAAGATAGCAGTGCCAAGATGTATTCCTTCTGTCTACTCCTGCCATTCTCAAAATGACTGAATTGTCCAAATTCATTGCAGCAACTCTTTTCAAAATCCCATTTCACAGTTCCCATTGGGTTTCTTAGATGCACGAGTGACTTTCCAGTTGACACTTAGGCACAGAAAACCATTCAGCAGGAACACCCTACACATTCCGTACTCCCAATAAACACACAGCTTTTTACCTGCCCGCTAGTAGCTTTACCCGGTGGATAAACAAGACTTTTCCTCTTTCAAAGCCTGCGGCAGCCTCCCCAGGAAAGCAACACCTCCACAGCCACCCCGCAGCCAGGTAACCCAACCCTGCATGGAAATGCAGGATAATTACAGCTTAATTTCAGCAGCAGGTGCAACTCATTAACCCACAGACGCTTGCCATCTCCTGGGGAGCAGAGGCGACTCGACTTCACCGAGAGAGAGGGAGGGAAAGAGTTCCCCTGTGGGGAAAGTACCGTGAAAACCTGAGCCTGGGGAAGACGTTGAAGCCGCGCGTTGGGTTTTGCTGCAGCTACATCTCTTCTCTCTCCTCTGCGGATTGTCTCTCCCCATAGCCAGAGGTCCTCAGGCTTGCTGATTTCAGCTCGGTACCCGAATCATCCTCAGGTTTTCTTCACCTAGGTGGGTGGCAGGTGGGCAGGCGTCTTGCTGGCCAAACGGGGAGAAGCGGTGGCTGGCACCCTCGCGGCCAGGCTCCCCAGCACCCGAGCCACAGCTTCCCTCGTGCACGTTCTCCGTTGCAGCTTCGCCCTTTCCCTGATGGCCCTCGTGCTGCCTTGAAGCGTCTGACGTGCTCCACGTACCCGCTCGTCCCTCGGGCACGTCCACCCGGCCCTTCCCGGAGTTATCCCGCACGCCAAGGACCCGCCAGCAAGTTACGGCGCGTTCGCAGCAGGCCGTGCTGCCGGCCTGGGCCGAGTCCCTCTGTTTTCATGCAGCTGCTGCCATTAGCGTTATCCTGCCCGCGATGGGAACATGACGTTGTCGCCTATGTTTTTGTGATCAGTCTTACATTTTAGTTACCAATAGAACCAAGCCAGGCTGGAAAACACACCTTTTCACGTGGCTGGAAACTGAATGGAGACTAGCTCCTTAACCAGCAAGAAAGCAATTTTATTCTTTCAGGTGCTTTTTCTTTAGCCTAATTGCTAAGGTCTGGTTTATATTTTAATTAGTGTTACTTGGTTTGTTCAGGCCGTTTTAACTTGCTTGTTCATCCCTCTGGAGGTGGGAGGTGTCCTTTGTGAATACAATCAAGTCTGTTCGTAAGAGCAACAGTAAGGAAGTCATAATTTTTAAATAAAGCATCCTGTAATCACTTAGAAAATAAATACATAAAGTGTTTTGAAATTGCAATCAGCTAGTCCCTCTACTGAAGCAGAAATCTGATAGAGGAACAGGAACATTGTCTGAGGGAAACTGAGGAACAGAAGTTTAGTGACACGCTGAAAATTTCTGATGGAAAAAAAGACAAATAAAGCAAAGTTGTGATCTGTATTCAATTCAGCCTATGGGAGGTCTGCATGCATTATCCTCTACACCTCCTTCCCTCCTTAATTATCTCACCAGCTTCAGTGGCTCTCGATCTCAGGGTCACCAAAGCCACTAACTAGTAACCTGACTGCCAACAGCAACAAAAGACTCAGAATTGCCAATGATTATTGTTTTATCTTCCTTCAATCCACAGCTGGTCCATAGTGAGAAGGCCTTCTTAATGCCTGTCTGATGATCTGGAAATCCACACCAGTAAGTGAAAATAGCTGCCCCTCAGAAGGAAGTACAAGCCCAGAGCTACCAGTCGCTTGAGGATCCCCAAACGCCAGCGGGAGCAATTTCCTCCTAAGTGCCTGTCCCAGATGTGCACTTATTCCCCCTTCTCCATCACCCTTAGGTGATACTTCAGCTTCCTCTGGCGAGGCTGTCTGAAAAATATTTGCTGTGCAGAGATCAAAGAGAAGCAACAGTTAAAACTGGGCGAGGGCGTTGCTGAAGTTTAAAGGAGAAATGCTGGAAGACATTCAGAGAGAGAAATGTGGAGATGATGGGCATGTCGTTTTGCAACACCAGAGCTCTTTCCGATGTGTGATTTCGCACGGCCGTAACTGGCGGAAAATTTTCAGAAGACCTTTTCAAAACAAAGTAAGTTTCGGAAATACTCCAAACTTCCTTAGGCACAGCTCAATTAGCCTTAAGTGGGGGAATGAGAAGGAGAAGATTAAAAAAAAATAATGAAACACAGGCCAGTACCCCTTCCCTTGCTTTCCAGCTTTTCACTACCCACTTGTCAGGTAATAGCAACTCTAAGACTGCTGCTATTGCCAGCAGCCAGTTTTTTTCTCTGGGCCCTCCAGATCTGGCTGGGATGACAGCCTTACGCAACGAAGCTGCAGGAGCCTGTGAAGAAAACACCGTCGGTGCTGGATTGGCAGCTCGGTGCGGGAGGCAGAGCTGGCAGTGATTTAATTTGTCTTCCTTGCACAGGCGCTGCCTCGCTGCAGCCACCGCCGAGGTGCCTGGAAGAAGGGCCGTGAGGGAGAAGTGCGCGTGAGAAGGAGGAAGGTTTTGCTACCTGGCCGGTACCTAAATGCTCCTGCTGAAGTATTCAGGGAAAGAAAAAGGTATATTCCTTCAACTGCCTCTTCTCTTTTGCGTCCTGAAATTTGATCTCAGTGGTTTTCACGCGTGAGAACCACTAGCTACCTAGTCATGCCTTAAAGATATTTAAGGTCTCGTCCTCGTGACACAAACACAAGAAGGACATTGATAGTTTCGAGGTGTTAGGGAGAATGGAGTGGTGGGATTGCTGCGTAGAAATGGTAATGATCTCATTCACAAGAACTGATGAGGGCCAGAGAGATGTGTCTTTTATTGAAAAAAAATGCAATACCAACAAATATCTGTAACATGACTCCAAAGAGGCTCTCAGAGAGGCTTTTAAATAATTGAAGAGGAGTTTAGATGCTGCTGAATGGTGATGCTCTGGCTTTCAGGCTGTTTTCTGAAGTTTACTACAGACTCCAAAGATGGAGTGCATTCTAGCTTGAAACCAGAGCAGAGCAAGCATCGAGCTGCACTGGGATCAAAGTTTGTTAATATTTTAATGTTTCTAACATGATGAAGAGTGCATGAAAACTTTAAGCCTTGGGGACCATCCTGCTTAATTTATGTAGTGAGTCACTACCAGAAATCAAGGCTGTAGTTCTGCCTTCCTGATAGCAGATTAAATTCCAGCTATTATCAATAGTCCAATACTGATCTCTAAAACATCTTCTTCCCCTTCTACATTTTAACAAAGAAAATAGAGAATTAATCTGCTTCAGGACAATAAAAGGCAATCCAGAAAAGATGTTGGAGCTGACTGTCATTAGCTATACCACTTTTCAGGCTAGTATAGAGATAAATCAGATCAGCGTTTGGCAAACAAAACAGTCATGCTGGTGCTGGAATAATTGCATGCATTGTCAGAAATGCAAGTAAAGGCTCTTCAAACATTCTGTCTACCTAAAGTCAGCTCTGGCCTACTTAAAATAGACGTCTACAGAGCAAACATGATCTTGTAAAAAGCAGCACTGCGAGGCACGAAGGGGTAACAGTGATCAAAAACCAGCTGGTTTTAGCAGCGCGCTTGTGAAGGACTCAGCCATGGGACAAGCAGGATACGCAGGTGGATTAGGGAGAGGAGAGACCACTTCAGGGCTCTTCTTTGCCTCTTTGCCCACATAAAAACAGCTCCACCGGCAGAGGTGTTAGGACAGGCATCCTCCCAGTGAGAGGGTGGTGTAGCACAGATTTCTTCTCTATGTAGGAGAAAATTCTGTCAGCCTGAGCCTGCAAGCCTTAGCTCTGCGGTGAGCAGAGTGAAGAAGACTCCAAATCTCCAGACAGCTTCGGACACTGAAAACTACTGTGTCATCCATGACACATTTTGGCTCCCCTGCTGTCCCCGCTGCCTCTTGCAATTCCATTTTGCTCAGAGCAAAATGCCAAGGGGAAACCCAGGACAACTCATTCGTGGCCACTCAAATAGTAAGAGAGTTGATGAGAAGGCCTGTACCTGTCTTCCTGACAACAAACTTGCTGAAAGTCAGAGATGTCTTGGGAGGCATCCCCTATCCAAGGAAATCCATATGGATCACACCGCGTTGCAATTGCTACTGCTTTTGCCCTCCCAAAACACCATACTGGGCACTAGGGGAAGATCTTCTGTGCAGTGGGCGTTTGGATTCAGTTCCAGTTTCTGGTCTCCCAAAGCGATGAGCTGTCTCGTCCTGCCACGGCTGCTGCCCCGCAACGTTTATACAGTGGGTGGGATGGCAGTGGAAGTACTGGGTTTCCACCGTTAGGGTGGGACCTTGTCACTTGTTGAAGTGACTTGAATGCAAGTGAAGACTATGAGTTTGGCTTGGTCACCAGCCCCAGAACCATCTCATTTGTACGGCTGCTGCTGGCCAAGCTATAAATTGAATTCAGCTATTTTAACTGAGCGTTAAACCTCAAAGAAGAAAAAGGGAAAGCAGATTGATGTTTTTCTCTACCTGATAAAGCAACAGACCTCAATATATCAGGCAGTCTTTTAATGTGACAAATAAAGAAGCAAAAATTGTACAGTTCTATGTATAATGGTACGACTGGCTTTTACCTCATTATAAAAGACTATATACAGTGATACAAGTTTTTACCCTAGTTTGAAAAGACAAAAGAATCTGATTATTTCGTTACAGCTTTGCTCATCCCATCACAACATGATCCCCCAGAAGGTTTCACAAAGAATGATGCATTTTTCTGTTTGTGTCATGAAAGACCATCCCATCTCAGAGGTGTTGCAACATGACATTGCATTGGTGTTTGTAAAAGACTTCATAGCAGCTAGACAAGCCGAGGGCTTTAGGAAACAGAACGACACTGTGTAGGGGCCAACTAATCCTGTGGCAACCTGGAGAGTGCTACTGCCTGAAGCTCTTAAAGAAGCACCAATCATTGATCTGGGCCCGCAGTGGATCTCCCAAAATAGCCTGGTACTGACTATCCTACTGGAAAAGAGAATAGCACAGCCAAAACCCTGCAAGCATCTGGCACCAACATGCCTCCACATGTCGTGAATGCCTGCTAGCAAAGCTTCATATGGCCATTATCCTATGAAAGGTTCATCTGCATATCAGTGCCACTTGGGAAGTGAATATTGTTTATATTAGCCAACAGCTGATGACAAAAAAGAGAACGTCTGCCCGGAACATGGTGTGCTTTCTGAAGCCGAGGTGAATTGGTCGTCTACAGACACACTGCCATGAGACATGTCAGACTGCTTTGAGACTTGAACATGGGAACGGCATCACAAAGTCGTAACCCTGGCCAGTTTCAGATGCCACCCTGTTGACAAAATATTGTACAGGCCCAAAAAATCGTTTCCACCAGGCTGCGGTCCAAGGTGGGAAGATGTCTGAAAGAAAAAGACCCCAGAGAAGAATGAACCCAAGGCCCTGCAGCCCAGCTGTAGGAAGACGAGGCTTGTCACCACCACTAGCTGAGGGGATGGTGCAGTATATGAATCTCGGATCCAAAAGCACGTCAACCTCCACATTGACCTCTGAGCATGCCGCACCAGCACCGCTGTCAAGAGCTACTCCTACCGCAGGGTAAACTATGTCCCTGTGACTCAGAGAGCGCATATGGCACCTTTAGAAGAACACAGGGATACGAGAGCTTCTTCAAAAGCATATGTTCACCTTTCTCCCACACCTACGCAGAAGCGCAAGGTGCAGAACAAGCTCGACGCACACATCCTCGTCATCGCCAGAGTACAGTCTGCTCCCAGGCAGGGCAGGGGTTTTGCAACCACTGAGCTCTCAGGCAAATCGCAAAACTCTATAACGTCTTCATTTGTTGTGCCTCTGCCTCACTGAAGCTGTGCTCGGGCTGGAATCGGGCATTTTTGCCTAGTTTGGGCTGGCTCTTTGCCTGTGTCTGGGACACCAGTTCTCACCCTCAATCAAACAGCCATCGGGGGAGGAGGGGATAGGGACAACTCCAGGCAAAGTTTTTCTAACAATTGTTTCCTCTTAGAGGCATATCAAAACCAAATCTTCATTTGCTTCCTCAAGACACATGGACACAAGTGGGCACTACCCTTTTGCATGACTTCTTTTCATGGTTAGCAGACCACATTTTGGTATCTAATAGATGACCAGTCAACCCCACCACCACCGTAACAGAACAAGTCTCTAAGACCAAAGCACAATCGTGCAAGTCTTTCCTTGCTTTTGGAGAACCTCTTTTAACCACATTATAGTGAGTGAGTTGTGGAGGAGCAAGATGTTTCAAACTTCATTTACTTTTTAAAAGATCTTCCTAGTTAACAAAGTGCTGCCACAGAAAAAAAAAACCCACAACTCACTGCACTGCTCAGTAACTCAGCAGGGTACAATAATTCCCTCCTACGTTATGCAAAAGGACAAGCTGAACAGCTACAGCACTTTCCTCTGGACTTAAAAAAAATCAATGATTTGTTTGTTTTTAAATCTGTAAAATCCTATGGAGACTTTTTCCTCTCTGCTAATTTTATTGGCAAGGTCAACTGGAAAAGGTTTCCAGCATCTGCCACGTCTGTTGGGAGGCCTTCCACACAGCGTGAAAAGCCCTCTCCCGACATGGCTGGAAAGGCTCTCACCAAATCACAGAAGTCACTCACCAGCCTCCTCTATTTTTACTGAGTCAATAAAGGAAATTCTCACCACCGTGATTGACTGATTCTTTGACGGAGCTGCAAAGACACAGGAGGCATAATGTCAGCTGCTGCGCAGACGTCTCAAACGCTGCCAGTACCTTCAGTCCTGGGTTGCAGCTACCCTGTTATTTTAGTATTAGGTTTATCCTTTACCAGCAAGCGCTGATCATTCCACGCTGCGCGGCGATTCAGAGGCCTCTGCAACTTGTCACTGCAGACCAGAATGATATTAGAAAAATCAATTTATGACTTAAATGAGGAAAGAACAAAACAGTCCAAAGACAAGAAGCTACACTCTGTCACAAATA
Organism: Aviceda cuculoides; assembly: GCA_035590195.1. NCBI lineage: Eukaryota > Metazoa > Chordata > Aves > Accipitriformes > Accipitridae > Aviceda > Aviceda cuculoides. The sequence goes on along the minus strand of JAVJGG010000048.1, from coordinate 13,251,015 downwards.
CCCAAAAGATAGCATCACGTGCCTTAAATGCTTCAAATAAGAAAGTTTTGACCTTTTTTTGTTTCAAAACAAAAAAGAAAATTATTTGCCAGTACTTTAAATGAAGTTTGGTTGCCTAGGCACTCCCTGACAAATATTAATAAATGAAACGGTGTAAAAAGAGTAATAAATACTTCTTTATTAGTAGAAATATTGTAGTGCTGGGGAAGAGGCAGTAAGTTCGATGAAACAAAGAGTACAGCTGCTGTGAAAGGGACACTTAATTACAGCAGGACTCTTCAGACTGGAAAAGAAATCCATGGGTGGGGAATACACTAGAGGTCTATAAAATCAGGAATGACAAGGAGACAGTGAAAAACAACTAACCCTTTTCTTTTCTAATACAATAACAAGGAGACATTAAATGTTCAAAAAAAACCAAGAGATGCGTCTTCTTATTGGCACAGACTTAACCTGGGGAATTCTTTGCCACTAATCACTGGGTAAATTACGGGTTTGCATGGATTCAAAAAGCAATTGGACAAACCCATGGAAGGAAATGGAAATTCATCAACAGCTGATAGGCATGAGGATGTTTCCTCTGGTTTAAGATGTTCCTGAAAGGTAAGTCCCTGGAGTCTGGGAGAGTTTCATCATATGATCCAATATGGTCGCTCTTCACTTACAAATCACAGCTGCCTTCTGGAGGTGCATGGGACTTCATGAGCTTAAACCCCTCCTGGGGTATCCGCATAGTTAGACAATCTTTCAGAATACAATACACAGACAGGAAAACAGGATAATAAGTCCCATTTTACACTTCAACAAGGTAAAGTAAGAAAATTACATTTTTTTTATATCCTCTTCAGATTGAGATGTTGGGGTGAAGGACAATGTACATAACAGACAATAAGAGCCTGTGTGATTAGAAGGTGCTCATCGTTTTCTGAAGTTGTACAGACAGTTTCCCAGCTGCAGGACCAAAACAGAAGAAAGTATGCTTTCAAAATCAGCATTTCATGATGAGAAATGCTTATCACTGAAACACTGCATTTAAACAACTCAGAGGAGACCAAATACCTGCCTTTGAATATATTTGTAATTTATTTTGATTTTTCGGGTATACATGGCAGGTGCTGGAGACACACTTATCCTTTTTCTTATATTGCCACCTGGTGGTCCTAGGCATACGGAAGCAACAAACTCAATTTTTCAGTTAAACGTACAACAAACTGTACAATAGACTGGTCTACTGCAACGAGACCAGTTTCGGGTCCCCCAATACAGGAAAGGCGTTAAACTGGAGAGAGAGCTGCTGAGGACCACCAAGGAGGTGAGGGAGCTGGAGCAGTCGCCCTGTGAGGGGAGGCAGAGGGACGGGGCTGGTTCGACTGGGGAAAGGAGGGCTTTGGGGGAGACTGGAACAGCCTCCCGATACCCAAGGGGAGGCTGCGAAGAAGATGGAGCCCAGCTCTTCACCGTGGGGAGCTGCAGGAAGATGAAAGGGCATAAGCTGAAACAAGAGAGGCTCAGAGCTGATATGAGAAGAAATTTTTTTCACCGTGAAGACAGTCAGCAGGGAAACGGGTTGCTGAGAGAGGCTGGGCGGCCTCCGTCCTTTGAGATTTTCAAGACCAGCCTGGAGGAAGCTCCGATAGCTGACCCTGCCTGGAGCAGAAGTTTGGACCAGAGACTTCCTGAGCTCCCTTCCAACGTTAATAATCTCACGCTCCTACTGCTCCGTGAACTACAATCTGGTTTTATTTCAGTCAACAAAAGCTCTGTGCTAACGATTTGCAGTGCTACTAACCTACAGAAATGCACTCTTGAGCAATTAATGGGAATTGCAGAATTTCACATCCCAGACATAACTCCTGCTTTGAGCTACAATAATACTTTTTATGTGACAAAACACAGCCAAATTCTTTTTGACAGGCAGAAAAAGTTGAAACTGTCCTTTGCCTAGCAGTAGTTAACCAAAAACAGCATTTACACCTTTACCAGACTACATTTTGCGTAGCTATAACTAGATATTCTCTCAGAGAGGTACATCTTTATATGAAAACTCCTAGGATGGAGACTCTCCAAGATTATGAAACAGAAAGGCAAACATAACGATTGCTTTATCTTGAAAAGCGCTAGGAGAGCTTCCCTTGGGGAGACTGCAGTCAATTCATTTTTGTAGAGGAGAAAAATTTCCCCCCAGCGGCAGGTAGACAACTTATAGTTTAGCAAGGAAGGGAGGGTAGGCTGCTCACACATACGCCAGTAATCTGCTGTCAGGGGAAAGGGAGGTAATGAGACTGGACAGCCTGTGTAAATACCAAAAGCCCAAAACCCAGCAAAGAAAGACTCAGACACAGAGACATAGAAGGCAGAAGAGAAAATGCCAAGAGGATGTTATACCCGAGACGTATAAACTCTCTTAGGATCACGTATTAAAAAGCACAGGATTATCTGACGAGAACAATAGGAAGAGAGAAAAGGATGTTGAGAAAATAAGGATTGATTACATGGCGATTTAGGGGCCTGCAAAAACAGAGAAGGGACTAAGGCGGCAAAACACCTTCTTAGAAGAAGAGTGGGTAAGTAAAGAGAAAAAAAGCTTAGAAAAAACCCGCAGGATCAGGTATCCTTGTTTTCACAAGCTCTTGATTCAAGGGGAAACAGCTCCTCTGCAGTAAAAAATCTGGTTGCTGCATCCCTTGTTATTTCAGTTGGGATCAACTGGAGTCTCTATAAGGGTGACACTACTGTAACATGGCAATTCCCTCGGGCATAACGCCTCCTCTCCTCTCATCTGTACAGCCCTACTGTTGGCCGAATCTCGCAAACACCAATTAGATGGAGCAGCTCTCTCAGAGGACTTCAAGTCCAGGGCCTGCCTGGTTGGTACAGGCACGCCGGGGTACTGGAGCTAGCCCCGTTATTATGGTACAGCACTGGGCTTTGTCATATGGTCTACCCTAAATTCCTTCCAAAAGGAGTGAGGGATCATTTTTAGTTTCATTACTGCTTTACAGCATAGATGAGTTAGTTACTGCAGAAAATAAAACGACGATGCTAGCAAAGTTTGAAAATGCCATTGAACGCAAACTACTCGAGTTCAGTCACCAGAGCCGGGCGCACAAGGCAAGAGCAGGAGCTGTGCTTGGGTGCGAGTATCGGGGGCTGGCAAAGGGAGCCCATAGCCCTCCGGGCCTTCCACCAGAAACGGCAGAAGCAGGATAAGGGGAATCTGGTGGTCGGCGCGGGCGGAACGGCAGCCCCTGGCTGGGGAAGAGGAGTGTCCGAAGGAAGGTCCCGCAACTGTACACGGACGCGCCGGCACACGCGGCAAAAGCGGGACTGGTCGGAGGGTCGAGGGCTGGGAAGGCATGGGGTAAACACGCTGCCCTGCCACCTCCGAACCACCACTGTAGGTGCTGGTGAAGTACTGCTGGTACCACCAGCCAGCGCTGGTAAAGTGCGCTCGACAACTCCCACCTCCGGCGGCTCCCTAATGCACTGAAGGCAAATTCTGATTTCTGTACTGTCAGAGGTTTTGTCTCATCCTTCGCACAGCTCCAGATGCTCCTTAAAACAGAGCAAGCAATATTTTTGCTGCCCATTTCAGTTATTTTAAAGTTTCCTTATTTGCAACAGCCACTTCTTCTTTAAAGTGAGATTCAAGTCTAAATGAGGACACAGCTGTTTCCTCCTCGTCCCTCATCTCCGCAAGAGCTGCAACCGGCAGTGAGCCTCGGAGCATTCTCATTTCTTCCCCTTAAATATTTGGGAAAACAGAGATTACTCAGAGTTGCCGAAGTGATGCTTTCAATAGCTGAGAGCCCAATAATTGACTTCCTTGAAATTTTCACCAGCTTCTAGTTACTTCTGAAGTCCCAGCCCTCAAGACAGATGACAGCAGAAGAATATACTATTTTTTTTTAAGGCTTAGCATGACATGGAACCTGTTCCTTCTTTCCCATTTCGTAACTGAAAAAAATGGGCACAATTGATAGCATTTAGAAAGCCTGCCACATGGAGCCCAGGCAGGCGTTCCTAGGGCTGAAGATCAGCATCTCTCATCCTCCCAGTTTACCCAAGCAGCTCGTTTCATCCTCCAGAGCCAAGGGGACTCCACGGCATCCTCCCCACTAAAGCCAGTGTTCGCACACCTCGTCGGCCTAACTCTGACTTGAGGATGCCTACCTACAACCTGGCCTGACATTTAAGATGGCTTCGGATAATCTCAGTACCCATTTGATTTTGGTTATAGAGCTCAGATTATAAACAAGACCCACGCCGTTTTTGCTTGCTTTTCCACAGACACTGATACCGTAAGACAAAACAATCCTACTCCCTTACGTCTGACTACATAAAATAGTTTGTTTATGTCCTTGGCCGTGAAGTCTCCTCAGAACAAGCATAAAGGCATTAATATACTTTTGACAGTGTGCATCCAAAATATTGGTGGGATGGCTTTACCTCAAATATATCAAAAGGTATTAGAATATTCTTTGCAAAACTTTACCCCATCAATTTTTTCAAGTCCATTCTCCATGGCACTGTACTATGAGCAGAGAATTCCAGACCGCCACGTACATTGCCAACAGCTCATTTCTTAAAGCATTACTTCAGACGAGTCCAAAAGACTACAGTTTATTACACTTTCTTCTAGTGCATGTTTTACAATCAGTAAAAAAATAATTTTCAGTTATTTGACTAGTGTCTTTTATATTTTGATCTTTAAATAACTCTAGAGTTTCACTTTCAGTATCAGAAGATGTATAAGGGCTCTTACGTGTTCACTAAAACAAAGGAAAAAGCCTCAGAGAAACTAAAAATTGCTTTCTCCTTTTGTCTTTCCTGTATACTAGCTCTTGAATTTGTAAGCTTAAAGAAGTTTTTTTTTGTCCACATAAAGATGCCAGAATTGAGACTTGCCCCTGCAGAACACGAGGCTCTCCTTAATGGGACACTTTGGAGAGGCTAATGGCACCAGCTTATTTACATTGCCTTTGAATCAGGTAGGGGGAGATAAAACAGCAATAGAACTTTTCAATGAAAATTTGAGTGGAAATAAACACTATGGTGTGTAGTATTTGAAAGCAGATGCCACCAAGATTCAGACTGGGATGATTACAGGCTTTTGAAATATATTTATGGCTACAGTTGATGTAGAAAGATGCAACAGCTTGTATTTTAAAATGAAAAAAGAAAAAAAAATTGGAAACTTACCCACCAACTGCAATGTAGGAAGCAATTTGCTTCCTGGAATTGAGATTTTGGGATAAAACCTGATACTACTATTGTGATATTTTCCAATAGCAACCATATAGACAAAAAAATAAACTGGTTTTAAAGATGGATGTTCTGTATGGTTTTTCTTTTGGTACCATGCAAGCTTTACACCTATTGTTAAAGACCATCATTTAAAAAAAAGGCAATTAAAGCGTTCAATGTATAAGGGCAAAATATGAGCGTTGGCATTTTGTCAGAGCTTTAGTTACATATTTGTAAATTGGGTTTTTTACCCTGGTCTCTTAAGAGTACGCCAATTTTGTCTCTCAGTTTACATACCTGGGCACACATCCTTACATGTTATTTTAATCAACTGGATCATTTCAACCCAAGTCTGTCTGAAAGGTAGAATGTTCAAAGGTAAAAATCCACAGATTTTATAGGCTTGAAATAGAAGAAAAAAATTCCATCAGTGTCTAGACAAGAAGCTGCACCTTGAGCTCACATGCTGGAGACGAAAAACCACACATAAAAGCTGTAATCACAGGAAAACTAATGAAAACTTGCAGTCTGCAAAGGGCCCGAATCTGTGGGAAACAAGGCCTCATCTGTGTCAGTGCTTATGGCAAGTCAATTAAATAGACGCTATGATTTAGTGGTAAGGTACACAAGCGCATATGTCAATCAGCCCACGGTACTTCAGAAAGTAGCACCTGAGGGCTGCAGAGGCACTAAGCAGCTTAGTTCTCTAAACCTGCATAGACCCAGTTCTGCGCATTTTGGGTGCAAAGGTTGGTTAAAAAAAAAAAAAAACCAGACAGTGAAGTGTAAATAGCGCTTCGGAGAGCCTCAGTTTGTAGGGGATGCTGCATCAGCTTTGTACCCTGCTAGATCAGAGGTTTAAAATAAGCATGCTGCCCTCGTCCAGACTGGTAACAGAAATGAAGACAGAACTCAGAAATAGGTAATACTACTAGAGTCAGAAAATTCATGCAGAGCATTAGGCTGCGACAGGCGGGTGCATTTTGATGTGTCCCGTTTGCCTCTGGGCTTTCATCCCTTACACATTACCTTAGGACTGGCAGGACAGGCGAGTGTAAAGCCGGGACCATCGTGATTCCCGACAGCAAGTTTTTACCCCGGACCACCGGACATGATCGTGCATCACACTGTTTAGGGAAAACAAACGCAGTATCAGACGTGTCCTGAAAAGTTGGGGCTTCCCAAGACTGGAGCTGGCAGGGCTTATTTGATAGTCTTGAAGATAAAAGGGAAGAAATAAGTAAGATTATCCTTACCTCAGCTTTGCTTTTATTGTATGACATTGAACTATCTGCTATAAAGAGGGTGATACAAGCAACCGGCAAAGTATAGAGGCTAACTCCATCTTCCAAAATACACCTGAGTGCAATTAGTTTTCATTTAAGTTAGGCCATTAAAAATAATCACATTTTTAGGGGAAGAGGGGAGGAAAGGATGGGTAGGAATGGAAAGAGGCATGGCACTTCACAAGAGAAAACAGCAATTACAGCGCACTGGGGAAGCATAGAAGAAAAATGTAAAAATAAAAATGGATACTTATAGCAGTTAGACATCTTGGTAGGTAAACGGGACTACAGTCAGGTCAGTCAGGTAAATATGACTGAAGCCATAATTTTTAAGGTTTTTTTAATGTATGAAATAGTACACAAATGTATGCACTATTTTTAATGAATTAAATAGAGTCTCTCTGAGTAAATACATACAAAAGAAAAGCACATGGAAGAAAATGAAAGTGATAGCCATTCAGTGGACAAAACCAACAGTAGATTCTTCCAAATAAAAACCTAATTAAGACAGTTTGGGGGAAAAAAACCAAAAAGGAAATATAGCAAGGCAGCACTTGATTCCAGCAGTATTTATGAACCAATAAAACAAGAATAACGAAGTAGAATGAATATAGTAAATATCTGGAAAATGCTTGCTTTTCTCCATTTTCTAAAACAACGAAACCAAACAAAAGAGAAAACAAATTTTCTAGGGACTCTTATAATAATCTTAAAGGGTACTATTTTGCTGTTTAAAGAACTCTGTTCTTCATTAGGCAGCCAATGCTACACCCAAAATGATCGCTATAAATACACTGATTTTTCCTTGGTATCACACTTACATTGATCCAAATAATTTCCTGATATTAGCTGAGATAATGAAATCAGTATCTGACTTGTTACCCCGATGCTGACTTACACGCTGGTTTGAGAAGACTTCAGTGGATTCACTGAGAAGATAAAGGCGTATGTAAAAGTCACGCCCACCAAACGCACAGCAAAGTGATATGTGAACAAATTTAACATCATAAATAAAAAAATATTAATCATGTGTCAAGGTGTCTCTTGAACAACCTCTAACTTAATTGAAAATAAAAAGTGTCTATTACAACAATTTAGACTTGGGAGATCAACAGATTAAGCTGATGTATTTCAAGTTGGAACAATGAGGTCTATTCTTCAGCGCAATTGAGTCACAAAAGTCCCCAGGGTAATGGAATGGATTACTAAATCATGTAACAGCTGATGCTTGTTTAATGACAGCATTTCATAAGAGAAAAGAGAGGGACAACTAATATGACATTTCACTTTTGCCTATGCACAAGAGTGGCTGCATGGCAAGACGTACAATCACTAATTGTACCACTAGTACAATTATCCAGTATTACCATCAAATTGTAGGTAAGATACCAAATTAGAATTGTGACATAGAATAAAGTGCCACTTTTGGCAGCTTTTTAAACCTTATGAGTGATAAGTTATGTCTGTCTTTTGCGAGGACACAGCCTATGGTTGTTTAAAAATTCCCGGGCAACTGAAATACACTACTCAAATGCTTCAAGTGCACGTTAGGAAAGCACTGGGTACCACAAGGAAAATGTAGCAAAGTATCTTTGTTAAGAAGTTGGGTTTTCATTCCCCCAAGTCATTTTAAAGAATGATTTTTTTAAATGCCAAAACCAGAACTAAAATATAAAAACTTTTAAAACATAAACTCTAATTATTCTGAAAAGAGTTTGTCCCACTCTGAAAGAACTGTACTCTTTATCTAACAATGCAACACAGTAAAAAGTTAAACACAATTCCAACTACTTCTGCACTACCAGTTTGGGTAGCAAGTGGTTCTGAACCAAAAATAATTTCATTCCCAATGTTTAACTCATTTCTAAATTAGACTTTGGAATCAGACACACACCTGCTGAGGTAAAGGCTTCTTTCTGAAGTACTCACCATCTAATACCATTCTATTTAAATTACAACACTATAGGACAAGAAAGTTAACCTGCTTTCACCAGAATAGATAAGGAGCACGCAAAAGTCAGGAAGAGTCCAAAGGCAGTGTAAGGAACGGCTGCCACCTTTTAGCTCCTGCCTAGCGATACTTGTAAGCTTTTCCAGCCCAAACAGTAGAGGATAGCCCTCAAGCAGAGTAAGAGGTGGCTCTTCTATAGGACTCTGCTCAGAGAGGGCTCACAGGTACACAGAGGAGACACCAGAAGGTGTAAGTGGTCTGCGAGTTAGGCTTTAAGCCCTACGTGACCAAGAAGCATGAGCCCAGCACTCAGCACGGCAGAAGAAAGGAATAAAAACAAGCAGGCCTGTCCAAGCGTGCAAACACAAACTACTCCTTCTAAAGTGAGGCGGTCTAAGACTTGGACCAGGGCTGCAATATACATTCAGAAGGCAATCAGAGAAAGCAGTGGCAGGCCAACTGACAGTTGAGTTTAATAGTAATAAGGAGTTCAAAAAAATTCAGTACTCCACTCGCAATCCCAAGCACAGAAGAACCCAAGTACTGGCAGCTTCCCACCTACCTCTGGAGTCACAGGGAACAAAGCTGTCTCATTATCCTTTTCCCATGACCTACCCCACCTCCCATCCCTTAGTTCAGGATATCCACCAACCAAAACATGTAAAATACTCCATACCCCTGGAACTGCAGAATTAGAAAAATATTTGACATTTCAAACTACCACAAAAGTTGCTTTATTAAGTTACATGTCAGATATTTCACTTTCCATGGCAGAAAACAGAAAATTCAACAATCAAAATGGCTAAAAGCTGAAACAAAATGTTGTGAATCTGTTTTGCACAGACAGGCCTGCTCTCTTCACTAAAGAGCAAATCTGTTGACATTGAATATCTTAACACAGTGATCAGCTCCACAACTTGCAAGCTGCAACCACTCACTGCTGTTCTGATCATTATGTCCAGCTCTGCCCGCATGATGTCTCCAACATAAACGTTTCACAGCAAGAGCATGACTTCGGCTGCAATGAAAAGAAAGCCATACATTAATTGCAAAATGTCAAACACAGTTGGGCATGTGAGTGTAAACATCAACATTTATATAATTAGTACTCTTCTGTTAACACTACCAACTGAGGAAAAACTTGACTTGTGACAACCAGCAGGTATTAAGTTCTTAAAATATGTAGGGCCATTAACACTAACGACATTTTATCTTCTCACTCATCAATAATTTATACAGTTATTGATTTCAAGTTTTACCACATTAAGCTGCAGGTCTACCATCTCAATTACTGAGATATGACAGGTTTCTGGCTTTTAGCCTGCAATTTCCTGTTATCTGGTGTCTCTTTCCAATTCACTTCAAGCACACACAGGCCAAAGTCACCATCAACTTTCATTTCTGGTACTAGCAATGCCAGTATGTGAAAGAAGAATCTATGAGAGTGCTTCAAGTAAAACATTCAAAGTCTCTCTACAGAGAGTTTCTCTAGCTGTCACCACAGCAGCACCACATAAAGCTTATCATTCCTTTGATTTCTGCTAGAAGCCACTCTCAAAAAGCTTGCTGTCATCCACTCCAGAAAGTTTGGCTGAATATACATAGACAGTGATTTTTCCCCCGCTCTTCAGTGTTTTCTATCATCTTATTTTATGGCTAAAAGTAATAAAGCTTACAAAGCTTTTTTTTTTTTGGTAGGGCAAACAATGGGTAATACTTCTCAAAGCATTTGCATAGCATGAAGTATTTTGGTGGTTACCCCTCATTGGTTTTTGGTGGGGTTTGCTGGTTTTTTTAAGAAATCTAAATAACCAATATTTTTATTTCCAGGTTTTGCTCAAAAACACCTTTAGACTTTCAGGGATCAACATTTTCCTAAAAGGATAACAATTTTTGATAGACAAATAAAGCAGTTTCATGTAATTTTATACTATAAGAACAGAACTCCTCAAGAATAGTATTTTCTTGCTCCTAACTTGCTCCGAAAGACATACCTGTCACCCATCTCAACACATGTAGTCCAATCAGCTAGTGTTGGTTCTTGCCCACTCTGCTTCCATGTGTGCAAGATAATCTTCCCATTCTCTAAGCCTACTGCAACAATATATCTATCAAGAGAATAACTGCATTAGTTCTGAAAGAGATTGCAGTAGGCAGGTCAGTGAAGCCAGCTCTAATGCAAGCTAGAAAGAACTAGCACTCAAACACTGTGTTGCACCTTGCCCTTCAAATCAATATTTACTTTTCCATGGAAAAAAAAAAAAAAATCACAATTTAAATCAAAGCTTCTTCATAAAAAATGAGCACAGCAGAAACCTGCAAAATATATTTGGTTAGGAAAAAAATAAGGAGGTTATTACAACATCAGATCAGTCAATATTGTTGGAAGAATGAACGTGTTTCAGGTGTGTTGGTGGGGGGGGGGGGGGGGGGGGGGGGGGGGGGGGGGGGGGGGGGGGGGGGGGGGGGG
>JAVJGG010000048.1:13222444-13239961 GCA_035590195.1 Aviceda cuculoides | reverse complement strand
CCCCTTTTTTTTTTCTTGTTACACTGTTTGGAGAAGTCGCCATACACCTGAAAAGAAGGCTAAGAAAGAAAAAGTAGAGGTCATTCAGTCAAAGAACGGTCAAAATATTTGACAGGTAGATTTTAGGAGCTGTTTAGCCACAGAGAACTGACTAAAGGGGAAAAAATACTAATTTCAAATTAAACACAGGATAGCATTACAAAAAAAACCAGCAATACCTTCCATCAGGAGTAAGCACATGGCTGATACTAACAGCAGTAACAGAATCCCCGGCATCCAGCACTGTTGAACAAGGCTTGATTGAATCCAACATATTCCCTTCAGTAGTCACAGATAAATTGCACTGGCCCCAGATAATGACCTGTAAGAAAGAGAATCATCTAGGAATTTTGACTTCAATCTTTTTGTAAATGCATTTACATAAATAGAAGGAATGACTTAGTTAAAATACTTTCAGGACACAGAACAAAGCGGATGACGCCAAAAATAGTAAACAATGTCTACCTACAAAGATTCAACTTTTGAGACAGTCTGTCGGATTTCATTAAAGATACTGACAACAAAAATAGATTCTGTTATTAAAGTTAAAGAAAAACTTTGAGACCCCTAAGACTTACGTGACATATGCTTGTCTTACTGTATGAAAAAAGGGAGAAAGTCCAACTGGCAGACCACAGTATTGTACATACATATTCAAGCACTTTATTTGGCATATGAAAGTCACACTGATTTCTGTGGTAATACACACAATAAGCTTTTTGTGTATTTATAGAATATGGGCTCATCAGAACACAGCATTTGCTAATCTAAAATACATCTAAAATAGTTCTGGGCTTTTAAAATTACTTTTATATTAATTACCTTTTTGTCCCGACTGCCAGTAATAAAATACTTGCTGTCTGGTGTCCAATCACAAGACCAAATGATTCGACTGTGAACAGCTGTATTTTTGTCTGTGTATGCACAGCAACTGAAGACTGGTCCTGGAATAAAACATACGGAAGAAAACCCTTGCTTCAACTGCTTAACATCTTAAAAGTAATTGTCACCCTTACTTAACTCTATATAAGAACTGCAGGCATACTTGGACTTTATTCCACTCATCTTTAAAGCAACTGGGAATACTTAGCTCCACATAAATATTTGTTTTCCAACACTTATCACAATGATAATTAGCAACTGTTCAAGACCGTATCAGTCAACCCTTACAGCACTAAAACAGTAGGAACAGTTTGATCTTTTGCACACATATCTGCTTCAGAAGAATTTAAGTCCAAGTACAAGACCTTCAGGTTCTTTTCTACACAAGTTTTCCATAAGAACACTGACTTCAAAAGTTTTAGTGTAGTGCAACATTAACCCCAAATAACTTCACTACAGTTCCGATTTACCAGTAAGGCCCCAAGAGCTCAAATCATAATAATTTAATTGTAAAGATTAATCTGTTCCCAAAGAGACAGGCTGCTGTTTCAATATGCATACAATCAGGCAATAAATCTGATTAGCGGATCAGCAAATGGGAATGCTTTTCCTAAGCAGAAAAGGCTGTTATTTTGGAGTGTAGACTTTGAATAAACGCTTCTTGGGATGCCAATACCAGCAGTTTTGCTTTATACTGATAATGATGTTCTTTGTAGACAGAAAAGTTATTGATGAACAGATGAAAAGAGGATTTCCTCTACTTCCTATGAGAATTCATACTCCTTATCCTGAAACGTTGTGTAACTACTGTGAACAATATGCCAAGCTTTAGAATAGAAGTCTGAATAGAACAGAAATCTCAAGCCAGGATACAACTGGATACTGTCTGAAGGGGCCAAAACTCACTGCCAAGTCTCTAGGAAAACTACTATAGTAGTGTTTATGTGCTATTAAGCCAACAGTGCAGTGATAAATGTTTTCAGCACAAGCATCTGTCCTAGGAATCCATTAAAGGGTTCAATAGCAATCTCCTCATTATTTTGTAAGGCTCAAAGTCTTAATGAGAAAGTCAACGGAATCTTTGCTATCAGCTCTTTTTCCAGACAGAGCCAGTCCTAGCCAAATTAATCAATTGTGTAGGATTATCAGAAAGCCACACCAAAGATAGAGATTAATCCTGTCAAGAGTCTCAAAGTGTCATGCCCTGCAAACAGGGACAAGGCAGCTCTATGCAGGACACGGGTGTAGCAAGGAACCTTCCAGCCCTGCCTGCACAGATCACTGAGATGAAGGTTTTCCTTGATAGAATACCAATTTGATGTTCAGGCATTACACTCCAGCATGTATACTTGATTTCAGTAAATCTGAAACATACAATCACAAGCAGAAGGCAGGAGGACAAATAGCAGACTTCATTACATCCATCAATCAAACAGCATTTAAGGCCTGCTTATATTCTTTTCCACATTTTAAATACCTTTCTAGCTTTCCTATATACCATTAATTGCATTTCCTAAAGCCACAGGAGCCTACAACACTCCTAATTCTTAAATGTTGTAAGGAAAATGGCCATTAAAATATTTTACCAATTTTCTTTCAAATATTTTGAAGCCAAAAATATTGAATAAACCACAAAGTCTTCAAATGTGTATATCCACTTTACATATCTTACCTGACTCTGATGAGTCTTGTTTCCTCCACAGTGACCAATTCCTGTCTCTAGAAACAGCTAATAAAAATTTGTCATTAGGAGAAAATGCCAGCTGAGTAACAGTCAGATTGTGAAATGACAAACTCTGCAGTTTCTTCCAAGAAGTAGCGCTCCACAAAATAATTGCTGCATGTTCTTTTTTTGAAGCCTGTATTGATGAGCAAAATATCAGTGAGAATGAAAGCAAATATAAAAATCATACATTTTAAAATACTAAGATGTTAGGGGGCTTGTTTTAAGGCTTGCAATCAAATTAGAATCAGCTTTCCTCTGGGAAGTTTCAAGATTGTTTCACTACTAATTTCTACTAATGCTCACAATATATCAGTGAGAAAATGGTTTATACCTGTATTTGTTAGAATTTATCTTATTAATATCTTCAAATGAATCATATGTAATTTACTAATAATAGCTTATCTGCATTCACTCTCACCTTTGCAAGGCAGCTGTCATCTATACAAAATCTTTCACATTTAAGTGAAAGAACAGAATTTAGCCCAAACTGAATTCTGACTCCTGCTGTCAGCCCTAGAAATCTGTTGGCACTTTTCACTAGATGGTGCTAGAATCTTTTCTTACCTTACATGCTGAGGCAATTACAGTGTTTGAATTATTGCAAGCAACACAAAAAATTTCATATCCATGTCCATATCTGAAATGAACGTGAAAAGATATTGAACACGTCACAGTCATTTTTGCAGTATGTATCAAGGTTCTTACATTGATTTAAATCCCTTTGCAAAAACGAAAGGCACCTGCCAGGAACTTCCCACCACTGTTTCAGTATTACATCCCAAATAATTCCTAATAATGTTCAACATTCAATATGAACATCTGCATAAATTCTTTCACATTGAGGAAATGACTACAGAACAATCTCTCCAGCCCATTCCATAGTCCTGAAGCATCAGCACTGCAGAAGCTACACTAATGATTAATGAAGCAGACTAAAGTAGCATTTAATGTATTCTTATTTTCTTGTAAAGCAATTTTAACACTACCAATAAAAATCAGAAGCCACATATTTGAAGATCACCAAAGAAATACACCAAACACCCAGCCAAAGGATGCCTGTTCTGTGAAATACCGAAAGAAGATTTCTGAACCAGAGGACAAGAATTATGTTGGAAATGGAAAACGACACTGTAAAAAAACCCAAAACTTCTATTTTCCTCCAGAAATACATTTTTAATCAGTCTTTGCATGAGTTCTGCTGGAATTCAAGCTCACATATCTGGACTGGGATTTAACTAATAAGCAGAAATGCCACACAGACTAACGCAAATTAAAATCAGTCACAAAACAGACTGGAGGTAGGGTAAAATTGGAGATGGAATCTATAAACAGTGGACAAATATCAGCTAAATACCAGTTGGGGGGGGGGCGGGGGGGAGGGTCCTTTGATTCCTAGCTCTGAAGAGATGGGCAGCTCTTTTAATGAACTCCTTTGGTCAGCAGTGTTGCAAAGAAGTTCTTATATGGGATTGATATTCATGGGATTTCACTTGCAGCCAAAACAACCATCTGTTTAAATGACAAATTACTGTCTCTATCTGTTGAATGGAGTCCAGAAGAGTTGCTGCTGGGCATATTCCATAGGCAGACACCCACACTCATGTCTGAAGACTGGGGATGCACTGCCTTTTTGTGAAGAGTAACTGTGCCTGGACCTTCAGGGGGAGAGGGACTGGTGGCTGCACTTAATTGGAATGTTAATTTGCAAATTTGATTGTACCTTATAATGATGAAGGTATTATTGCATGTCTTCCCCTTACTCTGCCACCAGCAGGAGTTTTATCATAATGCTTACTTTTAAAGCACATTTCTGGAGACTATCTTTTAGTGAAAACCATTGAAAGTCAAGTTTCTAAAACTGAAAAGTATTTATTTCATGAAAAGTATAAATTTCCCGAAATTCCATCAAGGAAAAATAATGTGTGGAACAGCTTGCGAAACAAGTCCTCAGTTACTTTGGTTTTATCTCCTAACTGTAGTATTGAAGAGCACTTGACAGAAACATTTTCAGCTTCTGCATGCAACTTTGTTCTTGCTAAATAGAAGCACTGAAATGTAATCTTTCTCTTTAAATTAAAATAAAACCTAAAATACTGTTATTTGCAAAGCCACATGAGCAGGACTATCACAGGTCAGACCGACAGCCTGTATAGCCCAGTGCTGTCTCCAGTAAAGAGGATTAAGTTAGTGACAATAGGAGATGCTGTTTACAAGAGAGTATGAGCCTTGCAAGTACAGAGGCTCCAGCACAACCCCTTCCCCTGCCCCTGTATATGCAATCCAACCCCCTCATTATGTAGTACACCACCAAAAAAAGGTTCACAATGGAGAGAAGCAACTGCATGAATGAATAATGAAATTACATTTTCAACCACAAGTGATTCTGCTTAGCAATGTACAATTCATAGCCGTTTTCTATGCACAGATAAACTGGCTGGACTTTCAAAGTGTCCAGAAAAATGATTACAGTAATTTTCTAGTGTCAAAAAAGATCTCTCAAGACTTCCAAGTGTATTACATGAAATGTACATACATATAAACATATATATTTATGTCAACACTTAAGCTTTAATCTCAGCCTGCTGCATATAAACTCTCTATGCTAATTTTCCAAGAAGATAAAGATTAGCTTACTCTTACAGGATTTAGCATATTTTTATTTTAAAGTTGTTAGATTATGTAAAAAATTCAGCAAGTTCTTCGTACTAAAACCTACTCAAGCAAACACTTTTCAAAACCCAGCACTAATCCTTCAAAATTCAGTGTTGAGTTAGAGCTGGGAATACACAAATGTCAGTGACAAACAAGCTATTTTTAGCTAGTCAGTCCCTCACACTGTGTTTCTGCTGCTATGGCAACTTGAAATCTACATTATGCGATTTCATGTTACTCCTTTCAAGATTATCCTCAGAAAAAAACCTGAAAGTCTATGAATGCGTTACATCTTTTTGCCCTTACATAAAAGAACCCCTATCATTAGCAGCGTCTCTAAAACCAGGAAAAATTGCTTAGATAAGTCACCTGAAGACCATCATAAAATGCAGTTATTTTAATGAATGTAGGATATAAAAGCAGATAGGCAGTATTCCTGTAGCAGAATATCAAAGATTAACGTCTCGCTAGACTTTGAAAAATGTCAAAGGCAAATGAAGAAAAATTTTGGCCTTGGCGCCTTTTCACTACTTAAAGATCCCTCCTCAAACTACTTATGTGAGTGGGTGCATTAGTGGTCATAGCAAGCACAGGAGAAGCATTTAATGTAATAGTTGGAAATTAAAAAATGTGTAGATGCGGTCTAATACCCACCAGCTTCCCTCTCAGAAGCACTTTTGAGTACAAACACAGTAAAAGAGCTTAAAAGCACACAAAGATTAACTGCCCAGTTGAAGGTAAAGATGAGCTCCCACAAAACCTCCCACTTGGTCAAATAAAAGCAACCTGCAAACCGTTTTCCCTTAGTTTTTTATTTCCTGTCACCCCACCTGAAGTGACAAAACCAGTCATGTATAAAGGTAGCTGTAATCATCAGCAAAGGCTCAACATTCCTCTTGTTCTTGCCTGAAATCTTCCAGGAGATTCAGATAAATAAAGCCCTAGGAGTTTGAGACAATTCATTTCTTTGTGCTGTACTTTGAAGACTGATACTAAAACTTTGAAGATTGTGGAAGCATAGCCTAATGTTACCAGGATCCTTAGGGAACGAATAAGGTGACAACCTTTCTTTGCAAATTGTTGTGAATCTCGGAAACAAAGGAACAAAACACAGCTGAAGAATTCTAAAACCCTGCAACCTCAAAACAATTACTGTCATGACCACATAACCCTACTATCTTTGCAATCCACAGTCCCCTTGTCAGCACTCAATACCCAAACAGGGTTCGTAACCATCATCACTTTGCTCTGCCGCTAGACACATGCTATTTTGGCTGCTGCTCCCATCTATTGCATCTTACAACTCTGTTAGGCTTTAGGGGGAAGCTTCTGACTTGATGTCTCAGCCTTTACTTCCATACCAGAAAGACAAACTTGATCTGCAGGTCTGCGCCATAAAGTGGAAAGAAGGAGAGAACTCCTTACACTGAGAGATCTTCAGTACAGACAAGGTTTTAAGCAGATGCGCTGAGCAGACAGACACAAAGGCTGCAGCATGGAAGGAGGACCATCACGTTCCAGAGCACAGGTAAGACCATGAAAACGTGCCACAGTTCCTTACAGCAAACCAGAAACTGTACTGTTCTCTTGGAACAAGGAGGAAAAAACCAGGGATCAGTGCCCTAAACAGACCTTCAAAAGACAAACATCCAAAGGGACAATGAAAGTCTGATAATTACAAATTCAAAAGAATAGCTTTGTGCTAAAAACCATACAAATTTCACTGGGACAGAAACAACTAGTGAAATAAAATTTTGTGACACATCAGTCCTAACTGCCATTTTCTGTATTGTTTCCTAATTTTTATATACATATAATTTATTTATTTTACAAGCAATACAGTGCAAATGAAGCCAAATCAGGTAGTAAAATAGGAAGAGTTACAAGACCAGAGTACATTAATATGTAGCAATAGCTTTCTGGAAATTTTGCAAATTAAACAAAAGAAAAAGAAAAATAAAACTTACAACTTCTGAATTTCAGGCCACAAGGTATTCTGCAGCAAGTGATCCTCTGGGGGAGGTTCTAAAAGACATTTGTACAACATACTCAAATATGGTACTAAATAATCTAAAATCAGCTAAATAAGATTTAGTAAGATCCAATGACCCTAATTCTCTATTTCATACAATAGAAATGAACCTCATACCTGTAAGGATCAAGGGTTGAAAATAAATCTCAGGATACTGATTCGAAATGGTATTAAATGTTTCTTCATCCTCAGCTGGTTGAACAGCCATATCTCCTATTCAAAGTAAGGACTTTGTTAGCGAGAGAGAACATACTTGACATGAGGGAAAATATGAGCTCTTATTATACAAGTAAAAAACTTCTATTGTTTTTACAATACAAGTAATTGAAATTAGGTTTCTCTGCTTCCAGAGTTACAATAATATGAATATTAGAATGCAGTTATTTTAATACATATGTGAATGAAGAGGAGAAGAGAGAAGGGGGGGAATCTAACCTCTGGACTAATTCCATTCTGAGACTGACCTCTCTCCATCAGCAGTCTCTTTCAGAGATTCTTAAAGAGACTTTGATTTACCTGAAAGCAGCAGTCACCAGGAGTTGAACCTATGCTTCCCCAACATTAAACCTTTCCTTCTGTATTTGAAAATGTTTAAGGCAAAAGTCTCAGACACAAGAGATGCATTCCTAAATTTAATGTAGACCCCAAAATGAAAAGCCACACTTGCAGAAGTATATCCGCAATTTGCAAACTTCAGCAAAACTGCCAAGGGATCAGTCCTTAGCTTTAGGCAAAAAGTACCAGAAGTAACTGAAACTACTCCAGTTAATTTTAAGTTAAAATTCAACTCTGTCCTTCACTTTGATGGTGTTATTTAAGAAAAAGGTACAGAGTTGGGGAACTTGCTCTCAGACAGAATCTTAACTTTTTGCCAAATTCACATTTCAAATTCAGCAGTTTAAAAAAGCAGGTACAGAAGAAGCAAAACAGAAAGACCTTCTCATTCATTCTACCTTTTCTCTCCTTGAAAACGAAATTAGCATTTTCCTCTGCAGATTCCTCTGCAGAGTAAGCAAGAAGAGAGGTCTGTGGGGCTTTAACCTAAGCCATCAGTGCTGACTGCATTGGGTGGGCAATGGTGGACAATGCAGGAAAATCTGACAGCTTTTCTACTCATAGTGCTGCTTCTGGACATGCCACGTGAAATCAATAGAAATTAGTTTTTCTCTGTGTGACTGTACTCTAGGAGAAGGAAGTTTTGTTCCCTTTCTCTGTGGAAGGACTCATGAGAAATCAGAAAAAAGAGTTTTTGCCAGAACATATTTTACAAGTTACTTCAAGTACGACAAAGCTATTTTTCTCTCACAGGAGATTTAGGAAAATTTAGCTGTATTGCCATTGAAGACCCTGGAGACAAAGCTTATTAAAATGCTTCCTTTTTTAATTCACACCTTCTGATAAAGTTTTAAGCAGAGAAAAAACAGGTCTGACCTTATTTGTAGATTCCAGTGTAAGTGCATTTTTACTAGAGACTTTCTTAAACACCAGAGTAGCAGTCCCATCCCCAGTCTCAAGACACTACTCAGTTATTTTCATCATTCTAGACAGATGTTCGTCCCTCCTTCCTTGTTCCCCCACAGTGCAGTCCCCACCACCTCTCCAAGAAATTCATCTGGTGCTACCCCAGCCGTTACCAACAGAACCTTAGTTACTGTTGGTTAATTCTTCCCTCCCAAACACTTTCACAAAGCATGATTTCATGGCTGTTTTCACTGGAACAGCAAATGTGACCGATCCCCCTTAAAGCAGCATTACTTCTGTAAGCTTCTACAAAGGTGCTAACATTTGAGGAGAGCGTGAAAAGTAATCCAGAATGTAGTTTTGGAGGTCAAGGTATTTTACAGAGCAACCACAAGTAGCGACAGGTAGTCCTGCTTTAACAACTCTGAACCTAGCTTTCACAGCACTCTATTGAAAACTAATTTTTTTGTCTAAACGTCATCAATCTTCTCAGGGCGGGGGGGTGGTATTGAGCATGGAGAAAACACAGGAACAATGGCAGGTGGGAAAATTCTAATAATATCCTGCCCTGGCTACTCCCAGACCCATCACAGGAGAGCAATGAGCCCCAGCATCCATGTGAAACTCATTAAGATCAGTCAACAGGAGAGGCTCTCAGGAGCACTGTGCAGAGCGAGTGGGGTTACTTCCTGCAGGGGTGCAGGACACAATATGGAAAGCAGGTAAAGAGCGCTTGGGGTTTGCACAAGACATTAGGGGATCTTTAAGGGAGAAACAAAAGGCAGAGAAAGGGAGGAAAGATTCTCACTTGTGCTTTTTTTTTTTTATTTTTAAGCAGCGTATTTAGGTGCTACCAGAGAAATAAACACTTTGCACAATTTTATTTCCAGGTTCTAAACTTGCAGTCAAGCTCGCAATGACAGACCTAACAAAAAGATGTACACTTAAACAATCATTTAAAAAAAACAGTTTCCACATGAAACACCATCACCATTATTTCTCATTAGGCCATACCTTCAAAAACAGCTTTATTGGATAATCCCAAAGCTGGCACAGTTGCACCTTCTGGAAGATCAGATGATTGCTGAATTTAAAAAAGAAGGTTACACACACATGGTCTTGTAGGTTCAGATTTCAAAGGCCACAGTTTAAGAAATCCCTGTGCTGTAAGGCATGCATCTTCATCCCTAATCACAGGTTTTCTTCCACAATTTTGTTTATTCTAGGATATACATGATAATTAATCAATTAACTGAGAGCACTGCAGTTTTTAACACAATAGGACTGGGAAATAGTCTGTTCTGAGGTGATATAATAAAACAGCATTTTGGAAAAGTGGACAGAGAGTTCAAACACAACTCAGCACAGAGATGTGGCTGGAGTATTTGCCTGTTTACAGCAGCACAGAGGAAAGACAAATCATCAGACAGAAAATACTTCCATAAAGGTATGGGGGAAAACCCCAAAATTTAGAAAGGGTAAGTGAACTTGGGGGCCTTTGTGCAAAGACGGAAAAAGATTAGATTTAATAGCTATAAACCCCCTTCCTTACAGTGTCTTTGAAAAGTTCAAAGAAAGAACATTTTACAGAATTGGATTAATAATTTAGGTGGCAGCTTAAAATACTACGTTATTTATTTAAATGTTCATAATTTGATGAGAAGATGTACGAGACACACACACCAGTCTAAGGCCTCTAAACCAAAAATGGTTCTTCATTACAACCCAAAGTATAATACAATCCCACGGATTTGAAGTGAACATAATCCTATTCAACCCTTTTTTAATATAAAGCTGGCTTTTTTGGTTTTAAGTACTTTTTTGGGGAGGGCGTTTGAGCTAAATTAAGAAAAAGCTTACCCACTTTAATGAAAAAAAAGCATTCACGGAAAACAATTTCAATAAAGCTACATAACAGTAGCTGAATCATTAGAGCTCATAAAGCCTTCCTCTTTAAACAAAGCCCATGTGGTATCATGAATCAAAAAATAGCACTCAGAGGAAGAGCTGATAAGGAAAGTCTACATAAAAGTAAAATAATGACATCTGCCAGCATTAGAAAAGCACAATGTTATTTGTACAATGTCATTAATGCAACTGCTTACAAAGTCTTATGGAATTAAAGCGCTAAACAGCTACTTATGTAACTTCCTGCAATCAAAAATGAATAGATTTCTTTCCCAGATACTTCAATTGTTAAATGAAATTGAAAGGCTAACCCATCTCTGAGAAGCCGCACAGAAAACACCACTTTTGAGCCAGAAATGCAAAGAGTATTCAAAGCACTGCACAGCAGCAACTATCCTGAAAGAGGTCTGCTCTACAAAATGCAGAGAAAAACAGAATTAGATCTTAAAGCAAATGGGGAGCAAACAAAGGACAGCAACTCTTCAGTCTTATCTTTCCACAGAGTAGGAAAGTATACTTATTGACAATTAAGGACTGAATGTAAAGGCCTCAAGAAAATTTCCAATGCCAAGAGGAAATAAAGCATGAACAAGTACATATTTATAAATATTTATATGTAACAACTAACAATAGTGCTGAAAGCTTTATGCTATTTCAAAGCATACAATTAAAAAAACCAACACTGCATAACCACACAACAATAATTACATCTAGACAAGACTACTACACCCTTAAATTAAGGAGAAGCACATTCCCAGGCTTTATTGTTTGCTTTCAAATCACCAAGTGTGTACACTAGTCTACTTGGTGTGACATTTAATATTTACCCATACTCTGCAATTTTCTGACACTAGGTCTTGTTTAGTTTCAAATACAACCTGTTTTATAAGACCATAAAAATACAAATGAAACAACACACGTGGAAGCAAATAGAAGGGAAAGGAAAAACAAGTTTAGGGTTTCAGAACAATTAAAGGAATTTTTATGGAGTTTAATGCAATTCGACATTTTCTAAAGCATTAATTTTATTTACATGAAAGAGGGCTGTCTTCATTGAGCATTGCTTTAGCACACTTACCTGGGAGCACAGCTTCTCCATTGGAATACCAGTGATGTTACTGAAATTCTCTATGAAATTCTTGGGAGCACGAAAAACTCGAAGCACTTTTTCATCTGCTCCTGACACAAACTGAAACCGGCCGATCATTGCCAGACAACGCATGTCGTATCCATGTACTTGAGGCCTTGCGATTTCATGCCAGGTTACCTAAACGAACAGACACGCAGTTAAAACACAATTCTTAACTAGAGAAGCAGCAAGACTTTTGAGTTCCAAAAAAGTACTAATACTTTACTTGATGACTTTATTAACGTAAACGAAAGTTAATAGCAACCTTCTACTGACATTCATAAAACTGATGTATGCTCACATACATCAATTAAATCCTATTTTTCCACCAAACAATTCCTGTATTTAGTAAACTGTGTCCCTGCACAGATATGTTTAAGGCATTTGCTTACCTTTGTTACTAAGGGCACATTGCACTGTGACTTCTTTATGGTAGACAGTTAGGTATAGGACATAATTTGCTTAAGGAGGATTGTATACTACTTACTGTTTTCAAAACTGTATCTCTGAAAGACGTGAGAAAGGTAGTGATAAATACCTTGCTTCCTTCAAGTCTTTCACAAAGCACAACAGCACTGTGGTCAGCGGGCTACAGGTTCTTACTTCTCCCCTTTCTTTAAATGTTTGATTTTAGTGAGACCACCTTTGCAAAACACTGACTAAACCAAAATAGCATCCTACAGGAAAAACAACTAGAAAATCCTGATTATTTTAGAACTGTTTTCATTTGAAGCGTTAATTTTTTTTCTAATTTCCTGAAATAGTCACATCCACGCTACAAGTATTAATCCAAGAAAACCAGAATTAACAGCTAAGCAGAAATTAGATAGACAAGTTAGTTTTATAGTCACACTAAGCAAATATTACCAAAAAAAGATATTATTTAAATTGCTTTTCTAAAAATCTAATTTATTCTACATGTGAAAAAATTGATTCTTAAAAAAACTCCTTTGTTTTCTAGCAAATATCCTTTCATGAAAAGATTTTTAGTATGTGTCATTTGCTACTACTCCTACATGATACTTCAGTTGAAAAAATACAGTGTGCACTTTTGAGTTAACAGCTAGCAGAACTAGAATTAATTTAATCAATTAGAATTAATTTAGACTACTTCAGTATTACAATGCCTGGAAAACTGCAGCCAGGACAGAATTTACATTGTACTAGATATCATACAAACACAAGCAAAGGCATTACATTGACTGTAAACTGCATATATCACACTAAAAACTCAATTGAGTTTTGAATGTCAAAGCTTCCAATAAAACCTGAATAGGATATTTGAGAGATCATACAAAATCTCATGTTTTCACAAGAGCTTGATTATTTTCCAATGAGAAAAAAACATTAATTCTTTAAAAAAAACCAACCAAACAAACAGTGCAATAAACCCTTCTTACCCTTTACTAGGTGCATCTTTGCATACTTTAGAACACAGCACATAACACGAATGAAAAAAAACCAAAAAACCCAAACCCCAAAGCAGACAAGGAGAGAGCTGCATAAGTCACGCAGTAAGCTTCTTCCAGAAAAATCAGGGTGCAAAATCCCATGACAAATTGAAGCTGATTGTTATCCCTCCTTTCTGGTATTTGAATCCAGTATATCAGAATTGAGAATTTAAGAAGGGATAATTATTTGTGTTTAACACTTAGTTCTCTTTTTATAGAGAAAAACATGAATATTGATCCGTAATACTAACTTTTCACAGATATCTGAACCATCCATTGTGTCTTGTTAAGACAAACATCAAATGTCACCTGTTGTAATTCTTCAGATGTGGAACTCAGTATGGTAAAAAAAGCAAGGCACTTTAAAAGCCTATGTTATCTGAGTTCATGAGCAGCAGAACGAAACACCTGGTTTTCAGGGTTCAGAAGTCCACACGCCACTTCAAATGACCCACTTCTGTCCCAACCCTCCACCTCACCCCACTGACAGGATACTATAGCTTTTTCCCACACCCATGCAGCACCAAGTGTTAACGCTACTTGGATTTACACCTGGTCAAACTATCTGGGTGGCTGCTCTGTGTCAGAACAGGAAGGGCAAGTACAATAATTCAGTTCACACCAAACTTAGATAGGAAGACTGCAATCACTCTGCTAAATCAATTAATTCAAAAGTTTCAGGGACAGCAAGAACAGCTGTACAGGTAAATCATACAAAGCTCAGTTCTTTCAGAAAATAGGATAAAAATTTAGCAAGCAGCACATGTAATGAAGAGTGGTACTTCAGGAGGTCACAGAGAACATGATATTGACAACTCTTTTGAATGCTGCCAACTTACATCATGTGCTAATGCTGGACTTTGCTCCCATATGTCAAATTCAACACGCTATCTTTTCCACAGAGGTGTTGTGCCCTCCAGACTGGAGATTAGGGGAAGAGGCAGGGAAGGAAAGTGGAGATGCCCTTCCTACAACACAAGGCAAAGCTTAGCACTTGAGCTGGGATTCCCACCACTTCTGCGTGGCCTGGAAGAAGGAAATCAAGGAACCCATGCCAAATCACTCTCCCAAAACCATCAGACATCCTGTGTTGGTCTGCACTACAGAAGCTTTGATGAGACAGTTGTAATAGCTGCCCTTTGCCTCCCACAACTAATATTACAGCTTGCACAGTGACTTATGGGACTTCAATCAGTACAGTTTGTGCCAGCTTCCTGAATGGAACATTAGTACTGTTCTGCCAGGAAAAGCTGTATTTGTAGATGAGAAAAATGCACGAGCAACTAGAAACAGGAACTTTTGCATTCCTAGACAGGGTTTCCCACACCAAAATTTAGACTTATTTTGGAACACACAAAGTTATTCAGGAACAATTCTTCCTGAAAAGCTGCTTGCACAGGTACCAACTGCACTCATGCAGTTCAGATAATCATTCCCATAAAACACTCACAGTCATAAACAAAGTAGTGTAAAAAATACCGTAAGAACTTTGCTTAGATTAAGCTTGTGTAAAAAACCACAACCAAAGTTGAGTTCCTTTATGATTGCCTGCAGCAGTGCTTAGCCAAGTGTTAAAGACAGACAATAGATGGTTATTAGAATCAGTCATGTATACCTCCTTCAGAATTAGTGCACAGCCTAGTTTTAAGACCCTGGGAGAACACTTACTGAAGGTAACCCAGAGGTGAACTCAGGATTAAACAGCTATATGATCGCTAAAACTGTGCCGCTAGCGTTTTTAAAGTGAAAGGAGCACATACCGAATGACAAAACCAAGCATTTACATAAGCAGTTTTGAACAGATCATGGCTTGGGGAAATTTAAGGTATGAGTTATATTCAGGTGACTTGTTCCAAACTCAGGACACACAAGCCCTCTTTACCAAGCTCACAAAATCTTTTAAGATCGTACCTCTGTCTCTTGTTTTCTTTTCCATGGAGCGAAGAGTCTAGTAGTTTGATCTGAACCAACACTGATGATAAACTCTCCTTCTGGGTCCCACTTTAGATCTTCTACACTGTTAAAATGTCCTGAAATCACAACTTCTGGAGTCCATTCTTTCTGTCAAAAAAGTCACCAAAGAAGCAAGAAGTTTTCAATTGACTGACTGCATATTCTAACAAAAATAAAGGTATCAACGTCCTTATTAAGAAAGAAAGAAAAAAAAAAAGCCATTTGAAAAGAGCAAATTATTAGAACTCAGAGTGGCCAAAGAGACACAAATACTGATTTAGTGCTCCAATCTAAAAGAAACTTGTGTTATTGGTGCAGCTGCCACTTCTGAACAAAGCACAGCCACAAAGGAGTTCAGTCTATTCCACTGACTTCATGGTTCCTACAGGGAAGCAACAGGTTTTAGAGCCTGGGAGACTGTAACCTCCCTTCTGTGCAGGAGTGAGACTCCTACAGAATATTATATTCAGAGAAGGAATATTTCAATCATTAATTTTACATTGTACTGTTACACTTGTCTATTAACAATAGAAACTACCTCAAGTGACATGTTAAGTCTTTTAAGTTATAGTAGTAGTAGTAATAGTAATAATAACAATAATAATAACAACAACAACAACAACAAATGACGACAACAACAACAACATACCTTATTAACTGTAGCCTGTTTCCAAAGGTGTAGTGCTCCATGGAAAGCATGAGCGACTACCATTGAACCATCTGGACTAAACTGACAGTCAAAAAATCCAAGAGTATTGCCACCCACTTCACCTACTCGCACCTGGATTAACGATCAGAAGTGAAATACCCATGAAAATGGCCTTCTGTTATTATAAACTCATCCTAATCTCATAAGATGAAAATTTAGCTATAGGCAACAGTTCACATTACACACAAAAATTTATTTAAATAATATTTTAATTGCAAAGTTAAGCACTAAATTATCATGGGAATTAAAGCAGCACGCCACTTTAATGGAGCCTCCCTTCATAAACATCTTGGGATAGGATCTTGCTCAATCACCCAGAGGGAAGAAAACACTACACTAGATGAGATGAGAACCTAATCTTTCTATGTTTCAGTCCAGTCTGTTGGATGCGACGGTTTCTTGCCATCTGTTGCTTTCCTATTGATCTGTTGCACAAAATGGAAAAAAAGTCCAGACGAACAGTGGTTCCTAATTACCTCACGCCACCCCGCCCCCCTTAATTTCCAAGATTCACTACCATATTTCCGCTACCCTCTTTCTCCATGAATCTCTGCAACCTGCTTCATATTCCTTCTGTGGCATCTTTTGGCCTCTGTTTTGTGCCTCCCTTGTGACTGTGCATGTATGTATGCGTGCCACACACGCCTTACAGTTGCTCTAGTGCTCTTCCAAGTTTTTAATTACATTAAAAGATTATTAAAGTTACATTTTCAAGTGTTATTCAAGAGATAAGAACACAATTCCTTTCAAGCGGAACTCTTAACAAGTCCCCCATTATTATACAGTTGCTTTTTAAGATCACAATGAAATTAATCTATACCTCATTCTAAATGGCAGTGTGGACTAGTATGTCCATTTTATTAGCACTCATTCCAAAAAATACCATTCATGTGGAAGTGACTTTGATATGCCATGCTAGAGGCAGAATTCTAGTCTCACCTCTGAGCAGGTGAATGATTTTGTGAAGAATTCTTGCTCATTGTACCAAAATGGAAGAGAGAGAAAATGGGACGCTCCCCTTGCACCCTTCCTCCTTGCAGGCTTCCAGCTCAGGTTTCCCTCCCTCAATGCAAAAAGGATTTCTGCAGTTAAAATGCCTGATCCAAACTTCAAGCTTCACATCTGAGGTCTAACCAATGGAAATGGAATGTACAAAGAAAGAGTAACAACTTGCAACAAGCTTTACTGCACAACCCATTTTTAGAAGCTTTTAAGTTCAGCTAAACTAAGCGTTACAACTAGGGGCGACAAATAGCATCTCTATGTGATCACCCTATTATGAACTAATTTCTACTTCAAGCAGAAAGGCACAAGAACTTTCCAATGGAACAGGGGAAAAATTAAATCCACCTACTGTAATTCTCTTTTTTCTCCCAAGAGAAAACTAGAACTTTCTTTGTGACAGGAAATTCCACAAACAATGGTTGGCATAACTGTAAGAGACTGAATTCTCATCTTGAACTATTCTGCCTCAAAGATTGTTAGGTGTGAAGGCTGCGAACTGCTTATCTCGAGCCCTTTGTCTCTGGGATGGCCCATTTAAGCAGGACACTCCTCTGTCCATAAGGGCAATTA
>JAVJGG010000048.1:13203594-13216991 GCA_035590195.1 Aviceda cuculoides | reverse complement strand
AACTCTATCCCAGCCAAAACCAGGACAGAAAGGTAACAAACAACTCCCTAATTCCTGTCAAAATGCAGTTTCCTTTTTAAAATTACTTTTTTTTTCTTTTTTTTTTAATGTGAATATTGGTGTATATTGGTGTACAAAGTTTCTTTAGTAGGCAATAATTTATTTGGAGAATTTAATGAACTGCCTTACCATCCGCTATAGATGAATTTGTAAGAAAGGCTTGAACCTGTCCCACCGCAGTGGCCATGAAGTGCCCCGTGCCATTCGAGTTGGAGTTGGCATTGCAGGTGACTGGTATTATTTTTCCTCGCTGTCACCCGCAGCGGGACGCAGCCTGGACAGATAACATGGGTGACAGGGGGGAAATAATTATATTTTGAAGGGGAGAAAAAGTGCTTTCTATTTAATGTGGCTCAGTGTAAACAAGCAGCTCAGAGGAAGACTTCATAGCACACTAGCATTAAGAAAACGTTGTTAACAAGAAAGGTGTTTCTTACAGAGATAGAAGACTGAATAATAGTTGATGGGAAATAGATTTAGGAGAGAAAAATATTGACCGAACATGGGGAAAAAAAAATCCCAATGGTAAATCAGTCAAAGTATACCAGATACAGGAAAGTACAGTGTACTGAATGGGAACTTCTGGTATATCTTCAGGTTTAAGGTAGTGAGCTCTGCTTTGGACCTAAAGCTGGAGTTCAGCCTCCTTCTTATGCATAATAATTCAAAAAACCATACTCTTTGCATATTGAGTAAATATTTTGATACTTAAAATAATAAGCCATCCATCAATAAATTTCATAGCTACATTGTTCATTCATTATGCAAAGTTACTTTATTTACAAGATGACACAGATACACTTTTCACATATGAAAATATACAGCTAAAGCAACCAAAATAAACAGCAAGCAGCCACACAATAGACCCCAAAATATCAGAAATAGTCATTAAACAAAGGTATAGATCATTATTTTGCCATTCTTGTTTCCTACCTCACAAATGGAGTAAGCCACCATATGAGATTAAACCTCCCTGGTTTGTCAAAGAGGTGAAGAGAAATGTTAAGACCAAGGTCCAAATCACCAACATGACTTAGGAACCTGATTTCTATTTGATTGCCTAAATGTTTCTGAGGATCCATGCTTATGTCATTTAGCTTAATCTGTGACATAGTTAATTTGACTCACTGGATGAAATAGAAAAAAAGAAAATGGGTTTGCATTAGGAAAACATGAAATGGAGAAAATAGGAAAGAATGTTTTATAGAAACAGCGGAAGCTGCATCAGTTTAATCATTTGGACAATCACATACGACGTAACTCAAGTTGGCATTTCCAAGCACCTGAGTTTTAACTCTCACGTGCTAATACATTTTGAGGCAAGTTATTTTGTTTCATTTTTCTTCACATTTCCAGTCACAAATATAACCATTCAAAGAAGTATAATACCGAAGCAGGGATGGCTAGGGAATGAGGGCAAAAGCAAACTCTGCATTAGTGAGCCTTACAGGACATTCTGCAAATAGCTTTGCGTGAAAGAACCAAGGGGAAGGAGCATATACCAAAAGCCTGCAGTGCACACTGAAATTCTCTCATGAAATACAAACTTCTGCACAGTCAGCAGTACTAATACTTAGAGAGTAGATGTTTACCTTTCATGCTGCATTAACTGTCAGCAAAACTAAACTTACACAAGGCTAGGGTGATTTTTTTGCCTCATTTTGAGTGCATGAAAAATTGTCATTTCCTTCACTAAGGAATACTGGCAAGGTAAATTGCAACGTTCCTCATAGTTCCTTCCCCAGTTCTCCCATTTCTTCCATTCAAAAAGTCCATCATCCATGTAATCAGCAACAGCAAAACTTTTCTTTTGCTTCAGACCATCTTCTACGGGTGAAGAAACCTGCATCCACCCTCTCTATTCCAGTCTCTTACTTCAGGCCCTTGAAGATGCAGAGTCTCAGAGAAGACCTAGTCCCTCTCTTTCTCGTCGTCTCTGAAGCTGCACAGTCTCTGCACAGACCTCCTCCTGCAGCTCCTTAACTTGGTGACACAGATTGTCAATGAGCACACATCTCCTCCAGGCTAGAAGACCATGTCCCGCTGCTCCGGCCTCAACGAGAGGCATTCCCTACAGCCCAAGACGTGGAGAGCTGCATCCTCCTGGAGCTCTCTCTGGGTGGAGGCCTCTGGCCTTGCTTGAGCAGAGGGGTTGGACACGATGACCTCCAGAGGTCCCTTCCAACCTCAGCCCTTCTGTGACTCTGTGGTTCTGTTACAGTGAAATCGCTCCAGCGCCTGCTGGGGACCGTGCCCCGCAGTGCATCTCCGCCATTGCTGAAGACGTGGAAGCTGTTCAGAGCAGAGTTGCTACGCGTCCTTCTGCACAAACGACTGTATGAACTGCCGCATCCGTTTGCTGCCTCTGTCACCTCCTTTATGAAACAGTTTCCCAGTTTTGTGATTTACCCTTTCTTTCAGCAGCATTTCTTTCAACAGCAGGAGTTGGACCTTCAGAGATCCCATCCAGCCTAAACCATTGCATAAGTCTCATAGTTGCTCTAACAGCTGATTGTATTTTCTAAAGCCATTGACTTCCGAGTCTGTTCAGCTCTGCTACTCCATCTGGACAAAATGTCCAGCACACAGCTAGACAAGTCCATAATACGGTAGGTGAACAATTGGCTGATGGGTCGGGCTCAAAGACTTCTAGTAAATGGGGTTACATCAGGCTGGTGGCCAGTCACCAGTGGGGTTCCCCAGGGCTCAATTTCAGGGCCAGTGCTTTTTAATGTTAATAATAAATGATCTGGACACAGGAATTGAATGTACATTAAGTAAGTTTGCTGATGATATTAAGCTAGGATGAGCTGTGGACTCCCTCAAGGGTAGACAGGCCTTACAAAGAGATCTGGGTAGTCTAGAGAGCTGGGCAGTCACCAACTGTATGAAATTTAACAAGAGCAAGTGCCAGATTCTCCACCTGGGATGGGGTAATCCTGGTTATACACACAAACTGGGGGACAAGAGGCTGGAAAGCAGCCCCGCAGGAAGAGCTCTGGGGTTTTGGGTTGATGGCAAGTTGAATATAAGTCAACAGTGTGCCCTGGCAGCCAAAAGGGCCAACCGTGTCCTGGGGTGCATCAAGCACAGCATAGCTAGCTGGTCAAGGGAAGCGATTGTCCCACTCGACACTGCACTGGTGCGGCCCCACCTCGAGTCCTGTGTGCTGTTTGGGGTGCCTCAATATAAGAAGGACATCAAATTATTAGAGTGTGTCCAGAGGAGTATGACCAAGATGGTGAAAGGCCTTGAGGGCAAGACTTCCAAGGAGCAGCTGAGATCGTTTGGTTTGTTCAGCTTGGAAAAGAGAATGCCAAGGGGTGACCTCATGGCAGCCTGCAACCTCCTCAAGGGGGGGAAGCAAAGGGGAAGGTGCTGATCTCTTCTCTCTGGTGACCAGCAATACGATACAAGGAAATGGAATGAAGCTGCGTCAGGGGAAGTTCAGATTGGACGTTAGGAAAAAGTTCTTCACTGAGAGTGTGGTCAGTCACTGGAACGGCATTCCCAAGGAAGTGTCATGGCACCACGTGTGTCAGACTTCAAGGAGCATTGGACAATGCTTTTAGTCATATGGTTTAGTGTGAGGTAGTCCTGTGAGGATCAGGGAGCTGGACTCAATGATCCTTATGGGTCCTTTCCAACTTGAGCTATTCTATGATCTTTTCCCTGTTCCTAGTCTGTCCTTACCTTCTACAAATGTTTATTTCTCCTTCTCATCTCCTTTTCCCCTCTCCCATTCACTTCCTTGTCGCCTTAACCTCCGCACTGGGCACCTTGCAGAAGATATTGTATTCAAGGAGCTAGTGATCCTGAACATGCCTGCTCTACTGGGCCTTGTACATAGGCCTTGAGCAGCCCGTTCGTTAGCATGCGCGGCCGCTGCGTGGGAGCTCACTGCCCCACTCCAGCCTGAGCTGCACTGGTGGGTGCTATGGCGCAGAGAACCTTCCAGCCTCTTGGGAAACTATCTGTTAGCTGGACAGCCTACTCAGATAATCCAAAACTTGTAAGACCGTTGAGAAAGGTAGACTATGTGTGGATCACAGGGTGGAGCGCAGCGCTCCTGCCCGGGTGAGCACTGCCCGTCCCTCGCCGTTACCCCACGCGGGCGCTGGTGGGTGCCGGGCCGCTCGCCCCACGGGGCCCTCGGGATGTGTGGGGCTGCACAGGTCCCCTGGCCGTGGGGTCACCTCAGCCACATTGCGGTCATGGAGCCGCCCGCGGGCAGCTCCCACGCCGTACCGGAGATTTCGCCTCCTGCGTGGCCTCGCTTTTATCCGACTGCACAGCAAGATGTTCTCACGCGAAGGTCCTTTAGGAAGAGAGTTGTTTTCTTGTGAGGAAATCCTGTGGTAGCTCAAATGATCAAAAGGGGGAGAGCGTCTCTCCATGGACAGGATCTGCTCTGCGCAGCATCCCTTGGGAAAATCCATCTGGGCTCCACCTGCTGCTGCGTGGACACGGGGCGCCCAGCATCTGAAGGGATGTGAGATGTACTTACTGTCTATATTCCTCTTCTTATCTTACAAAACCTGCTCTTTTATTAAGCCATTTGTTGTTGATATCCACAAGGAACCCTGCTCCGTCCCTCTCCCCCTTCACCTCACCCCCTTCCCGGTGCAGAACAACCTCCTCTGCCTTTTCCCTGCCCCGGTGCCAGCTGCTGTAACCCTGCTCCCTCGGCCCGCCGCCCCCCGCACCCTTACCTCGCTTCCCGCCCCACAGCCCCGAGAGCCAACCCATAGAAAGACTTTGAGACGCTGGTGAGATGGAGTAGAGTCCAAGTACCGGGGGCTGAAAGACTCTGTCACCCACCTCAGTGCGTTTGCACTGCATTTGCATTTCTCAAACTATAGCATGTTCCCTAAATTGTGTAAATTAGTTGTGTTTATACTATTAATTAAAAAAAAAGAAAAGAGTGCTATAGAAGTTGACAGATCTGCGCTGGAGAGTTGCATAGATGCCTCATACAGAAACCAGCTGTACTGAGCCGGGGAGTGGTGTGTCATTCCCAGACTATTTGTGGTACCGTACGTGTGCTTGATAAATGCTACCAAGTCACCCAAAAACGTCTATCAGCAAGCAAGAAAAAGGGGAGCTGCTGAGGTGCCTTCTACACGCCCAGTTTTCTGCTTCTTGTTTAGTACTTTGTGAGAACAGCTTTAAATTATTCTGTTTTCAATGGCCTTTTGCCTGGTTTTTTTTGACCGTCATTAGTCATTACCTGACTTGTACTGGAAGCGCTCAGGCTCAAGGGAAGCCAGGAAGTTTTGGTTCGGTTGCTTACATAAGGCTTGTGACAGATGGCAAAACTTTATTCTTAATGAGAAGTTTTTCCAGCCCAGGTCTCCAGCGAGGGAGCGCTCCCTAATCCTGCAGCAAACCCAGGGTCGCTGCGGTAGGACAACCTCGGGTGGGTACCAGGAAAAAACACGAGCCCCGGGGTGGTCTGCAACAGTCTGCCTGCACCATGAGCTTAATAGATGGTGGTGTTACCCCTAGCACAGTTCTACCTTTTGAACATCAGGGCGTAATAATAAGGATGGCAAAAAAAGGATAAACCTTTAGCCTCGAGGAAAACTGAAAAAGAAGCTGGCGCGTTCATGTTGGAGCCAAAAAAAAAAAATTGTGTTATTTACTTGGACTTCATTGCAGCCTGCATCCAACTGCATCAAGCATTAGTCATCTTTATAGGGTTTTTAGTAGAAGGAATGACTAACTTAATTATAATAAACCCAGCATTCTTACTTTATAATACAGTACAAAACCAACTAAAATATTAGCAGGTAAGCTCTAAAACCACAGAGCCAGCTTCTGGTCTTATTTGAATTATATAATCTGTAATAATTCTCTCATGATTAGGTATATTTTTGCCAGATGTATACCAACAGAATTGTTAGCACAACCTTTTCCAGTTTCTCCCGATAAAAGGCATCACTGTGAATAAAATATTATGGCATGAGGTAGTGATCAGCTTTAGGATATGTAAGACTCATCATGATTTCTATCTTGTATGTTTGTCACTTTCTCTATCAAAATTTATATCGAAAAAATATTTTCTGATCTCCTTTCATATATGTAACATCTGTTAGGATGTAAACACAGATCTCTTTGTACTGTGTGAAAGATGTTGATGTTCTAGAAAATGCTCAGAAAATGTTTTAAATATGATCTTTTTTTTAAAATGTGATCCTTTTTTTTTTTCTTTTTCTGAGATCTGTGAAGAGAATATGTTTTCCTTCTTGCTATTTCCATCACATTCAGGAAAATTGTATTTTCCTTTATTTAATCAATTCATGATTCAGAGAATACCTAAAATAAACCTAATGTCTCTCTAGACATGCAAAGAATTACAGGAGTTGTCCTGGGCTGATATAAATTGTTATACTTCCATTGGAGCAAATCTTTGATTGTTTATATTTTCTGAGGGTTTGCCTCTGGACTGTGAGAAAGAAAGTGGTTTTATTCTTCGCTTTTGTAAGTGTTCGATATTCCTGGTAAACTATGACATAAATCAATTTTGCTATCTCGTTGTAGCCATATTACATTATAAAAATCCTCTTCTGAATGTTGGAAATTTGATCTGCCTTTTTCAGTGCTGCAGTTTAAAAACAAACGGAATAAATTTTAGGTGGGCATTTAAGAAATTGAAAAAAAGGATCAGAGGCCTCTTGGGCAGTGTTTTTCTTTTCTGTTGGTTTTTGGGGGTTTTGCTTTTATGGTATACAAACAGGATCTACCTTCCCTATTTTATCACAGGTAATTGCGTCCAAACCTTTCCAGATACTAAAAATAGCTAATCTTCATGTGTTTTTGTAAAATACCTGGGTTTTGTCTATTTTCTGCATCACTATTATTCCACATATTGTTATTTCCATTTGTCCAGAACTATTCCTTTTTTCAAAAGAGATCATTAGATGCAATTTGACAATATGTTGGAAGAAGCTTTAATAAATAAAGAATGACTAATGGGGGTTTAACCATTATTTCACATCACTGTTCGCTTCCAAGTGAAAACATCAACCTGCATTTTTAAGGAAGTTATTTGTGTGAACAGCCTATTAGTTTGTTCAAATAAACAGCATAGGGTTATCATTTGTCTTTTTGTCAGTATTTTCTCATATAGTAGTTCCCTTTCTTTCCTTTCTTTCCACTTACTTTAAGTCCTATCTTGATTCTTACAAGCACATGTCATGGTTTAACCCTGCCGGTAACTAAGCACCACACAGACGCTCACTCACTTTCCCTCACCCCGTAGGATTGGGGAGAGAATTGGGAAAAAAAAAGTAAAACTCGTGGCTTGCGATAAAGACAGTTTAATAGAACAGAAGGGAATAAACTAATAATGATAATAATAATAAGAAAATGACAATATTAATTATAAAAGAATTGGAATATACAAAACAAATGATGCACAATGCAATTGCTCACCACCTTCAGACCAATGCCCAGTCAGTTCCCGAGTAGCGATCTGCCCCTCCCAGGCCAACTCCCCCCAGTTTATACTCTGGGCATGACATCCCATGGTATGGAATACCCCTTTGGCCAGTTTGGGTCAGCTGCCCTGGCTTTGTCCCCTCCCAACTCCTTGTGTCCCTCCAGCTTCTTGCTGGCTGGGTGTGAGAAGCTGAAAAATCCTTGACTTGGTATAAACACTGCTTAGAAACAACTGAAAACATCAGGGTGTTATCAACATTCTTCTCACATTGAACCCAAAACACAGCACTATACCAGCTACTAGGAAGAAAGTTAACTCTATCCCAGCTGAAACCAGGACAGTGCATTATGACATGAATATTTAAATTTTTAGTACATGGACATCCTTCTGCTTTTAGCTTGTGTATATTTTGGCCTTTCAAAACTTTAGAAATTACTTTTGTGTCTAAAAGACTCAGATGTATTGTCTGTTGTTTTGCTAAGTGATCTGCTTCATTCTGAGTATGATTGAATTCTAAATAAGATCTAGTGGCAAGCCAAATATTATACATGGCTACAATATATATTAACCTACAGAATTGAATAATATGGCAATCATTTTGTCTTTGTATCTATAATAACCATAAAAAGAGAATCACATTTGAACTCAAAAGTTGTCTTGAATGTTAGAGCCTGAGAGAATCTGGTTTAGGGTTTACATTTTGTGATTGCTTTGTTGATTTATGTCTCGTTTGACAAGTATCTGATAAAGTGTCTTTTGAGTTATAGGACAGGAAGATTAAAGAAATGTAAAGTTATCACATCTTTGGAGCATGAAGTTGGGCTCCAAGTCCAAGTTAAGCATCACAAAACAGAGGTGACCTACCTTGCAAAGGTGCTAACTCCCAGCTGGTGTGGACATGAGTCGTTCTCGCTCATCACATTATCCCACCAAAATCCTCATGTCTTGTTCTGCCTGCTCTCTGTTACACGTGACATGTCTTCCCTGATCGTGCATTCCCTCACCTATTTGGGGGAAGTTCTCTTCCCCCAAATTTGACCTCAAATCTCTCTTCTCCTTAAACCCTTTCAACAAAACTCTGTGTATGCTTATAAATAATTTTAAATTCCATACAGAATTTTAAAAGGCAAGACACTGAGTAGAACTTGACCATGACTTGTTCTTCATATTCTGTTCTCCCACAGCCTCCATTTTCCCCATGGTGTATTATTTCCCCTGCTTCTACCTTATTTAGAAATTTATATTACTATGTTTCTATAAAGATTCGCCATTTTGCCTTCTTCACAGACGATAATTTATTTGAGACAATGAAAGCTTTCTATGTCTGAGCAAATACTTGATCAAGACCTTGTCTGTATCAATGCAGGACAATTGCTCACTATCCTGTAAATCTGGTTGAGTTTGGTCATTTGTGGTTCTTCTCTTATGGAGTCAGCGGCACGTTGGTCACCTACAGCTTTCTTAAACGAAACTAAATTTTGTTAGAAGAACAAATTCTTCTTTCTTTTGAAGAAAAGCTCACTGTAAAGATCTTTAAAAGGAGAAATACTCCACAGAACTGTTTGTGTTGCTTAACACCCTAACATCTCATGATAGCAGCACTAATTAGATCTACCTTCTCCAGCTCTGACCACTGAAGCTGGTTCCTCTTCTTGCTTTTCTCAGGGGCCAAACCTTTCGACCCTTACAAGTTCTTCAGGTTCCTTTTCCGATATTATACCTGTTGCTGAAATCCCTAACACTGAGACCCGGTTCGCCAGTTGTCCGTACTGCGGGGTACCCCCTGTCCTTCCCATCCCCATGTCCTTTCCGTAGAAAGAGGCACAGAGTGGAAGGTAAAGCATTTCTCCCTTCCACCTTCCCCCACCGCATCCATCCTGCCCTGCTGTGGACCCAGGGGTGCGGGTACTAACCCGCAAGACTAACCTGCACTAGAGAGCTGTTACCTGCAGCTGAGGCGCACAGTGGGTTGGTGCATTTTGTTATTTCCTAAATTGCTGCAGTAAGTATTGCCTGAGTTCTTTGATCAATGCCCTCAACCCATAGAGCAAATATAATAACCAGGCAAGACACAACATTCATAAATGAGGATGCTTCTTATCTGTCAGAAATGTTACTATTTTCTGTACTGTTCTTTTTTTTCAGCAGCCACATAATAAGACACAGATTTTCAGAGCTGGCATCTTTTATCATGAGATGTTGTGACATTCCTACATTTAGTAAGCAACAGAGTTCCTTCAAGGCAAGTACGGTTATGTTTTCAATTAAAGCACAATGTCATACATTTGTTTCCATTCCCATCTCATTGACAGACATTGCAGGTGAAGAATATGTACTGTATTTTCATCCAATTCGTATTCAATGGTCAGGTATTTGAGTACCACTCTTAGGTAGGCAGGGCCACTGTATCTCAGCGCCTATATAGCTTCTCACCCGTAACGCAAATTTGCGCAAGCACATCTAGCTCTCAAAAGCATATCCATCTTTTCAGCGTCATTTGGTTTGAAGCAGTCATTGATTGCAGTCATTCTACGTCATTGAGGTGATACCTATGACCCTGATGTTCTCCTCGACTTCTGAGCACCGTGATCGGTTTGGTCTGTTTGAGCAAACGCCCTCCCATGCGAAGGCAAATGAGAGATGTGATACTGGCCTTCACTACCGGGAAGCTTATTGCTCTGACATAGAGGTATTTTGGTCCCATTCCTAAGCCCAGCAAATATTTTTACATTTAATTTTAGCATCTCTAAAAAAAAGCATTGTACTTATACGAATCATTTTGGCGGCACTTAAGAAGTGCAGGCGTCATTTTATTTTTGTTCGAGTATAGCTTGATTTAAAATAAACTTGGTTTGTTTTGCTGAGCGTGGTTTATAAAGGCCTGGAAGGAGGCAATGAAGGTGCCCGAATGGGGTGTGCTCTGAGCCCTGCATCTGCTGCTGTGGGCCCTATATAAGCTGCAGTATGTATGGGGTGTGGGGGGGAAGGTTGGTAGCCTTCAGCTTGCCTTTTACCACACTACACTGGGCTTGTAACTTTGCTAATGACAAAACTTAAATTAATTTAATCTCCAAAGTAGAAGAGAAGTCCTTTTGCTTTTTTTAAATGTAGGACTGTCAGGAGTCCCAGTCCTGAGTTTTGTCAGCTATATGAAAGAAAATTACCTGACACTGTACGAGATGTTATAGAAACTTTTCCCAGAGCTGCTTTTGTACCGTCTACACAGGCTGTCCTCGGCCTCCCAGTGACAGGCTGGTCAAAGCCCTAGATGGGTAATTTTCTTAAAACTTGGCTAGTGGATCTCCTTATTTCTTCCCCTTGTTGAAAAGAGCTTCTGCCTGTAGGTTGCTTTTTGCTATGCTACCAAGGTAGACGTATTCTCTGCTAGTGAAGTACGATGATAGCCTTGCTGATCTTTGCCCCGCTCCTTGATTTTCTTCCTTGTTGTTCAGCTGAGCCTGATTTTCAAACCTTTTCAAGAAATTTTAATGAGAAAGAATTTTTACGTGGATCATCCTCCCACCCACTCACAGCGATTATTACGATTTTCTCCTGTTATTTGAAGCAACAGTATTTCTAAAGAGACATTACTTATGTGGAAAATTATTACTTGGAAAAAAGTTTCTTCTCCCACTGCTATTTTACAGTTTATCAGGTAGGATCAAGCTAAAATGGCTAATTCCATATCCAGCTTGCAGTCTTTAAGCCACATATAATAATCCTATTTTGAAGTCTAGCAGCAGACATAGGAGGTATTTGATGACTCACAGGAATAAAAAAGGCTGGGGGAGTATCTGATAACATTTTCCTGGTTAGTCTGTAAAAGATTAAATAGAGTTTTCCCCAGGAGGAAAAAAAAAAAAAGAAAGAAAGATTGTCAGTAGCTTGAAACATTGAAAACAAGGTTGGATGTGATAGCTTATAGAGGAAAAATGTTGTAGTAAAGCAGATAATAAGCAAAAGGGCTTGAGAGTTCTTTCTGATGTTTCATCTCTATGGAAGGGTAATTAGGTATGTGCACAATTACAAAGCAAATGGCATGCATGATGATGTTTTCCTCAGTCAGATTTGTTTTTCTGTTCTTCTAATTTGGCTTTAATTAATGCTAACACAAATAGTTTTTTTCTGAATATAAGCACAGATATGTACTGTATTAAGGTTTTAAATCATGCCTGAGATGCAGTTGGATAATTTCTATTAGTATCAGGGAGGATACCACTTTTTCTTTACGCGTGCAGGTCGAGCAAATGGTACCCGAGTATAACACCGATAGTCATGCTTTGCTGCGTGTGTGAAATTTAGCAAAGGGAATTAACAACTGAAACGAGCACTCCCACATGAAGGATAATATTAAACAAATCTAGCTTTAAGTCCTGACCTTCCTACCCATAATTCCTGTCAGGAGGCTTTGAAGTCTGATACTAAAAAGCCTATGAAGCTTGGAAACTGAAAACAGCATTTCACAGGTATTAGCATGATAATTAGGAGTCTGTTTTACACATCATTTTAACTTGAAAGTAAGTAATCAGAATTTAGGTGACACTTTGCTTAATTATATTGAGTGTTTAACATGAAAGTAAATTAACAGCAAATTGATTTCCACCATCTGCTACTATTAACACCGGGAAAGCCAGAAGAACTTCAAACGCCGTATCTTTATCCATTTTTAATATTATTATCTAAAACAGATGTTGCGTCTTTGTAAGAA
Source organism: Aviceda cuculoides (assembly GCA_035590195.1). Classification (NCBI taxonomy): domain Eukaryota; kingdom Metazoa; phylum Chordata; class Aves; order Accipitriformes; family Accipitridae; genus Aviceda; species Aviceda cuculoides. Next base: position 13,204,779 of record JAVJGG010000048.1, on the reverse strand, counting down.
ACAGCACAATGCACTTGATGGAAGAAAGCAGCAGCCAAACCAGTTCTTTAGAGACACAGGGGAAAACTTTGGGACCCCGCGAGCAGAAGACAGTGGGATGTGTGACTGGGATTGAGCCTGTAGCACCCCACTGCCCACGACATGCAAGGCAAACGCCGTTCCCAAAGTGTTACGTGTTCCGAACTCTGTTCTGGAGTATTTTGGGTGCAACTATATGAGAAAAGGAGAGAGTCTCACTACAAACATTCAACCCTCTACAACATGGAGAGAATTGGAAACTAAGAGTGCTTGCGTTCAGGTTTGTCGTTATTCCTTGTTGTTAACCGAGGTTCTATACATCCCAGCCTGAGATAACCATCAAGTGTTAGCATCCCTCAGTTTTACGGGCAGGTTAATGGAGAGACTCCCTGGAAACATTCTGCCTTTGTTATTGTTGTGGGTTTTCTTTTAATCTCACAATGCAAATTATTTCACAATTTAAATATAGGAACCATTATCACTCTAATATTTTTCTTATGAGGAATATGTAATTGAAAATTGCTTCCTCTCCTGAAGAGCACGGCTTTCTATATGAAGAATACCATTCATAGCCAACAAAAAAAGTATACAGTGAGAATGAGTTATGGAAATAAAACAGTGAAGGTATTTTTAAGTGTAATATTTATTTGCTTTCACTGTACAATTTTAGAGAGCAGATTAGCTAAAAGAAATTATTTTAGAGAACCTGGAAAAGAATCCAGCCCGAGAAAATAAAAAAGCCCAAATGAAAAAAACCCAGCAACTAGATGGAAAACAGCCAGGTTACAGAGAGGCAGAGCTCAGAGCCCTGCAGCCAGCAGTCAGCCAGGCACTTACTACCACCGACCTTTAGTGCTTTGTGAGATGCTTGCAGAACAGGTTTTGACAATTTCTTGTCAAATTTTTTGTTTGGCACTGCCTGAACCTTCTTCCCAAAATTCCTGTCCTGGTTGTAATGGTAAACAGTGTTGTCAATATATAGAAGTGATAGACATTAGGAGTTGTGATTCCCTGGGATCCCAAACGGGCATCTGTTTGGGCTCAAAAAAAATAAAAAAAGAAAAAAAGAAAAAAAAAAAAAGCTTTTTGCCAAGTGTCCTGGTTTCAGCTGGGATAGAGTTAATTGTCTTCCTAGTAGCTGGTACAGTGCTGTGTTTTGAGTTCAGT
>JAVJGG010000048.1:13178658-13188767 GCA_035590195.1 Aviceda cuculoides | reverse complement strand
TCCCGTCCCTTCCCTTCCCTGCCCTTCCCGTCCCTGCCCTCCCCGGCCCTCCCCTCCCCTCCCCGCCCCTTCCCTCTTAATTTTCCTCCTCTCTGTGATCTCTTGCTCTTTCCCAGCACCTTGCATTCACAAAGCCAACACGTACCTCCTACTCCAACACTTTAATACTTTTCCTCATTTGCTTGCCCAAAAGTTTGTACCTCCTTTTGGTCCATCCTCTAACTTTGGCAATGCTTTTGGTGCCATAGGACCAACCTCAGACTTAGCCCAGCCAACCCCTTAGCTGGTCCATACCCAGTTGTCCTTTTATCTCTCACTACCTCAGTCCTATAAAACCCACAGATAATCCAAAGAGAAAAGAAGTCAGCATCTCATGTCCAAGAACAAAAGGGCATCTTCTCTTAAACAGAAACAGAAACTGTTGGCCTTGGAAGAAAAAAAACGCTGGTTAGCATCAGGCAGGAGTTTGTGGAAACTCTGGCAAAGGCAGTCATGGGAAGGTGGTGATTCTTAATAGTGAGTGTGATAATGTTTAAAAAGAGGAATCCAAAGTCACACGCTGAGTGGAAACAAGTTAAATAAAATGTCATTCAGCAAGGGTTTGGCCAGTGGTCTTTAATAGCAATGTCTGTGAACACAAGCTTGTACTGCAGTACATATTAGAAAGTGAAATATTTGGAAGTATCACACAGCTTAGAGGTAAAATTCTTCAGAATAGGATTTTGTCCATATCTATTAAAGCTTTTGTTATTTAGTATTGCAGGCCATGCTCTGGTTCTGTATGAACAGAATGATGCACTATCCCCACACCAAAATGCAAATACTCTAGAATAACACAGAGTCCTGACACAGAAATTTGAAGGCCCTGAAAGAACATGAATAAAGCTGTAGGGGCTGAATTATGAAGAAGAATACTCTGAACAAAAAAAAATTATTTTGACAGGATTCTTTTGCTTTTAGCAATGAAAGCACTTCTTTGCCAAGGCACTATTCCTAAATGTTCTGGGTCCCTCTGGGGACTGCTGTGTATGGAACACAGCTAGCTTGTTCCAACAGATAAGGCACGCTGGCTGTCACCATTGTGGATATGGAATTTATCTCTCTACAGATGACATACAGGCTTAGGAAGCCAGCAAGCAGCCAAGCCTAGGAGGGCAAAACTGGAATCCGGATCCCCTAAGTCTTAGTCTGCTGCTTTGCACAGTGACCTGCCATTTTAGCTCAGACTAGGTTCTTACACCATCCCAATCCCCGCAGCATTGGCATAGGACTCGCAGGACAGCCCAGTTGCTCAGGACCCAGAACTTTCACAAATCTGAAATAAATCCTCTGAAACAGCACTAGCAATTGAGCAATTTGGAAAGCTATTACTCTTGTGCCCCTGTGACCTGTAGAGCTGAAGTCTAAATGAGAGGATGTTCTTAGGTAACTGTTCGTGTAAAAGGTATTTAAGAGGTCCATCATGTATTTTAGTTTCTAGTAGTATTTATTAAAAATGAGAGTTTGTACTTACTGGGAATTCCACCACTGAAAAATGTATGATAACCGAAAGCCAAAATATTGATTTATTAATTTTCAAGTAGCAAATTTCCATTGAGAAAAGAAAAACCACATAATTTTGTCTTGGTTTGAAATTAACTTGTCCCTTGGCCTTCCCTTGGTACCTCAGATATGACTCGTATTCCCATTCTTCTCAACGGTCTGGCCTTCCCAGACGGATTGCTTTTGCCTTTGCCCATGGCCCCCACAGTGCACTGTATCAGCTTAATGACAGGGGAGACTGCCTGACTGAGAGTAATTTGAACTAAGAAATAAAAAGATTTCAAACCAAGCCATCTCAATTCAAGTCAGCCATCCCTGAAATCTCCTAATGAAATAAGTGCATTTTTTTTCCTAGGTATTTTTTATTAAGAAAAGAAATCGTGTCAATTTTTTTTACTAGCCTGACCTACATCGAGAAAGAAATGCACCTCTAGATCTTCATTACTGGAGTTTAACTGGAAAGTAAATCTGATAATTTTCCTTTAATCTCTACTTTCTTTTTCAAAAAGTTATTCAAAGGAATGATAATTTATACTAAAGTGACGGAAATCCGAAAATTTAAAAGTTATCTTCGGAGAATGACTCTTTTGGAAAATGTTAGTGATTTAGAACAAGTCTGACATAGTTCATATTCATATCCACTCTCTATTAATTTTTCTGTTTCCATTTTTCTGTCATGTATATTACCCAGTGCAGCTGCCAAGTACAGCTTATAGTGTGCTCAGCTTTCATGAATTTTTCCTTTTATGTTCATGATGAATTTATAAAGCAGTTTACAATGAAAATTCACCATAAGAGAAAAACTTACAAGGGATTTTTATGGAGCATGTCAGAAGTTTTACAATTTAAACTGGGAAGAAGTAACTGTGAAGTCATTGCCAAACCCACAGTATAGTTCAGTCATCTGTCCACAAGATGCATAAGCTGGAAGAAAAAGGATTTTAAAAAATATTAAAAGAGATTTGCCCCTTCTCAAGAAGCAACAGAAATAAGATTCTGAGATTTGGAGACTACTGTTGATATCAACTCTCTGTAAAGATAATAGCAATGGAATATTGCTGAAGGAATTGATTCATTGTTTGCTGTCTCCTTTAGTATGTAGACATAGATAAAAAGGAACCATAATACAATGATGGAATTAATGACAGTTTCCTCCACGCTTGGAAATCCCCTTCCAAACAAATAGCAAAAGCACAAAGAGCACTGCCCCTAGATCCTTCAGCTAAAAGTCTCAACTTGAACATGGCAGTTGTGAGGTAGCACAATACAGGAGAAAATACAGTCTTGTGAAAATAAGTCGTGGGCCAGCTAGAGGTTTGTATATTTAAAGCAACACTTCTGAATTCCCAACCATAATCCTCAACCAGCTGTTGCAGAACAGAAAGCACTAGTACACTTGCTCACAGTAAAATATCCTGCTTAATGAAACCGTCCATCTTGCAACAATCTCAGACTCTCAGTGGGTTGGAAACCCAGTCACAGCTGGGTTGGTGCCACAGTCTAGCTCTGAGGTGCAGAGGCAACGAGATATTTGCTGGAGGGGATCACCATCGTCATTTGGTCTGCCCCCAGTTTGATTTGATGCATAAACCAGCAGATAGGAGAGAGGAAAGCTAGATCTCACTTGGGAGGGCTTATGAAGGAGTAGGACAGAAGAAGGGAGTGGAGTAGATTCTTTCCTGGGCAAGAAATTGGGGGACAGTTACATTTTGTTTGAAACTAGTTTTGGAAAGGGAGTGCTATTCCAGAGAACCGTGGGATTCAGGTCCACCTGCAGTAGTATTCCCAGAGCTTTGAGTTTGAGGAAAACAGGAAGAGAGGGATGTGATTTGCAAAGGTAGAGGTCCAACTTCGAATCATAGAATATCTCAAGTTGGAAGGGACCCATAAGGATCGTTGAGTCCAACTCCCAGAACTTACAGAAGCGGGGACCAAATGAAGAGGTCTGCTGCAGACCTGGCTATAGTTTGTGTGACTTGAAGGCTGGCTGACAGTGAAGTTTGTGCCACAAAGGACCAGTACCACATCAGCAGCTGAACTCAGGATGCTTTACTTGACCTTAAAAATTAATCACAGCAGAACAGAGAGAGTACCCTTCAATTTAATCTGTTCCCCGAGTGGGTAGGAGAGGACACCAGTAAACCAGAACTGAAGGTCAGGTTTGGGAGGGCCAGCATAAAACCTTGTTGTCCATACACTCAGACTCAGCAACCATATTTGATGCATTTAAGTGATAGGTACACCTTTTCTGGCACCCTTAACAGAGTATATTTGAGATAAAATGAACAATAGAAGTTCTCGCCGTATTGGAATTGCTGAAAATGTGCCAAAAAGTAATAGTAAATTCACTAAAGTATTAGTCAGATTAGTAACATTTTGATTTATTTTATGAAATTAGAAGCATCACCCAAAACAGCAACATTTGTAGAAATATTTGAAGCCCTTCTGTGAGCCCTTTCAAATGCCTGCACAGAAAAGCAAGCACTACCTGCTGTCCTGTATGAGACCTCAGGGAGCTGTGGGTGGACTGATTTATCCTCTTTTTGAGGTGGGCAGGCTACGTAAAGCACGGTGGCCTCATGGGTCAGCGGGCCGGGCTGCATCCTGGAGTGGGAGAGGAGGAAACGGGCTGTGCCAGGAAAAAGGGTGGTGCGAACTGTTTCCCCTCTGCAACAGGGAGGACGCCTGACACCGTGAGTCAGAGTTCCCAGGGTGGTTTAGCTATGCTTCTCCTTTATATAGGTTGAATTGCTTGGTGGAAAGCCAACGTACTGGGTTTGTTTTAGAAAGAAACAGTTAAATCCTTTTGTGAAAGGTATCTGCTCTGGGTTTCCTTTTGGTTTAGGGTGGTAAAGCTTCTTCATTGTATTATCCAAGGGAGGGAGTAGTTCCCCATAAGCTTCAACAATACTAGTGTTTGAAGGGTGTTTTTCCATTTAGCGCTGTGTAACTGTTATATTAGTCAACTTTCCAATTTGCTTGACAACTAAAAAACCCTGTCACTCGACTCAGCCTCTATGCTTCTTTTCTTGCCTTTATCTGTCTCTGCAGTGATCCTTCTGTAATTATGAAACTTTATTAAATGTCTTAGAACTGATAACTTCTCCAATTTTTTGGCTGGTGTAGTTTCTCACTGCATTAATGGTAACAACAGTCAGTGTGAAAGTAAGCCTGAAGCATCCTCAGGCTTTACTATAATAAATATGCTTATTATGGAGCCATCTACTATACATGTACTATCTTCGTATGTACATAGTATTTGGCATATTTTGCTTCTATAATCAGAATTATAGTCTAGATATAAATGATGCCTATCTGCCTCTCATGTAGCTCTTAGGTTGCTAGCTTCTCTTAAGCAGTACATTATAATACCTTAAGGGATTTGCATAAGTAGTGGAGCGTATTGCAGAGCAGCTTAGAAACGCTCTCTGGCAGGAACAGAGTAGAAGCAAACGGATGGGCTGCAAGGAAATATACAGCCAAATTGATGCTGGGTAGAGTGGCTGGTGAGATGATGACACCAGTTAAAAATATAATCCACCAATGACTCAGCATCTACTTGGGCAGCTTCCTAACTATTCAGAATGCTATCGGTTCAAATACCATGAGCTATCACATACGTATCGGCAAAACCACATGGTGAGTCTCATGGTTAGGGCAGGGGACAGAAGAACCCAGGCATCTGTTTCTGACTTAGCTACAGATTTGCTGCAGAAGTCCAAGTAAATTGAACTCTTTATGTTCCCCTAACTCAGTCTGCAAAACAGAGAAAGAAAAAATATCGTTATGTCGTAAAATAAAAGCCTTGCCTTTAAGCAGTTAAAGGAAAAGCAAATATGTTGAAGTTAGTCCTAAACCACTAGCTCTTTTTTTGCTGTAGCTACTAGTTAATCCCTCCCCACCAGAAATGCCAAAATGGATTTAAAGTTCAGTTTCTCCTGGAAGTCTCTTGCTTTTGAGAAGGAGGGGAAAGGAAAAGCACCAGCCACATAAAGGCATTCACTGTAGAACTGCAAATGAGTCTGCACAGTGTTTTATCCTTCACCAGTCCTCTTTGTCTCCTTCTCTTCTGACTGCATTCTTGGAACATCTTGTACATGAATTTATAAGACTATTTGTTTTATTGACACATTTTTAACTGCACAGACCACATTGCAGCCTGAGAAATTAATCTGAAAGGAATGGCAAACTGTGTTATTTTGGTTAACAACAATTCTAGCTAAAGCTGAAAGCTATGTGTTTTTCTCACATGAGATTTTTTTTTAAAAAAAGCATTACTTTGGCAAAATCAGGACATGAAAGGTAACTGAAAAATTGAACCGTGTAAAGACTGAAATGGTATCAAGTGGAGTTTAACTGGAAACTATAGGATGCAGCATCGATTACAAGTACTCATGAGTTTTACATATTTAAAATATACAAAAGCCACCTCAGTTTTCTTACAGTGAATAAATAAGCATCTTTTGTAACTTGACAATTATAAGCAAACACAGTGAACCTGTTGATAAACAGAATTAACATCTGTCAGAAATATTTAGAACTTGAGTAATGTTTTTATTAAAAAACGAGCTGGAAGTCATAAGCTGTGCCTGGAAGAGAGTGCGTATGGGCACCAGTCCAACACCATGGGTGTAAATAGCCCCTTGCAGGTAAGATCCCTCCAGGTCTCTCACCTCAGAAGGCAGCGGCACTGCTCATCTGCTAAAAGTGATGGATGTGCTGCTCATCTGATTATCTGAGCAACAGCAGGGGATGGAAGCACCGCAGGCACAGGTCCTCCAGCTATCTTTTTGCATCAGCTAATATTTCAGTTGCACCGGGTAAATTTCATTTTGTGGAAAAAGTGACAAACATCAGAGAACTAATCTAAGTACAGAGATTTCATCAGCAGGCTCTTGGTTATTGCAGACTGCATTATTGGATGACAGGATCCATAAAACTATATTGTAAATAATAAAGAAATTATCAAAATGATATCATTAAAATGACAAAATAGAGTCTACTTGTTTGAATCATGCAAATTCCCTTGAGATAAATGACATAGAAAATGATTACAGAGAAGAAATACAGGTTAGACACATTAGTTGATGAATGAAAATAAGAGGTTTTTAAAAATGTATTCAGGAGAAATTAATGGGGAAGGCGAGCTTAGGAGCTGCAAGGCTATATTTCATGATGTAAAGACATGTTTCTTTGAGAACATCACTCTAATCCCTAGCCAGAAAAGTTTGTGGGATTGGCAATTTTTTTATAAGAGGATACAAAATCTGTTGAGAAGAGTATTGGATACATTTTTCCCATAAATATTTAAAATAATTTGATGCATCAATTTTATGCATGATTTTCTACACTCATTCCTCTGAATAGTACCATTTGTGATACGTTTGCATAAAACAAACTGAAGGTTCCCTGCTCTGCGTTATATTGGAGTGACAAGTTCCATGCATATTCAACTTACAGCTTAGCAAAATATGTTAGAGAAATTGTTCTAGAAAGAAAGCTTTGTCTATTAAACTTGCTTAGTCTGCCTGCCTTGCCTGTTCTCTGTGCTTCAGTGCCGTAGAACAGAGGAGGCTCAGCTACCTTTGTTTGCCAACAGGCTTAGATTTTAAATGTGCTTCTGAAAATACTGAGCTCTTCCATGAAATAGCATTAAAGTTGGCTGAAGAATGCCTTCTCAGATTGAACACTTACAATCAACTGGTTAGTGCTTAACAGCTGCATCATTGGAAAAGTATGAAGAGTTTAAATGTCCATGTTGGATCATAATGATACTTTTTGATACGGAAGCATACAACCTAAACTGCATGACTTAGCACAAAGAAAGGCAGTTACTAACAATAAGACCTTGACCTTAGATAAAAAATTGAAAGGAATGAGCTAAATTTAGCCTTTTTATCCTTGATCGTAGTTCCCCGTATTGTCTTCTACCAGGGCTGAACTTAATACAGTCTTACTTTCCCACCTAACAAACTCTTCTAAGTTTCCCTTTAATTAACAGTTTCAAAATTTTGTCTATTATCCATCGGAAAAGGAAAAAAGTGTATATGGCAACATGTCTCAACTAGAATCATTAAAACACCTACTCAGCTAAACTATGCATATCCTTTCTTTTTTTGGAGTAGTATAAGGTCCTGTGGGACAATAATACCATTTGCTACTTCTTCTGACCCAGGATGCTCTCAAAGGTTGGGATCTATAGAAAGTAAAAGCCACAGAGTTGAATATAGCCATTCTCCCAGCAGCCAGAAAAGGGAACACTAACTGTGGTTGGATCAGCTTTCAGTGAATTCTTAGGATCAAAGGAAAAACTCGTAAAAAAAAGTTCCCAGAAAATCTGTCACCAATTCTTCTGAAGCAAAACTGCCAAGAGAGGAGAAGAGGAAGGTATCATCTCCCTACTGGAAGCATACTAATATTCATCATTAGAAGGTGAAGTCAGTCCCTACAGCTACTGGGGTACTTGATGATCAGCACTCTTCAGGGTGAGCAGCTGCGTCATTTAATCAGCAGAGAGCAGGGAAGGGTTTCCTCCCCCCCCCCCCCAATTTGCATCCATCTCATTAGAAAGGAAATAAATGTAGAAAGAGCTGAGTAAACAGGGATGAAACATCTCTCATTATCAACCCTAGAAGCACAGGACAAAAGTAGAGTCACGAGGACTACAAATATTGTAAGGTTCAGTAGGTGCATGTTCCCTGCGCCTAATTTCTCCTAGCAATCTTTCCACACTAGCCTGCCAAAAACTGTGAGCATCCATAGTGCTGAACAGAGGGTACCCTGGTAAGTAAAAAAAGTTATCGGGTGGTAGGAAGCCAGAATACAGCAGTCTCTGAGAACAGAGCTTGAGATTACTAGAAGATGGGCTATAGGAAGCAGGGATTCACAAAAGTGCCTTTTATTGGCCTGTGCCCAGAGGACTCAGGGGATGACAGCTGACTTCCACAGGAACAGTTTTAGGCCGGTGTCTGAAGGGTTATGACTCCCACCAAACTATTTCCTTCAGTGGAATCCTAATGGGAGAAGTGTAAGGTAACAAAACAGTTTGTTGGGTTTTATTCTTCTTTGCTAGAGGATTGCAACAAGTATAGCAGAACCAACTATAAGCAGATTTGCTGTATTATAAGATGAGGAATATGACAAACTGGTGATTCTAATCATATGAACATTTCGCTCTGTAAAAGCTGGGAAGAAAAATCTTCTAAGGGATAACAAACTCAAGATGTAAATGAGGAGAATGTTAACTGGAAAGGAGTAGTGACAAGAGAAATAAAGTAACAGTCTAATACAAACTGCATGGCTGTAGTACAATTTCATCATGCACATTAAGTTTATTGGGATCAGCCTATAAACACAAATCCCTGTCTGAAGACAGATGCTCATGCCTTTTATAAGGTACCCTTGGAATGGTGAACTTTCTCTGAAACTCATAGTTCATACATGACTTTTTTTTTAAAGAAAGTTTTAAGAGGAAGAACCAAAATCATGCATGACTTAAAAGTATTCATTCAGTTTCCATTAGAAAGATGTTGCGGGGAAGTATCTTAAAGTATCTTCAGATATTGAAAAGAACATTAGGAGTGAAGAAAGAAACATTTATGGTTAAATCCTTTAATGGACTCTAGCACCATTTGTTTAGGATGAAAGGTAAACCTGCAGGAACATAATACGAGCTGCTCCAGATCACACTTTTTAATTCCAATTCTATTTTGAAATAATAAAGGGCAATAAACCATAAATACCTTTGTAAAACATTGAGATTGAAAATTTCCTATTGAATCTATTCATTTTTCCTAGATTTAGGTAAGAATTAATCGTGGGGAACACAGAAACTGCTGTTTTGTATCAGGATGAAAACAAAACCTGTCTGAGACTTCTTCATAAAAAGACACCACTCCGAAACATCCACAGCTGAACAGGCACATGCGAAGTGGGAATCTAGTTTCAAGACCACGGTCTAAAGCTGGCTGAGCAGGGATTTTAATCAGGTTCTGTACGCTACATGTGTGACCTGGACATCAGGCTACACTGATTGATTGATCTATGTGGATTTTCACTTTCCGTCTTGCCTTTGCCATGCCCATTTTTAAAGAAAATATGAATCCTAATCAGCTGTCTTTCAAAGTCAAGGGCAAGCTCTGCTAGAGCTAAAAGAATGTTATCATTTGCTGTATTCCCTCAGCACCTTGACCATCATTTTTGAGAAGGACAGAGAAGTAGATATAATATAGCTGTTGCACAGTTCCTGCTGAAAGGGCTGAGATTCCCTGCTTGATGTGTATTTGAGCATGACAGATAGAGTAGGGAGCAATTCCATCAGGATGTAATCATCAATATGTATTACTCTGATATTTAAATTTCAAAAAGTTTCAAAAGACTGTTTTAAAATAGAGTGATATTTCTCTAATTATGCTGCTCTGTTAAGATATATAGTATTGCAAGAAATCAAAATGGGTACTATCCTGGTTTCAGCTGGGATAGAGTTAACTTTCTTCCTAGTAGCTGGTACAGTGCTGTGTTTTGAGTTCAGTATGAGAAGAATGTTGATAACACACTGATGTTTTCAG
>JAVJGG010000048.1:13163112-13178558 GCA_035590195.1 Aviceda cuculoides | reverse complement strand
GTGGGCATGGATGACGGTTGGACTCAATGATCTTGTAGGTCCTTTCCAACCTAAATGATTCTATGATTCTATGATTCTATCTCGATATATCATTATATTATCATTTGTAATTTGAGATAATCTTTGACTGTGGGGTTAAATATTGAAATAGAGGATATTGTCTCAGTTTTTAATAAAAACCTTCCATATCTAAGTCAATTCTTTAAAAAAAACCAACTAAAAAGTTGCTTAGTCAATGTCATATCAGTTTTAAAATCATGTATTTATTTGTTTGGTCATCTTCTGAAAATGGCAGTTTGTTCTGAGAAGCAGCTTTCTAGCGTTGTGTTTGTGACGGGTTGCTTAATGGCTAGGGATCAGGTGGGAGGGCCACCTAACCAAATTCACTCCGGGCCCAGTAACATAGGTGCCCCTGTAACGAACGTCCCAGCAATTCCTGCTGCCCCCAGGGCAATGAGGAGACGGCAGCAGGGATGGAGGTGTGCAGCTGAGGGGCTCTCTGAAGCTGGCAGGCCCCTGACAGGGGTGCTGCTGGCTCTCTCTCACCCCCAGTTCGGTCCGCGGTGTCTGCAGACCACTTGCCTTTGGCCTTGTGCTGCTGGAAGAGTACAGCCTTGATCCTGAGCTAAGGATGGCCACAGATCTCACCCTTCGTGCACGAGTTTTGCTGTAGGAACCCCTGCTCTGGAGTAAGCTTATCTTCCTGCCAGATGTAGCTTAAGAAATTGCGTGTTGTACAGCTGAGCCCAAAGGCCCCAGGGAGCGACACTGCTCTGTGCCCATGGGCCCCTGAGACAGAAGTGAGTGGGGAGGAAAACGCAGTCAGCTCTTCTGTACCCAACTGCAACCAAAGGTGTTTCAGGGGGAAAAAAGCATCTCCACCCTACAGACAGGGCAACGTATTTCTTCCTGATCACTTCTCTGCTTATAGCCCAGTAAGAAATAATGGCAAGCTGGACTAATTGCATTATTGGATAGACATTTAGTCTTTTAAATCCAAAGCAGTAACAACCTGTCTGGAGACGCGCTGAGCTAAGAGGCTTTCTGGAATGATGTTACTGCCTGTTAAAGATGGAATAGGAAAAACTGTGTAGCTTTGCTTAGGAAAAGTGATGTGTGGTGAGGTTGGGATAAAGCACAATCCCAGAGCAGAGATGAGACCTAGGCACCCCAGCTCCAAACAGGGAGCGGGGCCAGGTGCCCTCCAGACACTGCTATAGCCCCTTTCCTCAGGAGGTTTTCCAACTGTGAAATTGCAATGTTAATACTTCATTTACCATCTGTTCCTTTCAGACATGTTGAGGTGATTAATTTGTCGTCTTAAGCCCCTGGAAAATGAAAGCAGTCTATTAGTGCTAAGTAATACTGTTAATAGGCAAGAGAGAAAGAGGCAGCATGTGGGTTTATGAGTTGGAAGTAAATAATTTTAATCAACTCCCACAGTACTAATTAAATCACTTGATGGGACTTCCTGCATCAGCCTCTTGTGTCCTTCCCTTTCAGGGGTCTTCAGGACTCTTAAGAGTGAAGTGAGTTTTGATTTCTAAGTTTTATTTCTTTTCCCTCCACTCGGAACTATGGATCTGAAATGAAGAACACAACGTGCCAATTGAGCTTCTTTCCAAAGCATTGTAATTTACACAGATCACAAGATCCAGCTGATCCTCTGCAAATAAGGAGAATCTAACGCCTGTGAGCCTGTGCGTAGAGCCCTGGGCTGCTCATGTCCGTAGGTGCTGTGTGCCTGCTGAGGGACAGAGCAGCGGTGCTTTCTGCTGATGTTCTGGTCTGGGGCATCCCACTCCTCTGCCCTTCTACAGGGGCTACAGAGCCCCATGGTTTATAAAGGGGAAGAGACGGGTAAGCTTTGTGGGTGACATGTGGGTTAGTGAGAATTTTGTTCCTTTTCTCACTTGAAAAGAAACTCGCAGCCAAAAATTCTGCCCAGCGTAAAAATGGGTGTGCTCCTTTTTCACCTCTGCAAGCTGGAATGAGTGCATCTGTTTTCTGTGGGGCTGCACCCCTGCCCCAGGCAAAACCAGTGCAGTGGGGTCCCTTCTTCCTCCAGGAGCTCCTTCACAAGACTAAGCACATGGTCACTTGCAGCTTTTACTGCCAGTTTGCGTCAGTGGAGGGAATGGTGCATATCCTTTGCCATGGTCATTTGGATGGCCAGCTCCCATGTTTCTTAAGCAGTAGAAGTGCTGGGTCTTGAGCTGACAGCTGTTATGTGTACAAGGGCCAATGCTAGCAGAGTACTAAGCTGTAGCTTGTAAGTCTTTAGAAGTATTAATCCTATCTAATAAGTGACCTAAACAGTTGTCATCTATTTTATTATCAGCCTTTCAATATACTGTGGGCTACGCCACTCGGACAACATGTGAAGGAAGCTTAGAAAACAAAGGGGGGAAACACAAGCAAGGAAATGACACTGCAGACCTCCATCCTGTTCCAGCCACCTCCTGCTTGCCTACGGGCAGAAAAGGCAGCCCCAGCAACAATGGTGTCGCAGTGGCTCAGCAGTGTAATGAAGGACAGATTTTGTCCCCCGTGGTGTTAAAGGTAGTGTAACATAACAAATCTGGGTCAAGAGCTTTCGTGAACTCCCGCCGGTCAGGATTACATCTCCTAGCTCCACCTGGTGCTTAGCCTGGCAGTACAGACCCACTCTTTGTCCCCTGTGTTTTCTGGTCCCTGCTCACCTCCTGCCATTTTTTTACTGTAAAGCAGATACGGAGTCACATCTCCCTGTGCAGCGAACCTTGCCAAAACACCCTCTTGTTTGTGCTTTCCAGCATGCAACTGCTGACGGGCAGCTCTTTGCAGTGCACAAAGCACACAGAACTATCCAGGCTTGGGTGCCGTGACCTGACCTGCACTGTACTGCCCTGACAGCAACGGCAGGAGCTGGCATTTCTGGTCCTTGCCCTGCCACAGACACAACACCCTCAGTAATGACAGATACATAAAAAGTCAGTCCTTTCACCTCCTCTGATTGCATTTTGCAATGGTTGTAGATAAGTTGCTTTACCCTGCCTCTGGTGCTGGCTGTAGTGCAAGCTGCTTCACCCCAGATTGGGACTGAGCAGAAGTTCCTGCGTGGAGGTAAGTTAAATGCTGTCTTGTGTTCACACTATCTGGAAAACCCTACAAATGCCATTGCTTCAGAGAATCCAGTTTTAGGAAAGCCTGTATGTTAATTTGAGTTCATGGTGTGATGGGTTATACTGCAATTTCTTCCTTGTTTTCATAGTGATCTGCGTTTGCTAAATTTCATGCTTTCTCAGCATTGAGCTTACTCTAACAGTAGAATTAGGGGTTAATTTTGTGCCGTGCTGCTGTAGCTGCTTTCTTAAAAAGGATCTTTGAAAAAGATGAGACAAGTGTTTCTGAGAAAGCAGAAGAGACCTGTTTTGATTGTGTGATGCCTGTTGTTCAACAACCCGCTTCACTTGAATAAGAGCAATCCCTAGAGCTGTAACATAGCATAGCTGTCAGATAAAACAGCCCTTGTGCTTTAAGCCTGCACTGAGAGGCCATTCCTGCTCTAATTTTGACTGAAATATGTGTGTGTATCTATATGGGGGAAAAAGTTCACAATGTTTAGGGATCAAAATCACATAGCTGGTTTACTACAGGCTGAATCTATGTGATAGAACAAGTTTTCTGAAGTAGGTTGAAGCTTTGTAAAAATGGGTTTAGATCAGTTAAAATTGACTGAAATTACAGGCAGTTTACATGCCTCCCTCCCTCCTAGCGCGAGCCCTTTGGTGCTGTGTCTGAGCGCTGACACTGAGACCTTGCCTGCGGCTGCAGAAAGCGTGGACATCCATCTCCTCTGCTTTTGCCTCCCTGGAGGCCCTTCCCTCATGTTCAAATACAGGTGTTTGTGGCTCGGCCAGCACCCCACTTGGGACACCAGGTCTGTGCCTTCCCTGTGCATTTTCTCCTCATTACGTTCTTATTTCAGTTTTTTTGTTATTTTTCTCCTAGAAAAATGGAATATCTGGGTATTATATGCCTTCACACAAAATGAAATACTTCTCTCCATTGGGGATATTAAATTTGGAGGTTCCTACCCTGTGCCAGACACCAGCTCTTTCCTGTATCACTTTGCCACCTTTCCAGCATTGCAGAAGCCAATTGTCTTTTGCTGAAGATGATTAATAATAACCTCGCCTAGTTTAAGCTCATCTCCTCAAACCTGCCATAACAAACAGGAAGTAATGAACGATCTAAAGAAATCTACTGTGCAGGATCAAGTGGGTTTTGTTTGCTTGTTTTCTAATTAAAATGCAAAACAAGTCCCTGGGAATAAATAGTTTTTCATGTCTTGAAACCAACTCAAACTTAGTTTCATGCCATTATTGAACACTAACTGCTCTCCATTAGCCTGCATCTGAGCTATCCTCCAAGCAGCCAAATGCAAAGCGGCTGCCCTGTCCCAAAAGCTAGTCGCTTGCAGGCTGAGAGGCATGGGGGTTTAACCACAAAACCCAGCTCTTGGGGAAACCATAGGTCTCTGAAATTTTAACAGTGAGTTCTACACTTGCATAGGAAACTTTTCCATTCATGTTCTGATTTCTTAAATTTACAGCATTTTTAACATCCCAAGTGTGCCAGGCAGTTAGTAAAAAAAACACTCTGTGGCGTATGTGGAACATGACTAAGGATTTATGTTTATTATTTGTCTCCTTCCTGAATATTTCAAGCTGTAGGAGCCACCAAGTCTAGGATCAATGAACCAGTGTTGGGATGTGACTGCTTATTGAATGTATTTCTCTGTGTATTGAAGACTGGCCAGCAAACTGTGGCAGAGGGTGTTTTCAGCCAAACACCGCAGAGAGAATTATATCAGGCACTGAAGAAAAGCCATACTCCTGGCCTTGGCAAGTCTCAATACAGGTATGCACAGCCTTTATGACAATTTTCTGGTGACATGAATATCACTATCTTGGAAGTGGTTGCTGATCAAGTCAGTAACACACTTACTGACAAATAACTGACTTTTTGTTGGTGCATTTTTGCATAGCTATTAGGCCATTCCTGCTGTCGCTGAGGATGTGGTCAAGCCCATTGTAACCCACAAAACATCCACAGACATTTCCTCTTGTTTGTAAAGCACATGTGAGTTGCAGTACCTATCCATCATACCTGAACCGAGTGTGCTTTAATTTCTGGCCATCAAAGAATGTCCCAGTTCTGCAAAAGGATATGCATATATGACGTGGTTGCTGTTTGAGACGCATTTACCAGCTGAAACTTTGGAAGGTTTCAGGAGGGAAAAATGAGTAACAAAAAAAAGTGGAAAAAAATGAGTGAGGATTAAAATGGCCATACTCATGGTTTTGTTTCAGAGAACATGTGGGTCCCTTAGGAAAGCCTACTTGCCTGGGCATCTATCACACAAAAGATGCTGTGTTGACAAACCTCGGAGTCTTTGGGTATGTGCTTACCAGCAGGTCTGTGCGTAGGCTATGGAGTCTGTCCTGGTTTCAGCTGGGATAGAGTTAATTGTCTTCCTAGTAGGTGGTACAGTGCTGTGTTTTGAGTTCAGTATGAGAAGAATGTTGATAACACACTGATGTTTTCAGTTGTTGCTAAGTAGTGTTCATACTAAGTCAAGGGTTTTTCAGCTTCTCATGCCCAGCCAAGGGGAAGGCTGGAGGGGCACAAGAGGTTGGGAGGGGACACAGCCAGGGCAGCTGACCCAAACTGGCCAGAGGAGTATTCCATACCACGTGACATCATGCCCAGTATATAAACTGGGGGGAGTGGGGCTGGAAGGGAACTCCACTCAGAAACTAACTGGGCATCCATCAGCGAGTGGTGAGCAATTGCATTGTGCACCGCTTGTTTTGTATTCCAATCCTTTTATTATTATTGTAATTTTATTATTTTTATTATTATCATTGTTAGTTTCTTCCTTTCTGTTCTGTTAAACTGTTCCTATCTCCTACTTTTTTTTCCCCCCAATTCTTTCCCCTACCCCACTGGCTGGGGGGGAGGTGAGTGAGCGGCTGGGGTTAAACCACGACAGGTACATATACAGGTATAGACACTAAATGAGGTCCTGAGAATCCTGAAGCCACTTGTGGGCTAAATAGCTGACAAGAATCATGAAACTCTGAAAACACAAATCACCTCCTATCAGTTGGTTTCCATTGTCTCCAGAGAAGCAGGACTTTCACCATTCGTTATAAATAAGCAGGATCAAAGAAACACCTGATTAGGAAATTACTTCCCCCGTATCCAAAGCACAGAATTAGATTTCACATTTTGATTAATTGCTAGAAGACACTAATTGTGAAAAAGGAAAGCTTGGACTTTGAAGTGACTTCCACCTGTGATTTGCAAGCTTGTTCCTGTTAGAGGAACATGTACAGTGTCCTGAGCATACCCAAACACGCAGTCCTCGTTTGGCACCACACCAATTTCCATCAATGGAAGTGTTGCCAAGTAAGGACTACCATTAGTAAGTACGGAAAAAAAAAAAATTAAAAAAAAAAATATCTGTCAATATGCTCCTTACCTTTAACGCCCCATTTTGCTCTGAAAACTTTTGCCTATTTGCGCCTGTCTACTTTATATTTTTAAAAAATGGTTGGCATTGCACTGGCGGTTCAGTACAAATGTGAAGTTCTAAGAAATACTTTTAGGACTTTGAATATGGCTGCAAAAAGAGAGGTTTCTAAATTTTCAGTTATTTACATCAAGTTTTGTGGAACTTTTTACATTTAGTATAAACTCACTGAATGTACTTATTACAAAAATCCTTGTGTTCCCTTGGCAATAGCTTGCTGCTTCCCTTTCCATTTCAGCTGCACTTACAATTTTCTGCTCCAATTCTGATACTCCAGCATGTACTCTCCTGCTGCCAGAAACAGAATTGAATCCTACCAGCTGCCTGTAAGGGGTTAGGCTAATGATTTCTCCAAATAGTACAGTCTAATTTAGCAACAATACACTGTCTATATTTTAGCATTAAAACTATTTTGTTAGTAATGCATATTAATGTCTTTGTTGAGTTTAAGTTGGTTTGTTAACTGAGAAACTAGACCCATGTTTTTAAAAGAACATATATTAAAACAAAGTATTTTTTAGTACCCTGGCAATGGGGAATTTTAGGTTACACTATGACCAGGAGTCTAGAAGCTGTCCATTTTTTTCAGAACAGATCCAGGGTATTTAACAATGTCACACGGGTAAAACTCCTTAACAAGTGTCAACAGTTCAGAGGTCGGGGAGGTATGAAAGACACAGTGACCTTGGATATGCACAGTTTCTTCCCTCTAAGGAGGTAAAAAAAAAAAAAAGGAGGAAAACAGAGCAAGTGGGATAACTGATACCTAGTGAAACATATTCTTAAATGTTGCAAAGACTTACGCATGAGAGCAATCTAAATAGAACCCATGTGCATTAGCATCTGTGTAATTTTTTCCTGCTATCTCATTAGCCTCACAAAATGCAGACCAATGGGATTTTGATAGTCAGCCAGCTCATGCATGTTGTCATTACCCTTCCTGTCATACAATTCCCATACTTTCCTCACATATCTGTGCAAACTAACAGAGTATCTGTGAGTATTTTTAAACCGTTAACAACCATAAAGGGTATATTTAAAAATAATACACAGATAATTCAAACTTTTCAAGAAATGTGGTATTTATTGCATGACTAAGCTAGCAAATACAAATTTGAAAAGAAAATAGCTTCTAATCTAAGTATTCATTTGCTGATGAATTAGAATCACCAAGTTATTCAGCACAATTCAAAATGAAAAAGCTGACATATCATTTATTGTAAAGGCCATGGCTATAATAGGAACGTCATTGTTTCCCTTTCTGCTGGTCTCACACATTCTTTTTAATCTTGATTATTTGTCACCCGGTTAGGGACTTCTTATGGTAATGAAATCCTTTTGTCAATGATGTAACCAGAGCCTTTTGCTGCATTTTCCCTTCCTACATAAGTTACAATTGCGGTTATAAACACTGTGGAGGTTTCTTCTGAATCACACAATTGCAGATTGTTCGAAGGAGACACACATTCTTGCTGTTGCTAGGTGGCAAATGCTCTTAAAGATTTTGCAGGCTAGAGATTTCTTCAAACCTTTAATCCTCCATATTTATTTTATAACTCACAGGAATTGTTGAAAAAAAAAATAAAACAACACAGTACTAGGATAATAGGAGATTTGGAAGAGATAAAACATTTGGTGTTAAGGCTTAATCCCATCCCTAACTACCGTTCAGTTTAGGACTTTCATGAGGGATGATTATTGTGTATCTGCGTACTGCGATGCTGGTCGTGCCTTCCTCTAAAACTAGTGCGCTAGCTCCTGCTTAGGACAGGGTCCTAGATGCAATGAATAAGCTGCAGATGTAGTCCTTTGAAAAATACACATGTATGAAAGTAGAACTTCACAGACTGCAAGGAAAAAAGCCCAAAATTATTACTTAGCATCTAGGAACTGATCATGTAGTCGATTTTGCCTGATATGTTACAGCAGCACCGAGAGCTCTGAAGAGTATGTTAACGCACTGATAAATCTATATAGCATTAGTCTGAAAAGGGTCTTGTACTCTACCATTCCTAGGGTGTGATTTTATAAAACTGCACGTTAATTCCTACTAACAGTTCAAGATGAAACTGTATTTTTCAGACGTCCCTTTTGAAATAAGGCCAAATTCACAGCTACAGCTGAACTGATGAGACTTTTCACCTCCAAAAGCTGTCACACCAACATCAGTGTTAGACCCATGTCCATATACCAGTAATATTTATTAAAGAACAGCACAAGGGAACTCAAAATAAAGGCAAAAAATACCAGGCTTGATTACAGAACAGCTTCAGCTTCTCCTACAGTACATCATACCTGTGTAAAAGTCTCAAGTCCCTGTCTGTCTCACACAGAAAAGACCTTGTGAAGGTAGTTCCTGCAACTGGAGAACACTAAAATCTTGGACTAGCACAGTACTTGCTTCCTCTTACATGTCTGCCTTGCAGCCTGGCCCTTATTCTCACATCACTTGCTATGCTCTCCTTCAGCCTTCTCATTTCTCATTTATCCCTACTCCTTATATTTGGCCCCTATACTAGGCTCTCAAAAAAGAGTCCTGCTCAATGTATGTGGAGGTTTCAGAAAATGTATTTGTTAGTCTACAAATAAATTCTTCAAAATGTATAAAAAAAAATTCTCAGAAATTTATTTTTCAGCTAAATTTACGAAAACTGTTATAGAGATGACAAAGGGCATTTCTCTGACTGTCCCATCCCATTTACATACATGTCATTAAATTTCACCTTTGTGAGCCAGCCCAGATCTCAGCAAAACAGTGATAAGAATTACTCAGTTTTGACAAATGGCTTTTTTGCCCTAACCTCACCCTTTTTTAGATAAAGCTATGTCATTTTTTCTGAAAAATAAAAGAACAAATCATTCTGAGACAAACACCTGTCAGAGAACCACAGCAAAGTTTTGAAGTTCAGCATATTCATATACAACCAAAAGCATGGGTCTTACAACGGAAAGTCTTGGGTGACTAGCAGTATCCATTGGTGTAGATCTTTCCTTGCCAATAAAGTCTCCTATTATCATTAAAAAAGTAAAATCTTACAGGATTGAAAATTGTTCCCTCACTCTTCCCTACCTCAGACATGCATCTGCTACAACTGTAGGTGACTTGGGTAGGAAACATCAGTAAAAGGTAGAATATGTTCTTCAGACCCTGATTTTAATGATCTTTAATTCTGATCAGTTGCCTAAAGCTTCCACGCTCTTTGTGTTCAGCACGTCACAGGAAATGTATGCTTTATGCCTAGATGTATTCTCAAAAATAAGCTACTCATCACAGAAGACTCTTGATGGTGCTAGGATTTATGAAGTGCACTGGGTCCTTACGCTTCTTGGAGGGCTAGCATGGGTAACTGTATTCTTATGTGCTCTGTAGAAGAGGCAGTCAAACCATGATGGGTTATCAATATCTGACCATCCAAACAAGGTTCCTCATTTTCTTTGTGACAGACAGAGGAACAGAAGTATTTTGGAGGGGTACCACATTTGGTAGCATGGCCAAATAGCTGTTAATTGCTGAAGATTTTGACAACTCAAAGGGAGCCACGGCTTGAAATCACCCTCTGGCTGTGTAGGTACACAGGCATTCTGGACAGACATTCAGAATATAAATTTAGACACTAGCTGTAGCCTTTTGGATATGTCTATACATCATTTCTACATCCCCCTCTTCTTCATAGTTCCTGTAATAACTGTTGTAATCCCATTGTGAAACTAGTAATTCACAAAATGACAAAAATGTATAGTCACTGTATAGTCACATAAGATGCCCACCATGTAAAAAAGTAATGTTATCTTTGTAAAGTGAAGTCTTTTACTATGGGGTATGAAGTAAACATAAAAGATTGTTTGGTTTTATAAAGAACTTTGGAGTTAATAACCACTAATAATCAGGATTAGACATTTCAAGCAATGCTTGCCTCCCATCTCTTGACATTTCTCAAAAGTCTAAAATTTTTAGTCATCTTTAAAATTACTGATTTCACAAGTTGTCTGCAAAACATCCCCACTGAAACAAAAAGAAATATGACTTTGTCAAGTTTTAGAGGAAACTGGGGGTAATCAAGAGAAAAGTAATCTTAGAGTGGATTTCTAAATTTCATCTGGAAAGATGATTGATGTGCTTTCTCCTCCCACACTGCTCTAACTTTAATCTCACCTGGAAGTATGAAAAAGGGAGCAATCTGACACTTAGCCTGCTCAGTTCTGCTTTCCAGACTGCAACTGGGAGATAAGGAAGCAACAGAAGCACCACTTCCTCTCATCCCTGGATATTTGGGATGCTCTCTATGGGAGGATAAAGAGCAATTACCCGCGCTTGGAATTCATCCTCAAAGTGTTATTAATTTAGATAATTCCCATGCCTTATCTGATTCATTATAAGCACGCACGGAAAAGTGCTCATTATCAAAAATAACTGAAAAGCCCTCTGATCCCATCAGCTGGCCTTTACCAGTATTTCCTTGTTCTCCCTGCAGTTCGTGTTTCCTAGACCAATTGCTCTTTGTGGCCAGAAACTGTTAGGTTCCTCTTCACAGCACACAAGTTCAAACCCGCCTTGACTGGTTAAACGGCATCTGCTTTGCTGCATGTGCCTCAACAGCACATACACAACAACTATAACAACCTGTTTCCTAAGGGTTAGAGACAAGGTTTCTTCCAGTGGAAAAGGTTTCTGTCCTCATCACTGACCTTAAGCCAGTCAAAATGCCCAGATTAACAGAAACATTATTTAAACTGTTTAAGTGTTACCCACCTCATTTTGCTTTAAACAGGCTGGGGAACACACACGTCTTAGCTGGAAGGTAAGAGCAGGTGCTAGCTAGTCCATCAAACTGAAGCTAACTGACAGCCTCTTCAGACAAGCCATGGTGCGGGTAGAAAAAGATGTGCTTACACATTAGTACATTTCATATCATTCCCATCAAAGCTAAGAGGCCAGCATCCATGGTCAGAGGCCTTGCTACGCATAAAGGCTCAGAGCAGCCATCCTTCTCAGAAGCACTGTCACTCTCGGGGTGTGGAGGACTATGACTTTAGCTTAGGGAAAAGTCTAAGAATTTTCGTGCAGCACTGTGCTGGATAGTAGTGTTTTCTCCTACAAAAGTTGCTTCAGATAGGAAAGACGATGGTCAAGAGCTAAATGAGAGAAAATGAGTTTACCTTCTATGTGGGAATCTGTCACCAGTCACAGAACCCAAGCTTCTGGGAGATCGTGGACAGAGGAGCAGAAGGTGTCACATTCTTGAGTGAAGTCTGGAAACAAGATGAGGATGAACAAATTGATATGTTCATAATGCTATGAGGATATGAATACTTCCTTCCCTTTGACCACTGACAAAGTTATGAAGTTAGAAATATAGTCCCTTAGGCATTACTCTCGTCCTCTATCCTTATACTACAAATCTTTTTCAGAAGCAAGGCAGAGCTAAACAGTGGTAGCTGTCTAGAGACTGCCATGGCCAGTGGTCCTCACGTCCTACAGGCACGAGGGACATTCTTTTTGGGGTGATAGGCTATTGTTTCCCTGAATCCACCATGTGGGATGAAAATGATAGTATGCAAAATATTTTAGTGCTGTGCATTGCACATTTAGAGTGCTCCCTCAGAAGTATGTGTTGGCATGCCAAAGGTGTGGTTGCAATCTATCACGCTGGCTCATTCAAATTGTCTTAACATAATTAAAAAGCACAATTAAGCTCCGGGCTATCATGTTTGAAGATCTCCTCAAGGTGTTTTCAAAGACGTTCGTCTGCAGCATGCTACAGCCTTTCAATTGTGTTAAATTAAAACCAGCACAACATGTATTCTGTTTGCCCAGCACAGGACACAGAAGCAGAGCATGTGGTTTCCATGTTTCAACTGGAAGCACCTGAAGAGAAGTGGGAGAACTAGACAGTGTTGTCACTAACACCACCCACTAATGCTGCTTCTCTAGTGAAAACAAAATGAAAGCAGGAAAAGAGAGTGGTAGATTGGGAATAGGATTTTTGTCTGCAGAAAGGCATTGCGAAGTTCCCACCATTTGTCCAATCTGCGTAGAAAATTATTTTTAAACCGCTATTTTTGCCACCATCTTCTATACCAAACTCGTTTTCTTTTTCGCTGTGAAGTTAAAATCTTTAAAATTCATCATTAACCTCTGTTACTAAATCTGCTTTGAACCAAAAAATGTCATCCCTGGGAAGTCTGATCTGTTACTGCGTTGAAGAAGACAGGCAGCCATCTTTGAAATTAAGTGACAGACTTGGCTGAGCACATCAAATTATGAACCATGTGTGCATCCAAGTGTGCATGTGCTTCTAGTTCATTTCTGAACATCTGTAGATGTTGATGACGTAGATAATTTATATTATGGTAATATTCATCAAATAGTCAATGAGTGGGAATTAACAATTCTGAAGGAGGAAACAAATTCTAGTAGAAGGAGGCAGGAGAAAGAGGGCAGAGGAACGTACTTCTCTCTCTCTGGAATTTCTGAGGCTTTGTCTGGTGTATGTATGCTTCAGCTCATATGATCCAGAAGTCTCCTGTACCAGTGTATAGTCCTGGGGAGGCTGCAACCGCACCTGACCTCGGTAGTCTACCAAAACATAAAAGAAAACAACAATTGTTGCCAAAGTCTTAGAATCTGGGTATTGAGAAATAAAGGGAAAACAAATGACATGAAAAAGAATGGAAGATGTTGTAAGAAAATGAAAATTTTATGAAACCCCCCCCCCAAGAATTCTCAAGTGTGCTCTAAACCACTTTGATAAAGCATGACTAGCTTTTATTTCAAGTCTACACCATCATTTATATGTTTTTGTACCATGGCAGATTTAAGCCTTCAGTTCTCTCCTGTAACACTTGATGTTATATAAGTTGTCATTTTAGAAAATATGAGACCATGTTGGAAACCAATTTCCTGAAGAGCTAGGAATAGGGGCGTATCGTTATCTAGGGTTATACTTGCAGTTCTGGCAATTTTCTTTTTTAATAAATACAGATATCTCCATAGGACTCCGAAGGACAACAAATGCTGTCCTTTATCTTATGTCTAGGTTTCAGAGGACAACAACTGCTGTCCTTTATCTTATGTCTAAGTTTCAAAGAACAATAAATGCTGTCCTTTATCCTACGTCTAGGTTCCGAAGAACAACAAATGCTGTCCTTTATCCTACATCTAGGTTTCAAAAGTATGCAAAAGAAGTCAGAAACCTTTCCAAAGACAGAAAACGATACAACGTCCTTGGTCTAACAACACAAAAAAGCCAAAGAGATGTTTACAGAGTTGTGCTGTCCGAGAACTGAGCAGTCAAACACAAATCATCAGTTCTGACCAGGAAACTATGTAGTTATGTTAAGAGTGGTTTACTAGCCTAGATCCTAGGTAGGGCTTGTTGGCTTGGCCACAGCACTGCACCGAGTTACCCCAGGTCTGGACGAGAGCTGCTTTGCACCTTGGTGGTTTGGATCAGGGCCAGAAGAGGTCTGTTCCATTTCCCAAAATTTTGCGTAGACAAGCCTGTAGAAGCATCAGCCGTATCAAATACATACAGCCAAGTTAGTTTAACCAGTAAGCACTCATGCATTGACACTTCTGGAACACAGGTTACAATCATCGAAAGGCAGGAGGTGGTGGTGGGGGGTTGTTTGTTTGTTTTTCCCTCCGCTGGGAGGCTGCTAAGAGAAAAGCCGATGGAGTTCAGTTTCAAGACGCCTCATCACCCCTGCCAGCTGCTATGAAGTACGCGAATCGTGGTTTCAACACCCTTCCAGCAGAGAGGGGCTCCCTGGCTGACTCCCCCACCTCACGGCTGGGGCCACCCCTCCTTCCCTCACCTCACCTCACGGCTGGGACCACCCTTCCCTCACCTCACCTCACGGCTGGGACCACTTTTCCCTCACTTCACCTCACGGCTGGGACCACCTTTCCCTCACTTCACCTCACGGCTGGGACCACCCCTCCTTCCCTCACCTCACGGCTGGGACCACCCTTCCCTCACCTCACGGCTAGGACCACCTTTCCCCAGGGTCGCGCCAGCCGTTGCCCCTGAAGCCCATAGGCCGGTTACCGGCCAGGACTCCCGTTTCCTCAGGGGCCGCCCGAGCCCCTCAGCCAGCGCCTAGCCCCACTTCCCTACCCGCGCAGGGACCCTCCGCCCGCCCGCCTCGGGCGAGAGCGACGGAGAAACTCTCGGTGGGAGCGGCAGCGGAGACCGGTCCCGGTTTCCCTCCTCTGCGTAAGGGGAGGGGGCGGCCGCCGAAGAGCGCGGAAACGGGCGCTGTCGCTTTAAATCCCGTCCCAAGGGGCGGGGAAGGGGCCGTGAGGGGGGCTGAGAGAGAACGAGCGAGCGCGCGCGCGCGGCATCGCCTGGCGCCCCGGCGAGGCAGCCGGTGCCCTCGGCTGGGCGGGGGAGGGGAGCGGAGCGGGGCGGCGGTCGGCGGGAGCGGAGTTGTCCGGGAGGGAGGGTGGTGGCGGTGGGGTTCGCGGTCGCGTCTCCCGCTATGGCCACGTCCCCGTGCAGCAGCAGCGGCGTCTCCTCGTCGTCCTCGTCGGGGCTGGGCGCGGACGCCGGGCTGGAGATCCGCACGCGCTCCGTGGAGCAGACGCTGGTGCCGTTGGTGTCGCAGGTAGAAATACGGCCGCGCGAGCCTCGGCCCCCTCACGTCCACGTCCCCGTCCCCCCCTCCCGCACCCCCCCACGGGCCGGGGGTAGAGGGTCGGGTCGGGCGGCAGCGGCCGGTTGCCACCGGGGGTCGCGCCTCCCCCTTCTCGCCCGGGACGGCGCCGAAGTTTGCGCCCTGGGGTCGCGGGGTTTGGTAGCCCCCCCCCCCCTGCGGGGCGCTCCGGCGGGGGCGGCTTCTCTCAGCCGCGGCCCCTTCT
>JAVJGG010000048.1:13140683-13158980 GCA_035590195.1 Aviceda cuculoides | reverse complement strand
TGTGTGACATAAGAGGGGAGGTTGAAGGAAGCAGGTTTGTTCCCTCTCAGGAAGACAGGCGTAATGGTCAGCTAGGACCTAGCTTTTATATAGGAAGCTAAGATGGTAGTTTCCCATCGGTTTCACTTGAATCTGGAGTGATTTTTTTGACTGGCCAATGGCAGAGTTTACTGCAGTCTACAGTTGCCCACCTAGTGGGCAGGTGTGGAGAAGACTGAGACAGACTGATTCCAGACATGTATGGTGGTAGGACGAGAAGCAATGGACAGAAGTTGGAACATGGGAAAGTCTGATGAGATGCAGGAAAAGGCCTTTTCCAATGTAAGGGTAGTCAGACACTGGATAAGGTACACAGAACACCTACAAAGTCTGCAGTTTTGGAGATGTTCAGAACTAATTGGACGAGGCCCTGAGCAACATGCTCTAACTGGACCTGGTCTGAGCAGGGAGCTGGACTAGGTAACCCTGGAAGTCTCTTTCACCATAAATGAGTCTGATTTTTTTCATGGAGGTATGTATTATAGTGGAAAGATCTTGCTCCTGAGAAGTGATGGTCAGCTAGGACCTAGCTTTCATATAGGAAGCTAGGATGGTACTTTCCCATCTGCATCTCTTTAATCTGCAGTGATTTTTTTTTGTCTGACATTTTGTTCCCTGGTCAGTGTTGCAAGATGTTTCTGCAATTCTGTAGTCAGATCTTATCTTTACTGTCCTGAATAACTTAGGATCACCGGCAAATTTTCATCATTTTATTACCTGCTTATCTCTCCTCCCTTTTTATGATCATGTAGAATAATCCATGTCCCAGCGCAGGTTTCTGTGAGACTCCATTGGTCATCTCCCTCTACTAAAGTAAGCAATCATTTACTCCTGTCTGCCTTCATCTTCCTTCTCATCATTCTGTCTCTTAGTGAGTTAAATATTCATGCAAAGGGTGTTCTTCATTTTTTTCAGAGACTTGCTTGGTGTCCTTTGAAACCTTTGGTATGGACTTCGTTTCCTAGTTTTCTTTCAGCAGAGTGCCTCCTTATCCATGCAGTCGGTGATCTCTACAGAGAAATCTCGTTGTTTTGTGAGGCAGGAATTCCTTTAACAAACACCATGTTAAGTCTTTGCCAGTACATCTTATTTATTTGGGTGTCCACTACTTCTGTTCTTCCTAGTTTTTTGTATTGATTTACCCTGTACAAGTGTCGGGCAACCTCCATACCTCAGCTGCCAATTTAGTTTTAAGCAGGAGTTTGCATGAGAAAGTTGATATAATCAATTGCATCTTTGAGTCACTTGAAATCTTAGTGAATAACATCTAATGTTGGCAAGTTGTTGTGGTTCATTTTATCTAGTATTTTCATAGCCTCTTCTGCAGTCACTTTGATTCCATACAGATTCTCTGAGTACATAACATAGATATGTTCTGGAGTAGGGATCACTTTACTTTCTTCTGTAGTTGAGCATAAATATGAATAGCTGCTCTGTTCTTATTTTCTGTCAAAGGGATGGGGCAAAGCTGTCTTAAGGAAGGAACTGAGTATATCAGGGTTACAATTCCTGAAGAAAAGGACCGTAATAGCTGGTAAGTTACCATAAGCTGGTATGTTTAGTGGAACTGATGTTATTCTCCATGGAACTGAACAAGCATGTTCTTTCAAAGAGAGACATTTAAGAGGAGTGTAAAACTGTAGACATGGAGTTCGGTATGCTACTGTTCAGTGACACTGGCCTTTGAATTTTGTCTGTAGGCGGGCAGTGTCTTTGGGGAAGCTGTTTTGTGATCTTGTTGGCTTGGAAGTCTTCAGGTGACTAGAGACTACTAGGTTGCTCATGTTGTACCCAGTAGCAGCAGAACTCTGAACAGCAACTTGCATTCAGTTCTTCAGTATACTTGTAGACGTGGACCTTAATATGTCTCCTTACTGAAAGGTATTTCCTCTGGATGTAGCAAAGGAGCTTCATAAGGCTTATTTTTGGGGGGGTTGTATGCGTGTGTGGTGCCAACACTGGCCAAAACCTATGTAGGAGGTACGGTAAGTGACATACATACACATGATACCTTTCAATGAGTGTTCATTTCTTCTAAACTTTGTAGCTGCAAAGCTATATTCAGTTATGGATTTGTCTTAATGTTTTTGCTAACAGCTCTAAAGGAGAGAGTCCTACATTAAGAGCACTGTTAGACTTCTAACTTGATATCACTAGCTTTTTATTCTTGGAAGTCTATAAAACGCGAGGGGAGAAACCACCACCACGTTTTCCCTATCTGTTTTTCTTCCACGTCATGCATCAGTCTTGTGTATAAGCTGCTGTTTGAATGTCTGTAGTTCTAGTATTGTATTGCAGTACAGGCTCATTACCTACCTAGTTTTGAACTTGTTGCTAATCAAATGTGTTCTCTCTTTCTCCTTCAGAGACTAAATAGAAGTGTCTCATGTACACTCTGGACAGCATTCATAAAATTAAGGAGTACGTGTAGTCTTATTTCCTTCCTGAATTTCAGCATTCAGTCCAAGCTCTCATCCATTTCAACTTATTTGCATTCCCATGCAGCAGATGCACTGAGAGATTTGTTCCAGCAATTCCCTTGTCTGCCTTGTTTCACTAGGCATTTTTTGGTACCTCTAGGTCTTTCCCTTTCCCACCTCTAAGGTGCTAAAGGGTTGTTGTATTTTTGACTGTTCTTACTACAGTATGATGCCAGGGCTTGCACTTTGCCCCTTGTAACTCTTTTTGGAGGATGGGAAAATTAGCTTTTGGAAAAAGTAGGGTAGTCCATATTTGTCTTAAACTCATTGCTTTCTTCAGTGTGTCCGAGGGGAAAATAAAAAAAAAAAAAAATCTGAGCGCACTCCTTTTAAAATGCTTCTTGGGTACTAGCCTTTATCCTTCAGTACTTCCAAAATTCTGGTAACTTGCAAGCTTTAAGAAGTTCTTTTCCCCCTTTACCAGGATTTTCTTCTTTGTGAATTAATTTTGTACTCACTTGAGACTTGGCACTACTGTTGAGTAATAAATTATGAATTATGGCATAGAGGCTTGCGTTGTAACTTGTACCGCGTGAAGCAAACCTCCTGCTAAACTCTTCTTGGTTTACATCCTGTACCACAGAGAAACTGTGCCATGGATGCAGAGTTGTACACACTAACTGCTGTCGAGTCTGGAAGCATATGGTATGCTGCCTGGGTACAGAGTTGCACCTCATTAGTTTCAATTACTCACTAACTCACTGACTCTTCTCCTCCCTTTGGTTCCACAGGTATTGTGGGTTAAGTTGTGAGCTTGTGGTTTGTATTATGAATCTTCCACTCTATACAAATTCTTTTTCTGGAAAATGAATCTTGCAGCAGCTCAACTATTATTCAGCCTACACTTGGTACTCTGTGCCCCTAAAGGAGCCTGATTCTTTCTCTTTGATTTATGCAGAAAAGTTAATCTTATGAGTTTATCATCTGGCTGTAGATAATGTGATTACTTCAGTCACGGTAT
Organism: Aviceda cuculoides; assembly: GCA_035590195.1. Classification (NCBI taxonomy): domain Eukaryota; kingdom Metazoa; phylum Chordata; class Aves; order Accipitriformes; family Accipitridae; genus Aviceda; species Aviceda cuculoides. The sequence continues at coordinate 13,155,500 of JAVJGG010000048.1, read as the reverse complement.
CTTAGTTGAACTTCTGGGCTGATGTGGTTGCAGGTTTCCCTTTACTAAGGCTGGTTTTTAATTGATGGCTGTTTAGTCATTGAAGCTAGGTTGTTATGAAACAGTGGAAGGGAAGTTTACAGTTGTAGTTTTTAAGGTATGCTAGGGAGCACAGGAGTACCTTAGACTATCCTAAATAGGTAAACAAAACTTATTTTGTTACATTAATAATTAATGATGTCAATATCACTAATGATATTCTGCTTTACAAGAAAAATTACACTTGAACGTTTTATCACATGAGCAACAGCACTACCATGAAACAGCTGTGGATTCAGGTTTTTTTTTTTCTGTGAACCCGTGGATGGTGAAATTGGCTTTGAGTTAAGCTTGGCTACTGCTTTATAATGTTCAGTACCTTAGTCTTCGATGCGATAAATGAGTCAGACTAACACTTCAAGTAGCTGAAGTAAGATGCTTCTTACTGACATAGCTGAAAATCAATTGTTCTTTTTCAGTGGAATCTTATCTTTCAAATATGAGATCTGATTAATGACTTTTCTATAGATTAAACAATTTTTTGTAGTTCTCCATCAGAATGAGTGTTAAATCAAAACTGCCTCACAGTGATCCTGCACAAAAAGAATTAGAGCAGCTTTCTTGCTATTCAGCATTGTTAACAGATGGGTTTCGACAGATTAGGTAGGGAAATCCCCAAAGGATGAATTATGAATTAATGATTGCAAACAACTGTAATTATAGTTCAGTAAAACTGCTGTATGGTACTGTGAGCCTATGGCTTTCTGCATGGATTTATTTTATGTTTATTAATTCATTGACAAAGCATAACCGTTGCTAGATAGAGCCTTAAATGAAAGTTTTTACTCGTGTTGTATTGTGTTCCATCACTAGCCTTGTTTTAAGCTAGTGGGGTAAATGAGAAGTGATACAGACTCTGGTGCCAACTTGTAACTGTTAATATACTCTAGACACTGAATGGTATGATTTATTGGTTTTCTATGTAAGATGAATTCTCAAATGGTAAGATAGCTCCTAAACACAAGTTACAAAAATCGTGTATGAGCAAATCCTAAGGTTCTCTCAGGTGTATATGAAAAAAAAAAAAAAGTTATGCAGTTGCTTTTGTCACAGAGAAACATTTTTGTATTTATGTTTTGTATTAGTCAGAATGAATATAACCACTTACAATCACACAAATCGTGTGTTTTCAAATAACAATGAAGTAAAATTGTGCTGTAGTAACGTAATGTTGTGAATGTGGTTTTTGGGGTGGTGGGGGGTGTGTGTCAAAATTGTTTTGAAGGGTAATATTGTCCAAAGTTGCAAGTGCTTAACATGCAGGAGTTTGGACAATGTATGTAATGTTCCCTTCTAATTATCAAAGATTCTGTATTGTATCTCAATGTTATATTTAAATATTCTTAAATTTTCCAACTGAATGAGTTTTTGTTGCCCTTGAGCTCATCAAGGAAGCAATCAGAAGAATATACAGGCTCTTGAACATGAATAAGATAATAGTTCCTGGATTATATGAAGTTTTTGTTTTGTTTTACACTCCTGTAGGTGGATAGTAGTTGGATTTGCATAGCCTTTTCCAGAGCACACTGTACTTTTCTGTTAATACCTAGGGCAAGTATGTGCTTTTCAAGATGAAATACCAGGTGTTGCTCTGAATTGAAGTGGTATGTCAAAATGCTGCTAAAGAAGCTGTCTCTAAAAAAAGGTAGGAGGAACCCTCCTGTCTGCAACATGCAGCGCAAGACAGATTGAATGGCTGGTATCTGCGCCAGTGGAGCTGCCTGTTCGTGGGACTAACAAGCAACTTTTCCTGCATCTTCAGGAGCCAATCCCAACTTGAATAGAAAGAATTCTCAATTGCAGGTGGTACCAGTGTCCCTGTTATATCCTTTATTATGACGTCTGAATTTTTAGTTCTGCAACAGTGGCTTTTTTTTTTTAATAAGCAGCTCAGAGCTAGCTCGGGCATTGTTTGCACGAGCAGTAGAAGGTTGGGTACATTAGCAAAGGCAAGTTAGGGAGGAAAGCCACAATAATAATTTGCTGTTCAGTCTCTGGTTTTGAGGTTACCTGATCATATTAGTAAATGAAGTTATTTCTGAAGACTTGCATCTCTCTGGTGCTGAGAACATGTCTACATCTGTTTTGACCACATCTGAAAGTACACTTTAAACAATGAACTTCCCTCTGAGTTGGTTTTGTTTAGTTAGGCTTGCTTGTGCCCAGGATTTCTAGGTGCAGAATGAAAAAGGGTAATAGGTTCATTTATGAAATCTACCCATTTGGCTAAGAAGATACTGAACTGGAGGGCAACAGGAGGGGAGGAAAGTGTACTGGCTTGTAGACCCCTGAAACCAATTATTTGGTCTGTTAGCTTATGTTCACTTTTTCTAGTGAGGTAGTTGTGCGTTTCAGAAAACTTTAAGACAGCAATTGAGTTAGAAAGCCAATTCACAATGAAAAGCGCAGTAAAGGCCATTTTATTTTTGGATGCATTTTATGATAGGTAAATGCATATTTTCTGATGTTTGGTATACTTGATGATCAGAAGAGGTTAAACTGGACTTTCAAATTGAAAAATTATTTTTGCCAGCTCATGTTAAGTTGCTCAATGGTGCAAATTTTAGTCTGTAAATTTCCATACATCTTTTCAAAAAGAGAAGGAAGCTCGAACTTGAATTGTCTGAAAATGAAGATCTTTATCATCATCACTCATTTCTATAGAAATTCTGAAGACACCTTTTGGGAGGGGGGGGAGGGAGATAGGGCAGTCCTCCGACTTGTAAGGCATGTGACAATAAGAGTACACAAGGTAGCTTTCATTGGCGGTTAAGCCTCGCTGAGCATTCTCCAGTGATCCTTATCCTTCTCTTGTGTGTGGAGAAAAGAAGGGAGGCTGGCAGGAGTGCAGGTCAGTTTTTGTGTACTTTTCTGCTTCATATCTGCAGATCATTGGGGATCCCTAATTTTAAGGAGTCTGTGAAAAGCGAACATTAAAAAGCAAGTGTATTTCTCCTCTACAATAGTGTTATTTTAGTAACATTCAAGTAATTAAAACCTCCACATAATATCTAAGAATCCACAGGTTGCAAGAACTAGTCAGCTGTGTTGATTCCTTTTTTTTGTTTCTCCAGAGTTCCTTTTCACAACAACTTGCAGAAAAAGTTGGAAATAATGCAGTCCCACTGGAAAAAGGAAAAAAAATACTCTGAAGTTTCCAGAGTTTTGATAACTTTGAAAAAACTCAAAATTCCCCAAACCCAACATAACCCACACTGGAGGAGATAAATTGGTGTCATCAAAGTACCACATCTCAATTGAACAAGTTCGTCTGTATCACGTTTTGGATAATCATTTGCTTGATGGTGTTTGGTTTGGATCTTGAAATTTAAAGAGCCCTTGGTTTTCTAGGAATGCATTCAGCACGAAGAAAGGGTATTCACTACTATATTACAGTCTTGCTGTGAGTTGAATCCTCTCTTTTGATCTCTTAACAATTCCGGGAATGTGTAACAAGTACATAGCAATGGTACTAATAATCCGAGGTGTGTATTCGAATTTGAAGTTGTGTACACTTGTCTTTCCTGTCAAACTTTACAAAGAGTAGGTTTCGAAGCCTAGACCCGAAGGAGGTGAAGAGGACTGTTTGCACCCCTTCCAAATAATATTTTCTACTTGTTGAAGCTATTGTGCTTGTGAGAAGTGCACAATTAAATGTTGTAGTGTTTTAAAATGAAATGTACAATTTGCAGTTAACTAAAAATCTGGTTATAACTGCAACAGAGCTAGTGTCTCATTTGCTTGTTTTATTCTCATGCTCTTTACTAGGCACCTATGTTTGGGTACTATACGAGATAAGATGCTAGGTTAGGTATACCATTGATCTGATTTGGTAGGGCTGTTCTTGTGTTGCTTGTCAACTTGTCCCTGCAGGTCCTGGATTGTTCCTTCTTCCTTTTCAGAGGTGCCTTATCAGCTTGTTAGACACTACATGTGAAAGGTTGCCTGAGGCTCCTCTAAGCATGTTAGCATTTGCCCACAGATACGTGAACCAGCTTACAGGTTGTTAAAGTAGTTTATTTCATTTGCTTCCCTGAAGGCTTTTGTGAAAGATATGTACAAAAGCAGTGAGAAGATGCTTTTAAAAAGCCTTCAGGTAAAGGTACAACTACAACAGTCTCAATGCCACAAGCGTAACAGAAGTCAGCGGTCATGGACATGCAGCTTATTTGTACTGCCGTTCTAGACACCAGTGCATAGGCAGTATGAGGAAAATATGTAAATAGGGGGTGGCAGGATCTTCCACTGCCTTGGAAGCTATTCTTTCACAGAAGTGGTAACTTAGGGTCTTGAATGATGCATTGAGGTCTGCACAACTTCTGCAAAAAGGGGTTGGTTGCCTCTTTTGAATAATAAACATGTAGAAGAAACTGTTCTGGTTCAAGTCTCCATAAAGCAGAGGCAGTTGTCTCAAATAACGTTTTCAGGATAAATAGAATATGGGTTCTTACAGTTAACTAACACATTAGTAGTTAATGCAGTTGCATTTCATTTTGGTTAATCTTTTCCAGCCTTTGAAAACTTCCAAAGTTGAGTTTCTACAAAGTTTATTTGTGGAATTTTTCTGCAAAATGGAAACTGAGTAGGAGATAAAGCTTTCCAATTCTAAAAATCCACATGTTAGCCAGACTTCTAAAAAATATTTTAGTGCTTGAAACTGTAGAAGATGCTTAGTAAGACTTTCACTTATGCCTGGACAGGCATCTGACCTTATCAGACTTTTGATTTCTAGGACAGGTAAGCAGGTAGTCCTTGTTTACTTCTCAATATCTCTGAGGCTCGTCTTTTGTGATGAGAAGTCTATGTGACAGTTCTGCTTGTAGCCCTTATGGACTGGATGTCGAGTGCCAGCTGCTGCTTCTGTGCTCCCTCACACCTATGGTTGTATTCTGTAGCAGATGTGACTGTTGGAACCATGTGTCCTGCCGTCTGGCTAAATGAGTCTGAAGACTGGTTTGTCTTTAAGTAGTACACAAGACTAGTGAGAGACCGTACCTCAAATGTAATATTAGAAGTTCCTTCCTGCCCCCAAACTCAAGATGAACTAATGAAAGTATGAGCAGTGTGGCAAAGGGCTTTTTGGCCGAGTTTTCTACATGTCCTATCAAATGCAACTAAATTTACTTTACAGCACACCTTTGTCGTAGGGGTTTGTAGCTTATTCCCTAGTATGTAGTGCTATTGCACTTTCTTAGCAAAGGGTTTCTGTTCCTGGTATTATGTTTTTTTTCAGAAAAGAGTTTTCTACCATTATGAAATTAATGGAAGGTAGAAAGCAGAAAATAACACAAAATGGAAGAGGAGCTGTGAAGGATGCTAATCCTTATTGCATAGAGGAAACATCTTGAATATTTTTTTCTAGCTGGAAAACTGATTGGTGTGAGGCAGTAACAAGTGCTACTCTTGAGAGTCTAAATCATCCTGTGCACAATGTGGGTATTTACCCAGGGAGGGAGGTGGGTAGGGTATCTTCCGACATGACTTCTCAGTTTAACTCTTGTGTCTGTAGCAGTGGCTGTGAAATAGCTATGTTTCCGCTGGTTTTATTTATAGTTGTCTATAAATACTTTCCGAAACCCAGTCTCTTAAGTATCACTTAATTCTGTCATGCAAGACTTAATTACACTGATAATAAATAGACATTAGAATATTTTTAGCTAAGCATGCTGTCATGATGCTTCCTGTGCATAAAGCATATAACGACTTAAATGTCAGTATCTGTAGGCCATCAAAAAGCTCTGAAAATAGCTGCTTGAATACTGCCACAACTGAGCTTATTTCGTTAAGTATGAAGTACATCTTGATACATTATGGCTATATATGTTAGTTCCAGTAAAGTACTTGGGAAAAGCCCTTTTTTCTGGGGCTGCTTGTAACAAGTGACAAGAGATTGTAACTGACAGTTTCTTGAGACTGCACACTCCTAAACTGTATTGTCTCAAATCTCAGATAAGCATTCCATGGAAATAGTGTAAGAGCTGGCATTAAACAGAGCATGAGTACCATCAAAAGGACTGTTTCCTTTCTAGGACCTGATCAGTAAATCCTTAAGTAAACAGCATGTAACGAATGTATTGGCCTTGTTCAAAGAGGCTTGCAGGTAATCTTCAGCTGTTAACTCCTGCCCAAACACCACAGATATTAGTGACTGGGTGATATATGATCAGAATACAACAGATTAAATGGAGAGCTTAGATAATAATGTTCCTGGAGTCACAGGGGTTTTCTTCTTTAAAAAAACCTGGAAGAAACACAACAGTGATAGTTCTGGTCTGGTTGCAACTGGATGGGCTGCAGGGGGAAAGCAATTCTTTGCAATCTGAAATATCCTTTAACTCTGCAAGTTTTCACTAATTCAGTTTTCGATAGGCTCTTAGGGTATCTTTGGAGGAGGTGGTTGTTCATTGGGGAGAAAGTTCCTTGTTAGGTTTCTTGTGGGTCTTTGCTTTTCTCCATTTAACTTGTCCAATTTTATATCTTTGTTTTAAATGTTGTTTAAAAGTCAGGAGCAAAAACTTTGTTTATTTTTTATTTTAGAAGCCTGGCTTATTGCCTTTTAATGCTCCTTGCTTTATTTGTATCCTGAAGCAAATGGTATTGTATGCCTCTCCTCAACACCCCTCCAGTTGGACTGCTTAGAGATCTTTTTATTTTTTACTATTGTCTGAACTGGTTAAATAATCTTTGTGCTGCTTATTAGCATCACAGTTTCCTTCAGTTTGTCGCTTAACATGCCAGTGAAATTCCTCTCCTTGCTCAGTTAAGATCTTGTTTGTTAATAAATAATCGGTTAAAAAAATATGTTTGATTAAGTCTCGAAAAGCATCTGACACTGTAGTTGCTATTACCTCTGCTTTTTCGTAACTTTATTTTAAATGGAGGATATATCTGAGTATACACCTGTCACTGTTAACACTTCGTGAAGGAAAGATAAAGATATTTCTCAGTACTATACATTCTCCTTGTTTGCACAGCAATGTTTTCTGCAGGTGGCAGGTTATGAGAAGCCCATCTGTATCTGAAGAACTTTCCTCATGCCTTTGATGTTATTAAGTGTTTTACATTATGTCTAACACATGTTTCCAGAACCAAAGACAGCCCTTTTTCCTTTAGCTAATACGTATTTCATATCTTTCTGTTATCATGACTTGCCTACTCCTATTTTAGGGCTGTTTGTTACTTACTTTTTTGTAACAAACATCCTATGCAAATTTTACTGTATCAGTACAGGCTGTGTTTGCTACCTGATGTTGATCACCCTTGAAATAGGTGTTACCTGAAGCTCTTTGTCTTGGTATGTTTCAAACTTCTGGACCAAGTTCTGTTTTAGTTCTTTCACAGTGTTTCTTTTTAACTGGCAATCCATATAGTTGTTGACTTCTCAGGGTGGGGGGGAAGATGGAGCTCAACAAACTGCCCTCTGTTCTAATGTCAGGGTAGTTACTGTAGTGGCTCTAAGTTAGCGAGTCAGAGAAGAAATTGTATTACCCAGCTAAGAGTTCATTATTCCAGGAGGTATTTGCAAAGCCTCAGCTGCCATGTATAACCATAGGCTTCTAAACTCAGTTTAAGCTGCATATACACGCTACTCCGGTGGGTGTCTAGAGTATGTCATAGAATCGCAGAATGGTTTGGGTTGGAAGGGACCTTTAAAGACCATCTAGTCCAACCCTCTGCCATGGGCAGGGACACCTTCCACTAGATCAGGCTGCTCAAAGCCCCATCCAAGTTAACCTTGAACGCTTCCAGGGATGTGGCATCCACAACTTCTCTGGGCAACCTGTTCAGTGCTTCACCACCCTCACAGTGAAGAATTTCTTCCTTATATCTAGTCTAAATCTAACCTCTTTAAAAACATTATACCCTGTACTGTCACTACAGGCCTTGGTAAAAAGTTTCTTCTTTTTTTTTTTTTTTTTCATAAGCCTCCATTATATACTGAAAGGTTGCAGTGAGGTCTCCCCAGACCCTTCTCCTCTCCTGACTGAACAACCCCAACTCTCTCAGCCTTTCTTCATAGAGACGTGCTTCATCCCTCTGATTGTTTTTGTGTCTGGATCTGCTCCAACAGTTCCATGTCTTTCTTGTACTGGCAACTCCAGAGCTGGAAGCAGTACTGCAGGTGGCATCTCACTAGAGCAGAGGGGCAGAATCACCTCCCTTGACCTGCTGGTCATGCTGCTTTTGATGAAGCCCTGGATGCGGTTGGCTCTCTGGGCTGCAAGCACGTGTTACCAGCTCACGTCCAATTTTTCATGCACCAGTACCCCCAAGTCCTTTTCTGCGGGGCTGTTCTCAATCCATTCACCCCCCCAGCTACATTTGTACTGGGCATTGTCCCAACCCAGTTGCAGGACTTTGCATTTGGCCTTGCTGAACTTCGTGAGGTTAAGATGACACTGGTGATGACCTAGCAAAACAGCTTCTGATTCCTGCTTCACCTTATGTGGGGGGGTATAGGAGGTGTCTTTTTCTGCAAAACTGATAATTCTCTCTGAGAAGAGTGCTAAAGAAGTGATAGAATTGTAAACTTCACCCATGTCTCAAATGAAAGTGTTTCTGCAAATGTTTTGTAAGACTTCATTAAAGCAACTTAAACTGTGACATCTTCATGACTTTTATCTTTTGCATACCTCTACAGTAACATATGGGATTAAAATGCCCTTGAAGATTTTTAAGAGACAGTGGGATTCCATTCACTCTGCAGTGTTAGTTGCATATGCATTTTTTTCAGGGTTATGCAGAACATGTTTAAACTTCTACTGGTATAAAATGCTGTGGGAGGTAAGCTTGCAGCCAGGACGTGCATCCAACTAGTATTCTATTTGTCTTAGGCCAGTGTTATTTTATATATACTTTTGAGAAGTCGGTAACTATGACTGTAGTATTAGCCCTTTGTTTGCATAGCACTGCGTTGCTGTTTGCTTAAAAATCAGTTGAGGAAACAAAGTTGTGACCCTCTACCAGATTGGTTTTCTTCAGTGTTTGCTCTAATGCTCGCTGTAGGCTTGCTGCCCGTAACTAGTCAAGAATTCACCAGCTGGGATTGTTAGATCAGCTGCTCTCAGGTATTCGATAGTTTGGTATACCTAAAGCATCTACAATGCAGGAATTAGGGAGAGCTGCGTAGTGCAGCTGTTTTTAAAATCCATTTGATATTAATCTGAATTTCCACTAAAGTGATGGTAATTGTGGTTTTGGGGAATGTCATTCCTCCTCTAGAATGAACCTGAAGGTGTTCAGATGTTTGTTTAGTATACTCTTTATTATCTGTTTTCATTGTAAGATCATATTTCACTGGATGGGCATCAGGAGTTCATAGGCTTTGGGGTTGAAGTTTGGTGAACTGAGGGACTCTTACAGGGACAGATTTGTTGTATGAATTCTAGAAAGTGGCCTTCCTTTAGAGCTTGTGGCTTAGGTACAAGTTGGAGAAGTAGGGCATATATAAGAAAGCAGTGGGCAGATGATGCATTTCTGTAGTGATGTTTTGTACCAGGACAAAATACTCTTCTCTTCCCATAGCAGTCCTTCAATAGGACAGCACTGTTTATTGGGGTAGTTCTTAGCTTCTTCTGGCTTTTTTTTTTTTTTTTTTTTGTGCAAAGTGCGCTATGAAGTATTGACATTTTCCATTGCAAAGAGTTTAATACTGCAAACTTGATTAAACCAGCTCCTGACATTCAAAACCAGCCCCAGTAAGGTGTTAGACACCACTGTTTTTTTTCCCAGAAATACAACTTGGTGATATCTGAAGGGTAAGCCTTGGGCATTGATCAAATTACAAAGCAGAACAGTTCCTACATTGCTTTCTGCTCTGTCCTTGGATCCAATGTGAGCATTACAGGAACAGTTTCTATGCTCTACCATAGGCTTGACTGGTAGGAGAGTGTATGAGTGAATGATGATTTATGGTTTTTTGAGGAACAGGCAAAGACATCTATGATTAAGCTGATACACATGAGGTGTTCAGACACTTAAGTAATTCATGTAATTCTGAGATTCTCTCAGCAGACATCTTTGAGCTCCTGGGGATGTGTCTTACAATGCAGTTCTGTGGGCTTTTTAAACCACGCTGCTGCTGAAAGGAGCACTTCTGCCCATCTTTCTCTCTCCAGTCTGTACCTTTTCCCTTTTGCCACCAAAAGTATTCAGCTATGCAATGGCCTGGACTGGGCAACTGATGATGAGGAGAGCTAAAATAACAAACATCACCTTCTCCACAACTCAGGTTTAACCCACATCAGATAAATTCATTGCAAAAATGAGAGAGGGAGGCAAGGACAGGCAGGACTATCTTTCTTGGCAGCAACGATGACTTTTATGCTGGTTTAGGATGTTTAAAACTACAGAGTTCAACTTCTGTCCTGCATCTCACTCAAAAATGGTTATCATTACAAAAATGTAAAACTCCTATACTGTTTGTAATTAATTCTGAGTGGCAGGATTGCATACTCTTCTCATGTTTATTTAATGCCTTGGCTGAGAAGCTACTTCTGCAGTCCTGCCTTTCTCTTTGGGTGGGAGAGGGATCTCTTTGTTTCCTCATGTTTGGTGTGTTGTGCAGATCTTCAGTTTCCTGCAGCCTGCATGCAGCCGGTCTCTGGTCGGTGTGATCCAAGAAGGAATGTGTAGCGCAATGTAGTACCGGGCAGAAAAGCTGATACAGGATGTGGAGTTCAGAATAAGAATGTCCTCACAAATTGTTTTACTGATACCTTGCATCTAAATGGCAACCTTTTTCTAAATTCTAGTAAACGTGTAATTGAGGATGTTTAAGTTATGAGTACAGTGGATAATTTCATGGGGGGAGGGCTCAAATACTTCAGATTATTTCTGGAAGACAAATGGTTCTTCTTTTTGTGTAAAGGCTGTGCCACTGCTCATTCTTTATTAAAGCGGGCCTTAATCAATTTGATAAAATGTCATTTATAGAGGCTTTTTTTCAGTAAAAAGAACCAAAGCTCCCAAATCCTAGTTGATGAGTGTATTTAGTTACCTGGCAGTACAAAAACTTTGTAGATTTCCAATACTGGCAAACCCAAACCAATGTTGATATGTCTGTTATTAGACTCCTCAACTTTTACTGTGTCTGTAGTGTGAAAGCCTGTTGAGTGACCTCAGGCAGCTTATTTTAATACTGCAAATGGGAGGGGGGAAAAAAAAAAAGAGAATCCCTCAGTTCATTTGAGATGTGAGATAAGCTGAGATCACAGCAGATGAGCAAACTTAATTATACTCCAAATACTTTTTTTTTTTTAAATTCTCTGAGAAGTTAAATGATACCTCATGACTCAACATTAAATTTTATTAGTGAATTATGGTAAAAATCTGTTACCGAGTTCAGTTCTAAACTTGCCTTTAATACTGAAGTTAAAATGTCTTCTTGCATACAGTTCTAATAATTAACTCTTCTTGTTCACAGATAACTACTCTTATTAATCATAAGGATAAACCAAAGCGTTCAGACAAGACTCTGCAAGCAATTCAGCGAGTGGGCCAAGCAGTTAACCTGGCAGTTGGAAGATTTGTAACAGTAGGTGAAGCTATAGCCAATGAAAATCATGAATTGAAAGAGGAAATGAGTGTTGCTTGCATCGAGGCAAGGAGAGCAGGTATGTAGTTACTCATGAAATTGTGCTTGTGCCATTTTTAGCACACTATTTTTAGTGTCAGGAATAATGTAAGAACTTTATTTAATTGCTTTAACCCTCTTCTGCTGGTTCATTCAAGGCCTGATCTCTTACCTGATTTCGTCACTTACTGAAATTGCTGTCATCTTATGGACAGGGAATGGAATTGTGTGTTGGCTTTGATTTTGGAGGATCCTTTGCCACAAGGAATTACCTGACTGCTCTTTGTTTTATGATGTTACTACAGACAAAGAGCAGAGTGTTGAGAATACAAGAATACAACTTTTTTTGTTGTTTGTTTTTTTGTTTTTTTTGTTTTTTTACTGCTCTCAGGCTAAAACAGTGGTGTATTTAAAGTAATTTGAGTGTTACATTATTGAGGTCACTGTGTTCTAAATCTGAATGTCTGAATGAAGGTCAGTGTCAACCCATATTTTGTCAGGACTCAGTAAGATGACTCACATCAGTCATCTGATGACTCCCCTCAGTAGCATGAAGATCATATCATACTTGCCTTTTTGCTGGATTTAACTTTTGTTGCAAACTTGCTCTGTGTGTGTATTGAATGTGAAGTATAGATAATTGATGGAGTTGCCTGCTGTCACCCTCCTCCCCCCAGAAGCCTCTGTCTAGGTGAACAGTGGGTTACATTCTCTGATACTGTAAGATAATGTCAGTGTCATGCTAGGAAACTACCTTTTCTAGATATTCAGTACTATTCCTTGCATGATATTTCAGTGGCTCTTAGTAAGGCAATACAGCCTTCAGGAAGATGACACCTAGAAGAACGTTCCTTTTGTTGTTAGCGGTGGTGGGGTTTTGTTTTTTCTTTCAAATACCTTCAGATCATGGGAAGTTCCTTGTTTAAGCAGGTGGAAGTACCTACAGGTGTGACAGGCTCTGCTTACTCTGGCTTCAGGGAGACAATCTTGAGCTTCCAGATGTGGAGGCAAATAAGTGACCCTTCAACACTAATGTCTTGATGACTGCAAAAAGGAGTAGTACTCTACTCCAAGACATGGCTTACTGTACTTAAAATTGATCTGTTAAGTTAAACAGTGGACTTGTGGGTGGGTGTTTAGTTTTTTATCTTTTAAATAACTTCAGAAGCCTGAGAAACTTGCCTTTTGCTCTCCTAGCTGGTGTATTTCTTGCTGAATCACTGTGCTGGCCTAAGGTTTTGGGAATGCAGCTCATTCTATATTTGTGATTTTTAAAAAAAAAAAAAAAGCATAGAAATTAGGCATGGTACTGAAGAAATACTCTGAAAATCCCTCAACAATGAGTCGCAATGTCTAGAAACATGCTGGTGATGAATGACTGTTTTTGTGATTTGAAGGACTATTCTAGATAAACTTCAGACTGAAAACTCATGGTCGCTCCAGTAAACTTGGCAGCAAACAGAAATGTCCTAATTTGAAAACATTCCATTTGTTATGTGAAGCATATGTTTTCTCTTCAGAGATCCAAGTAAAATGCTGACAAGCCAAAATTGCCAAAGTTTATGTCGATAATCTCAGCTGCTAGAGGAGCAGTGCAGTCTGGGTCTCTGTTTCTTGACTTTCCCGTTATGCTGTAGCCAAGTGCTTTTTCTCCCTATCAGTGTATCCAGGAGGAGCTCAGAATCTAAAAATAGTCTGCAGTGTTTTCTCTCACCAAATGGCTATACTTTTTTACATTGTAAGGTTTATTTCCTGTTACGCAGTAATGTGCCTCAATCTAGAGGAGTGAAGATACAGACTGTTTACTTTTCTGTCAACCTTCACGTTTACCTTGGCATGGGTCAGTTATTCTCTCTGAGCTATCCATTTGAGATCTAACTGAAGACTTACATGGGAAATTCTGTGTATCAAACATGTTTGCTGCTGTTTTTTTGTTCCGTGGGGTTTTTTTGTGCCAGTATCTCTGTGGACTGTTAAGTATTGGACAAGGAAAGGGAGTCCTTTGTGCAGGTAGATTCTTATGGATAACTGTCCTCTGAATTCATTCTCTGAACACAGTTGATCAAATGCTATTTTGAACAACTTTTGTGTTCTCAAGCAAGCCAATAAAATCTCCTGGCCAATTATAGCTGAGCATATTGACTTGTAGAAAAGAAGCCCATGTTCTGATGGCAGCAGAAAGCCCTTGCTGTTTAGGACAGAGGATGTCGTAGAGCTGTTCATACTTCCTTTTAGCCAGTAAATTAGACTGTGCCTCAAAAATTAAAGGGACATTTTGTTAGATGTAGAAGATACCATTTTAACATGAAAGGATTTAGAACATTAAGTGTCTCAGTTGCTAAGGGAAGTAGGGGGTCTTTAAATCAATTGCATATCCTGCAGAGGCTTTGAAGGATGACAGATGTTGTATCTGTCTCTTGTGAATGGTATAATCAGTGATCTGAAGTGTTTCAGACTTGTTATGACTATTTCCTTGTAATAAACCTTGTAATTTGATTTACTCAAAATAGAATCATAACACGCTGCAAAGGGTCATGTAGCAGATTTTGCCTAACATTAGTCTTGCACTGTGTCAGTGTTTACAGTGACAGTATAGTAGTGGAATGTAACTCAAAGGAGCACATTTTTAGATGCCCATCTGTGGTTTTTTTCTTTTTTTTTCTTTTTTTTTTCTCCAAAATGAGAAAACACATGTCAAGAATGAGTTAGTGTCATAACATTTTCAGTGTTCTGTGCCAGTTGACTATGTAGCCCTAAATGGAGTAAAATGGAAGCAAGAAATAGCTCTCTCCTGTTTTTGCCTTGTCTTTTAGTACAGAGAAGGACTAAATTAAGAAGGTTGAAAACAAAAAATTTAAAATGGATAAATAGAATAGCAGAATAACTTAGGTTGGAAGGGTTGTTTAACTCAAGAATGGAGACTGTGCAATTTCTTTTATGCCTCTTACAGTGTTTGACCACCCTTACAGTGGCAAAAGTATTTTCTTACATCTTGTCTGTTGCTTTTTGTCCTATCACGCACCTCTGGGAGCAGTCTGTCTCTGTCTTCTCCATATCTGCCCATCAGGTAGGTAGTTGTAGACTGCAGTAAACTCTGCCATTGGCCTTCTCTCCTTCAAATGGAACAAACCCACTTCCTTCAACCTCCCCTCTTATGTCACACG
>JAVJGG010000048.1:13115300-13140365 GCA_035590195.1 Aviceda cuculoides | reverse complement strand
ACAAACTTCCTGTCAGATCATCTTCCTGGCCTGTCCCTCTGTCCAGCAGCCCTGTCCTCCAGCGTGTCAGACACTCCTCCAGTTTGGTAGTGTTCACACACTTACTGAACGTGCTGGTCCATCATCCAAGGAACAGTTTTGATGCCTTGTATCAGTCCCTGAGGGACACCACTGGTAACTGACTGCCGTTGGACTTTGTACCACTTATCACCATCCCCGAGCCCAACAGTCAGGTCCATTTTCTACCCACCTTATTGTTCACTTACCCAGTTCATATCTTATGATTTAGTTGTAAGGACACTATGGGAGATCATGTTGGAGGCCTTGCTAAAGTTGAGATATACAGCATCCATTACTTTCTTTTCTAGAGACAGTGTCATCTCCCTCATAGAAGGCATTCAGGTCGATAAGGGACTATTCACCCTTGCCGGTCTGTGGTGGCTCTTCCCAATTGCCTTTTTCTGTTTCATGTGGTAATGGCTTCCAAGATGGTTTTAATAATACTCCTGGAGACTGACGTGAGGCTGACTAGCCCTTAATTGCCTGAAGTTTTCTTGTTGCCCTTCTTGAAGATGGGTGTGACAGTTGCCTTTCTATCACTGGAAATCTGTCCCAATTGTCACAATCTTTCAGACATCGTAGCAGAATTATAGTGACACTGAACTGCTCCTTTGACATTCTCAGATGTGTCCCATGGACTCGTGTACGCCCAGCTGGCTTCAGTAGTCCCTAGATCGGTCTTTTTACCCTAACAGGTCTTGTTCCTCATACCTTACTCCCAGGGCACCATTCCTGTTCCTGTAGCTGCAGATCTGCAGGCAGACAAGGAAGCCTTTGTTCTGTTGTCAGAAATCTCATGTGTCTAGGGCTTTCTGGAGCTTTTGACAGGCAGATGTTGCAGCTCTTTCCATGTTCTCCCATTACTCTTTGACTAGATGCTTCACTTAAGACTTGATGATCATCTTCAAGAAGGTGAATCCCACAGCATAAGAAATGGGATAACGATGTTGTGCATTCTTCCTTGGTTACCAAAAGCACTTTACATCTATTGTAATTGTTCTCTCTGTTTCTACAGCATTTTATCTTGTCACATGTATTTTGAGGTCAAAGAAAGAGATGGGGGTTAATCTGCTGACAAAGTCGAACAGTTCCAACTGGAGATTGGCCTGAACTGAAATCAGTTTGGCTGTGGAGAAGGCAATGGCCAATCTGTTTTGCTGTTAAATGATGTCCTTGCCTGACTGTAGACTTACACTGACAGTGAAGCTGTAGGACATCTGGCTGCCCTCACTGTTTGGATAATAGCTGTACTTCTATAATTCTGCTTGCTTGTATTCATTTTCAGGCCCTTCAGCTGTGGAACTCACCATGTCAGAGCATAGTCTGTTTATCATATTTGCATACTTACAGTAGAGAGACCTTCTGTTTATTTGTAGTGTGGCTTTTATGATCTGGCCTGGTCCAAGCAAAAGTACTGGAAGTTCTTTGCCATAGTGCAGTACGTATTCAGGCAACTTAGGAGCTCAATCTATACATAAACAATATGAAGTGTGGAGCTCTGTAGTTTGAAGGACTGTTAGGCCTTCCATGTTCTGTAGTGTTTGTGTGTGGTATTTCCAGAGTAATAATGCACCCTCAGGTTCCTCATATGGGACCTCTGGTTTTATCAGGCTTTTGGAGTATCTTGTCTGCTTAGGTGAGTTACCTTAGTTGAGGTTTTGAAGGTGAGTCATAGGGGACTTGATCAAATGTCCTAGATTTTATCTTCAAGGACGATCTGCAGGTTAGTTGTGGGTTGATCATCTTGTCTTGAGTGGCAATGAAAAGCATGTCTCGGAGCTTGCCTGAGTTCAGTCTCCCTGCAGTCATCCTGTGGTTGTGGAATAGGAGACTGCTCTATGCCTTTCCTCTACTGAGCTATTATCTAGGGTACTCTAGAAGATTTAATTGGATAGGGGCCTGTGTTTTTTTCTTGGAGAAGGAAATCCACTGGCTGCATTGGATTGTAGAATTTTTAACCACATAAAAAATAAGTGGTCAAATAGTCCTATTTAACTATTGCTATATAAAATGCCAGTTGGATAAAGAGATGCTTATGAACTGAAAATCAGTGCTTCTTTCCCTTTTTTTTCTCTCCTGTGTCTGACAACATACTGTTTGGTGGTCCTCCTTTGAACGTAAGTGCAGTAGTCTCATTATAATGCTTCAGTCCTATAAGTTTTAAAGTTACTGTTTGGAATGTCTTTATTCTTCATGCCTGAAGACTTCTACAGGAATAGGAAATCCATAAATTATGGGAATACTAACTGAAGTTTGGAAAGTAGAGGGGAATTTGTAGTTTTTCCTTTGCATTCCATTCCTTCAGTGGGTTGATGCTGCAATTGTTGACACTGATTTGACTTTTGCTATTAAAATTGGTAAAATACCTCCCATGAATGTTTTCTCCCTTCGTGCTCCCCAGCCCCACCCCCTCCACCTCAAATATCTATAGACTACTGTAAGAAAACCAGCGTATGTTACAGATGGAAGAATGAGGCAGTATTGAGTAATAGTCCCAATTTAAATATGGAGAGGGTGCCACCAACAGTCAGTAGAAGGAAGTGAAGTGAAATAAAAAGTAGGTAGCTCTGAAATTGTGGTTTTATCCCTCAAAGGTAAAAGTTAAGAATGTTTAATGGCCCAGTATCCTTCTTCTAAGTATGAAATGGTAATTATTTCTTTTTTCCCTCTAGGTGAAACAATTGCACAGCTTACAGACGTGGCAAGCTTGGATCATCCAGAATCTGATAGCCACATAACAATCTTTACCGACAAAACGGGTGTGGTAAAAGCTGCAAGGTTGTTGCTTTCTTCTGTCACAAAGGTGCTGGTGTTAGCAGACAGAATTGTTATTAAGCAAATTATAACTTCCAGAAACAAGGTATTTGTAGCTTCTTTTTTCTTTTGTTTAACTGACACCTGCAGTCAATGCAAAAGAGTGGTGGTAAATGAAGTGGTATTTTCCTTGTATCTCTAGGGAAAGTGCAAAACAAAGAGGTAAAAACGAATGTCTTGCACATGTTCAGCTACCAGATACCTGAAAGGGGATGGCTGTAAGTCAAGAGGAATCAAATAATAATTTTCAGTGATTTTCTACATTTTTATGTGACCTGTATTGCTCTATTGACTTAGTATGCTGGAGAAGACTCTGTATTACTTCTTAAGTTTGCTGCAAGGTGGGAAGTGTGTCTGTCAGTAAAATGGCCAATAAAAGCTTCTACTTGCTAAGCACAGGATGTTTGTACTGTCATGATCAAGACAAGCAGAGCATTATGAATGTATCTAAGGCAAAAAGCTGTGAGGAATGCTGATAAAAGTCTGTGCCAGTGAAGTGAGGTTTACAGATGAAAAGTTTTTTGTGCAGTTTAACTTATGTCTTGGAACTTAGCTTGAAACTACTTGGTTGATTTAAATAACGTATGAAGGCCCATTTAACCTCACATGTAATCTATTTCATGTACTGCACTGTCTTGCCTGTAGGACCTGTAGGATATTCTTCCTTTTTTTTTTTTTCTTTTTCTCCTCCCCTCATGTGCTAAAACAAAAATAGAAAAACCTCATGTTTGAAAAATCAGAGCCTGATAGGGCCTGGGTTTTTCCATTAATTTTCGACTTGTAACCAAGAGCAGTGCCCTTCTTTCTTCTTTTAATTCCTCATGCTATCTCTCTTCCTTTGTCCCAGTTTGCTTTCCAGACATGCTGGACTCTATTTTGCAGCTTTTAGATCCAAGACACTTAGTTGAGTCCAGGATTCAAAAACTACCGTAGTACCTGCTTCAGTCTGGTTTTAGACTTAGCAGCACTGATTTGCTGTCTTAGTGCTCTTTTCTTCTCTTAGTGGTTGGTGAAGGTGGCAGCAGTTTTATCAATATTAATTTGCTTAAGTTACCTGCAGCTTTGGTCTTTTCTTGCGCTGGAGACCAGAATGGTGCATTTAATACCAGTTGCTGCCTTTTTTGAGCTTTTCTGCTGTCATCTGCAGGCATGCAATGATCTGAATTAATGTACTTTTCCAGAAGTGGCTGGTGTTAACACAGATTGAGGCTACAGAGCAACTGTGCAAGTGTTTGTATCATGAAGGGATAAGGAGGGGTATATCCTTTCAGCAGCAGGGCATGGTTTATGATAGTCTTTAATATATATGAAACCACTGTCATATATACAGTGATATGAATATAGTAAGCATAGGTGCAAGACTTATTTTCAAGGTATTTAAAATGAAGTCTCATATTCCAGCATAAGTGCATCTGAGACTGCTTGCCGTGTCTTTGTGGTCTTTTGGGTTTTACTGCATTCTTTCTATGCATAGTCTACATGTGTTTGAGAACATCTGCTTCTGTTTATGGTACCAGTAGAGCAATTCACATCTCTAGGACCAAATTAAACAAATGATGGTGTCTCATACAGGCATACCCTGATATTTACAGAGTACACTCCTGAAAAGTGTGTCAAGACACTGGTATGATGGATAGCAAAGCAGTTCTTCCTGTAAGAAATAGTGTGGTAGAGGGGTGATGTGGGCAGGGACTTAAGAAGTGCACACAAATGCTCAGAGACAGTGTGGTATAATACGGCATAGAGGATGGAAAGGCAGGAACATGATCTTGAGTACTGCCAACTGGAGCAGATGCTGGCTTCTTAGAGTGGGTCACTGTTCCAGACTGAATGCCACTATTAAACTTTTAGTGCCAGTTTTCTTGCTGCCTCTTTCTGGACACCTTCACTTTAATTTTCATCATCATCTTCCTCATACAAATCAAGAGTAGTTAAGTCAACCAAGGCCAAAGGGCAGAAAAACCCCCAGCTTAGTGGTTGGACATCCAGTCTCATAGACTGATGAAGTGATTGAGATCTTCTGGAATGGTGATCTGCTCTGGAACCCAACCTCTGGTTGATGATCCCAGTGATCCTGTCTGTTCCTGCTTCTCCATCCTCCGCACCATATATACTGTCCCTGTGTTTTTAGATTGTGTGCATTTCTGAAGTCCCTGGCCACATCTTTCCTACCTTACAAAATTTGTTTTACTGTCCATCAGACTTAGTCACTGCATCAGTGAACTTAAAGTCTTGCTCCGCTTACTGTCATCAGTGAGGTTGGGAGTGCCAGAACAATGAAGAGAGAAGTGACAGATAGTGGGGGTATTGCTGCCCTGTGTGGATTGGACCAAAATATGGATGTGCCCTGAAGTGATGTTAGCCTATGACCGCTGTCTGAAAGGTGACATTCGTAATGCAGCAGTAGCTGTGTAATACTGTGTTCTAATTTAGATATTAATAGGAATTTAAAGCCTTTTTTGATACATGTTTTTAACCTTGTATTTAAAAATGTACATTTTAATTACTGTGTGCTTCGTGTTGAAGAAAGTTTAAAATGAAAAATTATTAAGACATCACAGGTATTTTGCATTTTAACAGCTTCTTGAATAAGCTTTAGACAAATTTAGAGCTGTCCATACCGTTTCTCCCTGTTTGTAGTTTCTTGGAATGTCAGCTCTGCTGGGAATGTCTAGAATTGTTAGCTGTAATGGAAACGCGTGTGCTTTCACTGAAATTTTTATTTGACAAGAGATTTGTCATGACAGCAACACTTGCTCTGGGGTAACTGTAACAGAGTTGCTTGCAAGCAAGACCATACTCATGAAGTACTATACTTGCTTAAGCCAAGAACAATTGATCATAATTACTTTTTTATCCATTCTTAGAAGAGAAGGTTGGACCTTAACTTGTATGTTTTCTCCTTTCTCCACATTCACTTTTCTACATCTTCCTTTTCCCAGTCCTGTGGTTCTCTGCTTCTTCCACTCTCATACTGCTTTTTCACATCTCCATCTTTGTGCAGCTTCCTTCCACGTCCTTTATACCCCGGCCTGGCTCGTGCATCAACACCTGAATCAAGGAAGTTCCTGTTCCTGCAGCCTTTGTGGAACTGGCTGCATAACATAAGATACTCTGGCAGATACTGCAGTCTCATATTGCATGATAAACAGTCAGTTCCCCAGTACTCACAGGATTTAGTGGAACACTTGCTTTACATAGATTATAACTATGAGATTGAGCAGGTGCTCTGTTACAAAAGAACGGGTCCTCCTAGGAGGGTTTGCCTGGGTTGCAAGGAAGGGGTTGTTTGTCATATCAGATATGCAGACTGCGTTTTTTAGTTGGGGGGAAGATGCTTTTGGCATAATAAAGGAAAAATATGTGGAAGTTTCTCCCTTTCAAGTACAATTTGTTAAAGTTTCATGCAGTATCTTACCTCCAGTCTGAAACACAATAAAGAACTGCTTTGACTGTCTTCCCTTCTGAAGATGTTTAATGGATTTGAAAGATCACTTTGGGATTAGCAACTATACATCTAACCTGAAAAACCCTAATGTTAATCTCTGTTATAAACCATATTGTAGTGACTTCAGCAGGATAGCTTCAGTAATTTATAAGCTATATGATATTTTTTGCTGAATGCTTTAAAAAGTGCTGATTTTGCATGTTTTTATGTATCTTGAGTAAAAGTAAAAGCTTGATACAGCTTGGGTTCAAGTAGTTCTTTGTTTTAGATAGAGCTAATAAAAATCTTCAGAGTTAGAGTAAGTTATTATGGAAAGTATAAAACCTATGTATTAATTAAATTCTAACTTTTTTGTTTTCTTTTGTGGATTGCTGGGGGTTTCGTTGGGGTTTTTTGTTGGGTTTTTTTGTTTTTTTTTTTTTATGCACGCAGCCATTAGAACACCTGTCATGACTGTGCAACTGTGGTTTTAGACTTTGAAAGTTATGCATCTGAAATTGAACTTTGAAATTGAGAGTTACAACGTAAGGATATAATTTGTATAATTATTTCATGTGTTTATGTTTTTAAATTTAATATGATGGTAACATTTTTCCTAAATCTGGAATCCGAATCCTGTGATACTGTTACTCTTGATACTAGGAAGAGCGAGGAAAATGTTTTTTGAGGGTTGATAACAAATGACTCATTTTGAATGAAGCATGATTATTCATTTAGACTTGATATCCAGCTGTTGAGTTATTAATGCTCAAATAGTAACAAAATATATACATTTAAACAACATGATTTAGAAGTGTCTGCAAATAATAATATTCCTAGTTTAGTAATAATGTTTTCTGTTTAGCATCTTGATAAACTACAGTATTTTCCCTTATCTTGCAGGTTCTTGCAACAATGGAACAACTAGAAAAAGTCAGTAGTTTCCAGGAGTTTGTACAAATATTCAGCCAGTTTGGAAATGAAATGGTAGAGTTTGCCCATTTAACTGGAGATCGGCAAAATGTAAGTATTAATAAAAAGCTGTGAGAGATGATGTAAGGTATCATTTTCATCTGATTCACTGGAAGATTTGGGTGGTTCTGGGATGATTAACTATTACAAAACAAAACAATTGCTGGTGTCCTGTCTCTGATACCTAACTTCTTCTCCTTGCTCCACCCAAAGGACATCTTTTGATTTTAAAGCTCAGCCTGAGAAGTATCACTGTGTTGTTTGATCTGCATATCTTCCAGAAGCCTGGGTGCATGTTATTTGAGATGTCCTTTGGCTTCAATCACTGTCTTTTGGCTCTAACTTTTCTGGCTTATTACTCTGGTAGAGAATTTCTGTTACTTGATAGAAACATTTGATGTTTGCACATAGTGAAGGGATTTGAAAACTGAGTAATTATTTTAGAAAACTCCAAACATGAAATCTTTAGATCCTAATAAAGCATTTGCTTGGTGGTTTTTTAAATTATCATTATTATGGTGTATTTTTCTAGGTTTAGATTAAAACTTTCTTATGTCAGGGTAATGGATTTTTACTTCTTGCATGTAGCTACTATTTCAAAGCCTTTCATTCATGCAGGAAGCTTCTTGCTGCTACTTCCATGTAAATAAAAGGTTTGCCGAGGCTTAAGACTTCTGCTGTGAGCTCTAGTTGCTTCCCCTTGGCAATCAAATCCTCCATCAGAACTGAACCAGGGTCTGATGCAGATATATAGAGTCCCTAATATCCAGCAAAATTCAGAATTGAATTTGTGTAAACAATTGGCCAACCTCATGCATCTCCTTTTACTGTTGATGTGTTCTGAGTCTAAGTACATGCTCAGTGTCAAAAAATTAGTTCTGGAAAAGCTACATATAGTTAAAAGAAACACCTGCTTGGAAATGAACTCGCTTTATTTTTCCCTGAAATATTCATTGCAGTTGTTCCTTGGAAGGAGAAAGGTGCATTACTAGTTAAGTGATATTTTTTCCACCTGTTTTTGGGTCTCAGTGTTAACTGGTCTTTGGCTCTCCCCTCCTTGCCTATGCCACTCTTTTGGAAGGAGTATTTTATTACTGCTTTCTAAATTGTCAAGACTGTCTTGATATGCTCACTTTACAGTGTGTAGGCTGCTATGTGGCATTGTTAATTTTATTGGGAGGGAACATCCCTTGAGGTATTTTTCCTTAGTTATAAGAAGTATGCTGGAAACTCTTGAGTGTGGTCAGACTTATCAGAATGTAATGTCAGAATTTCAGAAATGAGCTGGTTTGTTTTTTGTTTGTTTTTTTTAAAATGTGGTGATTTTGATACTAAAGATTTTCTGTAGTTGCTAAATAAGATTTTTTTTTTTAATAAAAATGTCAAAACAGACTGCTGCTGTGATTTATCTTTTTTTTTTTTTTTTTTTTTATCTAGGGTAAATTAGGATTAATTCCATCCTGTAAACTGTTTGCTTTTCAGCTGCTCCCATTCAGTTGCCTGTTTAACACTGAAATAGTGCTCAGCTATCTTTGTGAGCATTGAGAAGATCTTGGTTGTAGCTATGTAAATTCTTCCTCTTGTTAAGACCCTCTTACATGTTGAGGGATTCATGTCTTGCCGTCTTCCCCCCCTCCTACCCCCATCCCAATTTGGACTCTAGATTCTTCCCTTTTGAAGGATTTTTCTGAGGATATAATTCAGTTTTGCAGGTATATCCCTCTCCTTGGAGAGTTTTTGAAAAGTTTCTGTACTCAATGCCCTTCTTCAGAGGAATTGCCTTTTTAGCTTGTTAAAACTTTATTACTGGTATGTAGTAAATATAACACTCAAGTAGACAAGAGATTTATTGTAAGTTTTCTTCACTGCAGTACAATGAAAAGCTGGTGTTCTCTGTCACTGCCTTAGCTTCCCCCCATTTCAGAAAATATTTTTTAGTCAGCTATTCTTTTCCCCTCATTTTTCTGTTTTATGAGTAATGCTATATGATAAAGATAGCAAAATTAGTGACAGTTTACATAACACACTGTGTATCTCTGAGATCTTCCTTCTTTGAAATCTGAATTGAGTAGAGTTGAGAATAAATGCATAAATCAAAATCTGTCTGAAAAGCAAGTTCTAGGTCATGAGTTTGGCTGAAAATAGCAGTTGTCAGACATAAAGAGGCTTTCTCACAACTCATCCATCTGCAAGAGTGTTTCCTTTTTCCAGTCTCACAAGCAGTTAACATTTTAGATACTGTGTAATATTCAGGTCAGTTTTTCTTTTGATGTTTAGGATTTGAAGGATGAGAAGAAAAAGGCTAGAATGGCAGCATCTAGGGCTGTTCTTGAGAAATGCACCATGATGCTCCTAACTGCTTCAAAGGTGAGTAAGTATGAGAGCTCTTGCACAACTTGGATAAATCATAGAGCATGGCATCTGGTAGAATAGCTGACTCTTCTTTCTCAGCCCCACTTTAAACTTCATGCTAAAGAAGGGTGTAAGAGTAAAGAATGATTACAGGAAAATCTTTGTATTCTGAGTAATGGTATGAATTCTACTTAACACAATAGCAGTTTAACAGAAAGAATTTATCATGTTCTAACACATTGTTTAGACTTGCCTTAGCAGGAAGCATTCATTTTGCTATACTGCATGTGTACCCTTTCATAATACTTATTTTGCTTTCTTTAAAAAGACTTGTCTGAGGCATCCAGACTGTGAATCTGCCCGTATAAACAAAGACGGAGTTTTTCATCGGATGAGATTAGCTTTGGAACAGGTAATAGAAATTGTAACTGACTCTAGACCAAACGGAGAAAATGAAATGGTCCCCATCAGCATATATTCTGGCATCAAAGAATTCAAGGTAAGAGTAGAAATAGCATTGTTTTCTACAGCCTAATAAACTGCCTCAAAACTAGAATTTTGAAGAAAAAAAATATTTTAAATTCCAAATGGTACATCTGCATCTTTTCAGCAGTGTTAACTTAAAGAACTGTCCCAAAATGTTACGAGAATCTGACAAGAGGTGATTATAATTTCATTGTCGTTGCCAAAATACACCTTCTGCTACTTGCCATCTCCTCCTGAATCAGAATGAATTCAGAGCTCTAATGTTTTGTTGAGGTGATGCCTTGGCATTGAATAAACTTAAGTATCAGGGTACTGATCAGAACTTCACTGAAATAGTTGTTGAAGAATTCTTGCTTTGTAATTGGTAATATTTTTAAAACTGTACACAGAAATATTCATCCAAATATTTGAAAGAGCAAACTGTCATTCAAAGGAAATGTTATGACTTGAAATTGTATCTTGTAGCTCAGCTGATTTTTTCCTGATAAAGGCTTTTCAAAATTTCATAGTCAGTTAAGAACAGTTAATGAACAAACATGTCTTATTTCTTTGGAGCCTATCACTTTGACTTTCTTATTATTTTTATTTACTCCCCCTGCCTCTTTAGAATTTGGTTGAAATTTTTGTAAGTACCTTAAAGTATTCAATTTGCTACATGCAAATTTTTAGAAAAATACTCCAAATAGATGATATGGATGTGGAAAGATCAAACAAAAGCTGAATACACAATTAACTTCTGAAACTTGCTGCACTTTTTATTGAGAGCAGGAGGCAGTAGAACAGTAATGTATTTGCTGTTACTTCTGATAAGTGGCCAGTAATTTGCTGATGGTACTACATTAAAAAAAAAAAAAAATCCAAACCCTAAACTGGAGGGTTTACAAGCAAATTGTTGGATTACTTTGAAAATAAGTGAATAATAAAAAAAAGCACTGAAGAGAAAAATAAAATGTAAAATGATGCATCTGCTTTCTGCATTTGTGTCACAACCGTATAACCACATAAATTCTCAAGGAATTGATATGCTTCTTTTTCAGAATAAGGTGGAGGGTCTTCGTGAGAATCTTTATTTCCTCTCAAAAGAGAACCTTTCAACAATGCTGGAAGTTATCCTGGAACATACGGAGGACTTCACAGACTCTGCCTATACCAGTCATGAGCACAGAGAACACATTTTGGAGCTGTCTAAACAGGCTAAAATGGAACTAGAGCAGCTGGTTTCAGTGTGGATGCAAGCTGTAAGAGCTTTTTAGCAAAGTAAATCTTTTCATCTCTACTTTTGCAAGAAATTTTTAATGCAGTGTTTCTTCTGGTCTAGGAAGAGAGAACTGTCTATATTCCTCACAGTGAGAGCTGATCAAGGAAGCCAGAGTTTGTTCTGTGCTTCTGCAGCTTCAATACGTTCTGTTCTCCTCCTGCCCCAGTGGTATCGCTTCATTGATTCTTTGATGGTTAAATTAGGCCACTAGTGGCAGTAGACTAATTTTAATGAAGCTGTAAGCGGAAACAAGAAGGCAAATGGAAGTATCATTGCAGAGCCTTAAACAGTTAGGTCTTTGGTTGTGTAGTTCGGAGACTTCAGTTGTCTTGATCCCATGGCAGTGACCACAGTGTCTGTTTCTTGTTTTCAACAGAATGTTGAAAACACTTAAACTACTGAAAAAGTTGAAACTATTGAAATTCTAAAAAATGGACATGTGGAGAGAGGAGAGAGTAAAGACACACTGAGACTTACAGGCAATTTTTTCCTTTTTATAAGATTTAAATGATGGTCGTTTTCCTTTTTAGAGAATAAACACATTAAGCCTCCCCCTGTTATTTGTCTTGTTCCTTGAAGATCATAGAAGAGATATGCAGAAGGGGAGGAAAAGCAGAGATGGAAAATGCAGTTTTTCTTTCTGATGCTGACTTGCTTTTTTCAGTCTTGTTCCTGGGGAAATGTAGAGCACGAAATCTTATCCACCCTCTGAGATATACTAGTATAGCATACTTAACTGAGTGTATTACTTATGAGAGAGCATTTTTTTTTCCTTTTCTCCTCTTCAAATCAGATGCTGCAGTCAGGTGTTCTTAACGCAGTAATGCTGTTTGAAGAGCATATAAATCTTACTGATAATACAAACTCATTACAAAGAAGACACATACAGAATGTTAATTGCATAGAATCCCATAACTATAAGAAACTAAAACTGTATTTAGCTTGGTGTTGGTGGTTAGCCCTGGTAGGCAGCTGTGTCAGCACTGCTCAGCAATAGCTAACACATACCTGTGTTATCAACACTGTTTTTATCACAAATCCAAACGAGCACCATAGCAGATAGTATGAAGAGAATTAATTCTGTCCTAGCCAAAACCAGTACACTTGGGTATTTCTAAGCTCTGTTACTGGTGGAAAATGATCACCTCTAAATAATTTACATGCTACATTTCAAGTGATGGAAATGAGAGCGTAGTACAGAACTATGCATATATATGATCTGTGAAAATACTTGGGCGTGCTTATGCATTAAATATTTTCATTAATAAATAATCCAGCCTAGCTGTGACTGAAGATGCAGTAAGCAGATAAAATAGCATCAGCTCACTGAGGTGGCTTTTTAGTTTCAGCTCAGCAGCTTCATTGGAGAATATTTTCTGAGGGACTTAATGTAATTCAAGCAGGATTGTTAATTGAGAAAAAAAAAAAAAATATTGTGCCTTGGGGATACATGAACCGAGGGATACGTAGAGCTCTTAGAGCACCCAATTATCTCCCTTTCCACTTGCCATACTTTCTTTTAGCAAGCAGAGTAACTGTGAGTCTTCAGTGAAGAGTGTATTTTAAAACAGAAGTGTCTTGTAACCTAGGTCAAGTCTAAATTAGACTGACATCACTGATCTGTTCTGTTTTGTCTTATTGTATGTTAATGAAAACTACCTGGAACACAACAGATAATCTAATGCTATTGATTGAATCTTAAATGTTTCTGAAATCCTTCCTGTGTATGTTTGAGGTCATAAGATCGCAAGCTACTGTCCCATTTTAGGTTTTCCTGTAATCTTATTTTGGCTAGACAATTCCTCCACTCACTTTTTTTTTTTTTTTTAAAGTTGCACATAGAAGGAGCAAAAATGTGCACATTCAGTAAGTAAAGGAAATAAAAAGGATATGCTAGTGAGTGTAAAACATCATGCTCCTTGTGTTAAAAGTGATTTTGTGATGTTACACTTTTACAAACATTATGTAAAGAAAGCATTGGATTTGATGGACAGGTAGCTTTGAGACTTAGAATGGATAAGAATACCTGAGAAAATTATCATATTGGCTTGGGTGGGGTTTTTTTCCTTTAAATAAAATGAAGGGTATGTGTGTCTACCTACACACATTTTGGGTGTGTATGTTTATGTTAATTTAGACTTTGAGGGGCTAATTTTTTTTGAGCTATGGCCATGTTAACAGTCCCACCTAGGATAACTGTTTGCGGTAGGTTTTGGAGGACAAAGCAAAATTCCTGCTACTTAACTGTTTTTGCAGTGTATGTCTCTTGACATTTAGGTTGTTCCATACATAGGTGCTATTTGCGTAAGCGGGAGCTCTGTCTTGAAGCTACCTCAACAAAATGTTGTTAGCTGCTGTGCTTGTTTATATTAGACAATGATCTAAAGACTTACAAGGATGCTTTAAGTAACCTTTTTGTAATTCAATATAGAACATTTGGTATAACACTTTATGTACCACTTTATTTTAAAAGGGCATTTAAAAAAAAATTTTAAAATGCCTTAAACTGTTGCTCTACTTCAGGATGTTTAGACAGGTGATTTTTGGAAGTTGTAAAACTTAAGAAAACCCTTTTCCTGAAAAAAAAAAAAGTTCAGTGAGGTTTAGAAATAAATTCCTCTTGAACAGAAATAGTCAATTAGCTTGCATCACTATTATTTTCAGATTTGATTTGGTGATAAAAGTTTCTATGAAAGAATTTTTCAAGTAGAGTATGAACAGGATGTGCAAATGAAAACATTACATCTAGAAAGAAAAAGCTGTCTTCTAAAGCAACTTGGAAGTAATGACACATGATGTGAACCTGGGATTTGCTGGGGCTATTGGGTAATGTTTTGTCGGTTGCTTTCTTTGGCTTGTAGCAAAACCAGAAGACAAAGGATCTCATGGAAGACTTAGAAGTAGCCATTTTAAAAACATGCCAGTGCATGAATGAACTTAAAAGAGAGGTAAGTCTTTTTTATTCAAGAGAATAAAAGCTTGAATTTGTTACTTTTTTGTGAAGTTGTAAAATAGGATCCTGTACCCCAAAAGGCTGGTATCTATTTATAGACAAGAGTAGCTAAATCAGAATTATATCAGGGAGTTAGCATGCAGTTGTCTTCTGTGTCCTTACTTTGAACTGATGAGAAATCCATTAGATACATATGCTCTTTGCTAACTCTGATAACAGTTAAAAAAAAAAAAAAGAAGCGTTTGGAAATAAGTACTATGTATGTAATCATTACTTTAAACGTAAAGGCTAAACTTTCCTTGGAGATGCATACATCACTGTTTTAAGTACTTTTTCTTGTAGTGTGTGCTTAAATGAGTAATTACATTTGCTGTTTGTTTGTACTTAACCTGTTCCATTGATTTCTATAGCAGAAATGTGTTATGACAATGCCTTGTACTCAGGTATTTTTCAGACAGTTGGCAGCTGCGTATGTGCCTGTTGTAAATCATTTTTTCTCTAAATGCAAGCATGCTGGGTGTCAGCTTACACATGAGATAGCTGCCTCATTTGGTACCTGGGATGCACTTGCTGATCAGGGTCCTCCGGGGGGGGCCCTCCCTCTCCCTTAATGGGTAGCATTGCTGCCCTGTCTGTTCCTCAGATTTGAGCCAAATACAGAGTTACAGGTTTCTGGCAGCTTCCAAAATATTTGCAGAGCATTCGGGTATCTTTTCAACTGCTTCATATTATTGTTCCTTGAAACGGATGGAGAAATGAAGACTAAGGACAGTGAGGGTTTCAATACTAGGCTGCAGAAAAGTGCAAAGATGTTAGAGAAGTATGGTGAACTTGCTTAGACTGAGCTCTCAGCTGCTGTGACTGGAAAACCTTGACTGCTCAAAAAATCACACTGCATATTTTTTAATAGAGGCAAAATGAGAAATTTTGGCTTCTAGGTTATAATTCCTGCAACTGTCCTGAAGATTTGAACAGTGCTTTGAATCTATTTCAGGTGCAGTTAAGTGCTTTGCGCTTCTGCAGTCAGGCAGTGTGTTGGGCTCCCAGAAAATGGAGGATACATAATTTGTGCTCTTTTCTTAATAGTTTTTTCTCTGGTCACCATTATGTAGGAAGTCAGTAGCAGAGCTTTTCTGGAGTGACATTCAGCTGCTTTAACTGTAAGATCATCCTTTTTGAGTAACATCGTTCCTGTGTGCTGTATGAGGAGGAAGGGTTTCCAGTCAAAATAGTATGCGACTATGTAATTGCATGGATCATAAAGCCAAAGGTGGCTGGAATATAGTATGTGTCAGAAAGCATTAATATCTTGTATTTTCTTGCAGCTCCATAAATGTATATCTTACCATATTGTCCTCCCCACAGGTTTCTATTTATGAATATATCATGCAACAAAGACTACACATTTACCACACTTAAGTTAAAAAATTTCGTTAGGTGACAATAATAAAAATTACCTTCTGTAAACTAGCTAACAGAGGTGGTGTAAAATATAAAATAGTAGATTACCTATGCCCTGTGATGTAGCTCCGTATGAAAAGCAATGCAGGTGAAAACGTAGCACACTTGTTCTAGGAAAGGTGGAGCAAATGTGAGTGGATTTCTAAATTAACAAATCCTAAGTTCTGTATGACTTGGTTTGGTGACCTGTAGAGTATGAAAGCTTGCTTAGTAAGAGCTTTTTTAAAATGCACAGGATTCATGCTACTCATAGAAGTAAATTTAGAGTACTATGTCATTTCCCTTGTTCTGTGTGTAGTGACTGGGCTGATCCCAGAGTAGCCATGTTTCTGTATGTGGCTGAGGAGGACTGTCCTCAGTCTGACTCTGGGTGCTGCGTTGTATCAGTCAGCAACCAGGATCTCTGCTGGTGAAATTTAAGTATTACGACTCTAATTAAAACAGTTTTGAGAGCCTGGGTGGCTGAGAACACAAGACAGCCTTGTTAAAAGTCGTTATTTCCCATCTCTGTCACTTTATGGAAGAGACAAAAGGTATGTTCCTTCCTTGAGATGATTTTCCTGCTAATGATCAGAGGCAGCGTTAAGTAGAAGTAAATTTCTTTTTTGGATCAGGATGAAAACAATATCTAATGAAAAGGTAATCTCTCTGTAGCCTATATATAAATGAGAATTGCCAGTTCCTACTCTAACATTGCAAGCCTTGCAGATGTCCTTTCTTCAGAGCTGACTTAATTTCTGAGTTTAGTGGTTTTTTGCTAATTTTTCACAGCATGCGAACAACACTATATAAATAGTTTATAACAGGTTGTCAAAGTTTTTTTGTTCTTTTTTCTAAAAAACAGTTGCAGCAGGTTTTGAGGCAACAATTCAGGTTTCTTGCATGAAATTAAACAAACAAACAAAACCCAACCCCCCAAAAACCCCAAACCGAACAAAAACCCAAACCCCTTAATTCTGGACTGCACAGGAACAGGGGAAGAGGGTAAAAAATAGCTAGAGACCAGTGGAATAAAAAAATCCCAACATACCATTCTAGTAAACATTCTCGTCTCTACAGAGTCAAGGCCCAACAGTGTCACAATTTCAAGCTCATTGCATTCATAAGAACTTGAAAAATAACTTTTTTCTTGAACAGCCAAGTTCGCTGCACTGTTTCCTTCAGTGCAGTCCAGCAAAGTGAGTGTAATATTACAAGACTTATAATAGTCTTATGAGCATAAGAATGCTCTGCTATTTCTGAAGAGGTTGCTATTTTGTTTTTCCCTATGTTTTTAAAATGGGGCTGATTACAGGGCATAGGTAAACCTACTATGACTAGTCACTGGGAACTAGCAGCAGCTGTCGCTGATAGCTGTTGTGCTGTGAAGGACTCTGCTTGACAATTTCAGCAGATCCATAGGTCTGAAAGGATATCTGGATTTAGGGATGCGTTTCAAGGGGGAGCTCCTTGCTTGTTGGGAGTATAGGGAGAGTGTTTGAGGCTTCTCCAAGACCCATCTCTGGCTTCAGTCTCCTTGCAGAAAAGATGCTTTGTGCTTTTCTAAGGCTGTGTCACAAGCTGATTATATTCAAGCTTTTCTTTGCATCACTGAAAATTAAATGTATTCATAGGAACTTAATTTCTAATATATTCTAAACTCAGGTGCTGTGTGGCTTTGGTCTGATTTACACAGTTTAATGTGTGTTCTTTGTGAGAAGTGGCCATTGTGCCATGCTTATGCTGAACTTGGTGCCTCATGAATTTATGCACCTGGTTTTTTTTTCCCAGCTGTAACATTATCAGAAAGCAGGAGTGTGATAACTTCATGTTCTCATTTTACCCAGCTGCTCTTTTGTTTCTCTCCATATTTGGTTGTGGGGTTTTGTTTTTTTGGTTTTCTTTTGGTTTGGGGTTTTGTTTTTTTTGGAGTGCAATGGATTTTATCGTGTACTTTGAATAGTAATTGAAGAATTAAAACCTCAGATAATATGCAGGCTGTATATAAGCTTTCATGGCAGTAAATTTTTTGCTTCTTGGAAAAATGACTCTCTTTCGACTTGATACTGGATGAATTTTTTTTCTTTCCAAGGTTTATCTCTCTTTCTTCTTTTAATGCTACTCAAGGTCCACAGTGCAGCAACATCTTTGGCAGCAGATCTGCTAAAATACCATATGGATCATATGGTTCTCAAAGCATTAAAAATCACAGGAGTAGAAGGAAATCTTGAAGCTGTAGCAGAATATACTTGCAAGCTATCAGAGCAGAAAGAACAACTTGTTGAGGTGAGTTCAAGACTGCTTTAATTTTGTAAGGCACTTAGAAAGTGAGTGGCCAGATTTGTCTTAATCTGTTCTTGAGGATGGCTTTGGTCTGTATTTTTGTAACTTTTATTTGTTTTCCTAGTATACTGTTGAATTTTGTATGTTCTTGGTAGGGTCTGAGCCAGAGGTGTCACCGTTGCATACAGCTGTTGTAAAAGGGATGTACAGTTGTGCCCAGTTCTCCTCCTGGATCTAGACTCAATCTGTATGTGTATATATATTGGGGCTAAAATATTCGTTAAATATGTTTCTAGATCCAAGTAGAGATGATGGCTGTTTTCCTTCAAGCAGCAGGTGTCCAGCAACAGCTGAATCTAAAGACACGTTTTAAGAATGCTGGGAATGTAAGGTTAAGTTTTTTTTTAATGCAGTGAACTGGACTGTTTTGAAGATATTGTGTAGTTTTTGTCAGTCAAGAGGGCCACTGAAAAGCTTTTCTCCTTCGTGAAAAGCAGTGTATATGTTTCATGTAATAATACGGTCATGGTTTCGTATTGTAGTATTCACACATGTGAACAAAGACTACAGAGAGCTCACGGCTCTTAGCGCCCATGGAGAGGATGTCTGCCACATATACCTTGTTGCTGTCTCATCTGACAGACGAGCAGAAGTAACTGTACCAGTAGGAGACATCAAAAGATAAATAATTTTGATCTGGAATATGGTGATGCTAGCAGCTATACTTGCATGGCATCTAATACTCATTAATTAAAAATTCTGATATCATATGGGGCTTGAGGATTCATCCCAGAAATATGAATATGCAGAAGCAACACCCCTGAACTTCTGGGACTGGCAAATCAACGCTGTGGATTTTTAACTCCAGCTTTAATGTTCCCTTTTTCTGTGACTAATTAGTGTTCCAGTGAGACACTATTTTTTTTTTTTTTCTGGCATAACCATGAGGTTAAATAGTATTTGTATGTGAGGCCTTACAGTATTTCTGATGATGGACAGTGCAGTTAGTTTCATAAGTGCTGTCTCTGTCATATAAATTCTCCTTTTGATCTGAAAACTCAATGTTTCTTCTCAACCCAAAGTACACTCTTAATATTAATTAAAAAAAAAAAAAGGATGACTATGTTTTTGCTTAATGCAAAAGGAAGTGGTATTTCTTCCCTAAATTAATTTGATGCTGATTTGCTCAAAGATAATTCAGTCCCCTGAATGATGAAAGCCTAAATTTTCCACATGGTTGCTAATTGCGAAGTAAGCCTGTTCTGGTGAAGTCATTTATGGTACAATTTTTCCAAGTTCTGTAAGTGTCTGATTACTTTCAGGTTTATTCAGTCATAAGCATGTGAAATTGTTGTTGTTTTATTTATTTATTAAGACTTTTTCTTGGTGATTTTTCTACACATTCCAAGTCAGGATTTAGCCCTGTTTTTTATTGTAAATGGTCCCTGAGAAACACCCAGCTGTGTGGTCCCCAATAAGTTTCTGAAAGGACTATCAATAACTTTGTGTTTGTGTGTGTGTGTTTGTGCATGTGCACCATTTCTCACTATTAATTAAAGCATATTTTCTTACCATTATTTTCTCTTTAAATTTATAAAAAATATTTAGATGTGTCGCTTATTGAGGCATGTTTCTGGAACTGAGCCCCTCGAGATTACTTGCATACATGCAGAAGATACCTTTCAGGTCACTGGCCCACAGGTATGTTTAGCTTTTATCCGGCCGCTTCTACTGGACATAAATCAATAAAAATTACTGGTATGAATTTTTTGGAAACCTAATGTTGAACTGTTCAAGGCAGTCTAAGAGTTACACTTTAATGCTGGGTGGTAGCTAAAAGAGTGCACAAGGAAGATCATCAAGCCTGCAAATGTTAGATGAATACACGACAAAGACATAATAGTAGCCTTTTAATTTTGTGTTTTGGCTATGAAGGTATTTGTAAATTTATGTGCAACACTATGTACTAGGACTTTCAGTAGCAAATACTTTATTCTTTGTCCAGATAATTTCTGCTGCAGAAACGCTGGCATTACATCCATCTAGCAAGATTGCAAAAGAAAATCTTGAGGTGTTCTGTGAGGCCTGGGAGTCTCAACTGAGTGACATGTCTATGTTGTTAAGAGAAATCAATGATGTGTTTGAAGGAAGAAGAGGTAAGAATGCTATGTAGAAATAAAAAAATGCAGTTTTCAAAACATATAGTATAAGAATTTTAAGTGTGATTTAGGAAAAACTGTTTTCTTAAGAGAAGACCACAATAAATAGCCCCACATCCCATATGGCAATGTGGAATCTAGGTGGCAATATACAAATACATTGGTTTTGTATAGATGTCAAATTAAGAGTGCTCATTGGATTTTTTTCAAAGAAAAGCAGCCAAAAATTTAAAGGCCTGATGTGTAAAATTAGGTGTTTAACTTTCTACACTGTGTTTAGTTCCAACAAAATCAAATGGAACTGTTCAACGGACACAGAAGTATTCAACACAGCTCTTTGGCAGCTGTGTCCAAATATTAGGGGTGTAGGGCTTTCATCCCACCTTCTGGTTTGTCTAGGACCTATCAGTTCATGACAATCAACATATAACTTGAATTGTGTGACATGTTTAATTTCCTGTATTTCTGGAAAATATTTATACATATATATATATTATATACTGTCAGCTTGCCTTGTATTCACTTCATAATGTAGTGAATGTAGTTATTTGATTTTTAAACTGCTGTCCTTTCTCCTGGATGGAATCTCTGACGACTCTGCACAATCTTGGGATATTTTCTCTGGTTGGTAAGTTTATTGGTATTTGTACAACATGTAGAAGAAAACGCTGGGATCTTAAGGAAAAAAAAAAAATCTGTGTTTACTTTTAGCATAGGGTAATTTACCTTTAAAATGGAAGCCATTTTGTTTTTCATTTTTGTCTAACAATTTTTTTTCAAATTATGTCTTTAGTGTAGCCTGTCATACTTCTTGCGGCTACGTGTCTGTTTCAGTCTTTCAGGTATAATTGCATACAGATAGAATGTAATATATAATAATAAAGAATGTCTTGTATTTTTAAGAAAATCACTCAGGTTTAAAAGTTTAGATTTAGTTAAATACAGGGACTTCATTTTTCTGTATCTAAGATACAGAAAAAGTAAATCCTTATTCAGGTTAGATGACACTTTATCAATGATACAATATTTCATCTTGCTATTAACGTGAAACCTTTTTTCATTTTTCAATATTTCAATAGACTTTATTTTGTCAGTTTAACTTCCTGTGCTCGATCAGGTTTTTGTGTGAGCAGTTCTTGTCTGCGAGCTTTGTTGTGAGGATAGTAAACAACCAACCACAGGGCAGTAATATCTTAAATTGTTGCTGCTGGTTGCTAGATGAATGTGTGTGTGAGCCTGAAGACTTGTAAAAGGAAAGCATATATTGAAATTCTGAATGGTTTACAATAACTGTGTGTAGTGCAGGTTATTGGGAATTTGAGGTGTTTGAGAAATAAATGATTGTT
Source organism: Aviceda cuculoides (assembly GCA_035590195.1). Taxonomy (NCBI): domain Eukaryota; kingdom Metazoa; phylum Chordata; class Aves; order Accipitriformes; family Accipitridae; genus Aviceda; species Aviceda cuculoides. Next base: position 13,118,815 of record JAVJGG010000048.1, on the reverse strand, counting down.
ATCCTACTTGTTCTTCCACCTTGGTCTGGAATGCCATATAAAGATGTGTAGCAATCAGAGATCCTGTTTATGGGCCTTTTAACTTTCAGTGGGTTTTCTGTTTGTTTTGGGAGCCAAGGACTTACTGACTTTCTTTAAATATAGCATTAAATTTTATATAGTGCAACTTAAAATATGGTATTACTCTAACATTAATGTGTTCAAAATATTTGGAATTTGAGGGGCTGATCATGCAGTATCTGATTTTTTTCATATTCATACAATGGTCTAGCAGGGTTGAATTTTATATATTTATATATATGTGTGCATGTGTGCATATACATATATATGTATTACTGTATTTAAAAATAATAGGGTGAGAATCATGCAGCCACAGCAAAGCATATACTTGGCTCTCCAAACAAATAGTTCTTAGTGTTGCGGCAGTTTCCCAGCCTCGCCTGTAGTTAGTACCTTGTTCCTCTTGTGGCTGTTGACAGCAGGTAACAGCCATTTTCTGCAAATGGTACTTTCCAATTTCTTTAAAGCATCATTTCACAAGGCAACCCAATGTCATCGCTTGAAGGAGAGAGAAGAGACTGGGTAGGTGTAGTGGAGCACGTTGGAGGCTATAGCGTGTGTGGGCCTGGGTGCAGTGAAGACTGTCTTCTCCTGTTTGACAGAGCCAGATGGGTCTGTTCTTGGTAATGTCTCTCGTTTCCTCAGTCTCTCTTCCAGCATAAAGTGTTCCGATACCACCATGGGCAAGATAGTAAGCACAGTTTATGTTCTTTAAATGGCCTTGGGTGTGTTAGGTCTTGTATTGCCAAAACGATGCTTAAGAAAAATCACGCCTTTGTTTTCCTTGTCTTATGGCCCGGCCCAGTAAGGGACTTCTCTCTGAATCTGGATTGTTTCGTATCAACTGTCAGTTATCTCCTTAGAAATAATCTGGTCTGCTATATCCACCCGTCTTCTACAAAGTTTTCCTCTGTATTGTGGGCTTTTTTCGTTGGTTTGTTTTCTCTTGTTGGACTTAAGAGTTGCTTCCAGAAAATACCCTAAAGTTACCTTGCGACATTCAACATTATTTTCTCCTAGAAAACACGACTGATGACCCAATAAATAAATTAAACTAAAATATTTGTTTGCTAAGAGATTAGAAGACTGGCATTCACAAAACTTTTGCCTCCAAACACAATGAATTTTCACAGTATTTTACAAGATTTTATTCTTCTTATAACTCATGATACTTAATGTCGAGGTTGGTAAAAGTGTCTTTATTTTACAGACTAAAATGTAAAAAGTGCTTTATTCCTAGTAGAATTGTGATTGTGTGTAATAAGATAGAATGACAGTAAGAAGGTATATATATATTTTTTTTCCTCCTCGGTTTAAAAACTTGTATTTTTGTACTACCAATTTAAATGTTTGGCTTTGTTAGTGAGTTCAGGACACAGCTCAAGAGGCAAAAATTGAATGGTGACTAAATGTGCTGGACACATCAAATAAAAGAAGCATTTTTCTGATTACAGTAGATTCACATTGTTTATACTCGTTTCTTTATTTTTATGAGCAATTGCGTAACTCCTTATCCAGTATTTCTTTCATGTCAGCAAGTTAGGTATTTCTCATACTGAGGCCAAAACTCACATATATAGAGAGCCATATTTAGCTAGGAAATGAAGCAATATTGTCCTCGATTTTAATGTAATCGCACCAGATCATACCTAAATTGAAATGGGCTTGTCTTGGGGAGGGGGTGCACATGCATGTAGCGGTGGGGGAGGTTGGTGAGCACACCACAGCTCAGTGACCACCTGTGGTGGGATGGGGAGGAGAATCAGAAAGGAGAAAGGGGGGGAAAAAAAAAAAAAAGAAATGGAACCTAGTGGGTGAGATAAGGACAGTTTACTGCAACAACACAAGGAGAGACGGTACAACAACAATAGTACTAATAAAAGAATGTACAAAAAGGAGTGATGCACAGTGCAACTGCTCACCACCCAGAACCTGATGTTCCACCATTTCCCCCACAGCGAGAGAGAGACCCAGCCCACTCCCCAGTTATATACTGGCATATATATATATGTCACATGGTATGGAATAGCCCTTTGGCCAGTTCAGGTCAGCTGTCCTGGCTGTGTCCCCTCCCAGCTTCCTGTGAAAATTAACTCTATCCCAACCAAACCCAGGACATTATCCATCCCCTATTCTATACCATCTACATCATGCCCAGATCCTACACTTCCTAATTAATCACCACCACTTTCCCCATCTTTGAGATACATGTACACCCAGCCACCCGCACAGCATTCCCTTAGTCTATGGGCCATCCCTCTAATGTGTCCATTGATTTTATTTGATCCATGACTTTGGGGCTCTGTCTGTCACAACAGTCCTTCAGGGTAGGAGAGGTGGTGTGTGGTGTTGGATTGTTGCCTGCTGTCTCCGGAGCTTGCAGCTGGTGTATCTGGTGCAACCCAGGCCCATGGTCTGCAGGTTGAAGATACTGATCTTGAGGAAATTGCTGGGCACCAGTTCAAGTTCCATCGCCGCTGCATTTCGCTCAGTTTCAAAGTCCATCCTTCAGCCATTTGGGCAATTCTTACTAAGTAATACCATTGATATGGTATATAGCCACTATAGATGTAAAGGCATACAGTGGCAGGGTTATTTAGCAGTTAACATCATACAGTCTAATTCACTGGCTGTTCTCTCCCAAAATCAAATCTCCTTGAGGAACACATCGAACTTCCCCATCCTTCTGCGTCACCCACCAAGTCCACTCAGGTCCTTGAGCAAAAGCAATCCTGTGGGTGAGTTTGTCTTCGCCCAAGGCAGGACTAACCCAGCCTGTCTTCCCTAACATACTCCGTGTGCCCACTACAGGGACTTTATCTCCTTCTACAGTATGTGGAAGTCTTGGCTGGGCAGGGCCAGCCTGACTGGCAGATCCTCCAGTATTAACTGATGAGGTGGCTTTTGCTAGGTGTGTACCCCAGTGTTTGAAAGTGCCACCCCCCACTGCTCTCAATGTAGTCTTTAACAGTCCCTTGTATTGTCCGATTTTCCCAGAGGCCGGTGCATGGTAGGGGATGTGGTACACCCACTCAATGCCATGCTCTTTGGCCCAGGTGTCTATGAGGTTGTTTCGGAAGTGAGTCCTATTACCTGACTTAGTTCTTTCTGGGGTGCCATGTTGCCATAAAACTTGTTCTTCGAGGCCCCGGATAGTGTTCCGGCCAGTGGCGTGGGGCATGGGATATGTTTCCAGCCATCCGGTGGTTGTTTGCACCATTGTAAGCACATGGTGTTTGCCTTCGGGGGGGTTTGTGGGAGTGTGATATAGTCAATCTGCCAGGCTTCCCCGTATTTATATTTCAGCCATCACCCTCCATACCACAGGGGCTTTATCCACTTGGCTTGCTTAATTGCAGCACATGTTTCGTATTCATGGATAACCTGTGCAATAGTGTCCATGGTCAAGTCCACCCCTCGATCACGAGCCCATCTGTATGTTGCATCTCTTCCCT